>CM064059.1:14805000-16005000 GCA_032594955.1 Panicum miliaceum
AGATCGGAACTCCAGCCGATCGGAGCGCCTGGAATTTAATACTTTATTTCCTTGTCAATCAACAAGTCAGATTGACTGGCACGCCGCGTAAAACGTACCAGGGCGATAATCCGAACAGGAGCTAAGCAGATTCTCCCGGGTCGTGTGTCCGACGCTGAAGACCATCGGCCGATTCCTATCCGGCCGATTTTAGCGCCAACAGTCATCAACCGGATACCTATGTTGTGTCGTGGACCCCACACTACTCGGAGCAATCAATCGGACAAGCGTCAAGTCTTGGTTAGCTTGTGCCACATTTGGCACAAGGGATCCCTGCTGGCTGGCCAATAATTGGGAGAATTCTTCCTTTGCGATTGCTCTCATCTTTTCTTCAAGATCTTTCTTGTAATGGTCACGCTTCTTATAGCCAGGGTCATTGGCAAATGCTTGTTTCCAGGGCGACGATGATGAAACCCCTCGAACACGTCCAGAGTGCTCTGGGGTGCCAATTGCAGTGGTTAGTTGATCTTTCTCCCTATCAGGCTGGAAACGACCTTGTTTTTGGTCCTCAACGATCTTCTCCAACCTTTCATAAATTTCTGCAGTGGTCGGGTTCTCGAATACAACCTTGCCCCCTCTGTTTTTTGGTCGTGGAGCTAGGCACCAGTACTTAGAGCGTTCTTCAATGCCTTCAAACAGATCTGGTAAACCTGCTTTCTTTCGTTCTTCTTCCTCTCTCCTCCAGTGAGGGATCATGCCATCGTATCCACCCGCACCCGAGTGATGGGGATTCTCTGCGGCCTTTTGAGCCTTCTCGGTCATCTATTGACTTAAAGCTTTTGCCTCCGCTGTATTCTTCATCTTTTTGAACTCTTCCCACATAGCATCAGGAATCTTCCCGAATTTGCTTTCAGGACTCAACCCTTTCTTGACATAATCTTTATGAAGAGTATGCTGGAAGTTCCTGAAAGCTGTCCCTAAGGTGATCATCGCAAATTTCTTTGCATCTTCCTTCTGTTTACCTTCAGGGAATCTGAAGCATGCTTGCAGTGCAGCCCACATAGACTCCTTCGTCGAATCGGGCACCTTCTTCCAATCATTAGTAGTGATCCAGGTGTGTAGTTGGTCTCTGGCAACGGCTCCACATACGTTCCGAAATCTAGCCGATATCCCTTGTGGTAATATGGGCTTGCCTCTAGGACTGACCTCTTCAACTACAAGACACACTGTAGGGATCTGGTTCTGGCTTCGCTCCCCACGTTTACATTTCGACTTACTAGTAGAAGCTGTGGTAGTCGAGGGTTGAGACAGTGACCTCCTCTTCAACACTAGTAATTCTACATTGTCGGCGTGGGGAGTGCGTTGAGGATTCAACATCATTCTATAGAACAAATAATAGATGCATTTGTTATCTTCATATATGATCGAAGGACGCATATAACTAAAATATTATAAACCTAATTATACCTCCGCGGATGGATCGTATTCAGGGTCTTCTTCATCTAGCCGTCGACGATGCCTCGGTGGGCTTGGTTGATATTCATCTGGGGTTTCAAAACCACCAGAAGAATTTCCATCCTATTCCGATGATTCCTCGGCCTCTACCAACTAATAGTTAAAATTTCACAAATGCTATCATAATTCTATCACTAATAGTAAAACTAGTTAAATGTGATACCAAAAAAATTATAAAAAATTTCACAATATCAATCTCAATTTAGCACCAATATAATTGCATTTATGAAAAGGTGCTAGCAATAAATTATAAAAAAATCAACCAATATCATAACCAACTTGTATCACATTTTGTAATTACAATTGAATTAACCAAAATGAATATAGCAATCAATTTCAATTGAATTAACCAAAATCAACCATCACATTTTGCAAATGAATTACAATTGATGAAAAAAAAGAAATTAAAGAGACCGGCTGCTTCGACAGGGAAGAAGGGGCAGGGGCCAGCGGCGTGGTCGTCGGGGCAGGAGCTAGCGGCGTCGTAGTCGGGGCAGGGACCGGCGGCGTCGACGTTGTGGAGGCGGAGGGCCTAGGGCGGCTGCGAGGCCGTCGGGGCAGGGGCGGGAGTCGCGGCGCGCTCAGGGCCGAGTACGGCAGCGGTGCGCTCTAGAGCAGGGGCGAGCGGTGCGGGGGCAGGAGGCGTCAGGGCCGGAGGCAAGAGGGGCCGGCGGCGGACGACGGGGCTCGGCGCATGGCGGGGGCAACCGGCAGCGGTGACGGTGTGGCGGCGGGAAAATTTGGCAGCGTGACGGCGTCTTTTCGGATTCGCGCCAGGGACTTAGAAAAATTTTCAGAGTTGGCGGTATATGTAGGGATGGATCTGTGCTAGCGGGCCACCTAAGCGCCCGCCAGCAAAGATCTATTCTGGCGGGTCACCTAAGCGACCGCCAGCAAAGATCTGTGCTGGCGGCTCACATAAGTGCCCGCCACCACATATTTGTCCTGTCGGTCGCTTAGGAAGCCCGCCAGCACAGATCTTGAAGCTCCCTATGATAATAAATGTAATATTAAATAAAACACAATTAACTGCTAATGTAATTTATTTTGACAACAATTATAGTATGGAAAATTTTCTAAATTTTATTAACATGAAAGGCAAGCTCTTAGTGGTAGATCAATTGAGCTCCCTATGGTAATAAATGTAATATTAAATAAAACTCAATTGATCGCTAATGTAATTTATTTTGATAAGAATTATAGTATGGAAATTTTTTAATTTTATTAAAAATGAAAGGCAAGCTCTTAGTGGTAGATAGATTGAGCTCCCTATAGAAATAAATGTAATATGCCATGAAAGTCAATTAAATATTTTTTATAACAATTAAAGTAGGAAAATATTATCTAAAATTTATTAAGATTGAAAGACAACCTTCTAGTTCTAAATAATACTAGATATTCTTGTTGTAGATGAAAATCAAACTCTTATTAATAAAACCATGCTCATACTCTTTCTCTCTCCTATTTGTTCTAGATCTAGATCTAGATCTAGATGATTTTCAAGCTCCTATTTTAGGAATATGCTAAGTAAAACTTGTAACTAGTTGTTCAATCATTTCTACCTAATCATTCAAGAAAAGATAGAAATAAACTCCTAGCTCAATTGCCTCTAAAATGAGGAAGATAGATCCATGGATGCCCTCCTCCAAAGAAACACAATTTAAGCTCGAAAAGATGGATTTAAACTTGAAAAAGAAGCTAGAAATGGCATAACTTACCTTTTAGAGCCACCTCCTCCAAGGAATTCAAGAACAAAACTTTCCCCTTGTATTTGGTGATTTTGGAGTTTTACCCGAGCTCCTCTCGGGCACACTCCAAAGGGAAGGCTGTCTGGAGAAGAAGCAATTCGCTACTGTTTGTAGTGAAACTTTTGTGCTGGCGGGCAATATAATTGACCGTCATCACAAATGCCATTTGTGCTAGCAGGCCGTCTAACTGCCCGCCAGCACAAAGGCGGTCGTCTGTTCTGGCGGTATGTTAGGTGGACCGCCACCATAGATGTTATTTGTGCTGGCGGGCGCTTGGTCCGTGGGCCCTGTTGGCTTTGTGCTGGCGGCCGCGAAATACGCCCGCCAGCACGGTAAAATCACGGTGCCAGCACAAATCGTTTCTGGCCTAGTGTCAGGTGATTTAATTCGACGTGACTGCCTGCATTAGCTTCTCGGGATAAGTGGTTCCAAATGGGAGTGTCTTGAAGGAATACTGCTATGCTTAATTTCGTAGATACTTTAGAGTAATAACTCTCATTGTTCCAAGTTTTGTGATCTTGTCAATGGTACTCCTGATTCATTTATTTTTTACTACCTATAAAAAAGTATAAAGAGAAATGCGTGTTACGATCACTCAGTCCAGTCTTAGGATTCTCCATGTTTGGGCAAACAGAACAGTGCGCACGCTTGGTAGAATAGGTAACGATGGAACTATTCGCGTGACAATATACACATATTACGGATAGTGACACTTTTCCATAGTGGATGCTCGCACTAAGGAGGCTAGAGGATGAAGAAGGTGAATATTGGTTCTGGTAATTTGTTCGATGTCTTGAGAGCCGCTCGTGCTGCCATGGTTGGGCGTCGTCTCAGTTAGCACAAGGTGGCCCACAGAGTTCAGCTTGTCCCCAGACACCACAACGTGAGCTATTATTGAATAATGCAATATGACATGATGATGAAGGACAGGTGTTGTGGTATAACCATGACTTTCAATAGAGTGTAGTGCATAATAAAAAGGGATATGACATACATGGGCTACTATTGAACAATGCAATTGAAAACATACTTCTAGAGAATGAAAAAGAATTTTGAAAGACAATAATGCCTCGGCCAAAAAACTTGGTGCCAATTTGAGCAACCATGTATGATTGACCCATTGCGGAGATCAAGGCCCAAACAAGCCTGTGGTGACTCAACCATGGCTCCATGACAAAGGCATTAGATATTTGGTGTATCACGAAAGATGGGATGAAATATCCAGATAAGGAAGGTAGCATCTCAATATCCTCTTATATGCCTTCTACTGTTGTGGTTATACTATCCTTTATCTAAATCTAGGTTAGACTATTCAATGTGTTCTCCCATATGTCTGCTTCTCAAGTGCTAGCTGGTGTGCTATAATGTTGTTGTTTCTGTCTTGTACAGATGGTGTCCTAGAGAACTGCATGGTCACTTAGCATTATTTGTTCATTGGCTGCGTTTTGGACTTTTAATTTGATTAATGTGCTTTTAATCTTCTATGTCAGTGCACTGCTCTTCATGCATTGATGATGTACTGCTCTTCATGCATTGATGATGTATGAATTGACTGTTTATAGTTGTAGTATCTAGGAGTATGGTTTTAGACAACTATTATGTTATTGTAATTCCCTTTGAACCATATGGTATATTGGGAGTGAAATTGTAATATTCTCCCATTATGTATTATTATATGTTGTTTTCTATGTACAAATTGCGGATTTTCTAATTTTTTGCCAACAAGTCCACGCACGACAACGACAATAATGCCAAGGCCCCATGTGGTCTTTCTTTTTTCACCCCAACCCCCATGTGGTCAGGTCAGGCACTCAAGCTGATGTAAACAATCACGGCCACCGTGCCATGCTGATCCATGCGTGTGTGTGCAGAAGCAAGTAGAAATAGAAGGGGAGGGACAAACACAACAGAACCCACGGGAGGAGGGGGGGGGGGGGGGGGGGTGTTAGGTTTGTCACCGGCGGCGGCGACCAGCTCTGCGCTGGTTGTACGAACCCCCGGACAGGATTGTAAGCAATCTGTACGGGAATGAAACCTCGCCTCTCTCTGTTGCCGTGGTGCATGGGATCCAAATTCAAATGGTTGCGTTCGTTGCGAGAGGAGGAAGTCAAAATTATTTCAAGCAGGGGCAGGCACAGAGGTGAACCTGAACTAAACCTCCAGATCCTCTGCAGATTCCTTGCATTGGTTGGCTCCTAGTCCCAGTAACAAAAATTTCACGAGAAAGTTACCACGGGATTTGTGGGGTGCACCGGTATAATGCCCATTCCTACGGTCTATTTTTTCCTGTTGACAAACAAAAACGTATGTTCTACTGGGTGTTGAATTACTAGTAAATTATTGGAGAACAACGTTGAGAGAATATATCCTGAGCCCCTGCCTGAGAGAATATATCCTGAGCCCATGCATGAGGAATTTACATCCAAATGTTCATAAAAATTAGTTCCATAAAAAATATGGATATGCTCACACAAAATGTGGGTGTGGACAAAACAAATTGTGCTAGGGGAACAAAACAAAACAAAATTAGAAATCGACAAGCAGATTGGGAGCTAAGGCCTTGTATGCTTCATTTGGCAGATACTTAAGAATAATGATGCCCATTGTACCAAGGTTCATGATCTTGTTAGTCCCGCTCCTGATTCATTTATTTTTTTAAATCCTATAAAAAATTATAAAGACAAATGCACGTTACGATCACTCGGTTCAGTCTCAGGATTCTTGTGTGTTTAGACAAATAGAATAGTGCACACACTTGTTAGAACAGGTAATGATGGAACTATTCGCATGACAAGATACACATATTAGGGATAGCGCCACTTTGCCATAGTGGATGCTTGCACTAAGGAGGCTAGAGGAGGAGGAAGGTGAATTTTGGTTCTAGTAATTTGTTTGATGTCCTGAGATCCGTTCGTGCTTCCATGGTTGGGCCAGTGACTATGTTTCAATAGAACTCATTAAAAAAATATCGCATCTCAAGTGTGGTTTGTGGTCTCCTATTTGTATCACCTCGGTAGATCCAATCAATCTCTTCTACATAAGTCATGGCCATACTACAACATCACCTGTCCTTCATCATCATGTTCCATATATACTTGGTCGGTGGCATATCGTCATTCAAGTTTTGGCACTCCTTACACACATATTTTACTACTCATATTAGTGGAAATTCATGTCATAATCATATACTACTATGCCACTTGGTGTCTAACATATCCTCATTTCCGTGCATGTATTGCATTTTAGAGTGTACTGCATAATAAAAAGGAATATGACATACACGGGGTATTATTGAACAATGCAATTGAAAACAAACTTCTAGAGGATGAACAAGGATTATGAAAGACAATAACGCCTCAACCTGTCGAAAACTAGGTGCCAATTGGAGCAAGCATGCCTACCTGGCCTGGTGGAGATCAAGGCCCAAATAAGCCCATGGTGACCCAACCTTTTCTCCATGAAAAAGGCATTCAAGATATTTGGTGTATCACGAAATATGGAAAGAAATATCCAGATAAAGAAGCTAGCACCTCGACGATATCCTTTTATATGTCTTCTACTGTTGTGGTTACCCTATAATTTATCTAAATTTAGGTTAGACTATTCAATGTGTTCTATCATATGTCTACTTCGCAGGTTCTAGCTTGTGTGCTACAATGTTATTTTTTGTCCTGCACACATGGTGTCTTGAAGAACTACATGCTCACTTAGCATTATTTGTTCAATTTCCACATTTTGGACTATTAATTTTGTTCATATGTTTCTAATCTTCTATGTTAGTATCCTGCTCTTCATGCATGAATGATGTAGGACTTTTAATTTGGTTCATATGCTTCTAATCTTCTATGTTAGTATACTACTCTTCATGCATGGATGATGTATAAACGGCCTGCTTGCATTTATCGTATATAGGATTATGGAGTATGATTTTGGAAATCTTTTACATTAGTGTAATTCCCTTTGACTACAAGGTGTGTTGGGGTGAGAGTGTGATACTCACCTCAGTAAAGCTCCCTCGCTGGTCCCTGCACCCTCCCCATCCGTGTCACTTGCCCCGTCCTCTCCAGCGAGCTTGCCATTTTCCACCGCCTTGGGCTTCTCGAGCTTGGCCTCCTTTTCTCGTCTTGGTCTTCTCGCCGGCATGAACTCCTCCGTCACTACGACGAAGTTCGACATAGATGCTATCATTTTTTGCCCCTTTCCCAAGGAAGCATCGTACATAAGACTCAAGACGATGTTCAGAAGCTTAAGGTACATCTTCATACTCTCCGGGATAGTTGTGAGATACTTCAGGATTTCCTTCATCTTCATGATCCTGAGCCATGTTGTGATCACCATTACAGTACCTACCACAAGGATAATCTCAAGCAACACACCTTCAAGGATGAGATACACGATCAGTCTGAAGTTATCTTGCAGATGCTCATCAACACTCTTTCCATAAAACTGCAAACACAAATTAGTAGAAGTTTGTGAATGTGGGCAGTAAAGAAACCAATTTATCCGCCATATACCACCCGGCCTTAAGAAAATTGGTGAGGACTGTCTCGACAACTTTGGTGAAACTGAGGACAGCTTTCTCGATGTTGGCTTCGCATTTCTCTCATCATCGTTGTTGTCCTCATTGGAGGCTGACTTGTGGTTGGGGTCTGCCGTCGCGGTGGTGGAGCCCTTGTGGTCATCACTGACGATGGTGCGGTTCTTTCCGTGCCTAGTGCCATCCTTGGCGCGGTCGGTGATGTCATCATAGTCGTTGGTGCGCTCGGTGCCACCCTTGGGGCCGCCAGCCGTGTCAGTCCTTGGTGCAGCCGGTGTCGTCGACGCTCTTGCTGTTAGTTGCCTTAGCAGTTTCGCCGGTGCGTGGGCGTTAGCCTATTGGGTCTTGTCAGTGCTGGCCTTCTCTGGCTTCTCGCCGTTGGAGTGGGCGGCCCCGGTGCCGAATAGGAGGAGCTTGATAGGCTTTGGAGCACGGCGAAGAAGGCCAGACATGTCTGGTGCAAGGAGGCCAGGTGCGCTCACGCCGAGGAGCGCCGGAGCAAGCAGGCACCATTGGCCTGTGTGCGGCGCCAATGGAGACAGCTGCGGCCCTACAGCGACAGCCATCGATCGAAACCGGCCACCAACGAGCCATAGCAGTCTTGCAGCTGCCATCTCCTTATGGTTTTGTGGGTGGGAGGAGGAGGAAGGATGGTTTGGTGGAACGGAGCACGGTGGGGAGAGTCTGGCAAAGGCCGATGCCATTTTGTAGCAGAGGTGGAGAAAGACCACCATGCTTGTCTTGTTGTCGGATCGGCATCGTCGTGGTAGTGGGAGCGCGGGTGTGGGCCCGGCCCTAGGGGTCAGAAAACTCTCTCTCGGTTGCGCGCCCAACGCAACGGCTCAGATGGAACGCGATGGGGGGGTGCAAAGCAAATGGGAAAGCCAAGATTTTGCGTGTTACGTACATTTGGTTTGAGACGGCCGGGTCAGGAATCCCACACCAACGGCTCCTACTTGCTTGAACGGATGGATTGGGGTATGACCGTCTAGTTACAGGCCGAATCGAAGGATAAGAGTAGCCGGAGAGAAAGCAAAGCATCTACTTCATCATGGTCGATCAGGGTCTTGGTCTGCTTTTTTATTTTAGCTCTTTCGGATCCCCAATGCATGCTTGTCCTGAGCCGGGTGCAGGGAAAAAAGGTGCAGACGAGATGCGAGGGCGGGTAGGTTCCCGACCTGCTCACACCGCGCGCGTGGCGTGAGGCATCCAGGGGCAAATCAAAAGCACTGCACCTTTTTTAGGAAAAATTTTCCCCTCCAAGGAAAAAAGATACAACGGATGCTTCACCGCAAAATTACCATATGATCGAAGGTTTATTCAAAAACATTCTACAAGATGTTTTCTAGAGTTTTGTTTTTCTAGAAAATGAAGTTGGACGAGTACTACATTACTTTACATTGGTATTTTGTTGTGTGGTGGATGTTGTGTATAGATAGACTTGTCTCTTTCCATACCACAGCATGCAGCTAGTTTACTTCCATTTGTAGAGAGAGAGGGGGGGAGGGTCCCACGAGATATGAGAACAGAGCTAGGACTGATGGGATGTACTACTATTATATATGTGACATTTGTGATGATCATGACAAGTGGCACGCATATCCGAGAGCCAGTCCTAGTAGTCATACGTAACTCTGCATCATCAATCATGACGCCGCGCACACAGGCACACGGCCACAAGCTTGAGTGAACTTGGCCAGATGATGATGATGTCAATACAAGTAGTGTATTGTACACAGGGGCAAACCTAGGGCCCGACGACCTTAGGCACCCACCCGGGCTCCGGTACAGTAGCACAATGGTTGCAAGAGGCTATGATCAATGGCCATTCAAGCTAAAGATGGAAAAGAGAGAGTGTTGTTTTGAGTTTCGCCCAGCTCTCATCAAGTCTTGGATCCGTTACTTATGTACACCTTCTTGTTATTCATGCATGCGTGTGCCGTGCAGCAGCAATTGGTCCTGAGTCCCTCATTCAAGTAGGGATCAGGAAAAGACGGGAGGAGAGGCGCAGATGGAGGCCACGGCCGGCATGGACCCCAATGCATCCTGCTGGTGCTCATCCACACAACACGTGCCCAACACACACTTGCATGCAATCCGACCAAATAAACACCAGCGGCTATCAAAGTAGTAAAATCTGAGGCCATGTACTTGAGAGGGGCATTACGAATGGGGCAAGCTACATCCAGGAAGTCAACTTGAAACATGGGGCACGCTACCATACACGCTCCATCTATACATGATCAAGTGATAGGCTGACACTGATGACAGGATTAGTTCCCATGCATTTTGTGTCTAATTGCCTATAGTAAATAGCGTGCATTGCTGGCTCCATCGACATCGACTACACAAGGAGCTAACAAGATCCGTGTTGATAGGGAATGGTTGGAGTGCGGCTGTTTGTGGTGTTGATACGGTCAATCTGAAATTTACTTTGAAAAAACTAAGCCCATGGCGATCCAACCTTTTCTCCATGAAAAGGGCATTGAAGATATTTCGTGTGTCACCAAATATGGGATGAAATATCCGGATAAGGAAGGTAGCATCTTGATATCCTTTTATATGTCTTCTACTGTTGTGTTGTGGTTATGCTCTCATTTATCTAAAAATCTAGGTTAGACTATTCAATGTGTTCTCCCATATGTCTACTTCATAGGTGTTAGCTGGTGTGCTACAATGTTGTTGTTTTTTTGTCTTGTATACATGGTGTTTTGAAGAATTGCATGGTCACTTAGCAATATTTGTTCAATGGCCGTATTTTAGATTATTAATTTGGTTCATATGCTTCTAATCTTCTATGTTAGTGTACTACTCATCATGCTGGATGATGTATAAATGAACTGCTTGTAATTATAATATCTAGGACTATGTATAAATGGACTCATATCAGCTTCATCATATTGTTTGAGTTGATAGTCATCGCTATTCTTTGGTTTGACTTGCGGTGTCCCACTCGCTGTGGAAAAGGCGCATGACTGGATGGTGACTCTGTCAGAGGATGAAAAGATAGGAGAGATGGTAGGTAATCTATGAACTATTTCTTTAGCTATAGTTGGCAGAAGGGCAAAGTTGTGGTTGCTTGGCCGATTGGGGCCGTTAGCAAGGGAGCTGCTGCAGTTGGGAGGGGAGCAGCTGCGGTGGGCCGGGGGGGGGGGGGGGCAGCTGCGGCATGAGATCCGTTGACACTTTAGAGGAGATGGGGAAGAAGGAGGATGACGACGGTCATGACTCTGAAAGATAGTTCTACGGATCACTTCTCCATGGTCTATGGTTTGTTTTTATTTCTTTTTGTACGGTAATAGATGCAAATGGGAGAAATACTAGATGGGTGAAATGATTTGTGATAGGATACATGTTTGAATTTGCATTTGCGATGAACTTTTGTGCATGAATTTAGCTTGTAATAATTTCTTATGCTCTCTCGGTTGTGTGGTTTGTACGGCACTAGAACTTGGTATTATTCATATTTGCTTGTTCTGTGGTCTTTTGAGGCTAAAGTTGTTTCGCTTGTGCTTATTGAAATTTGTTTGTGGTCTTTCTAGTGCCCCATAATTAAAGTTTATATCGCTCCTTTGTGTGCTCAAGTATCCCTAGTGAGGTGCAGAGCTAGAACGATCGATCAAGCTTGATTTTGGCCAATGTACATCTTCGATGACGGACAGATGATGCGAATACGAGTGTGCACCTCTGTTATCATGTGCAGCACCGTATCAGCGGCTGCTGGTTTAGTTTGCTTGAATTATGTTGCGAGGACAACTCCCATGCGGCTGTTGCAGGGATAAGGGTTGCTAAATTTTGCAGAAGAAACCATACAACTTATCTTGGAACCAGATCCTCCACGATAGAGATTCTACGTTCGATGCGCTGGGACGTCGACCGCCCATCCAACGAACTTCCCAAATCGTCCGTCTAATAAGCATGAACGTTGAACAAATTATCTGCATAGCCCACAAACAACCCAAGCTCACCCATCCCGTCCGCTGGGATCCTTGCATCTTTGCGTAGCCTGCGCGGAGGAGTGACGACCGCCTTGTTGTCGAGCTTGGCCACCCCGTCAGGCCCAGCGAACACTGGCGCGCTCTCTCCTTAGTGCGTAGGTCCTGCCCTTTTCAGCACCGGCATGCGGGAGCACATGTATGGGTGGCCGCAGAAGCAAAGTTCCGCGTCGAGGGGACAGTCTGGTCGTGCAGGATCATGGCCACAAAGATTTCATAGCTTGTAAGGTAGGGAGGCCGCCATGGCAGGTCCTGCCCTGAATGAGCTTTGTTGGTGCCAGCCTTCTCTATTTTCTCGCTGTTCGAGTGGGCGGCCCTATGCCGAAAGGGATGAACTTGACGGGCATTGGAGCACGGCGAAGAAGGCAAGGCACGCGCGAGGCAAGGAGCCTAGGTGCGCTCATGCCGAGGAGGGCCTGAGCGAGTGGGCGCTACCGACCTGCATGCGGTGCCAAGGGAGCCAGCCACGACCCCATGGCGATAGCCACCGAGCGAAACCTTCCACCAACAAGCCGTATCAGTCTCATGTTTGTCATCTCCTTGTGGTTTTGTGGGGTGGGAGGAGGAAGAGGGATGGTTTAGCCGAACAGAGCACGGTGGGGAGGGTTTGGCAAAGGCCGACGCCATTTTGTAGCAGAGGAGGAGAAAGACCACCATGCTTGTCTTGTTGTAGGATCGACATCGACGAGGTAATGGGAGCGCGGGTGTGGGTCCAGCCCCAGTGGTCAGAGAACTCTCTCTAGGTTGCGAGCCCAATGGAATGGCTCAGATGGAACACGACCGAGGGTGCAAGGCAAACAGGAGAGCCAAGCTTCTGCGTGGTACGTGGCCGATCAGGGTCTTGGTCAGCTTTTTTATTTTAGCTTTTCCGGATCCACAATGCAAGTTTCTTCTTTTTTAAAATAAAAACCAATACAATCTTTCTCATCCATCTGAGCCGGGGTGCAGGGAAACAAAGAAACTGCAGATGAGATGCGACGGCGGAAAGGTTCACGACCCGTTCACACCGTGCGAGGGACGTGAGGCATCAGGCAGCGAGCAAATCAAAAGCACTTCACCTTTTTTTCGGGAAATTTTTCCCCTCCAAGAGAAAAAGATGCAATGGATGCTTTAGCGCAAAATTACCACATGATTGAAACGTAAATTCGAAAACGTTCTACAAGATGTTTTCTAGAGTTTTGTTTTTCTGGAAAAAGAAGTTGCACGAGTAGTACATTACTTTATATTTGTATTTTGTTGTGTGGTGGATGTTGTGTATAGATAGACTTGTCTCATTCCATACCACAGCATGCAGCTTGTTTACTTCCAAATTTAGAGAGACAGAGAGAGATCCCATGAGATACGAGAATGGAGCTGGTAACCTCTGATGGGATGTACCACTAGTATGTGATATTTGTGATGACCATGTCAAGTGGCTCACATATCCGAGAGCTTGCCCTAGTAGTCATCTGTAACTCTGCATCAGTCATCACGGTGCACATGGGCACATGGGCACAAGCTTGAGTGAACTTGTCGGGATGATGATGATAGTGCCAATACTAGTAGTGTTGTTTTGAGTTTCGCCTAGGCTCTTATCAAGTCCTAGATCCGTCACTTATTGTACACCTTCTTGGTATTCATGCGGGCATTTCCGTGCCGCAGCAATGCGGCTTGCAATGCATTGCGGCAGCTCGGATGGATCCTAATTAACCTCCAATCCATACCTGCCCAATCACTGGCAGTGCCAGCTAGTGCGGAGCGTAGCAAGCAGCAGTCGCAGCTTTGTAGGTACGGAGGAGACCAGACCAGCAGGGGTAAAAGCAGCCAAGCAAATGGTCCTGAGTCCCTCATTCGAGTTGGGATAGGGAAAAGACAGGAGGAGAGGCACAGACGATGGAGGCCGCGGCCGGCATGGACCCCAATGCATTCTGTTGACTAGAGGTAGCCTCCTGAAGTGCTCATCCACACAACACGTGCCCAACCCACACTTGCATTCAAGCTGACCAAATAACAAACACCAGCGGCTATCAAAGTAGTAAAATCCTAGGCCATATACTTGAGACAGGCATTGATGTAGAATAATAGAATTGGTGTATAATGGATTGTATCGTATTGAGATTTAGGCCGGCATATATAGGGGTACATGACTTGTAGGGCAAGGGGCCCCTACTACAGATATGATTGGATCCGGATACAATCCTAATCTACCTATTATAGAGATATCCCTAATATACTCTAATATTTCCCTGCAGTCACAGCGGGAGTACTGCAGATGGTGAGACCGGAGAAGAAGCCGAAGGTAGAAACCAACGAACTGATATTCCCCCACGGATATAATGTCGGTGCAATACGAATATTGTCAATGGAGAAAACTGGCGAATCCTCATGCAGATGATAGCCCTTTGTGCCGATGTCCAAGTAGCCGAGACGAGGGTGAATAGCCATGGTCATGGATGTCTTGCGTAGGGTAGCTGTGGTCGTCGAAGCAGTCGAGGATGCTGAAGTCGAGGTAGCCGCTCATGAAGCCATGGGTGCACCATGGTGGGCGCTAGAGGTGGTGCCGCATAAGAGAAAGCACCGTAGATGAAGATAGTGACGCGTCGAGGCAGTCGTCGGGGAGGAAGATTGACGCCGAGGATGAGGTCAAGTCAGCCGTGGGGACCCGTGAGCCAGGTTTGCTAGACACGAGAACGTGTCGAGGATGAAGGCACGCACCGATGTTGCCAATACCGAACGTGTAAGGTAGAGAGCACAACCAGACACACCATTGTCCAAGGGACCAGCAGAGAAGGCCTCCACGGCAGTCGCAGGCGTAGAAGAACGACGGGGCAGAAGATGTCGATGCAGCCTGCTTGCCGAAGTAGACGAAGTAGTCGGGGAAGAGACGACGGCGACGCTGGCGATGAGGTTGTGCTAGACAAAACGAGTCGGAGAGGGGAGGCAGACGGTCTACGGTAGGGCCGGACGATCCGTGGGTACCGACGGCGGTGCTCGAAGAAGACGACGCAACGCTCGATTAGCTTGACAAAGACCATATGTGAGATGCGCACAATGACGTAGTCGTGGACGCGACCGCGGTCGCAGACGCTGTCGAGGAAGATGACATGGACGAGGTCGAGGATGTAGTCGACGGCGATGAAGATGCAACAGCGAGGAGGACCAGGGAGGGCGGCGCTGCTGCCCGAAGAGGCGACGCAGCCGCAACCCTCGTGTTGGTGGAGGTGCACGCGTACTCAGGACAACCGTATCAAATCCGCACGTACCGCGGCCATGCACTGATCGGCTGATCAGACCGAGGGCGCACGCACGGAACGACGGACGATGATGTCACACGGATCGAAGTGGTGGCAGCACTATCGGGACGACAGGTGTAGAGACTGTGTAGGCGAAGGTGGCCTGATGGCGCCGTGGGAGGGGTGCCACTACGCGCACCGCACGCCAGGCCGAGTCACACAAGTCGATGAGGAGAGCCGGTGACGATGTCGAGGTAGAGGTGCGCGAGGACGACGGGCGGTGGGCGACGTAAACCAATCTTAGATTGGAAAAAAAACAGCAACAACAAGAGAACCTCACGTGTAGAGAGCTCCATGTACACGTAGCCCTATCCATCTATCCATTTTTTTTCTCATCTGTCGCTATCAGCACAAGGTAAGGTTGGGATATATATATATATATAGAGAAGGTAGCGGACAGATGCCAGATGATTCACGGCGCTTGAGTCCAGACAGCCGTGATGCCCCGAGCAGATGGGGCGTGGTGGCGACCCCCACCCGCCGGTGATGCAGCTCGCCTGGAGATACGTTGACGCCGTGTGATTCAGTGGCCCGTGGTGCTCCTCCCCACGAATCAGATCGATCGATAGGGAGAGGATTCTTCTGATCTGCTGGTGTGACGATGCTAGGGCGGTTCATCCTGTTGATCAGCCACGAATTCTACGAGGGTGCTGCCTCTGGCAATGGTCGATCTCCCCGGGGGCGGTGCGAGGGCAGCGGAAGTCTTCGGTCTAGGATTGGTAATTTAAACTCGTGATACCATATAGAAAGAATAGATTATATATAATGGATTGTATTGCATTGAGGTTTAAGTCAGTATATATAAAGGTATATGATTTGTAAGGTAAAAGGTCTTTACAGATATCATTAGATACAGATACAATCCTAATCTATCTATTATAGAGATATCTCTAATATACTCAAATAATTACGAATGGAGCAAGCTATATACATCCAAGAAGTCAACATGTAACATGGGGTAAGCTACCATACACGCTCCATCTATACATGATCAATATACTTGATCAGGTGATAGGCTGGCACTGATGATAAGGATTAGTTCCCATCCATTTTGTGTCTAATTGCCTATAAATAACACGCATTGCGTGCTCCATCTATATCGACTAGGCAAGCAGCTAGCTAGCAGGATCTGTGTTGATATATAAGGAATGGTTCGAGTGCGGCTGCTCGTGATGTTAATACGGTCAATCTGAAATTTACTTTAAACAAAATCATGCATCTGCATGTCTCTCGGTTCCTTCCTTTGCATGAGGGGAGGGTGGAGGCAACATGACTCTGGTCGGCCGTCAGGTCACCGCCGTCATGCAGGGAGTGAACGCCGACGCGGTGTGCACGGTCTATCTGGAGGAACGGTGTAGTTTCAAGAATGTTTTAAATTCCTGTAGGATTTTCACTTGCGCGTGCGCTTTAATCCCTTGTTTTCCTATTCATGCGTTTTGTGAATGCTGCGTTCCAAAGGGATCCTAAATTTCTAATGGTACCTTCACAAATCAAACTCAGCTCTTAACTATCCTTAGTTTAAAAATATATAAAATATAAGCTATGTTCTTTTTATACCTGATCCTTATAGAAATTATAAGCTAAATTTTAAAACCTTTTACTATTCCAATCCGTTCCCTCTTACTATATGAATGTGCCAAAATTATCAACGGCCATGCCCTTATAACTAAAATGTTAGCTTCTCCACTGGGCAGTGGCCGACTCCTAATCCTACATAACAGCCTCACGAATTGATGCAACGACTGCAGGTAGCGAATCATGGAGGAGAGAGATGAACCGATTCATCTTTTGGAGTCGACTTCTGCTGAATGAAGAAACAAATGGTCCCATCAGCTGCGGTTGTTGTGAGGAGGGGCACCGAGACAAAAACAAAAAGACAATTGTTTTTAATTTTGCAGTGGGTCCTACTGATTATTTCGTTGATGAAACATCCGGAGAGAGAAAACAATGGTTCGCGTGGTCTGCACAGAGTCGAGGCTTGGTCCTGGCATGCCATGCCATGGATGCCGATGGATTTCGTACGGCTGGGAGTGGAGTCGCACGGAGGCCGAGCGCGGCCGTCGTCCAGCCGGAAAGGCAAGCAGCAGGATGCCCCTGGGCCCTAGCAGCCTTCTTCTTATTTCTTTGCTGTGAAAAGGAAGTGGAAACCTCTGCAAGCTAACAAATTGTCATTTCTTTTTTTTTATGAATTAAAACAAATTGTCATTTCTGCCGCAGCAGTTTGATCGCACTGGCGGCGTAGTAGGCCTTGCTGGCTTCATCGCTACTGGATTCCAAATATCATACACTGCATATGGGACCTTCTCTCTCACGAAACTCTGTTACGAGAGCCGCAGATCGTTCGTCTGCCATTGCTGCATGCAGAGGCCTGAATCTAGCTGCATTCCTAGTTTGCTTGTGAGTTGCCTCTGCCTGATCGCCTCCCTTCTCCCATATGATTCTGATAGATGCACTCGATCTGAAAACGTTTGGCAATTACAAGATTCTGGAAGGCTAGCTGTTCACGTTTACGATTTCACACATGGCTTGCAAGCTAGATAAAAAAAAAAAAAAAAAAAAAACTTGCAGCTAGAGGCCTAGAGGTAAGAATCCCATGCAAGCCATCAGCAGACACCGGAAACAGATGGATTTTAATTTCTTCAACATTTTGCAGGGTGCCTTGAAACACCACAGCAACAACTCCTCTTGATACATTACGTTGTGTCCTGCCGCATTGTTGAGTCGCCATCCCCTGCAGCAAGCTGCTCGATCAGCTTCAGTAGCGGCCCCTCTGCACCTGCAGCTGCAGCTCAAAACTAATAGAAGGGAGCGAACAAAACAATCTTTGTTTTGAGTTCATCACCGCGGCGGGCTTCTTCCCCTGCTGCTGCTGCTCCGTCGCGGGCCGGCGGAAGCTCCATCGCTTCTTCTCCCGGGGGCTGCTGGCCGCCGGCAGCGGCGTGGCGTCGCCGTCCTGCTGCTGCGGCGGCGCCTTCTTGCCGCCGCCGTCCTTCCTCCCCGCCAGGATGCTCTTGAGCCACCGCCCCGCCTTCCCCATCGCCGATCGACCTATCTCCAATCCAAACGCTGCCGCAACCTACCCGGCGGAATCACGCACGCGTACGTCCACCTCGCTCGGTCAGTCACATGAGACAAGACGACGCGGCGCCGCTATATACTATAGCTACCGCCTCGACGATGAGGGAAAAAGGATCGGAGCGTAGACAGACCACTGCAGAAACGGGTTTTAGCAGCGGATAAAGTTGTATTTGTAGAGGCGGGTGCACTGTCTGTTTCCGCTTCTCGCAGATAGAAGTGCTGTTTATAGGGGTAGATAACGCGTCCGCCTCTGCAAATACATTTTCAGGGATGGGCCATGCCCTCACCCGCTATTGAAAATTCATTTCTAGGGGCGGATCATCCTTAACCTGTCCCTATAAATACATTTTCAGAGACGGATTAGGGGTGACCCGCCCGTGGAAACCGATTGAAAAAGCAAAAAGAGGAAAACAAAATGTCGGCCCACGCGCCGGCCGCAACCACGCCGCCGTTGGCGCTTCCTGCGCCCCCACGTGTGGAACCACCGCAGCACCCGCCTCCCCACGCCGGCAGCGCACGCTCGGAGAAGGCCAAGCTCGAGGACGCCGCCCTTGCACGAGAGGAAGACGACGGTGCGAAGACCTGCGGACTGGGCGAGGGACACACGGACGTACCACCTAGGCGCGAGTCCACAATGGCCCAGGCGTGGCGGCCGGAGGCCAGCGCATGCCCCAGCCCGCCCGCGCGTCTTTCGGGACGAGAAGTACATGGACGCCAGGAAGTACATCTCGGCGCCGGTGACCCGGTCGAGGCGGAGCACATGGAGCCGTAGCAGCGCCACGCTCCTTTCCGTCGCCACCGTGCCGGCTTCCCTGGCGCAGGCGGCGTGCGGGCCCTGCCGTTGCGGCAGTGCCCGAGCACAGCGCGGCCGGTGCCGGTGCCGCGTGACTCCTGCCAGAAGATGTCGTACGCCCACACGACGCCCCGCTCGACGAGGTTTTGTAGGCGCGCCTGGAGCACGACCTCCCCCCGGCCGCTTGCTGGCCTTGGAGCTCGCACCCCCCCCTAGGGCCTTGATGTCATCCGGGTCTAGGCGGTCGAGCGCGGTGATCTCCTCGTCGAGCTTGTCCTCCACGGCCTTCGCGGCTGACAACACCTGCTTCTCCAAGATCTGCAGCCACCCAGCCCGGTCGCCGCTGCGTCGGAGAAAGCGAGTAGAGAGCGAGAGGAGGGTGAGTTGAGGAGGAGCCGATGCATGGTTACTTGGCTGACGACTTCGTCCATGGTGGCGCTGTAGGACGGAGGGGCGCCGGCGGCTGGCCGAGATCGGAGTGGGAAGCGAGCGAGAGAGAGGGAGAGAAAGAGGGACGGAGAGATTGTTGAAACTTGCGAATGATAGGATAATGAGAAGTGCGGTGGGTGCGCTGTGGAACCCACATGAATGGTGCCTTCTTCGGAGAATTTTTTAGGAGAGTTGCGTTCAAAATTTCTTTAGGGACATCACCCGTCCCTAAAAATATTTAAATATTTTTTCAAGAGGGGTGTCGGTGTTTACCGCTACGCCCATATGCGGATTAACTGCTATAGTAGCACCGTTTTTTTTATAAGAGCGAGTTACCTTGGAAAAAATAGAACGTTTCTACCTATTATTTTTTTAGCAGTGGACAGTGCACTCGATGGTCGCCACCAGCAGGCGACCAACCCGACGAGCCACCCACCCCGGCACCCGGCGGAACACAACAGGTAGAGGTACAGCACAGCGGGCGAGTCAACCGAGGCGAGAGCTAGCTTATCAATCGCGCGCCATGTGCTCGGGCCGGCGGGGCGGGACGGGAACGTGGTGGAGGGGACGATCCCAAGTTCCTAACAAGGCTGGCTGGCTGTGGCTGGATGTGAGGGGAGGGAGATGGATGATTTGATTATGGCAAGTGCTGTGCACTGGGCGAGCGAGCCCGACCGGAAGCTGTGTCCATGCATGTTACTCGCGGCTCATCTGGTGTACGGCCAGTCCGTTTCTGTAAGCACGGGGTCTTCTTAGTTCTTTCCATCTTCTGAACTTTGTCGTGGCCTTTTCTGGGAACTCCATATTTGAACTTTTTAAACTTAAAGCAAATATGCAAGAGCTAGCACTAGAGCACTAGGGCAACCTAAAAAATCTACATAGTCGTGTACAACCTCCAAAAAAAAAGCAGGAGCCAGGACGAGTGCAACTATTCAGATCCCTTTACAACTTAAAAAGAATTCTACAGAGAAGTTGTGTGTTTGTGGGACCGGAATAGGTGACCAGAGGGGGGTGAATGGGAGCCTTTAAAAATTCTCCGCGAGAACAAGACCTATGTCCCAAAATCAACCCGACACGCCTCTCTTCTAACCACCAAGATGACACAAGGCAACTCGTGACGAGCTCATCCTAAGAACGGTTAGAAAAAACTCAATGCAATCGGAAGCAAATATCCATAATAACTTAAAAGCTACGACTCACCGAAAAACCGGACAAGCGCTACCAAAATAAACTCACAAGAGAACTAGAGATCTCACTACTAGGCATGCAAAAACTCGAACTAATTAGCAAGATCAAAAATTAATTAACATAAGCTAGAGCATGCGAGAATTAACTAAGATTAATAGTAATAATTTCTAATAACTTAGCTAAACATGTGATCTGAAAATAAACAACTTGAGCAAGGGAAAATGTAAACCAAGCTTGCATGCTGCTGTGCATGGGCTGCCTGGCTCGGTGGCCTGCTTGAGCGGCCTGCTCACGCTAGCCCGCCAGGCCTGCTGCCCCCCGCCTGATGCTGGGCTGGTAGCACGCCGGCCTGCAGTGCCTTGGGCCGCGGGCCCAGCAGCTTGTCCCCCCGTGCGCTGGCTTGCTTGCTGGCTGGAGCTGGCCGCAGGCGAGCGCCACGCGCTGCAGGCCGCCGCCGCGGCAGCTGCGCCGGCCGGGGCTGGCTGCCCCCGCCCGTTAGCCACGCGCCGCTGCGCAAGCGCGTCGCCGCACGCCGTGCTGCAGGTCTGCGCACCGCAGCCCCAAAAATCTCCTGCGCACAAATAGAAGAAGAAAGAAGGGGAAGGCAAGAACGAAATCCGAAACTTCAAATAAAAAATACTCCCTCAATACTCAACGAATCGAAGTGAACCTCGAGGCACAGATGCACGACGTCAAGGACTAACAGATCCATGAAGATGTTTGCGAAAAGATGGAGCAAAACTCACGAATCGAAAATCGCAAGTAAATACCACCGAAAATCGCAGAAAAAGAAAAATGCAGGGAACAAGAGGATGAACAACAAAATTCCGGAGGACACAAGCAGGTTAGGGTCTCCATTCCTATGAAAATTTTAGCACAGACACTAATCCCGAAATTAGAGAATAAGCAAGTAAAATGAACTAGGATTACTAACTCAAATGAGCAAGTAGCCATGCTCATCTATTAATGGTCCTCACGAAAGACGAAAATACCCCTGCCCTATTACCTACGATACACGCCCATGCAGAGGCAAAATGGTCCAACTTTTGGTAGAGCCATCGGACGAACACGCTGCCTTCACGACTTTGCTTCGCCTCGACGCAAGGTTCGCGATGGCGCCCCGTGTTGATGCTATCACTTTGCTTCGCCTCGACGCAAGTCTTTGGATGCACCCCAAGTTTTTAGGCCCAAACCGGGAAACCTGCCTGCGCGGTGGTTTTGAGGCCCAAACCATCCATCTTCCCTTGATCGCCACGCGACCACTTGATATCGACGTGTGTCCAGTCTCCGTCAGGCCTCTGGCGCCTCCGTCTCGCTTGACTCGACCGACGCCGTCTTCATCCGTCCATGTACTTTTGCTCTTCAGCGCATCACGTGGATCGCCCGTGACTCCGTCCAGACTCCTCCGATCCCTCAGTCCAAGCCTACTCGCATTCATCCTTCACCGCGCTTGGTCCATGGGTACGAACCTTTCGCTTGACCTTCACCGTATCCGACGACCGTCACGTCGCATCATGTGCTTGCGCATCACGAGCCAAGAGACATCAAATTCACACAACATTATCAATCATTCATCATCCAGGATTGACCACCATTGGTCCTTAGTGTTTACTCTCTTAACTTTTTCTAGCTGGTGGTCATACTAATTCTTTTTCTTTTGTCAGCAGTCGGCACGCGCAAGATTGACGCCCAATATTTGCAATATTATTGACGCCCGAGACATAAGAAATTGCCTCTCGTACGAAGGGAGAGAGGTAGCAATGGCATCATGCCAAGCCTCGTAAATGCAGGGACTTGGCTGTACCCATTTCATTTTCAACGTGATTGTATGTGCCCTTCTGTCATTGTGTGTGGCCGTGCATGGGACCTCTGCACCGATCAGTATAGTCCGGCCATGGTCTCACATGCTTTGGTTGGGTCGGTGTGCCATGTGATTTGTAGACATAATAATGCTTTTTTGATATGATGTGATTTCTAATAATTAAAACAATGGTATATGTACATTATTGGATCATGATCCGAAACCAAGCCTTTTTATGTGATTGTGGTGGTGATCGCTAGATGTTCTTGGTGTACTTGCGTCTGGAGAAATTCGTCACATAAAGAAAATGATACATTTTGAGTTGAGGATGGAGCTGCATCTTTAGGTGGTATACAGTACATAGGTATGCACGCACTGAAATATATTTTTACACATACTAATTGTTTCTTACAAGCACCATGTGTCCATGTACCATGTGGTTCTTGACAGGGTCTCTTGTCGTCCCTCGTACCCTTTTTCAACACCGAAGTAGATTCTTCTGTTGTCATCACCTGTCCATACGCTGCTGCAGCTTGATCTTCCTCAAGATTTTATCCCTCCTTCACCCTTCCTATGTCATGTGAATGTGAATCATTACTGGGTACATATATATAAGTCTGGATGTTTTTGTTTGGATGCATGATTTGGAGCAGCGATGTGCGTTCGGTGGTTGGCGGTCACATGCGTCTGCCTGGTCCGCCAGGAATTTGTTCCATTGTTCCTGTTGTATCTGACCCTCGTGTTGGTCTCGTGGAGACAAGGCAACCTATGCACGTACTGTGCCTCCGATCCAAACCCCGGGTTAATCATTCATTCATACTCTGCTAATAAGAGCAAAATAATGTCAGAAACAAAAATCACATACATCCCAAGCTGCATGATGTTTTCCATTCTGCTTAAGAACATATTGTTCTAGTAATGGCCATGATCGTGATCGTGGCATTTACATATTGCAGCTACTGTTTCTTGCATTGGGCAGTATTGCTGCCTTGAGAAAATTTTCTACCTGCTATTGAAAATTTAACTCATTGCCTCTATACCATTCAAATTTAAACCACCACTACAGTGCTATTGGTTCATATGTTTTCATTTCTTATGTGCCGCTGCCGTATCTTCATCGAAAAAGGCTCTAACACTGTTTGATCGCTGCCTACGTGTCAAAGATTTTTCACCGTTTTTCCGATTTTACCCCTCCCATCTTCGGTCTTATCTAGTCAACCACATCTCATCTCCTTCTCCCCAAATCTCTCCGTCACGGCGGCGTCCTTGCTGGTTGCCGCTGCCCGCCGCTCGAGCGGGCCCGTGCTGCCGCCGAGCCACCGCCTAGCCGCTGCTCGAGCGCACCTGAGTGGCCGCACGCCATCCCCGCGGGGCCAGCGCTCCAGCGGACAGCCTGCCCGCCCGCGTCCCCGCGCCACTCAAGCCGCTCGGGCCACCTGCGCGCTGCTCGGGCCGTGGCCGCCTGTGTTCCGCTCGGGCGAGGCCCTGTTGAGGGTACATGCAGAAGCAGTTAGCGCAGAAAATGAAGAAGAAGAAACGCGCGTGGAAGAGAACAAAGACGCGCGCGCGGCGCCGCTGATGACTGGCCGGGCCGCCACCACACGACATTGCTCCCGGTCATCCGTCCATGTCCGCTTCCTCTCCCAGCATGTGCCGCTCATGTGCTCGCAGGAATGAAAAGGACGACGGACGGCGCCCTACACTACTAGCGCCGCGGCTAGAGAGGGCTAGGCCATGGGCATCTGCAGTATCAGTATCGATCTGCTGTCTGTTTCCCAACTCTGCATTATGAATTGCATTGGTACTGTGTCGAGTGTCATCATCTGCAGCCAGGTCGGGAGGTCACTCCTCTCGCAAAAAAACGAGCTGCTGAAGATGATGATTGGGCTCGGCGTGCATGCAGATGGAGCTAGTGGCTAGGGGATTTCTTTTTTCATGGCTGGGTAGATGGAGTGCCGCAGGAGGAGATGATTGGATTTGGCTCAGCAGGTTTCGACTGGTTTTTGCTGCACCTCCCGTCCACCGCGGCAGTACGTATCTACGGGCATGCACCATGACAGGTCGATCGTATCGTGGCTCCAGAGAATAAAATCTTGGGCCTGGCAGATCAATGCAAAGGCAGCTGCGAGCAGCCGGAACGATCGATGGCGATGGAAAGGAGAAGCCTTTTTTTTTTTTATCAACTGCGATTTGGACGTACCGTGGACTACTACTAGATTGGTGTGCGCTTCTTTCTTCACCTCCTGTCCTGTATTCAGTGTTGAAATGGAAACACAGGTACTTTGTTTAAGCTCATTTTCGTCCATGACCCAGTTATGGATTTTTGTTGGTGGTTGTTTCGTTTTGCTGCAAGTTGTCTATATACGTACGATTACCTTATCTTTTTTCAAATGTAACTCTGGCAACCTTTTTGATTAACTCTAATGGTTTACGGTTTAGTGTGACTGTTGCTACAATACTAGCTGAAAAATTTTGTAAGCTTTGGATTGAATTATCATTTTTCTTTACCAACTAGGTAAATTGTATCTCCTGGTGGTGGAACCTATCCACCTGGACTCAAAGTTATAGCCTTGCGCGCATGCTTGTGTTTTATTTCTGAATTTATTATTTTTTAAGAGAAATTCTGAATTTATTATAGTAGGAAGAAGAGACTACTCATTCAGTACCACAAACATGAGAGGAAAGGAGGAGGCGGGGATCAGGTGTGTGGGGTCAGGATCGAAGGCGCTGAGCTACATGGGGTGGAGGTGGAGCAGGATTTGGAATCCTCGTTGGTGGCGTCGAGTTTGGGGTGGAAGGGATGGATATACCGCGCAGCTACCGTCTGGATATCCAGTGGGAAAATTTCCCATTAAACGGTCGTTGCAACATGGAACGATAGAAGTTGCAATATCTATAGTTACATATTGCAACATCCAAAAATATATGTTGAAAATAGAAAATAGTATCCGATCTCACAAGATCCAAAGAAAAAAATTACCACTGCAACAAATGGAGATGTTTCGAGCAAACATTTGATCTGAATCCTTTTCTCTAGGAAATAAGCACCTTGCAAATCAGATATTGAAACATCCAAAAACACCTTATGCAACATAAAAAAAACACTGATGCAAAAAATAGTATCACTAGTTGCAATATGAAGGAAATGAATGTTGCAACATTTGCCACATGATACTACAACATCTCCAAATATGTATTGCAACAACATGGAGTCAAAGCTCAGGCCTTCAACTCCCATACCATGTTCAACCTCTGCGTCAACTCCCATACTGATGCAGCGGGGCGTGAGGAGAGGAAGCTGGGAGCGCTACAGCCTGAAACAACAAGGCAGCAGGGTACGGGGAAGGCAGCTGGGAGCGCCGCCACCGGTAACGACGAGGCAGCGTGGTGCCAGGGAAGCAGATGTGACTGCTGCCGCTGGTTAGCATCGAGGCAGCGTGGTACAAAGCAGACGAACCTGCAGGAGTTGTTGAGACGAGGCGATGCGGGCGGAGAAGCCATTGCAAAACGAGGAAGGAAAACAAGTAGAAGTCACAAACATGTGGTATGAGCCTATATGTGTGGCGCGATCGTGAAGATAAACGTGCGGTCCGAGCGATTAAGGCCCTCCACACCGTGTGTCTGGAGTGATGCCTAAAGAGGAGAGAGAGGATTAGAGCATCACTCCTCACGCTGTAGCCGGCGATGCCTAGAAAACTTGGAGCGAGGCAAAAACAAGGTCCGGTGCCCATTCAATAAAAAAGTATTTTGTTGCGTCCCTGCTCATCTCATCCTCCGCGTGCTGCTGCTCACCTTGGTGGCCAAGCATAGAAGCTCCAGGCAGCATCCTCCATGCAGAACCTTCGCCTTCATGTGCGGCAGGTCTGCAGCTCATCTTGGTCGGCGCCGTCGCGTTCATTTGCGCAGGCTGCCTGGCTAGCCTGGTCCGTCGCGTCCATTTGTATTAATTTTTTATTTTTCAATCGTTTGGACACTTCTTTACCCCTCAGGCTCCAAAACGATTCATATTGAAGCTTTGATACTATGTGAGTTGTTGGATGTTCATCTAATCCTATTTTTTTTTATAATATCAATATTTTTACATATCAATTTTGAGATACTACCTCCTGTAATTTGTCAATTTAACAGGACTAATCTCTTTTCATAGGTCAGTGTAAGTGGTCAAGAAGATGACGAGTTTAACGAGCTGTGTACAACAACTAGCTAGTTTATCAGCTCAGCGGATTTTGTAGATATAGTCTATGGCAATAGTCCCATTAATTGCTGAGAAAAAAGAATGATGCGTACGTTGACATGCAATGGATTGGATGGGTACAGATGGTCGTCACTGCACATTGCAATGGGTTGATGTAGAAAAGAAAGCAAGTACAAATACATTAGTTGTACCATAGTTATAAATTTCTATTGACCCTAAAGGCGCACCTCACACACCGAGCATCTCATGTGCACCAGTCAGAGAAATCCTAATAACAATGAAGGATTGAAAAACCCTACCGTGATAGATAAGTGGAATGCTCACCTGAGAGGGACGCCCTCATCAAAGAGTGTGCATACAAACGGGTTACCATATACTCAGCAGACCAGTTTGGGTGTCCTCAGTCACCGTCTAGACATAGGAAGAACATCTGCTTGGGATTTGAAAAAGTTAGGGTAAAGAATGTGTTGCCGTAAAATCGGATGGTAAATCTTGCAGAGCACGACACGCTAAGGTCCGGGAGCTCTGCTTATCTCCAGTGTAGGTCCTGCAAATTATGTTCAGGACATGCCAGTCAATTTGACCTGCAATTGATAAGGGAAAAGAAATCTAATCAGTAAAATAACAAGGAACGCATCAGCTGGGATTCCGAATAGTTCCATAAACGGCGGCCTGAGCTGTTCGGTTCCTATACATTCATCATCTATGAAGCCGAATCATCCGAAGCAAGATTAAGAACAAGAATTTCACGATTAAATACGGTCATTTAACCATACCAGATCTACCATCACCATTAGTCGGATCGGACTTAACCGAGACAACGCTAACAACATGGTGATAAATCGAGTAGAATCAACCCATGCATTTGACCGATTGGATCTTGCGCTTAGCATGAAGCCCAAAATCAGCCAAGAGGGCTGATTGTGACTATCGAGTCATTATAACCATGTCGCCGTCACGAGACAAACAGATCTAATCGATAAGACTTACCCAATAATATTATCCAAGAATCGGATCTAACCAAGACAGCTTGAACTAATGAGATTGGTTCAAGTGAATCAACCGATAAGTTTTACTCATAACAAACTCCAAGATTAATGACAACTTGATAGTTTTAGTGAAAATCAGTAAAGAGATCGGCTAACGAATCGCTGCATTAAAAGATTAGTAAAAGCTGACAACTCTATTATAAACACCAGATAAATTGTGAGATTTACTAAGAACTAGCAAGAGATCAAACAATACAGCCTTACAAGAACCTGGTAGAAATCGATAACTTGGTAGATTGAACTAGACGAAACTACAGCGATACGCCGGTAATTAAAGCCTAGATAATCCGATAAAAATGAACTTACCAACAAGCCAGAAATCGAATCGATGCAGCCCTACTTGCTGAAGAATTCGCCGAGATAGTACTAGGGTTTTGGCGAAGTACCAAGAAAAATTATATTGATTGATGATTGTCTTTTACAAAACCCTAAGATCTGCTATATATAGCCTGAGGCTACGACTCCTAACTTATCACAACTTTAACAAACTTATTCTGAAAGAAAATAACTAAACCTACTTTACAAGATCTTCATAAAAGATATCGGACTCCCAAATTCTTTGCTGACATCACCTCCAAGTCCGATCCTAATTGCTCTCAGCCGCACCTTTAACCGAATCCAAACTGCCTTTGACCATTCCCCATTGCTTTGACCAAAATTCCTACCAATTTTGACCGAATGATACAAACGGCCATCAAAAAAATTCATTAATCAGCTCTTTACTTTCTGCAAAATTTTGACGTCAACGGAATGTTGCGTTGGAAGTCCAGCAGGCAACCAATCACCAGCAGTTGCCAATAGGACAATTCTAAAATGTTATTCCGGTTCACGTACAATAACATGAATAAATAGAGAACACACTAACTGAGTTTAGCTCAGCTGGTAAGAAGATCATTCGGATTCTAATGCTCGACTCAGTACGGATATTTATATTTTTCAAAATTTATTTTTAGGATTTACGGGCACGCATGTGTCTGGTCTGTACTAAAAAGATAAATAGAGAACAGCATCGCGGCCACGCAGGCCCCACCACTCATACCCACACCAATACGCCTTTGTTCATTGCTAGCCCTGTAATAAGTGCTTATTAGAAGATGTTAGTTGTCATGCTACTTTTATGGACTTTTTTCCATGCGTGCCCTAGTTTTTCTTTTTTCTTTTAGTTCTATACTAGTACTTCCTTTGTAGTATGTAGATGACGTGCCTATATATAGCAGATGCTAGCCCATGCATGCTCATCTGCATCTCTTACAATTGCACTGCACCATGGAACGGTTTGATCACCTGCCATACTATCTCTACTACGGCTTGTGCCTCTTGTTTGCTCTGCTCGTCCATGTCCTCCTCCGCACCAAGAAGCCATGCACCAGGCTGCCTCCCGGCCCGTGGCAGCTGCCGGTGATCGGCAGCCTGCACCACCTGCTGCTGCGCGGCGGGCTCCCGCACCACGCCATGCGCGACCTCTCCCGGCGCCACGGCCCGCTCATGCTGCTCAGGGTCTGCGAGCAGCGGCCGGGCAGCCCCGGCATCGATGAGCTCTCCAGGCACGGCCGATGGGTCATCTTCACGCCGTATGGGGACCACTGGCGCCTGCTCCGCCGGATCCTCATGACGGAGCTACTCAACGCGCGGCGCGTGGAGGCGTTCCGGCGCATCCGGGAGGACGAGGCGGCCCGCCTCGTGGCGTCCCTAGCGTCATCGTCCTCTTCCCCGGTGGGCGAGCCCGTCGACGTCGACGAGCGGCTAGCGGAGTTCGTCGCCGACTCCTCGGTGCGCGCCATCTTCGGCGATAGGCTACCGCACCGCGCCGCTTTGTCATGACCCCGCCTTCCTCCGAGAAGACTTGTCATTAGCTTTGGGCCGTATGTGTGTTTGTAGCCCAGGTCGTAGGTCAGAGTGAGGCCCAGGTGCCAACTTGGCTCTGGCGTGTGAGAGGTATAAATCCCGAGGGGAATCCTTTTGTAAAGACGGCTAAGAACTGTAGACACTTCGTGTTCCTAAACAAATTGTCTTCCTCGCGGCTTCCTTCCGCGCTCCCTGATCTCGATTCTCCCTAAATTCTTGCTGTTCTACCTAACTTCTCCACTCCAATCCGTTCGGGAACAC
This sequence comes from Panicum miliaceum, assembly GCA_032594955.1. Lineage (NCBI taxonomy): Eukaryota > Viridiplantae > Streptophyta > Magnoliopsida > Poales > Poaceae > Panicum > Panicum miliaceum. The sequence continues at coordinate 14,834,686 of CM064059.1, forward strand.
AACAATTGGTAATCAGAGCCTTCTACCCATCTACCCCAAATTTATTTCTCGCTCTGCTCGCCGATTCCCGTCGCTCTGGTGCCACGCAAGCCGTCGAAATTTGAAGCCCAAATGACAACTTCGGTTGAGGATCGCGCGAAGAAGTTTAATGGCTTCGACGCCATCATGCAGAAGATCCTGGACAAGGTCACCAAGTTGGAGTCATGGCGTTCGACCACGGACGTGTCGATGAACGCCCTGCTCACCAAGGCGGACGATGCAGCGACACGTCTCCAGCACCTCGAGCTCGCGCCTCCCCCACCGCCACCTCCCCCACCGCAGCACCATCCGGCATCAGCTCCACCGCCACCACCGTCTGCGTGGGTGAACCCGTTCGACCTCAACATTGCTCCTGATCCAGCAGCACGCCCATCTGCGTCATCTGCGGAGCGGCCCAGCGGGCACCACGATGACTCTGGCCACCGGGTTACCGGCGGCGGGATCCTTGGATCCCCTCCGCCACATCCGGTCACCGGTATGTGCCATCCTGCTCTTCCCAGAACCTTTGAGTTCATATCTGATGGCGATTCTAGACCCGGTTGTTCTGGTCCTACCCCCAAACTTGAGTTTCCCAAATTCGATGGTCAGAACCCTAGATTGTGGAAGGATCGCTGTGAGCTCTGTTTTGAGGTGTACAACGTCAGTGATGCGCTTAAGCCCCGCTTTGCCGCACCCAACTTTGATGGCGTAGCTGCAACCTGGCTTCAGACTTTTGAGCTTAAGGGCTGTGTTCGTAGTTGAGAGGCTCTGCATACTGCTGTTTGTGCTCGGTTCGATAAGGATCAGTACCAGTTGCATCTAAGACAACTTGATACGCTCAAGCAAACCGGTTCTGTTGCCGAGTATTATGCTAGATTTGAGCAATTGGCGCTTTAGCATTCTCTTATATAATGGCTCATATGATGATTTGTACTTGGTTACTCACTTTTTTTTTGTGTGTGTGTGGGGTGGGGGGGGGGGGGGCCCTTAAAGAGGAAATTCGTGCACCTATTGCATTGCATCGTCCTAAAGATGTCGATACTGCTAGTGCTCTCGCCTTGTTACAGGAGGAGGAGTTGGAGTCCCGGAAGCATGCTGGCACTGAAAAATCTGACTCACGTGACATTGCAAGCCGAGCAGTCGTGTTTTCTCTACTTCGGATAAAGCTAAAGGTCCATACAAGCGTGATGATCTGAAGAGAGCTGACAAATCATCAGGTGACTCTAAATTGGCTAAGCTCATTGCTTATCGTAAAGCCAACGGTCTTTGTTACACTTGTGGTGAGAAGAGGACTGACAGAGGCCACAAATGTCCAGATCAAGTTCCTTTGCACATTGTTCAAGAAGTTTTGGAGTTATTTCATATTTCTCTTAACTCTGAGTCTAACACTAGTGATGTGGAGCCTGATAACTCTAAAGACTACATTCTTGCTGTCCAGACCCAGCCCTCTGTTCAATTGCAGAAGAGAAGAAAGACTATGAGATTCAGGGGTTTAGTAGGCAAACAAGATCTTCTAATTCTGCTCGACTCTGTAAGTGCAGGCACCTTCATCAGTCAGGCAGTGGCCTAACAGTTCTAGTCTGCGGTTAAACCTTGTGAAGAGCTAAAGTTCACTACAGCTGATGGTAGTCCATTGGTTTCATCGCAAGTCATTCCCAAGTTCCAGTGGATGATACAAGGACATTCCTTCGCCTATGATGCCAGGGTGTTACCCCTTAAGAGCTTTGATATGATTATTGGTGCAGACTGGTTAGAGGACCATAGTCCCAATTGGATTCATTGGAAGAAGAAGCAGATGAGATTTCCACTTAATGGAAGAAGAGTGGTGGTTCATGGCCTTACTGATGATTTGTCCTCTTGCAAGAGTATCAGTACTGGCAAGTTGAAGGGATTGTTGAGGAGAAAGGCTGTTGCTCATTGCATTGAACTCAGAAGGATTCCCTTCTCTCAGACTACCCAGCCTGTTCGTTCTGTGCAGGAGCAAGCTTCTACATTCCCACCTGACCCAGATATACCTCTGCCAGACAGGCAAGTGTTGCAGCAGTATGTGAAAGGACCGACACTAGGCCTAGAGGAGGGGGTGAATAGGCCCTGTTAAAAATTCTGCAAGTTCTTCACAAAAAACTGTTAAAACTGTTGGACTTCCGACCCCCACAAGAACTAAATACGAAATTTAAACTAAATGAAGTTTGTGAAGAAACTACATGAATAGAAAGCTTACAACAAGTGGCTTGAGACTTCTAGAAGTGATCTTTAGCAGTGGAAACTTACAAACACATAGATTGGGTCAAATCTAGCTCAAGAACAATATGAACAACAACAAGTAAATGAGATATGGGATTTGTAACCGGAGTTCACTCCACTTAGGAGCTACGTCTCCATTGAGGAGCTCACAAAGAGCTGGGTTTTCACTAACCCCTTGCCTCCCTCGATCAACCACGAAGGAGGATTGAGTCACTTACTATTGTTCTCACAAAGAGAGGGGTAATACAAACTTCCGGGGGACAATTACAAAGATTGAGAGCTCCCCGGTGACGTCTAACCGTCTAGGAGCCAAGCTCCAAGAGTAACAAACGTGAATCGATCAATCAAACTTGCTTCAAGTGCTTCTCGAGATGAACAAGGGAGAAACCAACTCAAGGCCTCAAGTCACACACCTCAAATGCTTCTCACACCCAAGCCCAAGGTCAATCAATGCAAGGATGAGCTCTAGATGGGTTTGGGAGAGTGAAATGAATGCTCTTGGAGGTGTGCTGGTCGAGTTAGGTCGGCAACAATGAATGGAGGGGGTATAAATACCCCACCCCCAAAATAGAGCCGTTGGCTGTTCTAGTGGCAGCTGTCGGATCTTCCGACGTGAGGTTGGATCTTCCGATCACATCCTCAGGTTTGGATCACTCAGATTAGGTCACGGATAACACAGGTCGGAACTTCCGACGGAGATGTCGGAACATCTAATTCTGTCGGAACTTGTCCCGAGTCAGTGGGAACTTCCGGTCGGAACTTCCGACCGGTGTAGGAACATTCGACGGAGATGTCAGAACTTCCGACAGGGCTGTGACAAAAGAAATTTTTTGGGGTTTGTGTACGTGACTTTTTGTGTTTGTCATCTAAGTTTTCATCTCATGAGCATCACTTTGACAAATTTGATCAATCAAACATGTCCCCCTTTATAGTACGGTGATTCGTATACTCAAATTCAAACCAAAAATGAATTTAAATACTTCATCAACTCTTTCACCATACATAGAAGAATTGGGGACCATCCTTTCATCTTTCTTGCTTCATTTTCATTTTATTCTTGCACATATCTCATTCAAAACATCATATCCCAAATTATAATTGTCATTATCACCAAAACTCTTTTAGGGGCCTAGATGCACTTTCAATCTCCCCCTTTTTGATGATTGATGACAACACAATTTGGGTTCATAGGAGAGGAATAAAAATATGTTTTTGTACTTAATCAAATTTAGGAAAGTTCCCCCTAAATATGTGCATCTTTCAACTTAAGTGGCCTCAAATGCCATTGCACATATTTATGTAAGAACTCCCCCTAAATCATTGCATACAAGAGTACAAAGGTGTGCATAAGTGTGATACAATAACCGTGATGCATATGACATGATATATCAACCAATGAAGTGAAAAACAACAAGACATTCAACCATGAGCATCATACCATAGATAAATAGGTTCAAGATCCATCACACTAGCAAATTTAAGTTCGAAGCAAGCCCTAGCTACCATAAAAATTTAAAGTCTCACTTGGCACACCACACATTACACCACATAAGTTCTTACATGTCCATTAACTAAACAAGAATGATAAAAGATGAAAAGATAGATGGGGGTTCTCCAAGCACCAAATTCACTCCCCCTTTGGCATCAAGCGCCAAAAAGGAAGCTAGTCATCGTCCTCATCATCCTCATCATCTCCTCCTCCCTCGCCCCCGTCCTCCTCCTCCTCTTCTTCTTGATCGGACGCAGTGGCCTCATCATCATCGTCTTGCTCATGTTCTTCCTCACGGCCACCAAGATCCTCCTCAGAATCATCACCACCGTGTGCAAAAGAAGAACCACCCATGTCCTCCCAAGGATTGTAGATATGTGGAGGTGAAGGAAAATCTCTTGCTTCACGAAGAGGAGAGCATGGAATGTCACTCTTTGCCATGAGCTCCTTTTGCCTCTTCTCAATCTTAAGTAGCTCCTCGTCCATATATTTCTTGTGCTCACGAATATCAATAGAGTTTTGGCGACAAGCACTGAAACAAGCAAAGACTCCCTGCAAGATCATATCCAACCTGCCCTTCTTGGCAGTAGCTGCATGAGAAGGTCCGCGTGATGAAGAAGGAGAATGAGATGGAGGTGCTGCACGAGAGGATCTAGGGGCACTGGCCTCAGAACGAATAGAAGACAAACCCTGTGGAGGATAAGCACCAGGAAAAGGACCTTTGGGATCACCAAAGCGAGTCACTTATCTAGCTCCAATCCTGAGAAGCTGCTCAATCTTGCCTCTGGGAGACTTGTAGGGATATTGACCCATGTCATTCCTAATTCTCAATCCAGTCACCCTGTTGATCATATGCTGAATATAGGGGGCATAGTGACAGGCACTAGCTGCATCATGTGAATAATGGATGATCTCATTCCAAATGAACTCAAACACCAGAAACTTGGGCATCCCAGGAGCCATCTGAGCAAGCAAGTCCTTAGCCTTGTATGAGATGTTATCCGCATTGCCACCTCTAGGAGTCAAAGTTGCACGGAAGAGTTGGTTGAACATCTTATAGTAAGGAGTGAGTCCAATGTTCTTACCAAACACAACCTTTCCATCTTCAGTATACACGCGATCATACATGAAGTGCATCTTTGAATCCTCTAGAACTCCTGACTCATGCAAATCAACCTTGGAAGTGTCTCTCACATAGTTGCCATTTTCATCACCCTGATCAAAACCAAACATGCTCCCAAAGTCAACTATTGATATTTCAAAGTGCTTGCCTCCAAGAGTCCAATGCATGATGTGATTCTCAGTGTCGACAAACAAAGTGGCATAGAATTGAGCCACCACTTCCTCATTCCAGTCACATTCTAACCTCATAATGTCCACAAGATCCATCTCAACACATCTAGCAAAGATAGCATCAACAACTTCCTTCACTGGAGATGTCATACCCCGCAAGAAATTCCAGTCAATCCATCTCATCTCAGTAGTGACATGCTTCTTATCCATGATCACTGACTCATGCCAGTTTGCCTGATGAGTTAGCCAAAACCGAGGATCACCCTTGAATTCCTTGGACATGATATTGCGTGGATCCTCATGTGCATTGAGACGAAGTGGCTTCATATCATACTCACCCTTGGTGAAGTTAACACAAGGGCGGACCTCATTGCTTCGCACCGGCCTATGAACAACAGCTCTCTCTCTCTTTCATAGAAAGAAAGATCAATGTCATCATCATATTCTTGTCCGGTTGTAGCCCTCTTGGTTCTAGCCGTGTGAGTAGATGAGCCAGCCACGCCCTTTCCTCTCTCTTGAGCAGTGGTTTTGCTTCTCTTTGCAACAGCTTGCCTCCTTCTTTGAGGTTGATCTTCTCGAATCTCATCACCACGATCCGGAGAAGAACTACTTGATGTGGGATAGTTCATCTTCTTGGTGACCTTCATCTTAGGAGACATCTAGAAATGATTGAATAAAAGAAGCTGAGATGAAGGATCAAAGATAGAAAATGGATGCACAAAGAAGTCCCAAGTTACTGCCTCTGTCAGATGTTCCGGCAGTGAGAAGGAAGATCCGGGGGTCAGATCTTCCGGCTCACTTTCGGAACTTCCGATAGACCCAGAAAACCGTGAACGATTTCGTGAATTCAACGATTTTGCCCACCAAAGTCTATGAGATTCTAGGCATGTCCTCTAGATGGATAGAGAAGATGTTTCACCGAAGGAAATCTCCTAGAACATCCTACATTGAGAGATCGGGCAAAGGGGATTTGAAAAGCAATACCTCAACGATTTTCCCGCGTGATTCGATGAAGTTCCAAGGGGTAGGAACTTCCGAGGCTTGGGAGAATCAAATGGATCCTTGAGCGCAACAATCCCACGGATAAACACCAAAATCGCCGTGCGGAGCAAGAGAGGAAGAGAGGGGCGCGCACGGAGCGGAAAAAGATTAGGGTTTGGAGTGAACCGTTACCACCCAGGGTTTTATACTGATAGAGGAGGTCGGAAGTTCCGACGGATTGTCGGAAGTTCCGACAAGGAGAACCTGGGAACATCAGGGGAAACTGGAGGACCTCGAAAGTTCCGGTGAGGGCCGAAAGTTCCGACCTGGAAAAGTTCGGAAGATCCGAAGGAAGGCAGGAAGAAACATATTCGCAGGAACTTAATCCGAGTCTATGGGAACTTCCTGTAGGAACTTCCGATGGAAGTTCCGACAAGCATAGAGAGAACGCATAGAATTTTGAGAGGAGTTTAAATTTGAGATTTGTAGAGATATAGTTAATGGACATATAAGAAACTTGTCTCAAAGTGATTAGCCTCATTCAACAATACATAACAATAATCATTTGAGACAAGCTATGATTCAGTGATCACAAATCCAAATATTTTAAAACTCACACAAATAAGCAAAAATAAATCAATTTTCTCCTAGTCTATGCATCAAACAACGTGTATGCAACAAGTCAAGCCACGTTACGAGAATCCAAGATATTTAGCTCATTCCTCAAGAAACAAAACCTTTGCTCATCTAGAGGCTTTCTGAAGATATCGGCTAGTTGTTTATCGGTACACACATGACTTAGAGCGATATCTCCTTTGGCTTCGTGGTCTCTTAGGAAGTGATGTCTTATGTCAATGTGCTTGGTTCTTGAGTGTTGGACGGGGTTGTTGGCTAGTTTGATGGCACTCTCATTGTCAGACAAGAGAGGGATCTTTTTATACTCACAACCAAAGTCACTCAAGGTTTGCCTCATCCAAAATATTTGAGCACAACAAGCACCGGCTGCAACATACTCAGCCTCGGCGGTGGATAGCGCAACGGAATTTTGTTTCTTAGAACTCCACGACACCAAGGACCGGCCAAGAAATTGACAAGTCCCCGTTGTACTCTTTTGATCTACCTTGCAACCGGCATAATCCGAATCGGAATAGCCAAGTAAATCAAAAGTGGAGCCCTTGGGATACCACAAGCCAAGGTTTGGAGTATGCACTAAATATCTCAAGATTCTTTTAACAGCTACCAAATGGCATTCCTTAGGATTAGTTTGAAATCTTGCACACATGCACACACTAAACATAATATCCGGCCTAGAAGCACAAAGGTAAAGCAAAGAACCAATCATGGAGCGATATACCTTTTGATCCACAGATTTTCCATCTTCATTTAGATAAGATGTCCATTCACGGCCATAGGAGTCTTGATAGGTTTAGCATCGGCCATGTCAAACTTCTTGAGCATATCACTTGTATATTTAGTTTGACATACCCTTTCTTCAATTGCTTGATTTGAAAACCAAGAAAGAACTTCAATTCACCCATCATGGACATCTCAAATCTCTTGGTCATGATCCTGCTAAACTCTTCACAAAACTTTTCATTAGTAGAACCAAAGATAATATCATCAACATAAATTTGACACACAAAGAGATCTTTGTCTACTTTTTGAGTGAAGAGAGTAGAATCGGCTTTGCCCATTACAAAGCCGTTCTTGAGAAGAAATTCCCTAAGGCATTCATACCATGCTCTAGGAGCTTGCTTGAGCCCATAGAGCGCCTTATGGAGCTTGTACACATAGTTGGGATGCTTGGGGTCTTCAAAGCCCGGAGGTTGCTCCACATACACTAGTTCGGATAGAGGCCCATACAAGAAGGCACTCTTGACATTCATTTGATATAGCTTGAAATCATGATGAGCGACATAGGCTAGCAATATTATAATTGATTCAAGCCTAGCCACCGGAGCATAAGTTTCACCAAAATCCAATCCTTCAATTTGAGTGAAACCTTGAGCAACCAATCTAGCCTTGTTTCTTGTGATAATGCCATATTCATCTTGCTTGTTCCGGAAAACCCACTTGGTGCCAATCACATTTTGCTTGGGTCTTGGCACTAATTCCTAAACTTCATTTCTTGTGAAGTTGTTCAACTCTTCTTGCATAGCCATCACCCAATCCGGATCACCAAGTGCTTCATCTACCTTAAGAGGTTCCAAAGAGGAAACAAACGAGTAATGTTCACAAATGTTGCTAAACGTGAACGAGTAGTTACCCCTCTTTGAATACTTCCAAGAATGTTGTCAATGGGATGATCTTGTTGAACACTTTGATGAACTCTTGGATGAGGCACTTGTGATTGAGGTTGAATTGGTCCATCATCATCATCTTCTTGACGTGCTTCAACTTGAGCTTCTTCAACTTGTCCTCCCCCTTGATCAATGCCATGATCTTGATCGTCACCATGATCTTGACTTTGATCTTGAGATTGTAGAGAACTTGGCGGTTCAACTCTTGTAGATGATGATGGATCGTCATTTCTTGCTTCAACCGTAGCTTGATCTTGAGCTTCACGAGGCCTTACTTCACCTAAACTCATTCTCATGATTGATACACTTGGTGGCTCCTCGTCATCTACAAGATTCTTATCAATTTGCTCTTTTTGAGAGCCGTTAGATTCATCAAAAGTCACATCTACCATGACTACAACACAACCGGTGGTTTTGTTGAAGACACGATAGGCATGTTCGTTAGTACTATAACCATGTAGAAAACCCTTATCTAACTTTGGTGCAAACTTTGAGCTTTTGGCTTTCTTGTTAAGTATGAAAGACTTACAACCAAAAATTCTAAAGTAATGCACCTTAGGTTTGTTACCGGTGATTATCTCATAGGGTGTCTTGCCCAAGTATTTGTGAATGTAGAGGCGGTTGATAGCATGGCAAACGGTGTTGATTACTTCGGCCCAAAAGATATCCGGGATCTTGTACTCATCAAGCATGGTTCTTGCAACTTCAATCAATGCCCTATTCTTCCTCTCCACAACGCCATTTTGTTGAGTGTATAGAGTCGAAAATTCATGCTTGATCCCTTCTTCATCAAAAAAATCTTCAACATTGGTATTCCGAAATTCGGAACCATTATCACTTCTTATATTCTTAATCTTCAACTCATATTCATTTTGAGCTCTTCTTATGAATTTCTTGATGATTCCTTGTGCTTCACCCTTATCTTGCAAAAAGAATACCCAAGTGAAACGGAAAAGTCATCAACAATAACAAGACCATATTTGTTACCGCCAATGCTAATGTAGGCAATTGGTCCAAATAGATCCATGTGTAGAAGCTTCAAAGGTCTTGATGATGTCAAGATGTTCTTGGTAGAATGTGGAGCACCAACTTGCTTCCCGGCTTGACATGCACTATACAACCTATCTTTCTCAAAGACAACATTGGTTAGTCCTAGGATATGCCCGCCCTTTTGAAGTTTGGCCAAGTTACTCATGCCAACATGGGCTAGTCGGCGATGCCAAAGCCAACCCAAATCGGATTTTGCCACTAAACAAGTCTTGGTCTCAATTTTCTCCTTAGAGAATCAACAAGATAAATCTTGCCCTTTAATTGACCCGTAAAATCAATAGAGGAATCCTCCCTTCTAGAGACGGTCACACCCTCGTTAGTGAAGAGACAATTGTACCCCATCAAACAAAGTTGTGAGATGGACAACAAATTGTATCCCAACTTTTCAACCCAATAAACATCATTAATTCAATTATTATGAACAAGAGCAATTTTACCCAAACCAATTACTTCTCCTTTGCTATTGTCTCCAAAGATAATAGTTTCTTTAGGTATGTCATTTGTTTCCAAGGAAGTGAACAAGTCCTTCTCCCTGGTCATATGATTTGAACAAACACTATCAAGTAACCATGCACTTCCACCGGAGGAGTATGCCTACAAGACAAAGTGATGCTCAAGTTTTAGGTACCCAAACTTGTTTGGGTCCTTGAAGGTTAGAATAAGTCATCTTGGGCACCCACACACTCCTCAACTTCCTTGTGTGAGAACCAATGTACTTGACCACCATCTTCCCATTTTGAATCACCATGGTGTAGTCAATGGTGTAGTTGCGTGATGAGGGAGGTGTCACATCCTTGTTGCTTGTGTTGACCTTTGTTGAGTCCTTAACCTTGTTCTTTCCTTGGTCAACACTCTTCTTTGTGTCATGATGAGCCATGTTCATTAAGTCATCAAGGTTAGCTCCTTTCTTCCAAAGTGGAATGGACTTGCCATTCACAATCTTAGAACCATTTGCCTTGTTTCCTCTTGTGTGGCCAAATCTATCAACAATGCTTGGGAACCTCCGAGCCTTGTCATAAGCCAGGTGTGACTCAAAGTCACTCTTGGGCTTGAGGTTTCCCTTTCCAACTAGCATGTTCAACTTGTAGATTTGAGCATCTTTAGCCTTGATTGCTTCTTCTAGCTCGGCAAGGTGAGTAACACAAGCATTTATATCATGGTTATGACATTTTGAGCACCCTTTGCTAGTGCAGACATTAGAGTCAAGAGTAGCTTTGGAACTAGATTTGGTGTTCTCCCAAAGAGTACTATAGCTCACTGCAACTTCTTTGTTTATATCTTCAAGGCGTGAATGCCTCTCTTGAAGCTCACTATGAACATTCTTTAGGTTAGCTAGTGAGTCCTTTGCCAAGGCATGATCCTTTGACATCCTCACATTTGAGTCATTAGCAAGAGACAAGTCTGTCGCCAACTTCTCAACCTTATCCTTTTCCTTAGCTAGAGACTTTTCTAGAACAAGATTTCTCTCCTTCTCAAGGATGAGCAATTCTTCTTGTTCTCTAAGAATCTCCTTCTTTTTCTCTAATTTCTCCATAAGCTTTTTAATTTGTTTATAGCCCGGTTTGCCAAATTTCATTATCATGTTTTCCTTGAGTTGAGCCTCCTCTTCCTCTAAGTCATTTTCTACTTCACTAGATGTGGAGGTGGGAGAGGATGGAGGGTTTGTATAGTTTGATACCTTATTTCTCTTGGCCATGAAGCACACGGGGCCTTTATCTTCATCATCGAAGAGATTGTTGAAGAGCTTGGGTGTTGATGAAGTTGTGAGCAAGGCAAGAGATGCCGTGCCCTCATTGTCGGAGTCGTCACTAGACTCCCAACCTTCACCAACATGAGCTTTGCCATGCTTCTTTTTGTACTCCTTGCTCTTCTCCTTGTACCTCTTCTTCTTGTCATAACTCTTGTCCTTGCTCTTGTCCTTGTACTTCTTGTCCTCATTTTCATTGTTGTCATTGAGAGTACAATCCACTATGAAGTGATCTTTTTCACCACACTTGTAGCATCTTCTTTGTGTAGTCCCTTTCTTGAAGTTTCTTTTCTTCATAAACTTCTTGAAGTTTCTCACCATCATGGCGATTTCCTCATCGGTGCTATCTCCCTCACTTGACTCAACTTTCTTCTTTTGCTTTGAGGGCTTCTCATTTGTTTCAATCGTCTTGCTTGGTTCGGCCTTGAGAGCAATAGTCTTGACTTCATCTTGACCAATTAACTTGGCAACATCTAGGGCATTCATCTCATGAAATTGCAACTCATTCAACAAGTTGATTAGCTTCATCTTTCTATATGATTATTTGCCTCTAATGATACTTGCCAACATAGGATTCTTGGGTGCATATGCTCTAAGCATCTTCTTAGTGATCTTGAAATCATCCCAATCCTTGCTACCAAGAGATTTAATCTCGGTCACAAGGAGAGTGAGCCTATCATGTATTTGTTGAACGGTTTCATCCTTCTTCATGACAAATGCTTCCAAGTCTCCTTGGAGAAGATCCATCTTGCCCTCCTTGACTTCATCATTGCCTTCATGTGACATTTGGAGAGTTTCCCAAATCTCCTTTGCACTTATGATTCCTCTAACTTTGTTGTACTCCATTGTGCAAAGAGAGCTTCTAATGACTCTTGCGGCTTGGGCATTGCGGAACAAATCATGCTCATGCTCCGGAGTAGCCACTTCATCTTCTCCAAGTTGAGGCACACCTACACACACAACGGTCCAAAGGTGTGGGTTAAGACCATATAGATGCACTTGCATATCCTCACTCCAACGGGCATAGTCGGTTCCATCAAAGTGAGGAGGTTTTCCCATTGGATTGGTAGAGAAAGAAAGGTTGGAAGAGTTAGAGGATTGAAAAGTAGAGACCTCATATGTATGAGACACCGTGTGAACCCATGAGTCTTCTTCTCAATCTCCGATTTCATCTTTTCGTTGAAAAGCAATTGGGCCTTCTTCTCAACTCGTTCATTCATCTTCTTCATTATTTTTTCTTTTCGCTTGATCTTCCTTTCTTCTTCAGTCATGTCACCTTCAACATCGCTAACTTCAAAGTCACTATCATTGACTTCATATGCGGAGGTAGCACCACCAACACTTTCATCCCCTATACCGGCCATAGTGTTTTTCCCTTAGCGGTTAAGCCTAAATCAAGAGATTAGTCTCTGATACCAATTGAAAGACCGACACTAGGCCTAGAGGGGGGGGGGGTGAATAGGCCCTGTTAAAAATTCTGCAAGTTCTTCACGAAAAACTGTTAAAACTGTCGGAACTTCCGACGGAGGGCAGGAACTTCCAACCCCCACGAGAACTAAATACGAAATTTAAACTAAACGAAGTTTGTGAAGAAACTACTTGAATAGAAAGCTTACAACAAGTGGCTTGAGACTTCTAGAAGTGATCTTTAGCAGCGGAAACTGACAAATACATAGATCGGGTTAAATCTAGCTCAAGAACAATATGAACAACAACAAGTAAATGAGACACAAGATTTGTTACCGGAGTTCACACCACTTAGGAGCTACGTCTCCATTGAGGAGCTCACAAAGAGCTGGGTTTTCACTAACCCCTTGCCTCCCTCAATCAACCACGAAGGAGGATTGAATCACTTACTATTTTTCTCACAAAGAGAGGGGTAATACAAACTTCCGGGGGACAATCACAAAGATTGAGAGCTCCCCGGTGACGCCTAACCGTCTAGGAGCCAAGCTCCAAGAGTAACAAACGTGAATCGATCAATCAAACTTGCTTCAAGTGCTTCTCGAGATGAACAAGGGAGAAACCAACTCAAAGCTTCAAGTCACACACCTCAAATGCTTCTCACACCTAAGCCCAAGGTCAATCAATGCAAGGATGAGCTCTAGATGGGTTAGGGAGAGTGAAATGAATGTTCTTGGAGGTGTGCTGGTCGAGTTAGGTCGGCAACAATGAATGAAGGGGGTGAGAGGGTATAAATACCCCACCCCCAAAATAGAGCCGTTGGCTGTTCTGGTGGCAGCTGTCGGATCTTCCGACGTGGGGACGGATCTTCCGACTATGTCCAGGCTCGGATCTTCCGACTTAAGATCGGATCTTCCGATCACATCCCTAGGTTTGGATCACTCAGATTAGGTCACAGATAACACAGGTCGGAACTTCCGACGGAGATGTCGGAACATCTAATTCTGTCGGAACTTGTTCTGAGTCAGTGGGAACTTCCGGTCGAAACTTCCGACCGGTGTAGGTACTTTCGACGGAGATGTCGGAACTTCCGACAGGGCTGTGACAAAAGAAATTTTCTGGGGTTTGTGTACGTGACTTTTTGTGTTTGTCATCTAAGTTTTCATCTCATGAGTAGCACTTTGACAAACTTGATCAATCAAACACGTCCCCCCTTTATAGTACGGTGATTCCTATACTCAAATTCAAACCAAAAATGAATTTAAATACTTCATCAACTCTTTCACCATACATAGAAGAATTGGGGACCATCCTTTCATCTTTCTTGCTTCATTTTTATTTTATTCCTGCACATATCTCATTCAAAGCATCATATCCCAAATTATAATTGTCATTATCACCAAAACTCTTTTAGGGGCCTAGATGCACTTTCAGTATGAGCACTTGTTTGAGGAGCCCACTGACTTACCACCTACAAGAGAGGATGACCACCATATTCCCTTAATACCAGGAGCTCAACCAGTGAACATAAGGCCTTATAGATACCCTCCTCAGTAGAAGTCTGAAATTGAAAAGCAAGTGACAGAGATGCTTCAGAAAGGTGTTATTCAACACAACTCAAGTCCATTTGCCTCTCCTGTCCTTTTAGTGAAGAAAAAAGATGGCACATGGCGGTTTTGTGTGGATTACAGAAATCTGAATGCCATTACTATCAAAAACAAACACCCCTTGCCAATTGTGGATGAATTGTTGGATGATCTTGCTGGGGCTCAATGGTTCACAAAGTTGGATTTTAGATCTGGCTACCATCAGATAAGAGTGGCTGGACCAGATGAATTTAAAACAGCTTTTAAGACTCATAGTGGCCTTTATGAGTTTAGGGTGATGCCCTTTGGTCTCACTAATGCTCCTGTATCCTTTCAGGGCATTATGAACAAGATTTTTGCTCCACTATTGAGGAAATGTGTTTTAGTGTTCATGGATGACATTCTCCAAATGATAAAGGTTATAGTCTGACAAATGGCATCATCAGATTCAAGGATAGAGTTTGGGTGGGCAACAACAGCTTGGCTCAGGCTCACATTCTACAAGCTCCGCACTTCAGTGGTGTTGGTGGTCACTCTGGAATTCAAGCCACATATCGCAGAGTTAAAGCATTATTTGCTTGGCCCAAGTTGAAGCATTCTGTCACTCAATATGTGCAATCTTGTGAAATTTGTCAACAAGCCAAAGTTGAGCATACCAAGCTGCCAGGTTTGCTCCAACCTCTGCCTGTACATGATAGGGCTTGGAAAGTGGTTAGTATGGACTTCATTGAAGGATTGCCAAAATCTCAGGGTTATAATGTCATACTTGTGGTCATTGATAAATTCTCGAAGTATGCACATTTTTTATCTCTGGCACACCCTTTTACTGCCTTATCAGTGGCTCAGCTATACTTGAGTAACATATACAAGTTGCATGGTCTTCCTAAGGCTATAATTTCTGATAGAGACAGGATATTCAGTAGCTCTCTATAGCAAGAGTTGTTCAAACTAAGTGACACTCAACTTCTTATGAGTTCCTCATACCGTCCTCAGACTGATGGTCAGACAGAGCGACTAAACCAGTGTCTGGAGGCATTTTTAAGGTGCTCTGTTCACTCCTGCCCAACTCAGTGGAACAAATGGCTCCCCATGGCTGAGTACTGGTACAACACTGCATTTCATACAGCGGTTGGTCACACTCCGTTTGAAGTATTATATGGCCATCCTCCAAGGCATTTGAGTATCACCAATACTCAAGACTGTGTTGTGGCTGACTTGACTGATTGGCTTCAGAATCGAAATATGTTGACCAAACTAATCCAGCAGCATTTGCTTAGAGCCCAGCAACGCATGAAACACCAAGCAGATGCCCATCGTTCTGAAAAGGAATACAGTGTGGGAGATCAGGTCTAACTGAAATTACAAACACACATTAAGTCTTCTGTCACTCCACGAAGCAATCACAAACTTGCTTTCAGATATTATGGTCCCTTCGTGATCCTTCAGCGTGTTGGTGCGGTTGCTTACAAGCTCCAGCTGCTTGATCATGCCCAGATACACCCTGTGGTTCATATGTCTCAGCTAAAGCGCCACATCTTTCCACACATAGCGGTCAGTACTGATCTCTCTACCGTTTGCACTGATCCTTCTGCTGACGTGGTGCCAGTACTATTGTTGGACCGTGCTCTGAAGCGAGTGGGTGGTGCAAGTGCGTCCCGGATTCTTGTCCAGTGGGATTCGCCTTCCAGTCTGCAGTCCTGGGAAGATGAACATGACTTACGTCGTCGATATCCTGATGCACCAGCTTGGGGTCAAGCTGCTTCTGAAGGGGAGGGAAATGTCATGACCGCGCCTTCCTCCGAGAAGACTCGTCATTAGCTTTGGGTCGTACGTGTGTTTGTAGCCCAGGTTGTAGCCCAGAGTGAGGCCCAGGTGCCAACTTGGCTCTGGCGTGTGAGAGGTATAAATCCCGAGGGGAATCCTCTTGTAAAGACGGCTAAGAACTGTAGACACTTCATGTTTCTGAACAAGTTGTCTTCCTCGCGGCTTCCTTCCGCGCTCCCTGGTCTCAATTCTCCCTAATTCTTGCTGTTCTACCTAACTTCTCCACTCCAATCCGTTCGGGAACACAACACGCTTTCCTCAAGGTTGTGAAGCAGGCGGACCTCTCGTCGCTCTTCGATCTCCGCAATCTCTTCCCATCCTAGCGGCTCCTGCGGATGCTTCCACGGGGCGGCAAGGCGGAGCGGCACCGGCAGGAGATGTTCCGCGTCATGGACGACATCCTCAGGCACCACGAGGAGAGGAGGGCGGCAGGTGACGGCGACAGCGACAGCGACGGCCACGGCGACGGCGACCAGGACATGCTCGATGTGCTGCTGAGGATCCAGAAGGAAGGCGGCATGCGAGTTTCCCTCACCCATGGAGTCATAAGGGCTGTGCTAACGGTAGCGCTCTTATCTCAGCAACCTTATGCATATTTCTTTCATTGATACTATATATATATATATATATATATATATATATATATATATATATATATATATATATATATATTCATCTAGCATTGGTTGCCAGCTTTATCAACATTATGCATGTGACAACCCTGGTAAAAAATTTCATTTCTAAAATCAGTATCATTAGCCTAACCCTATGCTTAAACCAACTAATAAAAGGGTGGAAAGAATTAGAACGAGTTCAGTTGGAATTCAAAGTTAATTTGAGCACATTTCGTCACTTTTGAACTTTTAAATTTAACTTTCAAACCATAAGCCAAATGAGATTTTGCCTGAAACCAAAGTTGTAGAACTTTTTATTTTGAACAACTTTTGTGTTCAAAAGTTTTTGAAATTCAAATCAGAAAGAGGAGAAAACGCCCTGTTTGCACCCAGCCCCCTGAAGTTTTTTAAATTTTTGCACTTAGGTCCCTCCCTCACCCCTCCCTCCTCTGCTGCACCGCACGCTCGCCCGACCGCCGCCGGCCACCTGGCCCTCGACGCCTGCGCGGCCCCAGGCGCCGAGCCAACCCCAGCGCCCTGCCTGCTGCCCGCCCCCGCTAGGCCAACCGCGGCCGCGCCTTTTCTTCTCCCTCCCGCACGCCTTGCCTCTGCCCAACCCGCTGCTCCCTGCGGCACCGCCCCGCCGCCCAGTCACTGGCCGCCGCCCCCCTCCACCCAGTGCCCCCGTCGTGCCGCCCGAGCTCCCCAACCGCCCGCCCGCGTCGCCTACACGCGACGTCGCGCCCCAGGCGCGCCCAGCGCACGCACGCCACGCGCACGACGCGCCTCTGGCCGCTGGTCACCGCCGGCCACACCAATGGCGCCCAGCCTCGCCGCCCCCTCCACCCCGCGTTCTGGCCGTGCCACGCCCGCCCCCACGAGCTCCACCAGCTATAAAGCCGGCACAGCGCCCCTCCCTCCCCTCCTTTCTTCTTCCCCGCAGAACAGAGCACAGCAGAGCCGAGCGCCGCCCCCACCTCGCCGTGGAACCCCTTGCTCCGGCCCACCTCCGCCCGAGACAAGCACTGAAACGGATTCCCCTCAGTGCGCTGAAGCTTCCCAGCCCGAGCCCCGCCGCCCTCATCGCCGGAGCGCCGCCGTCCGCGCCGCCCCACCGCCGCCGCCCCTGCTCTCCGCGGCCAGCCCGCCACCGGCCACCCCAAGCCACTCCAAGACCACCAATAGGTGCGCCCTGGTTCCCTCTCCGTGCTCCCCCACCTTGCCCTCGCCGCCGGCGACCCAGCTCGCCGGAATTTGGCCGGACAGGATGACCCCGCCGTGAAATTGCGACCAGGGACCACATTGCAAACGCCCAAATCTTTCTAGGGGGTTTTCTGCTAGTTTTCAGGGACCCCTCTGTAAAGAAAGTTTTAACCAAATCAGTGAACTTGTAAAATTCGTATAAAATCGTAGAAAATTCAGACAAATGCAAACTCAACTGTTCTGGAATCCTTAGAAGAAACTCTACAACTTTTGTTACATAAAGTATCTCAGATTCTCAATATATTTTGCTCTAGGTTAAATGGAAGGTTTAATGGACTTCTTTTGTACCCACTGTTGTAGATCATTTCTGACCCTAATTTTTGGGCAGTGAGTTACTTGCTTAATGTTTAGGGCTGTGTAAAAAGATCAGGACCAAAAGCCATCTCTAGATACACATTTTGTCCAACCCTGTTTTATGCCATAAAGTGATAGAACTAATTTTTCCTGCTGTTCTGTGATGTTTAATGTCATGAAACTTTTTCTGTGATGTTTTAGTAATACCTAGAGGCCATAGAAAAATTTAGGAACATTTTTACTATATGTAACCTGTTCATATGAATTTGTGGTAGGAAAACTTCACTAATTCAAAATAATTAGTAAAGTGCTTAGAAAATGTTCATCTTTTTACTATGAAACACAATAGAGTATCGCAAGCTGTACAAAAAGTTTCATACATAGAAACCCTGTATAACATCCTGTAGAAAATAATCTTTAATAACATGAGTGTAGCTTGTCCCATTTATTATGCTCTAAATCATGTACAATAAAATCTGAAGAATTTACAGTAGCACAAATATGGTTATAGCAACACCCTGTAAAATTTTTAGCATCAATACTTGCATGGTTTGTTCTGTATAAAAATAACTAGATTCTAGCAGTGGCTGTGTATTACATTTTTCATATTTAACATGCTACACAAATATGTCTGAAATTTTTACAGTGATCTTATCTCTGCATAATGTACCTTGAATAAAAATTTTATTGCCAGAAGCTAACTAGATTAGTATTTGTGTTCAACTTATGTTGGTGTTTAAATATAACACAACCCCTTCTTCTTTAATAAAGTTAAATAGATTAAGATAAACTCTATTAACGATTACCCACGATTGATGAAGTAATTCACTCCACAACAAACTCATGTTTTACAAACTGCAACTTTATCGTGAAGGAAATCATGTCGTTTAACATCACCACTACTTAAACTTGTGCATTCATGTAGAAATGAAGACTCTCGCCGACGGAACGTACGAGTTGGTGCCCGCGTCCGAGAGTGAGCAACGTGAAGCTCAAGTGAATCTAACTGAAGTTGCCGAAGACCCGAGCCCAAGTTCGGAAGAGCCCCGGACTAACTTTTCGCAAGAAGGCAAGCCCCGGAGCATGAACCCTATTTTCTAAACTTATGCAACTTATTACTCTACTTTACTTGTGCATTAAGTTTATAGGAGTTGGATGAAAACTTAGTTGCATGATCCTAGGTACCCATGCTCTGAACACTAGATGCAAGGTTCGATAGAATGCTATGCTAATAGGACTCGGTAAAAGTCGAGTGATTTCCTGTCACTCGCGAGAAATTAGGAGTTGATTGTTTACTACACGCTGCAATCATAAGGACGACGGACGGGCTATGGTACGATGTTTATGTTGATGATTGAGGCCCGTCTGTCTAGTGAAAAATGCTAAGGCCGCAGTGTGTGGTAAGTGATGGTTAAGTCTTTGAACGTACTAACCACATGCCGAGAATATGGTAATCGGTAAGCTTAAGTACCGGATTGAACCGAGGCCGGAACATACTCCCCACTGTCTTGAATTCGTTCACATCTAGCTAATGGCGGGTGCATCGGCCGCCACAGCCCGACGTACCGTGGTCTGTGGGGAGGTGTAGTCGAGGGCGGTGGGCCTGTTCCGTGAAGCGGGAATTGAAGGGAAAGGTTGCACGTGTGACTCTGGGAGTAACCACGTGACGTGTGTTTAGGTTTCCCTTGCAAGGTTAAGAAATTCGATTCGAATCGTCCGTTTCTCACGGCTATTGAGACTGCTTAACCACTTTTACCCACAGAGTAAGAAGAGGAACAATGATGATGAATAAACTTGTTGGATGAAAATTTAATGCTTCACCATGTATGATATTGGATAGTTGCTTACCTAGAATGGTCAAAGAAAGCTAGAACTTGGAGCTAAAATCTGAAAGTAAGGACCTACTATATATGCTTTTTGGCCAAACAAACCCCTCAAGCCAAAAGTCTCGCATGTCTAGGAGTCGGCTAAGTATACCCCACTAGTCGGGTAAGCCTTGCTGAGTATTAGTATACTCAGCCTTGCTTGTGGCTTGTTTTCAGGTGAGTCCTTCGAAGATATGATTGCTAGTTTGATTTGGCCGTGTACTCTTCCCCCTGGTTGGTCGGTGGAATGGGATACGCCCCCGACCAATGGAGATAATGCCGAGTGATGTCTCGTACGGGCTTCATCGAGACATCCTGTATCGTCGAGTAGCTTTCGTTGTTTTATTTTCCGCTGCAACTTAAACTCTGAAGAACTTATTAGTTATGATCACTGAAGTATTTGGTTTCTGAACTCAAACTTGGTCTGTATTATTCACCTATGATAATTTTGTAATATTTGCTGGAATGTGGTATTCTCTGGGCTCATCGTCGCGTGAGCATTTGTATGTACGGCGCTCGATCCGATCACCGTGGTTGTATTGGGAGGTTATACCCGACAGACCAGTGGATTATTCCGTTTGAAGTGTAAGATTAACCGAGATCGCCCTAATAGTGATGGTTAATACACTTGAGCCGGATTAATTCAGGTGGTTCTGCCACAATGCAAGCTACAGGTTATTATAAGGTCATCTCACCGACTACGGCCAGCAGCACTCAAAGGAACTTCCAAATTTTGGATAAATTAAAATAAGACTTACTTCAAATGACAACTCTAAAGTCAAATTTAATTTGTCCATACTACTGTTTCACTAAAATTTGCTCAAACCTACGTATTAATCAGCTATCTTAGTAACATCCATAAACATGTTAACGAAATGAGCTACCGTGACAAATTATTCAAGCTATCACTGAAATTTCTATGTTGCCAAAACCCGCTTCGTGACGCCCCTTTATTTTACTTCTTCCTTGCGAGAACAAGGAGACCAAGCTACATAGATGTGGTTAATGTAGATAACTGATCTAAAAGCATCTCCAATAGTCTTCCTTTTTCTAATAATTTATTAAATTGGAAAAGAAATATATGCTCCAGCAGTTTTCCAATACATCTCCCTTTCCCCAATAATTATTGGTTTGTCCCAATATTTCACCCCAACTCCCCTCGGATGAAGAAAAATTTAGATTCTCCAAATATATTAGTTGTATTGGGATGAGATTATTGGATAACTGTAAAAATATCTCCTCCAATGACTTTAACCTGTGAAAGTGCTATTGGGATATTCTAATAACACCTTATTAGAAGATGTTTATTAGGAGATTGCTGGAGATGCTCTAAGGCAAGAGGTCATAGCCTACAACAAAGAGAGCATGGAATGCCTTGGGGAAGAGGGAGGGCAGGCACTTACATAGATGTATAACGTAGCAACAAAGTTAATGGGCTGGCTGTTGCATTATTGTCGGACTTCAAACAATGGGCCTCACTATAAAAACCGATTTGTAGTAACGCTCTTTTTTTCTAGGAGCAGGTCAAAAGTAACCCGCTCCTACAAATGAAGCGCGGTTACTATAGCATCTGACCCGTCCCTAAAAAACTATTTTTAGGTGCGGGTGATGGCGTCACCCGCCTCTAGAAATGCCACTATTTTTAGGGACGGGTGACGACGTCACCCGCCCCTAGAAATGGTATTTTTAGTGACGGGTGATGCCACCACCCGTCCCTAGAAATGGTGGACGGGTGATGGCATCACCCACCCCTAAAATGCATTTTTAGGGGCGGGTGATGGTACGACCCGCCTCTACAAATGGTTCTATGTAAAAAAATTCATAACTTTTTCATATAATATCGGATGAAGTTGAACTTTATATCAAAATTATAGAGGTTGACGTGATCTAAAACTTTTTCATTGATAACTTTTTCATTTAAGATCATTTAATAGTCCAAAAAATTATCATAAGTTCTCATATAGCTATGACTACATAGTATATCATACAACTCAAACTTTGAGGTTTTCACAATCTTAATCTTTATATACACTGAAATATACTTAATATATTTTTTTATATCTATAGTTCATAATAACCATAGTGTAAAAGTTTGACTTTTTTAATTTTTTTTGCTATATATAAAGATTTAAATGAATTTTTAGAATAAAATAGAAAAATATTTTTAGAGGCGGGTGGTGGCGTCACCCGCCCCTAAAAATAAATTTCTAGAGGCGGTGATGGCAGAATCCGTCCCTAGAAATCAATTTCAAAATTAATATAAAATAATAACATACCCTATAGAGTCACAACTGACTGTGTAGTGTGGTGGAGAGGAGGGTACGCACGAGGCTGGAGGTAAGTGGTTTGAACCCCGGTTTACGCAAGTGTGCATATTTTGTCAAAAAAATTAAACTCCATAGTAGGGGTTATAGTAGGGGTTAGGGGTGGCTGGTTGGCGGGGATATTTTTTGTTTTTTATTTTGCTGTTTTCGATTTTTTCCAATTTTTTCATATTCTGGACATAGGGGCGGGTCATGCTGTAATCCGCCCCTACAAATCGATTTCTAGGATTGGATGACGTCGTGAGCCGCCCCTAGAAATCGATTTTCAGGGACGGACGCGTTACCTGCCCCTACAAATAGCCATTTTTAGCTGCGACAAACAGAGGCGGGTACCGCACCCGCACCTAAAATACGTTTTTTCCCGTCCCTAAAAACCTTTTTTAGTAGTGCCTATCACTCCTGCCTGTGATAAAATATACTATATATTAACATCTAAATATCAAATAAATATAGTAACAAAACTGTTGTAAATGCATTTGACATATATTTTTCTACAAACTTGATCAAGTTTGGAGAAATTCGATATAGGACAAAACTAAAATGACTTACATTTTTGAATGAAGTATATTCTTTTGACTAGTAAATGTGTTTATGAACTTAGTTAACATTCATGACACTTTTAAACAGCGATAGTCTATCTATCTATTGATATCTTCTATAACTTTGATAAAATTCCCATTTTAATCGGACAAAGAAAAATGTCTTACTCTTTACTAAGTTATAACATGGTCTATATATATATTAACATATCCGTCCTCTAGAAGTTCCAAAATTAATCGGATGTAAAGAAAACCATCTAGTCATCCGCTCACCACGGTACCATATATGATATAGTTATCGATCCTCTACCGATCAATTTTGGCCGGTCTGAACAAAATATGCTACACTTGAGATGAAAACCTGTCAACGGAGGAGGAAAAAAAAAGCTTATTGCCCAAGTCAAATCCAATACGGAGACTTAACACCAATCATATTCGGAAATGGAGTTTTCTGTTACGTTTGACGAAGAGTTCTAATAATAGTATGTTACGTCCTGTCTTATGAATTTAATTTGT
Source organism: Panicum miliaceum (assembly GCA_032594955.1). Classification (NCBI taxonomy): domain Eukaryota; kingdom Viridiplantae; phylum Streptophyta; class Magnoliopsida; order Poales; family Poaceae; genus Panicum; species Panicum miliaceum. The sequence continues at coordinate 14,858,037 of CM064059.1, forward strand.
TTGACCATTCTGTCACGATACTAAGGGTACGATATATCAAATTACTCTCTCTCTCTCTCTCTCTCTCTCTCTCTCCATAGTATATGGCAAAAAGCATATCACCAAGTAAATCCCAAACCATTTATATACTGAAATTCTGAAAATATCCAACAAAATTCTCATCTCTCAGTACATATATGTACTTCAGGGAAAAATAGCCGCATAGGCAAATAACCCAAAAGGAAGGCCCAATGCTTTTGCCTCTCCAATTTCCCTACTGAAAAATAGCTTGGCAAGCCCTGCCGAGCTAGAAATCACGTCCTAATTCTCCCATTAGTAGCTTGAACCAACAATTAACCTTTAAATCCAAAATTAGTATAGGCTGGCCCACAGGAGTTAATTAATTAACTTGGATTCCGTTCTAAGGAATATGGTACACCGTACCGTATGGGAGCGGAACACCATGTTCTATTACTAGCAAATAAACACCATGCTCTGTTGCTAGCAGCTTGTGATCACATTATAAATACATGAGCAATGATGTTCTTCATCATTTTCAAGTGCCCCTGAAACCTTACTTGTGCGCATGCGTTGCACAGGATCTGTTCGGAGCAGCAGTAGAGACAGCAACAACTACACTCCAATGGGCCATGGCTGAACTAATGGCAAATCCATCGGTGCTAAAGAAAGCGCAACTAGAGATTCGCCACTTCATGGCAGGGCAGGCAAGAGTACATGAGGCAGCACTAAGCAATAATCTTGGTTACCTCAAAGCAATCATCGAGGAGACTTTACGGTTGCTTGGATGACTGTAAGATCCAGGGATATGACGTGCCACAAGGAACGGTAGTTGTTACAAATGTATGGGCCATCTCTAGGGACCTAAAATATTGGGAAAACCCTGACACATTCATGCCAGAAAGATTTCAAGTTGATCATGCTTTCGACTACAAGGGGATTGATTTCGAGTTCACTCCGTTCGGGACTAGTCGGAGAATATGTCCTGGGATAAATTTTGCAAATGCAAACATGGAGATTGCTTTGGCCAGCCTTCTTTACCACTTCGACTGGAAGTTGCCTGTTGGGGTTAAGCCAGAGAAAGTGGACATGACAGAAGTGTTTGGTGTTACTATTAATTAAGAGAAAGGCTGAGATACTATTACATCCCATTCCCATATTGCACAATTAGATGAATAATATTATATTCCAAGGGAAAACATGTAAAACACTTTGTTGTCCAAAACGTAAACCTTTTGACATAGTTGGAAACTTCATGCATTGTAAGTTCTACTCACACGCGGTTAAGCACGTATGAATAAATTTAAAGTTACAAATTGATTTTAAGCTATGATGTACAATTAGTTGTTTATCTACTCCAAAATTTATGCTGAATGTACAATTATATATGCATATCACAAATCTAGTCTATTTTGAATTCTTGTTTTAGCTTCACTTATATACTCTCTCGCAAGATAAAAGATACACACACACACACACACACACACACACACACACATATATATAGGACAATTATAAATAAGAGGTCTGCTGTTAAAAAGATATATAAAGGTCTAGACTTTGAGGGAAATAGCCCTACATTTAGTTGGGTATGTATTATATTAAAAAGAAGTCAAAAGTATAGCTACAATGGACTTGTGTCGCTCTTTGTTATGTGTTTGTCCAAGCCTTGATATACTAATTATAGGGGTCTCTCTTTTCCGACTAGGTGTCGGCTAACAGGCTTTCTCAGGCATGAGAGACCCTAATGGTACACAAGGTGTCTTGTCATCTTAAAAGGATATTTATTTTTTGGCATATACTTTCTTCTGAGGGGCATACTACTAAGGCTGGACGAAAAACTCATGGCTCGTTCGCTTGCTCGGCTTAGCTCGTTAGTGGCTCAGCTCGACTGGGCTCATTGAAAAATGTTATCAAATCAAGCCAAGGTTTTAGCTCAGTTCTTTAACGAGCTAGCTCGAGCTGGCAGCTCGCGAGCCAAAACGAGCCAAAGGCTGCCCAACGCTCCAGCCTAAAAAAATTCAGCCATGTTCCTCAACTTAATTCAGCCGATCGTATATAATGCAGCTCAAACCCTAGCTCTCTCATTTCCCAGTCCTATCCCCTTCTCCCTCCTGACTCCCCCGTCCCTGGCTGCCACACCGCACGGGGCGCACGGATGATGGACTTCACTAGATATGGATTTGCCTCAAGCTTCGGGTCTTCTCTAATCATGTTTGGTGCAAGGATAGTCCAATAGGAGACGATATCTTGACAAGCCACAAAAGAATGTCTATATATTCAAGTTGTAATTTGGAGATGTTGTATTTATTATTTTCCCCCCGTTTGTTTCATCTGTGTATGTAAGGGATGCGTTTGTTGTGCGCTCTATGTCATGGCTACATATTTGGGACATGCGCCTCAATGGCAGTGCTAGCCATTTTGTTGTAGTAACTGCGGCCGGATAGTTAAAACCGGATATATTTTCATTATGTAAAAAATATATGTATAAGATTTAGATAAAAGTAAGTGGACTCATCTCATCTTCCGAGATTTTCGTGAATACACAGATAAGAAGAATAACTTTGTCAAACATAGCAATTAACAATTCTCTTATCTTATTGGTTATACTGGAATGCTATATGTAATACGTTTAGTATCATGGGTGTGTTCAACTTGCCGTTTACCGCACGTATCAATAAACCTTTGTAGTGAAGTGGTAACATAGAATTATGCAACTGAAAACAAATTGAAACACCAGGTAGTAGTAACATAGAAATTCCAAAAGCAAATTAAAATCTGAGCTACTATTCCCTTTGTTTCAAATTATATGTTGAGTTAGTTTGACTATATACAAAATTTTTACTATATACATAGGCATACGTATATGTTCATAGCAAAAACTGTTATCTAGAAAAGCTAAAATAACTTATAATTTTGGATCATGCGAGTGATCCTTACTAATAATAAATCATTATGAGGTCTTGAAAGAAATCCACTAACCAAAGACGATCATCATCTACCTTTGCATTTGATAATGTTACAAAACGTGCTCTTGTGCAATAAAACACTCGTTCCTTTTGGCTTTCAATCATCAGTGATACACAATAAGGACAAAAACAATACAACTCATAAAAAAAGACATATCAATGTATTTTCTTTTATTTTCTGTGATAATGTGGCACTTGATGAAGTGCTAGTGGACCTTCCGGCCAAAAGATCGCACTTCCCTATTAAGTATTTAGGCCTTCCACTCACCACAAGACGGCTGCTAGAGGTGGACTTTCAGCCGCTAATTGATAAAGCAATAAGTAAACTCACACTTTGGAATGGTCGGAATATTAACCTAGCTGGTCAATTGATTCTAGTAAAATCAGTTCTCACTTCACAAGCAGTATATTTTCTAACTTCCCTCAAGGCGTGCAAGCATATGCTCAAAGAGATTGATGATAAAGGAAGCAATTTCTATGGACCGGCTCAAAAACTCTCACTGATGGGTAATGCAAAGTGAATTGACCGTGATCAACTAGACCGATCACCTCGGGTGGTCTTGGCATCCTGCATCTTGGGAAATTCGCAGGAGCTTTGAGATTGCCATGGTTGTGGCGCGAATGGGATGACAACCAGAAGGTCCAAGTCGGCTCAGATATTCCCTGCAATACCATGGACAAGTGGTCTTTTGCGGCAGCGACTTCCATCAATCTAGGAATGGTGAAAACATTTCATTCTGCCACAGTGCATGGGTTCAGGGAAGGCGACCTCACGACCTTACTCCAAATCTCTTCACGGTTTTGAGGAAAAAAAAATCGCTGCAACAGACCTTACTTGAAAATAAATGGATCAGCCACCTCAAACCTCAAGCACCCAGATTTCTCCGCTCAACACTTTATTGAGTTCAACCACCTTTGGAGAGCAACTAGAGAGATCCACTTATATCAGATGTCCTAGATAGCATCACTCGGAAGTTCAAACTGGAAATGGAGAATACACTGCCGAGCATAATTTTTGGGGTCCGTATAAACTACCTTGCACTCTAATTTGGAAAGTATGGGCACCCCCCAAGTGCAAGTTTTTTAGCTTGCTCGCGCTCCAGAACAGAATTTAGATCAGGGACAGACTTGAGGCTCGGGAATGGAAGAACAATGGGGTTTGTCCATTTTGTCGTAGGGTGCAGGAAATAGGTATCCACCTTTTCAAAGATTGCAGATTCACAAGGCGTATTTGGGAAGGCCTGGCCGAATGGCTCGGCAACAGTCCCTGCGGTCAGAAAATTGAGATTTAAGTAATTCGGTGATACACTGGTGGACTATGCTCGGTGCTGCCCAAAAGCCTTGAGAAAAGGTCTGTGCACCCTCATTATTTTAGTTTGCTGGGAGATTTGGAAAGAAAGAAATGCGAGAATTTTTTATCATAAAGAATCATCTAATCCAATGATCTTACATTTCTTTAGACCATAGCAGGAGCCAAATATCTAGCGTCTCTTATTCCTCCTTCCTAAACATTTTTTATATGTGAGGCATGTAAATAACTCTCTTTTATTTAATATAACCGGCAGCTCTACTACCTGTTCATTAAAAAAAAGACATACGGGTGCTAGACTTTCTCAATTTGAGCAGAAGTCGACAAGAAAAGCCAAGCCTGAAAATCTCTTCGGTCCAACTCACGTACGTCCTGCAGTTTCGCGTGCTGCTGGCTCCTAGACATTGCCCCTGCCGTCCGTACCGGACGACGGCGAGGCCAGCTGCGGTGTCGTGGGAATCCTGGGCGAGAAGCACTGGTGCTTGGGGGCGTCCTCCTCGCCGCCTCCCTCGTCGAAGTTCTGCGCGTAGCTGCGTGGGTCATAATGAAAATTCCCGGAGCGGCGGTGCGTATGCTTGCTCGGCCCGAAGCTGTGGCCTTTTGCTCGGATCCACGCCGATGGAGATCGGAGCAGCGACGGCGAGGCCGGCTGCAGGTCCGTGTGTCTGTGGCCGTGGGTGTTTGCTTGTGCGCCACAGGGAGCTGTGGCTGGACCGGAGGGGCGGCCGAACCAGCCGGAGTTTGCGGGAACGGTGGGGACCTGGATGTGGAGATGGTTGAGTAGGGGTCGCCGATGCTTGGCGCCACGAGGACGGTCGGCACCGGCCGCTCCATGGTGGTCCAGCTGGTTGGCGGAGGCAGCCATATGAGTAATTTCTTTTTCTGTCTCTCTTTATCCGATCTCCGAGCCAGCAAATTGAGGGACTTCGCTGGGCTCTCTGTTGCTCCTAGAGTGACGGATGGTGCCTGTAGTTAGCATTGGTGTTTTTGCTGTTCTGGGAGCTGCGACCCTTTATATATAGCCTTGTTTTCATCTGGCTTTTGTTGTTTTGTGTACAAGCAGCTCGTAGCCACGTCGTCGTCATGTTCTATGTTTCGTGAATGTACGGAAAAGAAGTAAGTTTCGTGAACGCGGAGAAAAAGGCCGTGTGAGTGGGGCACAGCAGCCGGGTCAAGCTCCGTCCGAGGTGCCCATGCATGTGGTGCGATCTCCTTCGATCGATCGGCTGGTCAGACTCCATCTCTCTCCTCACGCCTCAGGCGTACCGCGGCGCGTGCGGATGCCACCTGCTGGTGAGATTGCCCGTCTTCGAATGTCCAGGTGGGCATATCGTCATACTATAGTCAACGAGGAATCGCCCGTTTGTGGTGACGTTTCTACTTTATTTTCTTTTCAAAGGTAGATTGCGGAGAATCAACCACTTTCTTTCGAAGCATTCAATGCGGTTACTTCATTATTTATTGAGCTCCATGCGGTGCCATTGAGTGTGTCGTCCAGCAGACGCGAGAGTGGGATAATAGGATCAATTTAGGACACGGTAAAAAATCTACAATATGCGATATAAAAGGGCAGTTGCAGACACTGCTGCAAATAGGTGCATCACCGCCGGGTGAAAAAAAGCTCATCACCGCAAGTTCTGAGACACGTCAAATTAGGGTGGACGGTGATTGGTTGAGTCATCACCGTCGGATCTAGAACCGGCGGTGATAACTTTTCCGAAAAACAAAAAGTATGAAACAAGACCCGCTCCCTGGCTCGCCACGGCACCCGGCTCCGTCCCGCGGCCCTACACGGCGCCTTCGTGCCGCGCCGCGTCGCCACCATGCTAGTCGTGGATCCGCGGCGCCGCCCCATGTCCACGCCGCGGATCCGTACCCCCGCCCTGCCGTGGCCCCTCCGTCAGGAGATAGGAAGGGTAGGGTGGTGTGGGATGGGAGGGGCGGCTCCGCGCTGCCGCCACGACTTCTCGCGTCGAGGGCAGGGCAGAGAAAAGGAGGGGACCGGAAGCGAAGGGAAGGGTGGCACCGCGGGGGAAAGAAGTTGGCGTGGGGGAGGGGAAGGCCGGCGGGGATGGGAGGTTAGGGATGGGAGGGGATGGCCGGCGGGGGATGGGAGGCGGGGGAGGGGAGGGGATGCGGAGGGCTGCTGGGTAGAGAGATAGGAGATGGGAGAAGAACGAGGGGAGAGGAGGGAGAGGGAGGGATGATAAAAATAATATAAGGTGTGGTGGCGGTGATGCCTACTATCATCACCGGTTTGTATTACGATCTGGTGGTGATGCCTACTGTCACCGCCGGTTCGTTTCAAACCAGCCGTGTAAGACGTTTGGGATGTTCTATTCTGTAGTAGTGTTAAGTACGATTATTTGAAAAAAATTGACCAAATAGCTAGCTCTAACCAACTTTTTAAAAATAAAATTATGGACAAATTAAAACTCATCCAATATATATCAGTAGCTTTGAAAGTATCGTTTCACAGAATTAGCCCATTTGATGACTTCTATGTTAGTTTCACTCAGAAACACTTATTAGACTTTGAATCCAAAATGTGCAAGTTTTAGATAAACGCTAGCGCACGCAGCACCTTAAAGTAAATTATTTGTGTGTTTCAAGGGTAGACACCTAATTGTAGGGATTTGATGACTTCTATGTTAGTTTCACTCAGAAACACTTATTAGACTTTGAATCCAAAATGTGCGAGTTTTAGATAAACGCGAGCGCATGGAGCACCTTAAAGTAAATTATTTGTGTGTTTCAAGGGTAGACACCTAATTGTAGGGATTTGATGACTTCTATGTTAGTTTCACTCAGAAACACTTATTAGACTTTGAATCCAAAATGTGCGAGTTTTAGATAAACGTGAGCGCATGGAGCACCTTAAAGTAAATTATTTGTGTGTTTCAAGGGTAGACACCTAATTGTAGGTTCATTTATCGTAACTTTTGTAGTAATATGAGTTTTCCTTATTTGTGCACAATTGTACCTATGGATATACTTTTTCGGTCCTGCAATATAAGGCATTCTAGCAAATCTAATATATTAAGGGAGAGAATAAAAGACGCATGTACTCTCTGAAAGCTTTTTATTTACCTACCATAATTAAAGTTGTTCCTAAGATTAAGCAGGAAGGAAGCAATAGAGAATGGTAATAGAAAAAGGTAAGTATGCATCTAAGAGCTATGGAAAATTAAATAATTTTATTTAATATTTACATTTGAGTATAATTTTTGAGCCCTCTAATATCTTATATTTTAGGACGGAGGTTTCAGGACGGAGGAAGTATATTGAATAATATAATTTTCTATTCCGATACTCCTGTGATTTGTGTTGTGGATGTCGGCGTGCTTGTGGTTTCAGCTTTACAAATTACGTAGAAGTAACGTCGTCGTCACAGATCCCTTGATCAGTTTTCCTTCCTCCCGATAGAAGATTAGTAGCCGCCGGGAAGATGCAGTAGATTATCCGGATTCCTTTGCCAAAAGTACAATCCAGGAGGAAAACACACGCGAGGCAACAAACCGATGGAATTGTTTTTCTTGTTGTTATAGATCAAGTACGGGGTCCTATATGTAGCCATCACCCTACATGGGTAGTCTTAGTTTGAGTCTATAATTATCCATTAATTCAAGTGATATCTTAATAATTACAGTACAACATAATTTGGGTTAACCCGTTACACTTTTGGCAGGATCAGCTCAGCTAAATCGTTTCACTGGTTGGTTGTACTCAGCTTGGGCCACTTGGCTTGGAGACTGGACTGGAGGTAAGATTTCGTGAGGGGGCGTGGCCCCAACCTTGTTATGTTGTTAACTTGGGCCGGTATCATAACAAATTAAAATCTTGGGCCTCTAGCAAAAGTAAGCCCACCCGCAGCCCACGCCACACAGCTTCAGCTTCGCTGAGCACATCCCCCTCGAAGTCTCGATTGAGCGAGTAGCCATGGAGGACACGACGACCCAAGAGGCGGCGGCGGCGGCGGAGAGGCCCTCGTCGGCGTTGGCTTTGAGGAGCCTCGCGGACTACACCGTCGGGGCCATCCCCACCCTCTTCTACGTCCCCGACTTCGTCTCCCAGTCCGAGCAGTCCCAGCTCCTCCACCACGTACGGCACCCACCAAATCCCGTCTCTCTCTCTCTCTCTCTCTCTCTCTCTCTCTCTCTCTCTCTCCCCCCCTTCTTTTTCCTATCTCTCGATCCCGTGGTTTTGACACGGTGATTGTGTCTTCTGCGACGCAGATTTACCAGGCGCCGGCGCCCAAGTGGAGATCCCTCAAGAACCGGAGGCTGCAGAACTGGGGTACCCTGTCTTCTTGGCACTTGCTTTTTGCTTGGGGATTGCTTTAGCTTCTTCCTTTCCTTGACACGGTGTTGGGTCGCGCAGGAGGAGTGGTGCATGAGAAAGGGCTCCTGCCGCAGGCCTGTGAGTGCTCCTATAAGCTTGCGATTTTTAGCTTTGTTTTGTGAATCAAGCTGAAGATCAGGCATACTGATGTATAGTTGAAGTGGCCTTAATGTAAGCCTGGTTCCAATGTGATTGGTGTGAAATGTCTTATCTTGTTGAAATTTCAAATGTTAGTTGGTATGCTTGAAGAATACCATTTTAGTGCTACATGATTATCTTGAAACTGTGGAGATCACCAAGCAGTTAGGACTAGTACAAGATAACAGTCATGTTGAGTTGCTGCTTGAACAGCAGCCACCTCTTGCTTGTTAGGGGCAAGTTTTGTTCTTTTTGTACAAATCAAACGTCCCATATGATGATCAGTATAAATTGGTCATCTAATAGCTTGTCTGGCTTACTGGCTTAGCTTAAGCTTTCCTAACAGGTCAAATTCTGAAGGACTTCGGCCTGTAAACCATCAAAGCTGCCTTCCACTTGTTTCAGATAGTTTGAGGCATCTGGTAGTTAGGTCACCTAACTTGGCCTAAATCTAGCTTCAAGTGGCACATAAGGCAAAGCTACTCCAAGTACATTAGAATGTCTTCAGAACTGTCTTCAGAACTGTTGGGGGGCCAATCATGGTTGGATGTTTGTCTCAATATTAGATAGGGACTCGAGTGGTTTATACTTTCCCAATTAGGAAAAAAAAACGTTCCACTTGCTTGACCCCCTGAGAATACGGCCTTGGGTCAGGCTAAGATAAAGTATTTATGGGGCTTTTCTTGTTTAATTTTCCAGCTAGCAAATTGTAACCCTCAAGAATAGGATTACATGCTTTTCTACCTTCTGAAAGTATTGCATTCAGCCCAACACAAACATTCAGGTTTTGAATGCCTGCTACGAGCATAATCTTATTGTGACTGATGTCTGCACTGAACCAACCGTAAGGCATTTCTTGATTGGTGGCTAACACGCCTACTAGTTACATTCTGTGCTCTTATAAATTACTCAGGTTTAAATCAATTTTAGCTTAAAAATTGAGCTGCCCATGCATCTCATGCTGCAGTACCTTCATGGCTAACAAGGATAACCGACAGAATCTGCCAGTGGACTGGTTTATTTCCTTCTGCAATCAATCATGTGCTGATAAATGAGTATCATCCTAATCAAGGGATCATGGTTTGCAATCGACAGTTCTCTACTAGTTTTCTCGCTCTGTCTACATACTAAGCATTGCCCTTTGCTTAAAAACAACAATATTTTATCTTCCAGCCACACCAAGATGGTCCTGCCTACTACCCTGTTGTTGCAATCATATCGCTTGCTTCACCTGTTGTGATTGATTTCACACCCCATCAAAGGCTTAAGGAGCAGGAGCATACTGATCAACAGAACTTACAGATCAATGAGTTGCTGGGGCCTGTTAAGATGGAGAGCAATGGCTCTGGCTCACATGAATGTGGGGCCACAAATGAATCTGATCCTGCATCTTCATCACTTGTGCTGATGCCCTGCAGCCTGTTGATATTTAAGGATCAGGCTTATACAGGTTAGATCTGTGCAAGTGCAATTGTTTTATGATTAGCTAGCCAATTAGCCATCTTTGTTCAAAAGTTAAGTTTCAGTCTATCTTATGTTTCTTTTTTTTTGTTTCTGTAGATTACCTGCATGGCATACGAGATAATGAACTACATAATCTGGACAAGGTGAAACGATGACTGAAGATCAGTAAATCACTTGTACAATTATCCGATGGGCATCTGAACTAATTCTGAATGCAAACGAATTGGCATTGTGTATCCTTTACAGGTCATGAATTTGTCGCGGTGCCCAGAATTGAAGCATCTAAGTCCTGACTCCATCCAAGGGAGCATGGATGAGCAGCATGGCACGTTCCGTAGGACTGCCACGAGAGTGTCTCTAACATGTCGGTTGGTGCTTAAAGTCCACAAGAAGCTATTCAAAATTTAGTAATTCATATAAGACTCTTGTTTTTAGACTAGTACCATTGCACTCTTGTAAAGTACGGAGAAGTATTATGGAAGTCGTTTGGCGAGCAATGTGTCCACAAAAGAAAACAAAAAATTAACCAGCCATATTCTGATCTGGAATTTGAAAGAGCCGAGGAGAAGGAAGCTGATGAATCTGTCTCGGTTGAGGGTTTTGGATGTACTACCCTTATAGATTTTGTAATTCTAGAGGATTAATTCACATGTTCATATTTGAGCATGGGGATCAAAGTCTCCAATATGTATACTATGAGACACTGAAGATTTGAAGCCTTCTTCGTATACTGAAGTATAATTCTGAAAGACGGTGGTGGTTTATGTGCAGACTGCAGAATGACGAGGGTGGCCAAGCACGCCGAGCCGTCGGAAGGCTGCTTGTACCAGCAGTTCTCCGCCGGCAGCTTCATGGTGGCGGCGCCGCCGTCGAGGACGAGGGTGATTGTCGGGGTCTGGGTCCCGCTCCTGTAGCACAGCTGCCGGGGGCTGAGCTCGGAGCGGGTGATAATCGATGCAGCAGGCATAGATGCTTTCAGCGTCTGGATGAGGCTGTCGTACACGCGGCCGTTGAGCAAGGTGAGCGGCATGGTCGTGCTCAGGAAGACGCCTCCGCCGGAGCCGTCCTGCCGGAGATCGAGCGCTCCCTGTGGGAACGGAACCTGCTGCAGGTCTTCGCCGACTTCTATGCCGATGACGTTCACGTAGTAGAGGTCAGGGTAGTTTCTTGGGTCGGAGAGGAGCGCAACGGTGCCGGTGCCGGTGCCGGTGCTGCGCCTGCCGCCACCCCGCGCCGGCGGCGGCCAGACGGAGATCTTCCCGTTGGACGATACGGAGTAGGAAAACCCTTGGAGGGACTGCGCGCCGCGCCAGCCGAGGCCGAGGATGGCCTCCATGCCGCTGGAGGACGCTCCCACCCGGCAGGCGTAGACCTTGCTCCCAAGGGGCGTAGTGCCGCTCGCTGAAACCAAGGTGATAGGACACCCTGGTACAGCACGGTGCTGGTGGTGCCGTAGGCGCACGTAGGAGGGATGAGCGACGCCAGGGTGCTGCACGGCACCGGCCGGCCGGTGCCGGTGTCGCACCTGGAGGTCGACGTCAACGGCGCGGTGATGTCGACCGCGGCCACAGGGAACGTCTGACTCCCGGTGCTGACGGAAATGATGGCGTCGCCCCGGGTCGCCCCACCACCGCGGCTTTCTCCTTGATTTTCATCGCCGTGGACGAGCGATGGGAGCTCCTCCAAGTGCTTGTGCATAACATGGATCGCAATCTGGAGAGTTTCCATCGCTTCTGACTTCTCAAAGGCTTGGTACCAGCCTTCAACCTCGACCGGGGCTGGCCGGCCATGGCTACGGGCACCGGGACCAGAGCATCGAGTGAGGCGGCGAGCGCGAGCGCGGCTACGAGGAGGCTAATGGCGGCCATTGACGGCAGCTGATTTGGGGCTGTTGATTGATTAGTTGCTTTGGAAGTGGCAGAGGTGTGGCCACTCTTATATAGAGCCGAACGAGCGATGTGCACATGCGTGTGGGTATACGGAGATGGATAAATAAAAATGCGTGCGACTGTTATATATAATGGTAGAAGGAATTATTAAAGCGTTTGTCCTTTGTGCGAGATAAATGGTGGTCACTCAGCTGCACCGATCGTCACCGGAAGTCACAGTGTCACCTCGTGCCTAGGGTGGTAGCAGTGGGTCTAAAAATTTAGCTTAGAAACTTTGCGGATAGGACTAAAAAAAAAGTTACATCTTATTTTAGGACTAAAAAAAGGTTATATCTTATTTTTAAGCCAAGGATGATTAAACATTGAGATGGATTATAAAGGGGGTATTATGATGGCAATCCATTATCACCCCTAGTCATGCAGGTAGCGGCATGAGGAGATAAGAGTGCTTGGCCATCATGAAAGAATCAATAGCGATGTCTGGACATATATTCGGGGATCTCCATTTTATTCCACCTCTAAAGCTTATACTCAACTCATTGGACATATGCCGGTTCTTCCAACTTTCAAATGGTTATGGATGTCAGCTTGCCAAAAAAAAAGCATAAGGTTTTCTTCTAGTTTTTGCTCAAAGATAGATTATGTACTAGAGAGCTCTTAAGGAAGAGAAACATGCAACTCCCTTCTTATAACTGTGTTTCTTGCAATTTGGGGGTGGATGAAACTTTGGCTCATCTCTTCACATTTCCTGCCTTTTGCACAAGCTTGTTGGGCCAAAATACATATTGGGTTTCTTGAGGTGGACCCCTTCCTGGCGTTAGAGAAGGTAAAAGCTCAGCTTGGAGTGCATTTTTTTCATGGATATCATCATCCTTTTTTGCTGGAGTGTGTGGATGCAGCGAAATGATCTCATCTTCGGAGGCATTCAACCCCTTCCTGATGCTTGTCTGAATAACTTTAAGGAATTCGCCCTGGTTATCCTAAGAGCGAAATCAAGGTACAAAGTGCACATGTCGGAATGGCTAGAAGCCCTTGTGTAATTCTACATATTTTTTCCTTTCTTTTTTATTTCCTGGAACTTTTGTGTACCTTTGTTGCTTCTTTTTAATTTATAACCAGCACAGGCTTGCTCCTCTGTTTCATCAAGAAATCATGGAAGAATCAAATATTGGTGCTTATGCTATTAGACAACAAGCGGGAATCGAAAGAGGTTATATATGGTGCAATGTGGCACACACGCCTCAGTAATTAGTTTTCACAAATCGAAGCAGATCGATTACAACTTGCTTGCAGGCTCGCTAGCTCGGCGAGAGCGAAGCAGTTAGCAGTGTGTCAGAGCCGTCAAACTCCGAGGCATGATGATACGTGATCCGGAGAAAGCCATGATACATGCATGCTACTATGAAGGCCATAGTATTAGGGCATCTCTTTTTATGTATGTTCCACGTAAGCTTAAAAAAGGACAAAAGAAACGTTCAAACGAACGAAAGAAAAGTACTCCGAATCGCACGGTTCGTACGTGCCGCGCCCAATCGCCGCCGCGCGGAAAAAAAAAAGGGTATGTATGTATGTATGTATGTATGTATGTATGTATGTATGTATGTATGTATGTATGTATGTATGTATGTATGTAAATGTAGAAAATAGGGTACGGTGCTAATATACATTATAGCACCTAGCTTTTTTTCTTTGGTGAAAGTTGATATAGACTTCTCTTTTCTTCGTTCAATCGTTGAGGCGGGAAAAGGCAGGTGAGCACTGAGCAGCTCGACCAACTCAGCGGATCGGAGAAGCCCCACGGCCGGACACAGCACCACCAAGCCGCCGAAGCTTTCCATGTCGCCTGCCATCATCTCGATGCTGCGCACGGCACGGTGCGCTTCATCCCTTCCGGGAGCACACGGCGCCGCCGGCTCGTCGCCGTTAAAGCAGCTGTGCTTGCCGAGGTACCGGCGGGTGTCAAGCAGGACGGCCTGTCCCCGCTGCTCGCGGCTTCCATGGGAACGTGTGCCTACCGGAGGGCGGGGTTGAGACGCGCATCCTGGGCTGGCGTGGCCGGCATGCGCGCCTAGGCAGCCCACACGAAGTGTGCCAGAGTGGCCAAGAGTAGTTAGACAGCCCCACCTCTCGGAGCAGCTGCCTCCCCTGCCGACGTCTCTACTCCAACGCCGCGACAAGGTGGCGAGGGGCGCATCCAGGGATGGTAACGGATTATGATCTTAATCCTCTTTTCATAATCTAATTTAATTCTTTTTTACTTAAAATTGTATAAAATTAGAGCTTGATCTTTTTAAGATCCCGGCCCTTAAATTATCTACTAGGCTAAAAGTTAAGGCCTTTTACCACCTCTATAGCATTCAGTGCTGGCGGGGTCATGGTTCTTCAATAGCGGCTTCACTTTCAGCGGAAGCTGCACCTCCAAGGTCAACGCCAAACTCTGATATGCGATCGCCGATGGCGTCTTTGCCTTCCTTGATTCAATTAGACTTTTATGGAGCAAAGATGGGATTTTTATTGTTTGATGAGTAGATCACTTCAAGGTCATGTAACTGGTCTGGTCTGGCATTCTGACGTCGTGTTCACGCGCGAGACACCCATGCATGGCCTCTCACCAATGCAACGAGAAGGAACAAATCACCCCTGATGAGCATTTCATCGAGCATCATGCATGTGTTAGACAAAGTAGTTCTCCCGTGTAACAATCAATCTTGTATGCACACGAGATATGGTGTACCGGTCTAGATTAGGTTTGTTGTAGGAGGTTGTTGTAATCTAAACTAACTAGATACCGGACTTATCAATATCTCGTGTGATCTTGTAACATCCAGCGGGAAGTTTCCTTGCTATATAAACACGAAGCCGCCGGCTAGGAAAAGGTCAAGGTGTGTCCCACCATAATCCTATAGCGCCTCTGAACTTTCACATGGTAATCAGAGCTTAGATCCAATCCAATCCTTCGCCATGGCCTCCTCCTCCTCCTCTGTTGCCAATCCGTTGGTAGGGATAGTCATCTCCGAGAAACTTTCCAAATCCAACCATGCAATGTGGAGGACGCGGCAATCCTTGCTGCTGCCAGGGGCTCGCGTCTTGAAGTCCATCTTAATGGCAACTCCCCAGCTCCATCTACTGTGATAGATGGGAAAGTTGGCGACAAAACCACCAAGGTGCCAAATCCGGCATACGACGAGTGGTACTCCAAGGACCAGCAAGTTCTCAGCTTTGTCCTTGGATCTCTAGGACGAGAGGTCCTATCTCAAGTCGTCTCCAAGGTGATGGTTGTAGATGCCTGGACTGCGATTGAGAACATGTTCTCGTCGCAAACTAGGGCACACGCGGTGAACACGAGGCTCACCCTCACTACTGCCTAGAAGGGCAATCAATCCATCGCGGAGTTCGTCGGCAAGATGCGCACACTCGGTGACGAGATGGCAGCAGCCGGCAGGCCTCTTGAAGATGCTGAACTGGTGGAGTACATCCTTGCCGGTCTCGACCTCGACTTCAACCCCATCGTATCCACCTTGATAGCAAGAACAGATCCAACTTCGGTGAGTGAAGTTTACTCGCAGTTCTTGGCCTTTGAGACTCGTATGGAGCTCGTGGGTAATGGAGGCTCTGGATCATCGACCAACATCGCCAACCGTGGAAACTGTGGCAACAATGGCACGGGACGCGGGAGTGGCTCAAGTCATGGACGTGGAGACGGCCGCAACCGCGACAACAACAGTGGCAGCAGCAACCAACATCAAGGCTATGGTGTAGGGCGCGGCAACAACAACCGTGGCAGCTCTTCGTCATGGCCAAACTGCCAAGTTTGCCTGAAGCCCGGTCACACAGCAGAATGTTGCTGGCACCGGTTTGATGAGGACTACGTTCCTGAAGAGAAGCATGTCACTGCAGCTGCTGCAAGAGTGTACACTGTCGACACGAATTGGCACACCGACAGTGGTGCAACCGATCACGTCTCCAGTGACCTAGAGAAGCTATCCTTCCATGAGAAGTACAATGGTACAGAACAAATTCACACCGCTAGCGGTGTAGGTATGAATATTAGTCACATTGGTCATTCTACTATTCATACCCCATGTCGTGATCTTAATCTAAACAATATTCTTCATGCTCCTACCACTCATAAGAACCTTGTTTCAGTTCATCATCTTACAACTATAACAATGTATTCCTTGAATTCCATCCTAACTTCTTTCTTATAAAGGATCGGACACGAGGAGCATTCTGTTTAGAGGAGCATGCCAGAAGAGCCTTTATCCTCTACCCTCTACGCCAGCCACAAAGCAAGTTCTTGGAGTCAATAAACCATCTGTTGAAAGATGGCATAATCGTCTAGGTCATCCTGCCATTCCTATAGTTGAAAAGGTCATTAAGGGTCATAATCATCCTTTTAGTTCAGAGTCAAATAAAAACTCTGTTTGTGATGCTTGTCAACAAGTAAAGAGTCATTAGTTGCCATACCCAAAGTCCACTAGTACATCTATCTATCCTCTTGAGCTTGTGTTACTATGTGAGCTTTATTGATGATTTTAGCAAATTTACTTGGATTTATCTCTTAAAATTCAAGTCTGAAGTGTTTCAAAAATTCCATGATTTTCAGAATCTTGTTGAGAGATTATTTGACCAAAAAATCATCTCGGTCCAAACTGATTGGGGCAGAGAATATGAAGGTTCCATTCTTTTTTTTACCAAAATTGGCATCTCACATCTTGTTTCAAGCCCTCATGCACACCAACAAAATGGGCCTACTGAACGAAAGCATCCCACATCGTTGAAGTAGGACTTTCTCTTCTCGCATATTCTCACATGCCCTTAAAATTTTGGGATGAAGCCTTCCTAGCTGCCATTTTTTTGATCAACCGAACGCCCAGTAGAGTTATCAAGTTTGCTACCCCACTAGAATGGCTCTTTAACACCAAACCTGATTTCTCATCCTTGCGCATATTTGGGTGTGCATGTTGGCCCAATCTTCGGCCCTACAACAAGCGGAAGCTTGAGTTCAGATCTAAAGAGTGCTCCTTCTTAGGGTACAACAACTTACATAAGGGATTCAAGTGCCTAAATATCAAAACTGGCCGA
Organism: Panicum miliaceum; assembly: GCA_032594955.1. Classification (NCBI taxonomy): domain Eukaryota; kingdom Viridiplantae; phylum Streptophyta; class Magnoliopsida; order Poales; family Poaceae; genus Panicum; species Panicum miliaceum. The sequence continues at coordinate 14,875,229 of CM064059.1, forward strand.
GTCTATATCTCTAGAGATGTGGTGTTTGATGAAAACATTTTTCCCTTCTCCAAGTTGCACCCTAATGCAGGTTCTAGACTCCATTCAGAAATTCTTCTGCTCCCATCTAAACTTCTCAATCCTTCCACTTGGGATGAATTACAGGATGATCATGGGACTAATAATTATGCTGCTAACAGTTTTTGTGAAGATACATGTGATATGCAGGAAGAAATAGGAACTGGGATCCAAAACGCGCCTCCCGGAGCTGATCTTCCCTCGGGATCGAGACTTGTACCTGCGACAGAATCTGCCCACGGTGAATCTCCTTCCCCCACACCAAGCTGAGGCCGACAGTTGGACCTCCCTCAGGCTTCTGATTTGATGATATCGCCTCACCAACCAGCACCTACCACATCTCCTCCCGCGTCGCCTCCACACCAGACTACGTCTGGCTCGCCTGCTCCCTCAGGCCACAGGGGGAATCATGGGACAATCATGTCTCCAACCAATCACGCGCACGATGATGGCGACACTGGTCTGTCTGCTCTGGGATCTTCTGCGCCAAGCTCTCCAGGACAGGCACCTGCACCTGAACGTCCGTGCACCCGGCTCCAAGAAGGAATTCGCAAGCCCAAGGTATATACTGATGGCACGATTCACTATGGCTGTTTTACTTCTACTGATGAACCACAGTACCTGGGAGAAGTCCTTGCTGACAAGTATTGGAAAAATGCAATGGATGTGGAATATGATGCGTTGATCAAGAACAAAACTTGGCATCCTGTTCCTCCTCAAAAAGGCAGGAATATTATAGATTGCAAGTGGGTGTATAAAATCAAACGGAAAGCTGATGGGAGTCTAAATAGATACAAAGCTCGTTTGGTTGCAAAAGGATTCAAACAAAGATATGGTATTGACCATGACGTCCAGATCAGGTAAACATGACTAACAATCCGCTATATTGTCTGGATCACAGGTATGTTGGCCATGTCATCGAGAACTGCATCGCCTTCAAGGAGTGGTTCCAAAGAGCCAGCAACGAGAAGAGGATAAACCTGGACGCAGACGCCATCAACCCCGACTATCACGTGATCAACATGGTGACCGTGAGGACATGCTCTCCGCCAACGCGAGGAAGCGAAGACGAAGGGTCATAGGTGCCACTAGCCCAAGTTGAGCATAAGCTTACACCTTCGGTGCTCTCGACAGCTTCCGCTGCTGCAATGAGAGCCCCCCGTGCCGATGAAGATTCGATGTGGACTGCGGTACAACATCAACCATGTCCGACCATGACTCCTCCATAGCGTCCTCACCAGACTACACTGCCATATGCTACTCCAGCAAGAAGACAGCTAGACCCAAGTAGGCAGCGCCCACCACCACGGTTCATCCCCAAGTCGGAGGGAGACGCACCCTTCCGTCGTCGAAGTCATGTGCTACCGACCTTGGGGTAGCTTTTTCCTAAGAGCTGGGGGCAAACATCATCGACAAGTGAAGAGCTACAGGAAGAAGCAAGTGTTGCCCCATCTGTTAATGTGGCAACATGCAACGTCATCCTCGATAGCACAAGCTCAGAGTCTGAAGAGGTGTTCACCGCCAAGGAACAAGAAGAACTATGTGCCGATGGCAGGCAAGAGGGGAAACCCATTGAAGTCAACATGAACCTACGAGGAGGGAAGGTGCTACCGGAGCTGCCGAAGCCCAAGCCCACAAGAGCAGAAAAAGGCGTAGAAGTCACCCCGCTAGAGGCAATCCCTGGGGCATCTGACAAGAAGAAAGACAAGTTTCAAGAGATCGACTACAACATCATCGCCCATCACAAGAGAATTCCAGCATTGTTGAGTGTTTATGACGCTCCCATGCTGGTGCCGGAGCTCCGGGAGGCTCTCGTAAAAGCACTTCTAGACCCCGAGCTCTATGAAGTGGCAATGGCCAAGCATCAGCTCTTCACGAACCCCTTGTTCGTGAATTAGATCACCTTCTAGGAAGAAGAAAATGTTGTAGATGATGGCGACCACAATCACCCACTCTACATCGAACGGAACATCGGAGCTGCGCATCTTCGTCAAATCCTCATCGTCCCCGGATCTGCCGTGAACATCCTACCCGTCCGGAGCTTGAAATGGGCTGGTTTCGCGATGGATGACTTTGAGCCTACCGACATAGTCATCTGTGGCTTCGACAACAATGGCACAACGACTTTGGGGGCAATCACCGTCAAGATCCAGATGTCCATATTCAGCTTTAAGGTGCGGTTCTTCGTCATCGAAGCCAACAACTCATACTCAGCGCTCCTAGGATGGTTGTGGATCCACAAGTATCGAGTGGTGCCATCTACTCTAAACCAATGCTTGAAATTCCTTGATGGCAATGGGACTCAGCAACGCATCATTGGCAACCTCACCGCTACACCACCCAAGAGTCCTACCAGGCGGACGCCAAGTACTACTTCCTGGTTGACGAGTGCAAGCAGCAGTTGGGTCGAGTTGCGCCTGCAGCAGACATACTTGTTGACACAAAAATTGTGCAGCGACCTTCACGTATTAGCACACTGAACCTGAACCAAAGGCGTGCCAGTCAATCTGACCTGCTGATTGACAAGAAACGAGAGGTTAAATTCGGGAGCGAAACGGCTGGTGTACCGAATCTCTCCGATAGGTTGTAACGGCAAAGCTGCCGATGCAAATAAATACAAACAGCAAAGGGAGCCGATTGTGATGATATAAGCAACGTAAACAGGTACTAAAGCGTAACCTAAACAAAGCTCGATAAACAACACTCGAAACAGATCTAAATCGGTTGTAAGATAGTATATTTTGATAGGTCTGATCTAACCGATAGAAGCTATTTCAAGCCGGATAAATTGGTGATAAAAACTAAAAGTACAAGATTTAAACTAAAACTTGCAAATCTAGCAGATATCGATAAATTGTGAATAAATCTAGACGGAACGACAGTGATGCGCCTGAAGTTAAAGCCTAGAAGATATTCAATAAACGCGGAACTCATCAGCAAGTCGGAGATCGAAGCGATGCAGCCCTGCTAGCTCGAAAGAACTCGTGGAAAAAGAAAAGTTCGATGAAGTCGTCGAGTGCGAAAAGTAGATTGCGAAAACAAAAATTAGGGTTTTGTTTATGTTGGTGTGTACAAAATCCTTAGACCACGTAGGGTCGCTATTTATATCCTAGAATACAGACTCCTTGTCGATCACGACAAACACAAAACTTGACGCTAAAGAAATAAATTTCCTAAACAATCTTATCGACCCATACAAGAGCCGGACTCAACACAAAATCCTAATTGACCGCAAAATGCCTTCGGCCCAATCCGGCCCAATCGACAATCAGCCGAACCCCCTTATGGAAAATCGGCCAAACCTCCAATCGGCAACCTCATCGACCGGTTCCCATTTATCTCTTTTCACTCATCTGAATCGACCGATTTTCCTTCTTCACTCCATAGAAGGCCCTCCTACTTCTTTCCAACGCCGATCTTGACACGTGCCAAAAAACGGTGTCAACACATGCCCCCCAGTTTTGGAGTTAAATACCTTGTTATTTCAAAACTTTTTCTCAATCCATGGTTGCTTTCCAAAACTGAGTGCACCTCGAATCCCGCACTCTTCGCAAATGGCGGCTTTGAAATACCATATATGCCCTCTCCAAAGCAAGACTATAAATATCGACCAACATCTCCTTCTTCTCGCCGGTTCCTTTTCAAACCAAACTCCATAGATCTGTTCTTCCCTACAGCGATTTCTCAAGCAACGACCCCTCATTGTCAAGCTTGAACAGCGCTTCTCTTCAACGATTCTACAGATCCGATCCGTATTTCTTCCATGGCTACTCTTGATTCGATCCCCGAGGTATGTTCTCCATCTCTACAGTTCCGTTTCTTACTCCTCTTTTTCCATTCTCCATTTTCAGAGCGATTTCTTTCATTTTCAGAACCTTAGGCACAATCTTACAATCCCCATAAGTGACAAACCTGGATTCGTCTGTTTGGGTCCCATGGGTGATCCTGATCCTTCATATCTAATCAACTCAGAAACCAATAGGATCCCCTTCAAATCCAGCCCCATGAATTTAGACGATTGGAACCAAACTTTTAGGTCTTGGCCTAACGTGACCATCGGCTGGAAGAACTGGTACCACAGGATGGCTGCTTCCAAAAGAGCTGAATGGGATCAGTACGACATCGGCCAATGCATTACCCTTTCTTTGTCAAACATGGATAGAAATGAACCAATGCTCATAGCAGCTTCATACTTATGGTCTGACGTACTGAATGCCTTCCTTTTCGGCCACGGGCCAATGACACCAACTCTGGCCGATGTAGTGATGCTAACTGGTTTGGATATCACCACTGCCGATTTGACACCCAACAAGCCTTCTTTTAGAATAGATTGCAAAAGTATTGGTGGCTGGAAATGTTACATCTTGAAATATGCCAAGACGGGCGGCATTGACACCAGAGAGCACACTGCTTTCTTAAACATGTGGCTCGAGAAACATGTTTTCTGCGGGAAATCGGCAGGACCCACTACAAATCCTCTTGCCTTAGCTGAAACCCTATCATTAGGGAATGCAGTTCCTCTAGGTGGAGAACCTCCTCGGATCAGTGTACCAGCTACTTCACCAAGTATCTGTTAAATTATCGGCTAGAGAACCTATCGGCAATCTGGGTGGCCCTTGGTGGTTCATCAATTTATGGCTCAACCTGCACCTTAAGGCCATTTTGAAATATGATATTAGGAAACTTTGATTTCCAAAAGAACAACCAGAAGATGCAGAGCCTGAGACTCGCCGATGCATGTCTTTTGGCGAAGCCATGTCGGTCGTCCCAAGTACTCAGTATACCCCAAGCCATACAGCTGATTTCTTAAGGGCTTTCTATAATGGTCTTACCAAAAATGCAATCATTTCGTTTGCCTATCTTGATGACGAGTATCTCTTTGAGCTACCTTTCAACTTCAATTTTAACATGGCTACAACTGATGAAGTCAACACGAAGAATCTTATTGCATCCATCACACCTGGAATCCTCCCAGCCGGTTTCTTCGGAGGAAAAGCACATCCAACATCATATGAATTCTACTATCCATCTATAGCTGCTTGTCAATTGGCTTTTGGTCAAGTACCAATTAAATTGTCTTTTGCTGTTGTTATAAAGCCAAGAGAAATATTGTCTACCGGCCTGGAACGCAGCCGAGTTATGAGCCTAGCTCTAGGTGCTACCAACGTTGACCTGGATTCTTGGGGTCTTGTATCTTTCACAACTAAGCCATTTAAACAATAGTGGTCAGAATATTGTCAACACCTCTTCTGTGAAGCGGCAATGGTATATTGTCAAAAACTTGACCACACACACAACGTTTCTGATCAGGTAAAGATCTTATCCTCCGATTGCTATTATTTCTTCTTTAATATTCTTCGCTAATGTCTTTACCCTTTTTTCTTTCAAGGAAACTAGCATCACCCCTCCAAGTGTGAGTCGGAGCAACAGGCCGATTTCTTATGCACCGCCATCGGCTATTTCATCAATCGGCTTCAACGCGCCTTCTCTTAAGGATGTTACTATAGGCAAAGCCCAACAGAAGACCGCCATCAGGAAAATATCTCACAAAAAATGCACTCTTGACCTGTCAGACGCGTCGGACGAGCATGAAAGAGAAAAGGTTTTAAAAGCGACATTACTGGCAGAAGACACATTCCAGGTGCCGATTACCCTCTTCTGATCATGTATTCAAGTTCACATCGTTCGAATTAACTCTTTTTTCTCTGCAGGTCTTATTGGAGGAGAATCCAACCCTTCCAATTGAAACGGCTCAAGATCAGCCGATTGAATTATCGGCAAAGAGAGGAACATTCCCACTGGTAACTCTCAATCTCCAACCAGATTCAGCCGAAAACGTGCCAAGTCAACCAAAATCGGCTAAAACAACTCAAGGCCAATTTCCTAATTCAAATGATCCTATCCCTGGAGCATCACTTGAAAGGACTTCAGAAAATGAACAAGTGATCAATCCAGCGCAAAATACCCAAATTATCATATTGGATTCATCGGCAACCACTTCCGATCCAACGAATGTGTCAGCTCTCCAGGTATGACATTTCATTAGTACTTCCGATTTTCCGACCCCTTATTCTGCTCTCTAAATTCTCTTCAAGGATATCTCTTCCAATATCCAACCGACTGCAATCCAAGAGCCCGATGTCCGAGCTCCTCTGATCGACACAAACCCTGAAGTGCCTCCTGAAGCAAAAACAAATCGTCAAGAACCTCCTCTGACGAGGAATGTGACACCCACACCTTTCGACGAAATTGGACTGAAAATGGTGGGATTCAGCATTAACCGATTTTTTCTCATAACCGATCCCTTTTCCTCGGCTCATCAACTAAGTAATGTTTATGCAGGCTCAGAATACCCCAGACAATAGCCTCTTCTCATTCAAAATTGGAGAGCCACCTGAAGAAGACGATGCTCAATCAACTCTTCTTGCACTTAGTGAACTTCCCGAGGACGCCAAGGCAAAGCTCCAGACTATCCTCACCCTTCTTGATCAAAACATCGAACAACTGGTGCAAGATGCCGGGCCGATTCGGGACTTGTTCCTCAAAATCAGGGGTCATCTCCCAGAAACAGCCATAGGAGCCCTCGTCCCTGCAGCCTATATCGAGAGTCAACAATTCGAGGTTTTGAAGGCCAAGCAACGACTAGCCGATCAATCTCGTCAAGAGCAAATGGCCAAGGACAAAGAGTCTCATGTAGCTCGTGTTGAAGATCTCCGCAGAAGAATCGACACATTACGCCGCTCTCGTCCTACCATCGTAGGAGAACTTAATTGGCTCAAGGCTAGAAAAGCGGAACTAATGAAGGAGCTCAGATTAATCGGAGATGCCATTACTGCATAAGAGACAAAACTTGTCGAGCTCCCGAATGCCATTGATGGACTTGAACAAGAGAAATTGCGGTATGCTCAGCAAGCCAATCGGCTCCACAAGAATATCCAACCGATTCCTGGATCTGTTGATGCCGATCTCAAAAATATAGAAGATGCCGATCAAATTCGTCTGCGCGCGATAGATATAATTCGTGGCCTCTTAAACTTGTAGCTTTACAAACTCTTTTGTATCATGCTCATCGAGGCAGAATCACATGGTTGTAAATACTCTGACACAAGCTTACATTTGGCCGACTCTTTGAACGGCTACGTACTCTTTCTGTCTATAGTGCTTTTGACTGAACGTTAGCATTTGGAACCGTCATGTTTGACTGAACGTACTCATCCGTCCAACCTCTTCTATAAATACATGCATCCATTCTCCTCCAAACGGCGAACATAGAACACAACAACCCCTCCATTTTCTCTTCTTCAAACGAATCCTGAAGAACACCAAATCAAGTCATGGCGTCATCCTCCTCAGTCAATTAGGTGAGGGTTATCAGCCTATCTTTACCTCGCCAATTTCATCATTATGTTAAATTTTTCCTTTTCTTCTATAGCCTCCAGACTCAACAACTAATAATCTTGAAGCAATACTTCAAATCCTCCAATCTGACGAGAGGCTTTCTTAGGTTGACAAAGATGTGATCCAAGCTAACATTGAACAAATTAGGGACTACATCCCACCATATTTGACTTCAGTCTTGTCTTCAATTAATTCTACCGGCCCAAGGCATGAGAACAAATGGCAGATTCAAGGTCTTGGGCTATTATTCTCGATCCTTCAAGACAAGCTAAGAACCCTAGAGAGAAAAAGGGAAAGTGTCATGCAGGAACTGGAGAAGATGTTGAGCGAAATTGACATCACCAAGGCGCAATTAGGCAAAGCAATCTCTGAAGAAGAGCGTCAAATCCATCTACAAGTGGTAAAATCAATCCAAGATTTTCTAGACTTGAGGTAATAATAGGGATTCTGAAATCCTGATTGTGATCCTATGCAATCTGTGTCAATTATGTATGAGCCGATGACTTTTCCAAACTATATTTGTTTATCAGCCATTTTATTCTTCTAGCAATCCGAGATCAGATGTATTCTCTCCTTTGTAATCCCATAGATCTAAAGTTTATTGATGTAGTTTTTTGCCGTGAGGGCGACACATATCGTGTCGGCAATGTATTCAATCGATGAGAACCGAATTCAATCGGCCAATAAATCCTCAACGATTTTTTCCTTGTTACTTATTTTTTATACCAAAGGCGATTTTAGCAAATCGGCTATAGCTCATCCGATACTTCCATACAAATCAGCTAAGCATCCACCCATATACTGGGGTACCTCTTTAGATACTTCCCATTTAAAGCTCTGGAAAACTCTTCTCCTTCAAGCATCTCCAAAATATACGCGTTGCCCGGAGCGCACCGATTTATGCGATACGGTCCTTCCCACGTTGGTGACCATTTTCCGAATTTAGGGTCTTTGGATCCAATTGGCAATATGAGTTTCTAGACCAGATCCCCTTGAGAGAACTCTTTAACTTTAACTTTCTTATCATACCATCTAGCTACCCTTTTCTTGTTTTTCCTCGATACTGGTCAAAGCACTCAACCGATATCCCACCAATTCCTCTACTTCATTTTTCATCAAAGTCGAATAATCATCGGCCGTGAGTTGATCTTGAAACGTCGTACGCCTCGACCCTGTTTTTAATTCCCAAGGCAGTACAGCTTCATGCCCATACACCAATTGATAAGGAGACAACTTTGTAGACCCATGACAAGCCATACGATAGGCCCATAATGCTTCATTCAGAGTAGTATGCCAACGTATTGGTTGTTCCTCAACTTTCCTTTTTATTAACTTGATAACCCCTTTGTTGGCTGCTTCAGCTTGACCATTGGCTTGAGCATAGTAAGGAGAAGAATTCAACATTTTAATCCCCATACTAGTAGCAAAATCATCAAACTCTCCTGAGGTGAACATGGTCCCCTGACCAGTCGAAATAGTTTGAGGAATTCCAAACCGATAAACAATACATTCCTTGACGAAATCAATCATATTGGCCGATGTCACTTGTTTCAGAGGAATCACCTCAACCCATTTTGTAAAATAATAAGTTGCTACTAATATAAACTTATGCCCTTTACTTGATGGTGGATTAATTTGACAGATCAAGTCAATTCCCCATCCTCTAAACGGCCATGGCTTAATTATTGGGTTCATTGCTGATGTTGGAGCTCTCTGCACATTGCCGAACTTCCGACACTCCTGACAACCTTTATAATATCTAAAGCAATCCTCCAATATAGTTGGCTAGAAATATCCATTTTGCCTAATCATCCATTTCATCTTAAAAGCCGATTGATGAGCCCCACATGTTCCTTCATGAATCTCACCCATCAAATTCTTGGCTTCTTCCTTGCCGAGGCATTTGAGTAAGATCCCATCAATTGTTCTGTAGCACAACTCGTCTTCTAATAGAACATACTTAGTTGCTTGGTACCGTAACCATCTGCCAACTTTCTTAGATGGGTTTCTCAAATAATCGGCTATCTCCTTTCTCCAATCATCGGCCGCCAACTTCACTGCCATTGCTCCATAAATTGGTCGATATCCAAAAGCGCCTTGAGCAAGTTTATTGGCTTCTTCATTATATGATCTATGAATATGCTCGATCATCACAGTCTTGAATTCTCTTAACAACTGGAGGCATTCTTCATGATAAACCTTCAAAATATCGTTTTTGCATTCATATTCTCCGAGCAACTGATTAATAACCAGCATAGAATCCCCAAATATTTCAACAGAATCGGCGTTAATTTCTCTTAATAATTTAATTCCCCTCAACACAGCCTGATACTCAGCCTGATTATTCATAGCAGTCTTTTCAATCAGCAGCGAGAACTCAAAATTTGCCCCCCGAGGCAAAATTAGTACTATGCCGATTCCCGATCCTACTCCACAAGACGATCCATCGAAGAATAAAGTCCACGGCGCAGGTTCCACCACTTTAACCTCTAAGGCACAATGCTGAGTCACAAAATCGGTCATGACTTGCCCCTTGATAGCTTTAGCTGATTCATACCTTAAGTCAAACTCGGATAATGCCAGAATTCATTTTCCGATTCTCCCATTCAAAATCGGCAATGACAACATGTACTTAACAACGTCATCTTTGCAGACAACAGTACATTCTGTCGATAATAAATAATGCCTGAGTTTGGTGCAAGAGAAATATAGGCACAAACATAGCCTTTCAACCGAAGAATATCTGGTTTCAGCATTCAAAAGTCTCCTACTGACATAATAAATTACCCGTTCTTTGCCTTCAAATTCTTGAATAAGAGCCGATCCGATAGCATTTTTATTAGCCAATAAGTATAATTTAAACAGCTTATCCTTTTGAGGAGGCACCAACACTGGTGGGGTCACCAAATATTTCTTAATATCCTCCAATGCTTTTTGTTGATCAGACCCCCATACAAACTCTTGATCGGCTTTAAGCTCCAACAAATGGCTGAATGGCTGAATTCTCCCAGATAAATTTGATATGAATCTCCGGATGAAATTGATTATGCCGATCAAAGACTGAAGCTCAGTTTTATTCGTTGGAGCAGTAACTTTATTGATTGCACCAATCATCTTTTGACTGACCTCGATACCTCTTTGGTGGACCATGAAACCTAAAAATTGTCCAGCCGATATGCCAAAAGCACACTTATTTGGATTCATTTTCAGCCCATGTTTTCTTGTGCACTCCAAAATTTTACGTAAATCGGCCAAATGCTCCTTATAACCTTCTGACTTAACCACGACGTCATGAATGTAAATCTCAACTATTCTACCAATAAATTCATGGAATATGTAATTCATGGCCCGCTGATATGTAGCCCCTGCATTCATCAATCCGAAAGTCATGACGACCCACTCAAATAATCCAACATGCCCAGAACATCTGAACCCAGTCTTAGCAACATCTTCTTCAGCTATAAATATCTGGTTATAACCAGCATTACCATCCATGAAGCTAGTAACTTTGTGCCCTGCAGCAGCATCTATCAACACATCGGCAATCGGCATCGGATAACCGTCCATCGGCGTTGCCCTGTTAAGATTCCTGAAATCAATACAAACTCGGAGTTTTCCATGTTTCTTGTACAAGGGAACCACATTAGAGATCCATTCAGCACAACGACACTGCCTAATGAACTTTGCTTCAATTAAACGAGTAATCTCGACCTTGATATCAGGTAATATTTTAGGATTGCAGCGTCTGGCAGGCTGCTGATGTGGCCGATGCCCTGGTTTTATAGGCAACCAATGCTCAACAATAGAACGGTCTAAACGAGGCATTTCATAATACTCCCAAGCAAAACAATCTTTATATTCTTTCAACAACTGAATTAACTCTCGCTTGTATTCAGGATCTAACTTAGCACTAATATACGTCGGCCTTGGCTTGCTACCATCACCTAGATCTATCTGCTCTAACTCATCGGCCGACGTAAACCCATGCCCTAATTTCCCTTCTTCGATATAATCATCCATTAAGAAGATTTTTAAGAGCCGACTGCTTGGATCGGTTGTAGGCCAAATTCAGATATCTTAAGAAAATCGGTATCCCACACCTTGCCCGATATGCAGCTTACCGTTTCACAACTCCACTGTTGGGCATCGGCTGTAGCAACGCTGAAGGAAGAATCAGCATTGACCTTCTCCACAGAATCTACGACCCATTGAATAACACATTGGTTCATGGTCGAAGGGATGCAACAATTCGCATGTATCCAATCACGTCCCAAGAGCAAATTGTAGGACCCTTTTCCATTAACAACAAAGAAAGTAGTAGGTAGAGTCTTACTTCCGATAGTCAGATCAACGCAGAGGGCTCCCCGAGCTGGCGAGACATTACCCTCAAAATCTTTGAGCATCATGTCGGTCTTTATCAAGTCTTCCTCACCTTTCCCGAGCTTGCGAAACATGGTATATGGCATTAGGTTCACTACTGCACCTCCATCTACCAGCAATTTGGTGACAGGCCTCCCATCAACTTGTCCCTTGAGGAATAATGCTTTCAAGTGCCGACACTTTTCTTCTTCTGGTTTTTCAAAAGTAGCCGGCATCGGATCCAAAGTAAGTTGAGCCATCCCTCCTTCCGTGTCTGACATTTCTTCATCGCTAGTTGGAGCCATAAACTCTATTGGCAAGATGAATACAATATTAATATCTGCAGCAGATTCGCTTGTGACTGCATCATCGGCTCTTGGCTTTGCACGCCATACTTGAGACTTAACTTTCTTCTTCTCTAGACTGCGTCTTTCTTCTTGTTGTTGTTGCTCCCACTGGCGTAGGCGTTGAACTCTCGTCTTCTGAGATTTGGTTAACCCATCTCGGCACCATCGAGGATGCCTTACACCACTGTGCTCTGGGGCCCGTCGTCTTTCCGGTTCGCGACACAACGGCTCTTCGTCAGGGACTCTGTTGTTAGCTCTTTCCTCCAGCCGATCATGAATGCTTACCCTCATCCGATCTTTTACTGTAACTTTGCCCCTCAGCCGATCATGAACTGGAACACACTTTTCTTCATAGTCACACCTATCCCTGATGATCGGCCTCTGCTTCCTGTCATCAAAACATGGTCTTTTAAAGCATTGGCTATCCCGAAACGGTCCATTGCATTCTGGACAATCATCAGCTGATGGCAATTTGATTCCTTCCTCCCAGCAGTATATGTAGAACAGGCATCTCCAATGATCTTTATGCCGACATATCATCTCTTCTTCACGTCATGCCTATGCTATCATTGGAACTTGTTTAGCAACATTTGAGATGTCACAGGACGTCGTGTTCCTCTTGAACATCCAACCTCTTCAATCGGACGCTTCCCCTTCACCTCTTCAGCCGATATCTGGACCTCTGGATCAACGGCTTCACTGGCTTTAGCCGATTGGGAAGTCAATACTTTAGCTTTGTCATTGACTTCTACCATATTGGTTGGGAAAGGGTGTTGATCAATTTTCATCGGCTTTGATGGTTTCTTTGGAATCTCAAACTTAAGCCTTCCTTGCTTAATTGTTGTTTGAATCTGCTGACGGAAGATCTTGCAATCATTAGTACTGTGGGAGGTAGCATTGTACCACTTGCAATATCTGATCTTTTTCAACTCGTCGGCAGATGGAATAGTATGATACTGAGAGCTCTTAATTTGTCCCTCTTGTAACAATAGATCAAAGATCTTGTCGGCTTTGGTCACGTCAAACCATAACTTTGGAGCTTCTTCTTTCCCATAAGGCATTGTCATCGGCTTTTTGTTTCCGACCCATTCAGCCAAGCCGATTTCAGCCTCTTCTTCGGTATCTGAATACTCCACATATGCAACCCTCTTCTGAAAATTCCTCTTTTGTTCATAGGGGCGCACATCTTGGTTCGACATCCGATGCAATAATTGGGTCAGGCTTTCAAATTCTTGTGATGCATATTTCTCTTTGATATGTGGCAAAAGCCCCTGGAAGGCTAACTCGGCTAACTGTGCATCATTCAGGGTCAAACTATAACATTTGTTTTTGACTTCCCTGAATCTCTGTATAAAAGCCATCACCGATTCATCACTCCTCTGCCTCAGACTAGTCAAATCGGTCAACTTCATCTCATGCATATCGGCAAAGAAATACTTGTGAAATTGCTTTTCCAGATCGGCCCAATAAACAACCGAATTGGCTAGCAATGTCATGAACCATGTGAACGCCGATCCGGATAGAGATGAAGAAAACAATCGAACCCTCAGAGCGTCGGTTGCAGCTGCTTCTCCACACTGAATTATGAAGCGATTAATATGCTCAATGGTGGAGGTTTCATCTTGCCCTGAAAACTTAGTGAAATCGGGCACTTTATACCGGTTAGGAAATGGAAGCAGATCATATGCAGGTGGATATGGAGTTCTGTACATGTACGTCTGTTGTTTAGGTTTTAACCCGAACTGATCCTGCATCACTTCAGCAATCTTTGCAGCCCAATCAACCTGACTGTTTGCTCGTTCTGGCTGCAGCTGCCCTATCGGCTGGTTTTGTTTTTCTTGACCTGTCGGCTGAGAAGACGATTGTGGCTGCTGATAAATCGGCTGAAGAGCCGACGGTTGATGTTGCACCGGTCGAGCTGTTGCCATCTGTTGTTGCCGGAGCTGCTGCAATGGAGGGATAGCCACCTGGATCTGGTGCTGGCAAATTGCCTGCTGATGCTCATATTGTTGAGGCGTCATCCACGGTGCCGACATCTGAGGTTGATGCTGATGAATCGGCTGCGAGCCTAACATCTGATATTGGTTTTGTGATGTCATATTTAGAGTCGATTCTTGTTGTGGAGGTGGCTGCTGTTGTGGTGATGCCTGCAATGGAGGGATCTCAAGGTGCCGTACTAATCCCGTTGTAGGATCATGCAGCACTAGTTTGATCCCATCCTGATGGTGGACAAAAGTACCTGCCAACCCGGAGCTTGGTGTATGCATCTGGTATAAACCGGCTAGCTGAGGAGCTGGAGTCCGAGGCGAAGGAGGTCTCAGTGGTGTCTCCAAAGATGCATTGACAGACGTGCCTCCGAAATCGGGTGGCATTCCGATGCCAGTTTTCGGATCCCATCCGATTGGATTCCCTGCAACTCCTTGCGCCGATGAGACGATTAACGGCGGTGAAGTAGTGAACACTGGAGGATATTGAGTCGCCGATTGTTGCGGCAAAGGTGTCGAAAACTGTCGCGATAATGTGTAATAAACACCTTCAGATTGAATCGGCTGAATAACAGATGATTCTGTTGCAGCTGCCTCAAATGTTGTATGGGCACTGCCAACTTGAGCTCCTGGCATTTTATATGTAGGTCCCTTGAGACCCTGAAACACTTCTCCAGTTCTCAAAGCCTGGACAACGGCATTATGCATCGCATTGGTCATGACATCAGATTGGTTAATTAATGCATGATGAAGAGCTTCATTGACCATCTCACTCAGCTTCCCTGGATCTTCATGGATGACAATATTGCGGGGAGATGGGGAAGGAAATTTCTTAATTACTTCCCCACTCTTGGTCTTGCTGAATGATTTGAGAAACTCTGCCTTGAACTCTCCATAGCCTTTGCCATATCCTCCCTCTGTTCAGCTTTCAGGTCTTCTTCGGTTACCAGCATGATGTTCTGTTTCAAAACGTTTTGGGGATCAGGAAGTGACATCTTGGAAATCTTTCGTGTCCCACCGGGCGTGCCAAAAGTGTGTTGACGCAAAAATTGTGCAGCGACCTTCACATATTAGCACACTGAACCTGAACCAAAGGCGTGCCAGTCAATCTGACCTGCTGATTGACAAGGAAATGAGAGGTTAAATTCGGGAGCGAAACGGCTGGTGTACCGAATCTCTCCGATAGGTTGTAGCGGCAAAGCTGCCG
Source organism: Panicum miliaceum (assembly GCA_032594955.1). Lineage (NCBI taxonomy): Eukaryota > Viridiplantae > Streptophyta > Magnoliopsida > Poales > Poaceae > Panicum > Panicum miliaceum. The sequence continues at coordinate 14,890,582 of CM064059.1, forward strand.
ATGCAAATAAATACAAACAGCTAAGGGAGCCGATTGTGATGATATAAGCAACGTAGAAAGGTACTAAAGCGTAACCTGAACAAAGCTCGATAAACAACACTCGAAACAGATCTAAATTGGCTGTAAGATAGTATATTTTGATAGGTTCGATCTAGCCGATAGAAGCTATTTCAAGCCGGATAAATTGGTGATAAAAACTAAAACTACAAGATTTAAACTAAAACTTGCAGATCTAGCAGATATCGATAAATTGCGAATAAATCTAGACGGAACGACAGCGATGCACCTGAAGTTAAAGCCTAGAAGATATTCAGTAAACGCGGAACTCACCAGCAAGCCAGGGATCGAAGCGATGCAGCCCTGCTAGCTCAAAAGAACTCGTGGAAAAAGAAAAGTTCGACGAAGTCGCCGAGTGCGAAAAGTAGATTGCGAAAAAAAAATTAGAGCTTTGTTTATGTTGGTGTGTACAAAATCTTTAGACCACACAGGGTCGCTATTTATATCCTGGAATACAAACTCCTTATCGATCACGACAAACACAAAACTTGACGCTAAAGAAATAAATTTTCTAAACAATCTTATTGACCCATACAAGAGCCGGACTCAACACAAAACCCTAATTGACCGCAAAACGCCTCCGGCCCAATCCGACCCAATCAGCAATCGGCCGAACCCCCTTATGCAAAATCGGCTAAACCTCCGATCGGCAACCTCACCGACCAGTTCCCATTTATCTCTTTTCAGTCATCTGAATCGGCCGATTTTCCTTCTTCACTCCATAGAAGGCCCTCCTACTTCATTCCGACGCCGATCTTGACATGTGCAAAAAAATGGTGTCAACAATACTGTTAAGACCTGGCACATCGTTAACCGCTGAGGTGAAGAGTTTATGCTCTCTCTCCATGAAGAAAGACGCTACCCCGAGCTCAAGAAGTGATGAACGGGGCAATCTATCGCTATCTACATCCCGTGGCTCCAGGTCTTCATCTTCAAAAGAATCTGGAGTCTCCACTGCCTCCACTTCTCAAGGGGCAAGAAATACGGCTGCATCAACATCCATGCCTTTATTTCTGAAGGCAAGGTTCTCCACGTCTGTGCGAATCACATTGAGGTCTGCAGCAAAGCCTCTATTAACTCTTGTCTCCTCACCCAAGGAGAAACCGTCAAATAGCACGACTTCAGAGACAACTCGCCTAACACTCCGAAGCTAAACAGGTACTCAAGGTAGCAATCCACCCACCAGCAGCAGTGATGCACCATCGACCGCCACTCCCCGGGCGCACCGGAGTCCTGATGAGGAAGCCGCACCAATGTCTGGAGGAGTCGTGAAGAAAAGGGTGGGTGAGATAGAAGATGTCTTGAAGGGCGCTCAATGTATGCAGCCCCCATCATTGTACGTATCAGTAGCAAATCCATTCGAAGTCTGGGCAATCCTAGATCCTTCTAGTACTACACCTCAAATCATCTTCTACAAGGTACAAGAATGTGATTCTATTATTGAATTGCGTAAACCTAACCCCAGCAGTGGAGGTGCCCTCTACGCGCGTCGCTAAGGCCTCCAGACGGGAGATGAGCTGGCTCAAACTTTTGGGGCACGCTCCCTTGTAATTACGCATCCAATAGGGCACGTGCACCCTGATGCGGCGTGCGGCTATCTCCTTGTCAATAGGATCTTCCCTCAGGAGGCGTTGAATATCCTTCAGCTCAATGTAAATACTGTGTGCGTGGAAGCGTTCACTGTCCATCCCCAGTTGGAAGATCGAGAGGGGGATGCTCCTCGGTCTCAGCTTGGGGACGAGTAGGATCAAGAATCAGCTCCGAAACACGTGCTTCTGATTTGGCCTTGAATGCTTTAGCTTGCTCCAGGAGTGCTTGCACGTCCTTGTCCTTTTTCCTCCCAAGATCAGAGAGGGAAATTGGCCAGTCACCAGCACTATCATTAGCTGCAGAATTAATGAAGAGCACAAGTAAACTGAAACTCTACAGAGTAGAAACGAATGGGTTTTGAATATTTTTTCTAACCTTTGCTACTTTCAGCCTCAGCACTCAGTTGTGCATGTGATCCCTCTCCCTCCCGGAAGGCTCATTGTCGGAAGCAGACACTTGGCCATCTGTTCCATGCAGACTCACCACGCTGGTGGGAGGAGCAGGAACCTCAAAGGCGTGGATTGGGGCCGACGATGTGTCAGCCGCCGTCAAAGGTGCCACTGTTGAGACCGAAGATGGAGCTGGAGCCTGAAGCTGGCCAGGAACTTGAATCTGGCCTGCGCCATCACGGGCTTGTGAATCTCGGGCGGCGTCCTAGTACAACAGGAAGTCATCCCACTAGTACATAATACATCTTTGGTTTTTATATTTGTTCCGGCCATTGTTGGATATGAGAATAATGATGGCATTAGTTTCGGGTTTAAAGGCTAGAAGTCGGAAAGGAACTTTTAGTCCCTGTTGGAGCCACCAACCGGGATAAAAGGTCCATCATTTATCCCGGTTGATGTTGCCAACCGGGACTAAAAGTCCCAAACTTTTAGTCCCGGTTCGTAACACCATACGGGACTAAAGCGTGGCCTTTTAGTCCCGGTTGGTAGCTCCAACCGGGACTAAAGTGTCCTCCGTAGGTTAGTTTATAGAGAAAGCATCTTATCTAGATTCGCATGTGCTGTGTAGGTGGGGCGTGGTAAGCAGGCTATACGCGAAGTAAAAGGTCTTGGGTTCGAGTCCTATGAACTGCAGGTGGTGGCGCTACGTTGCTGCAAACCCTTTAGTCCTGGCTAAAGGTTGGTACTTTTAGTCCCAGATTCGTAGTCCCGGTTGCTGCAGCCGGGACTAATGTCCATTTTTATACTAGTGTCCAACAGGACATCATCCGGAAGTAAGTACTCAGGCAACTCAAGAATAGATATGAGGTCATCCAAAGTCCTCGGGCCACTTTGAACGTATGAAAGAAAAGTTACCACCAAATCATGCGAAAGAAAAGAGATTACGAGAAGACACTTACATGTGTGCAAAGTGGAAGATGGTCCAAGCTAGGCAGACCGCATATCTCTGCTGGCTGGGCGTTCTTGGCCTAAGTAAAAAAAGAGAGAAGCAATTATGAAGTATGCATGACAGTGATGTGCTCCTACGTGAGTTAAAATATAGACCATATTAACTCAGAAGAAAAATTACCTTCTACACGGCCACCTCTATCTGAGAAGGTGCGCCTCCCTTGAAAGTTGCAAACCCTCAGATGAACGAGCGGGCAAAGATCGAGGCGGCGCAACCAATTCATCTTCCGGAGCTTCAGCAGGGTGCGCCGGCTTGGACGAACCCTCAGATGATAGGCCAATAGATTTACTGTCATGAGCACTTCCACCGCTGCTTGCTTTTTTCCCTTCTTCTTTGGAGGCGTTTCTGTTGAAGACGGCTCGGATGACTCGTAGTCGAGTATGTCATCATGAGGCACTATCATAAAAGTCCGCTCGGACGGATTGCCGATACGCCGGCCACCAGGAGCTCTCCTGTTGTTGCGCGCCCTCCGATCCTCCGGCTTTGCAGGCAAGTTCTTAGGGGGTTAATGGTCGTCCTCATCACTGCTTATATCGAGGCGCATGCGCACCCTCCTCGCCGGAGCCTCCCTGGTGCGCTGACGCCGGGAAGATTCGCCTTCAACTCTGACGGGCTCCTCGCCACGCTGCGCGTTGTCACGACCGGCACGCGCCCCAGCGTCGTGACCGCGGCGGCTTGAAGAACCCTGACCCTCACGGGCGCCATGGGACTTGTCGGAACGGGGCTTCCTGGCTGACCAGTCCATGTTGCGTCCGTTGTTGTTGCGAGCCATCAAGTCAATGCAAGCTTTGCAATGGAAAGCAGAAGAGAAATCAGCAAAAAAAAAAAGGAACAAGAAGCGTTAGCTTGTGTCCGATTACGGCACGACGGCAACTCCATGAACTCCAAGGATTTGTGTCCGTCTCCGGCTGCGTACGTTCCGTCGACGCGTCAGATATTACGGATTGTTCACCAATTCGAGTTCGGATAAGCTACGCATCCAACCTCAAATTGGTGAGGGGCATTTGTTTGACAAGATTTTGTACAATCATTTTAATAAAATACAATCTTATGAATTGTATGCGCTAAACGTGAACCCAGATAAAAAGGGACAAATTAGTAAGTCCGGTTCCGCATGTACGTACGTGCATGGCGAATCGATGCAAGCTACAAAGTCTGTACAGATCCTCGACAAAACAAGTACTCCTGATTAATAAGGCACACAATGATTATAGTATACACGGCAGCCGAAGTACACGGCGCCCATACATGTGTACGACACCAACATACGAGTATTTAAGCCCTCTATAATACGTGTCGACGTATTGCCGTATACCCGGGCCCGCGCGGCAGCCGGCAGGGTCTAGAAAGTTCTAGAAGCGGCGAAAAAGATTTGGCACCCTCAAGGTTTTGGCAGCCGGTTAAAATCCTGACTAGTAATAATGGGCCTGGAGATATTGCCCCAACGTCAGCCAGAGAAGAAATACGTGTACATGTATTAGCCTCTTTAGCTTCCTGGTATGTTGGGACTTTGATTAGAGGCGGCAAGATCTAGTTGGCCATCAATATTTAGCAGCTTCCGCTAAAACCGTGGATGGATACGACCCCGTTTTGCACGGCAACAGATAAACAAACTTGCAGATTTTATTAACAAACTGGAGGCGGCGGCGTCGGATGGAAAACCCAGGGGAGCACGCCACCCTAATCCTGGCCTATATAAAGACCTGTGCGTCTCCGGTGCTGGGCTAATCAGGGTGGACGCAAGGAAGAGGGAGGTTACGCCTGCACCTCTCGTCTGCATCGTCCAAGCCTGCACGACGCCGGCGGCAGCCTTCGTCGTCGTCGTCCTCGAGCTCGCCGTCCACCGTCAACAAGGAGCCGGGAGTCGGCGGCCACGTCGGCGCCGGGTAGAGACCAAGAAGCACGTCAATGAAGCAGGAAGAAAGCTATGGCCCCTCTGTTCGTCTTTGGAGGCGCAGGTTGATCTTCTATCTTCTCTCATCTTCTTTTACAGATTACACACACGCACGTTCACTGGCGTTCGCTGAGTCGTCGCCCGTCCAGATCGGCGGGTCGCCGTGGTGCTGTTCGAGCACGTTGATGATGGAGAGGCCAAGCTGGTGACGAAGCTACGGCCAGCGACGAGACCCGCGCTGCACATCCAAGCTCAACAGCAAACCGATGACGGTGCCATCGCACCACCGCAAAGACGCCAAGACAAGAAGCGACGTCAAGACGACGGATGATGCTGTGATGCCGGGCTGTCGCAAGATACCGCCGTTCCGCGAAGACGCCGAGACAAGAAGCGATGTCAAGATGACGAACGATGCCATGATGCCGGGTTGTCGCAAGATGCCGTCGCGGCAAGAAGTTCGATCGTCAACCAGGCACTTGAGCATGTGCTTGCATGCGAGCTCATGCGTGCACTGCCGCGCGGGCGCAAGTGCCCACGTACGGCTAACAAGAATGAAGCTAGCAAGCTAGTGGCATGTATGAAGATGTACGTGCGCCGCCACAGGGAGCAAGCCACAAGGATAAGTGCATCTACGTACAGATACCTTACCACTACAAGATTATGGAGCCTTCTACGGATGGAATTTTCCTGCGGAACTACTTCGCTCATCTACGAGCAGCTGCCACGACGTCCGGATCGGTCCGACTCACGACCATGCACCCCGACTACTCACCCCTACAACAACGACGATGCCGTTCCAGACCGACGAGACGGGCGCCGCTGGACGCTGATGTCCAGCTGCGTTGCACCGGCTCATGGACCGATGAGGCCAACTACACCACCACCACTACACAAGCATGGAGAAAGGAAGAGAAGATCTAAGACAACAACCACAACAGCAGAATCAAAGGTACTCTGACAAGCTAGACTTGCGGAGGTAATTAACCGGAAGCTTTTTGAGGCTTCGGAAACTAGAAGACCACATCGCCGAAGTCGATCCCAGCAAATTATGAAGCGCAAGATTGGAATTTGTATTTATTATCTAAATATATTATTAAATACTTGTTCTTTTCTTTTATTTCTTCTGTGTACTTTGTACACTGGCACACCCGCATCTTATTTACCCCGGCGCAGAAATTCATGTGTGTGAATTTTCTCCCTAAACACCATGCTTGCTTAGCTCCACCGGATATCGCTATATAAGATCCGGTTGTACCTCTACGCCTAATTGACATTGTTGCAAGCTACTCGCAACATTATTCAACAACCTTGTCCTGAATTTGATGGTCCATGCGTTCATGATTCTCATCCCTACCGCATTACTCACCCAAACTAAAGCTCTCTTTTCACTATTAACATGGTAATCATAATTTATTTCGAGAGGCGAGGAAAAAATGTCTCACCTTGTTAATAGTTTATTTGCCGACCGTTAGGGTATTGTGCAGTGCCTGGATCTTTTTATCTTACTTACGATTTATATATTACATTGAGCTCATTTAGTGGCCCTAATTTATTACTGGAAATTAATCTATTCAGTTTAGCTAAAACTGGGGTGTAGGATAACATATAGGGTTAACATTATTTGATATGGACTCTTTAGGATAATATGTAAACCGTTAGATCTTCAGATATCAAACGGTATATATTCTTAGGGCGAGCAACGAATCAAGGAGCCGTATCCGTGTGGACCATTTCTCCGCTTGCGTCCAAAACAGAAGGTTCCCAAAGCAGCCAACGACGCGGACAAACCAGTTTGAGCTTTGAGGTGATAAAACTTAGGGACGGCGAGAAGAAACAAACAGTGCCTCGCCAGCTCCGAGCTCGACGGCGATCGGCGCCGCTTCTCGGTTCGTCGTTCCGTCCGAGGCGGCGACGACGCACACGCAGCTACGTATATCATATATACATCTCCGTCCAGCCGGCCGGCTCGCGGGGGCCCTGCGTGCGCGCGTGTCCGCTGGGGTAGTAGCCTAGCCAGCATCGTCGTCACTTGGAAGGCCGGGTAATAAACCAGCAGTGACCGGAGCGCCCCGCGAGTGACAGGCCGGATGATGGTGCCGGTGAGGAGGCCGGCGGTGGCCGCGCTGCTCCTGGCTGTGCTCGCGTGCGCGGAGATCGCCGCCGGCGGTGGCGCGACGATCTGCGACACGGCCAAGTGCGGCAAGGGCTGGTGCAGCGAGATGCCGGGGCCGATCCCGTCCGTGACCACCTCGTACAACTGCACCTGCGACCCCGGGTGGTCGCAGCCGAGGCTCCTCAACCTCACCCCGCTCCCCTTCGCGCCCTGCATCATCCCCGACTGTGGCTTCGACCCGGCCTGCTACAACATCAGCCTGGTGCCCAGGGGCATACCCCTCACGGACCGTGAGTAGCCAGCCCCCATCCATTATCGAGTATCCGAGTGGTCGATGATGAGTTAGTCATGCCTGCTGCGTGTGCTGATCTCTCTTGCTTGTCGATCCTGTGGCGTGCGTGCAGCGTGCGTGGCCATCAACTGCGGCCAGGGAGAGTGCAAGAGGGGAGAAGGACTGAGCTACAGCTGCGAGTGCCAGCCGGGCTACGTCAACTTCCTCAACCTCACCGCCTTCCCCTGCGTCAAGAACTGTATGCAGCCACCCATTCGATTCGCCGTCTCTGATCATCAGCTCATCACATTTGAGCTATACATTCATTCGTTCTGCCCCCAGTACGTGCATCACCCTTTCCTGAAGCCCTGAACTGCAAGCAGGTGTCTTCGGCATGGACTGCTCCAACCTGGGCATCGCGCCGCCGCCGCCGCCGCCGTCGCCGTCGACAGCGCCACCGCCACCACCTGGTAATCACGACTCGTCGGCTCCTCCCACCGGCCCGAAAGGCAATGCGGCAACTGCACTTGGACTTTACTGACCGGTTTGATTATCCGCGCTGATCCCCTATGTACGTACCTGTGCAGGCTCTGTTTCCTCGCGGCGTCTGCTGCAGCTGCTGTCGCTGCTCTCTCTCGCCATGGTTCAGCTCGTGTAGCCGCGTGACGAGGCACAGGGATGCTGGCCGACCAGGGGGCCATGTTAGATCCAGAGCTTTATTAATTGCTAGGACAGAGATGCTATATATAGTGCGAGTATGGTACAGAATTCGGCCCGTTTACAATGGGACCAAAATGAAAGTCTCGGCACCGGCCAGCTCGTATGAATTTTACATGAACACCATTGTTATATGTACATATATATATACACACACATCGTACTAGCGCGTCCCCGCAGTTTTGTATGAGTGAACTGTGCCTTTTATTAAATTTTTCTTTCAATGTCCGATAATTTTTCTAGTATAGTACATATTTTTCAACAGTTTTATCGAACCACCAAAACTTAACGCCTGACAAGCTCATTTCTCGTAGTTATGGTAGCGACTTATCCAAAAATGCTACAACTGTTGGCCACTCGTAAGGAAATTGTTGAAAGTGTTGCGGTGACGGTATGAATGAAATGGCAAGGATACGGTTTCTTCAATTTTTGCTCAAATGACAAACAAGCCAAAACAACTGTATCAACTAGAAACTAAAAAGAAACTCTTTTTAGTGCACGTCCTCGACAGTCCTCAATTTTACTTATGTTGTCTTCAACCGCGTCTTCAACCGCCTATCGTCGTCAAAGGCAACAATGTTTCTTTTCCTTCCGGTATTATCTAGCTCCTCCGCCCGCTCTCAACCGTCTTCCTCGGTGTCAAGCCTGCCATATACATATGAAAGGAATCGGTGCTCGTAGTCTAAGAGGGAGAGAGGATGAATTAGGCAATTCTTAAATTTTAACCTATAGCTCAAACTAGTTAGCATAAAATATAAGGTAAAACATATAATCTAGATGTGCAACTAGGGTTCAAATAGTGTGAAAACCTCATCCCAAGGAGTTTTGCAACCTATAGTCAATCCTAGCAAGATGCTAAACTAAGATTGTAAAGGCACACAAGATTACAATAAGAAATGCGGAAGCTTAAAGGAAAGGGGATGAGGGGAAGCAAACTCTCGACACGAAGATTAATCCCGTGGTATCGGTAAGCACAAAGCCACATCTAGTCCACGTTGTTGAAGCACTCACTAAAAGTATTGCTTCCCGATCACCGAGTCTCTTCCGGGACTCTTCTTAACGCACCATCAAGCCTTAGCCACCAAGGCTCTCGCCAAGTCCCCGATCACCTCGATGCCATCTCCACTAAGGAGTTTCTCCATGAATAAAGGAGGTCTTCATGTCCCCGCACAAAGCCATCGTCGTTGTTCCACACCAAACTGGAGGGTCGATGACTTGCCGGCGAGCCACCAAGACTCCAAGGGGCTGACACTCCGAGACACAACTTGTGGTTCACTGAATGGTTCACTCAAGAACCAGCACACAAGGCAGCAATGCCTTGCACTCTCACTCTCTCTAGAGCTAATCCTAACACTAACACTCTCAAAGCTTATGCTAAACCTAAAGATGTGATCAATGAGCTCTTGGGTGGCTTGGAGAACTTCTTCAGAGTGTGGGTAGTTTCTCACGAACTCTAGCAGCCTCAAATGACCCGGGGTGAGGCCTTATATAGGCTAGAGAGCCACTCCTACCGTTACATGTTTTTTCCCCGAGAAGCATAATACGTCGGTTAAATTGGTCGCCACCGTCGGTTTAACCGGTCACACTAACCCTACCTACTAGCTGTTGAACTCCAACTGCCATTCCCAGCTGACGTCATTTCACCGACGCCTTGCACCGACGCACCGTCGGTTCAACCGGTCCTGAAGATTTTGTTCCTCGAACGCTTCTGTACGCTTCTGTATCTTCAAAATCGGTATCGAGTAATCACAGCACTAATGTACCAACGCCTAATCCTTGAGTGTCGGTTCAACCGGTGCCTCTTGCATTCCTCCTCTTGATCTCCATGTCATCTCCTCATTGCACCGACGCCTCCATTCTTATAGCGTCGGTTCAACCGGTGCTACTGTGATTTCTTCACTTGATCGTTATATCAACTCACCAAAGCACCGACCCGTTAAAAGATCATGCCGTCGGTTTAACCGACGCATGTAATCATGTTGACAATTTGGATATATTGTCAGCGATTTGGACCATATTGACAACGGTTTGGACCATATTGTATATGGATCAGACTTCATCGATGGAACCTAGAAATCCTACAAATTTGACTCACAAACTTGTCAGTCCCATTGATTATGTTATCACATAATCACCAAAATCACAATCATAGCCTAATGGGACCATGTTTATTACAACATATGTTTTAACAGTTGTTCTTCACCGCAACGACCATCAGCACACTGCCTTGCTATCTGCTCAGATCGCTTCCCACAATATGCTTTTCTTTTGCACGGGATTAATAAGAAAATAAGCATATACTAATTTATGAGATGGAATAAACGTCACAGATAAATCTCATAAGCTGGAAGCAAGCTAGGCCTAGTCTAGCTGCTTCTAAACCGAAGTCCCCTAACAAAATATGGAGCTGGCTCTTAGATTCATTTTTTTTTTCTGGAGCCGGAGTTTATAGGGGTCTATGTGTTTGGCATGGAGATTTCGGAGTGGAGCTGAATTTCGTGAAGCAGAGTACTTCCAAATACACTGACAGCAGCCGCGTTAATCGCTGAGCTCTACGAGATGTGAAAAAAAGGGACATGAAGCTGTGGAGCACGGTGGCGCCAAATCAGCAGACCATTCCTCTCGGGCGTCCAAAACAGAACATTCCGAAGCAAAGCATTGCGAACAAACAAGCCAGCAGAGGTGATAAAACTTAGGACCGGCCACGGAGAAGAAACAAACCAATCCACGCGTCGCCGTCGCGCTGCCTTGCTAGCTCCGAGAAAGCTAGCTGGCCGGGCTCGGTCGGCTCCGGCCGCTTTCTCCATGTCCATGGTCGTTCCATCCAAGGCGACGGCAAACCTACATATACATTTCTCTCCGGCCGGCCGCCGGCCCTCGCGCGATCCCAACCCCAGCGCCGTTCGCCGCCCGGGGGGCTCCTCAAACATCCCAGCCACACGCCTGATCATTCGTTCGCAGCTCGAAGACGCCCGACGCGCGCCGTAGAAGATGTCGGCGCTGGCGAGGAGCTCGACAGCGTCCGAGCCCGTGCGGCTGCTGCTCCTGACGACGCTGCTCGCCAGCTGCGCCGCCGGCGCCTCGGTCTGCGACACGGCCAACTGCGGCAAGGGCACCTGCATGGAGCTGCCGAAGCTGATTCCCGGCGTGCCCAACTACGAGTGCCACTGCGACCCCGGCTGGTCCAAAACCTGGAAGGCCATCCCCTTCTCGCCCTGCGTCATCCCCAACTGTAATCGCTGAATCGATCGTGTCCTCTCTGTACTGTAGCATGTGTGCTGGTTCTTTAGGTAGCTGCAGCCTGCTGACCAGTTCACCAACAACCATTTCCGCCCTGCAGGTTCCTTCGACGGCGCCTGCTTCAACATCAGCCTGACGCCGCCGCCGCCCAAACCCGGCTTACCCACGGACGGTGAGTCACTCGCCGGCTCACCCCTTCCTCCAACTAGTCTGTACAGTCTTGTCGAGCACAGGATCGGAGCATGACCTCTTGTTGCACGTGACGCCTGTGCAGTCTGCGCTGCCGTGAGCTGTGGGCCGGGGGGAGCGTGCAAGGCCGGCGACGCACCGTTCAGCTACAGCTGCGAGTGCCAGCCAGGCTACGCCAACCTCCTCGACCTCGCCGCGCTACCCTGCGTCAACAACTGTGAGCATCCACGTCCGGCCGGGACACGCGTCAAAACCTGCTTGAATAATATAATCTCCCTATGCATTGGCTGCCGTGCAGGTTTCTTCGGCAAGGGCTGCTCCGCCCTGGGACTCGCCCCGGCGCCGGCGCCGTCGTCGCCGTCCTCGCCCACGCCGCCCTCGCCGGCGGCGCCGACAGGGAGCCACGACTCGTCGGGGCCGTCTGCTCCTCCCTCCGGCACGGAAGGCAATTCAACTGCAACCGATTCGTTTTTCATGCATGCGCTCGCGCGACGCGTCGAAACGACGCTGGCTCAGTGATGTGCTTGTGCTTGTCTCTGCAGGACCTGTTTCGTCTCGGCGTCTGCTGCAGCTGCTGGTGCTGGTCACGCTCGCCATGGACCTGTAGTTACACGTACGACGACCTGACGGCTCACGCAGCAGCAGGGGTTGTGAAATGGTGAGGTGGTGGGGTGAATCAATGCGCTGGGAGGGGTTGTTTTATTCATCAACCTAAATATCTAAAGATGATGTGGTACTTAATTAAAAAAAGGCGCAACGAAACACTTCATTGAGAATAGCCCAAGGCAACAGTAGAACATGGTTACAAGAAGATGCTATATATCAGAATAGTAGGTCACGCCTGCCGTTGGGATAGTGGGAAACCAGCCTACGCTCATCCTCTGCTTTTTTTACTTACTAGTCGAATTTGTTTAGTAGGCTAGTTCATCTTTTCTTCCTCACACAAAAAGAAGCAGTTCGGATGTTCTTTCGGCCTGTACACATTTGTTTCATTGGACAATTTGTTACAGTTCAATAATTATTTTAAACAAGCCACATGGATAAATTTTTTCCCCACAAGCTTCCAAGTATCTGAATTTCTGTTCCACTCGAACCATTTCTATTTCAATTGTAGATTATATCCGTTTCTTCTTAAATGAGTTTCTCTCCAAGGGGTAAAATGTTATTCCAAACCTCGAACATTTTTCTCCTTAATCTCCAACATGTGTTCTAGATTCATTGCCTAATTATTCCATAACCATAAAAAGTTGTCCTTTAGTGCTATCAAACATATTCAAGTATGGTCGTCTAGGATATCATCAAATTTATTTTTGTCTACGTGAAGAGGGAGCAGGAGAGGTGATCGGGGAGGGAGTGTGGCCGTCAACCAGATTCCTGGCTCTCAAGCAGGGGCGAGCACACCCATGGCGGCCGCCGGGAGCAAGGGCGCTCGGGGTCAGGGAAGAAGCTGCCTGTGGGCTCCTACAGCAAAGATATATAGTACAGTCTCGTGATCTACATAGATATATAGTACAGGCTCCTACAGCCTGTGAGCTCGTTCATGTGGTCCACCTGCTCAGGTAGCAATGGGCCGACTCAGGATGGTCTTCGATCGGCAGCAACCTGCCCATTTCCAATCACAAGAACATTAGGTGCCATCTCGGTCAAGGCCACCGGTTTCTGTCAATGATCAACTTTACATCAATCGCAATCAATTCCCGGGAACTACTAATCCATGTTCTTGGCGAGATGCCGAGATCTCTAGTGACTAATTAGTCAGATGAATACCTGGCTCTCGTCGTGCTCCAAAGCAAACACTACAAAGAGCACTGAGTACCAATGATGATCTCGCTAATCGTCACAGAAAACATGAAATTTCATCGTACAAGAAAAATAGACAAATAGTTACGTTTTTGCTGCGTCACACCGACCTCCCTCCAGCCGGCTCACCTGCCGTCATCGCAGATATCTTCTTCCCTGCGCCTGCTTCTTCTTTCGGCATTGCGCGCATCATGAGAGCATAATATCTATGATAGATTGGAGCAATCAGGTCGACGAACAAGATAAGCAAATTGCAGGTCAGACTGGCTCGGCCCAGAGGACGATGAGACAAACAAGACGCGGTACGAAGCCGATGCAGTGGCGAAGTTAAGAAAAAAAATCGGTAGGAGCGGATGTAGCATCGCACTGTCAAGACTTCCGAATCTAGGGAAGACGCAACACAGATATAACCATCCCAACAGCTCGTCACCCGGTTTGAGATACGAACCAGTGGTGAAAGTTCAAACGACCATTACCTCCGGTTAATATTACAAACCGGCAGTGATGATCACTTTTACCACCAGTTCGTATTACAAACCAGTGGCGATTAGCGAACAGTAAAATTTTCTCTCTTTCTAATTGAAAACGTATCCATTCGCACAAAAAAAATTATAACTTTTTCATAAGAAATCGGATGAAGATAAACTTTATACAAAAATTATAGATCTCGACGAGATCTAAAATTTTACAGATGACAACTTGTTCATTTGAAATTATTTACATACGTAAATATCAAATATAAATTATTATACCAATCAAATGATCTTAAATGGAAAAAAGATCAACATCAAAGTTGTATTACTCGACGAGATCTATAACTTCGCAACTGATAATATTTTTATTTGAGATTATCTTTCTATGTAAATATTTAATATATGATTTAGAAAAATTAGTACAAATGAATAATATCAAATCATTTGGTATAGGTGATTGTGTAGCTAGTGGTATGGAGGGATCATGTGATGCATGAAGTCATGGGTTCCAACCACTGGTGATGCACATATGCATATTATGTGTAAAAATTGTGGGCGTTGGATGTTGAGATGGTAATCGTGTGGTGGTTGCTCAAGTATAATGAAAAGTTTTTTTGCAGTCATTATAGATTTTTTATGGAGCTTTTAAAAACTATATTACCACGGTTCGTGGTTTAAACCGGCGGTGATATCTAGTCATCACCACCGGTTTGTGGTTTAAATCGGCGGATCACCGTCAATTTAAATCCAACGCTCCCCAAAACCAGCGGTGATGGCCATTTTGAACCGGCGGCGATGGGGACACTGGAGTAGTGCAATATATCTCTCTGATCGAGGTGCTAGTTGTGTGGCTATAAACGGGACTATTTTCTTGCCTCACATAGATCGGTTCGTAGGATAGAATCGTAAAGTCGTGATCCTACAAGAATGTTAGTGTTTATTATAATTTTATGATATAGCATAAAAATAAACATTGAATATGGGCTATATGTATCAATTATGTTAACTAATAAACACATCATATACATTCACATGACACAATAATTAGATGGATGGTACTTTCAATGTTGGGCTTCAAAGCACAACCTTTCTGGTCTATGTTCGGCTTTTGGCCTATTTTGTTCGGTTGTTTCTCAATCGGCCTAGTATGGCACTTTCAATCTTTCTTTCCCAATCGTCCAGCACCAGAACCATCGCACACACCGGTTAATATTAGTCCAAGAGGCTACGAGAGGCAGAGTTTCTTTCTCCTCTTCATTCATGACTAGAAAATGTAGGCAACATGGTGTAGGCCCCCCTAATCCGGCCCCTTAGAGTTCGATCTCTGCCTTTGCTTTGGCCTTCTTAGTTTCAAAGGGATTAATACAGCCGCATATGATTTATGGAGGAGATGTGAAAAGGTCCACATTGCAGCAATTAATAGAGAACTCGTTAGCTACCACCTACGGTAGGCACACGGCATGAAGAGTTGCAGAGGCACTTGCTTGTGCCAAAAGGCACATCCACACTTTTGTCAAACAATTTTTTACACATGCACTCAACCAAAATAGTTGGCCAGAACCGTACCTTTTTTCTTTTCTAGAGAGGTATTAGAATTTTAGAAAAGTTTCCATAAGCATATTTTGACTACTAATTTCACTTTATAATAAATTATGATTTTCTAAAAATATCGCATTAAAGATTCACATTTAGATAAATTTTTTGATATTTTTAAAATCTGTCACTACATCTGACATTCGGCTCAGAAAAAGAGCCTTCATGTTCCCTCACAAGCCCAAGAAATTAGAAAAACCCGAAAACAAAATTGCCTACTACATTTAAAGATTGATCCAAAATACCATTATATATTTGTAAGTTACCCACCACTCTATTACAGTAAAAATTAACTCAAAATACCCCATACCTATAAATAAATTACCCATCTCTACTATTACAAAAAACAACTTAACCCTATGCATGCCTACATCTACCTTTGTTAAAATAAAGCTAGGTCTAGAAAATGGAAGGTAACATAATGTAATTAACACATTAGAGCACCTTTATGAACTTCAGTTACTTGATAGATTAAAGCTGTGCGATTCAATCTTTTGATGTAAAATGTAAAGAAAAAAATAAACAAAATCGACGATAAATCCAGAATGACCAGCGTGTTCACACTGGGCCGCTTTCTTTTCGGATCGGTCCGATTTTATTTGATTTTTTTTTTCCTGCCATGTGAAAACGAGTCTTTCAAGGATGGCGACATGGCAGACATGAGCGTGTCGTGGACAAACGAAGTCCCCCAAATGACAAACGAAGCGCCTAGTGCCGGAGTCCAGGACTGTCACTGTGTTCCCACTGACTATAATCCACCAAGTGCCCACCAGGATAAGGAAGGATCGGAGCGGCGAGCTCCCCCGCAGGCACGGTCGGCCGCCAAGCAGCCACGAGTCCCATCATATCTCGATTATTACCTTCACTTCTTGAGTGGCCTTCCCTAGGTTTACACTACACTCAGCCACTCAGGGCTCCTTATTGACATGAACACCGCGTCGGCAGCGCTGCTGTTCCTTGCACACTGCCTTCTGCTGCTCATGGGGTCTGAGGCGGGAGGCGTGTTCGACCACGGGCGCCACCGCGTCAGCCTCTCCCGGGTCGACGAGGCCAGGGCGCCGTCGAGGTGCGGGGGCGGCGCACCGGCCCAGCCCGGCGCGGGCACGCTGCCGCCCAAGCCGCTGCTCGTCGCCGCGCCGCACGAGACCGGGGAGTACCCGGTGCTCGTCTTCCTGCACGGCTACCTCGTCGTCAACTCCTTCTACTCGCAGCTGTTCCAGCACATCGCCTCCCATGGCTACATCATCGTCGCACCTCAGGTAAGATACAAGCAGTTCATCAGTTCGTCCAGTTCGGCCTGCTTTCCGTTTCCTTCACCATGTGTCAATGTCAAGACAAGATTGCGTACAAACCGCGTGCAGTTGTACACGATATCCGGGCCCGACACCACAGAGGAGATCAATGCGGCGGCGGCCGTCATCGGCTGGCTCCCCAGCGGCCTCTCCTCCGCGCTGCCGCCCGGCGTCCGCGCGGCCGTCACCAAGGTGTCCGTCTCCGGCCACAGCCGCGGCGGCAAGGTGGCCTTCGCGCTGGCGCTGGGCCACGCCAAGCTCGCCCTCCCTCTAGCCGCGCTCGTCGCCGTGGACCCCGTGGACGGCATGGGCGTGGGCAAGCAGACGCCGCCGCCGATCCTCACGGGCAGGAGCCGCTCCCTCCGCGTCTCGGCGCCGGCCATGGTCATCGGCTCGGGGCTCGGCGAGCTGCCCCGGGGCCCGCTGCTCCCGCCGTGCGCGCCCCGGGGCGTCGGCCACGCGGCGTTCTACGGCGAGCTGGACCGCGCCGCGGCGCCGGGGGCGTGCCACCTGGTGGCCGCAGACTACGGGCACACGGACATGATGGACGACGACACGCCGGGCGCCAGGGGGATGCTCACGCGCGTGATCTGCAGGAGCGGCGGGGCCAGGGCGCCCGTGCGGCGGTTCGTGGGCGGCGCCGCCGTCGCATTCCTGGACAAGTGGGTGCGTGGAGACGGCGCGGCGATGGACGGCATCAGGGCGCGCCCGGAGCAGGCGCCCGTGGCGCTGTCCGTCGTGGAGTTTCTCGACGAGGAGGCGGTGGCGCCGACAGAGTAGCTTGCAGGATCTGTCATCTGCGGGACTGTGACGACAGAAATTTGACACGTCGGAATTACAGGTTGATAAGATGAAAAGGACATGCGTAGATTTTTGTAGAAAGCGTACACGCAGGATTTGTAGACTCTACTCTCGTGACTGCTTTATTTGCTCCAGTAGCAGCAGTGTAGCACTGGGGTGATAAAAACGTAATATCTAACGCTAATAAAATAGCTCCAACCATAAACAAATAATTATACGTGAAGAACAAACATACTCACGTCGTGAACAATAATTTTTATAGGCAAACATAATGTATATACATGCGAACAAATTGGTATACGAAGGGATAAAAAGAAAACTAAGAAACAACTATATAAAAAGAGGATAATAAAAAATAAAAGAAATGAAAAAGAAAATAATATAAAATGAAAAGGAAAAGGGAAGAAAAAAGTTTAGTATTATTGAAAAGTAAACGGAGAATAAAAGAAAATAAAGGTATAAAAGATAAAAGGAAACGGGAAAATAAAGGCTAGTAAATATTATAGGGAAAAGGAAAATAAATAAGGAAAAAATAGATAATGAAAATAAAAAAATCAAACAAAAAATGAGAGTAGAGTTGCAAAACGGGAAGGAAAAAGGGAAGGAAAAAAAAGGCAAAGCAAAATAAAAGATAGAAAAAACAGTACACGGGTCAAAACTGGGTTAGCGAGCAATGATAAAGCAATAAGTAGACTAGATCGCTCATCCTAGGAAGCGTAAAGCAGCGCGAAAATCTCTAAATGGGCCGAATTATCGTCCCACACCTGCGCGTGATATATAGTTTTGCCATTTGAATTGTGCTGCGACTAGCTCCTAATAATGCTGGATGAGATCAAAGCTCAGATGAGCCTTTGGGCCAGATGGGCTCAAAAGTTGAGTCTCCACATCCATCGTGTGGATCATATATATCTTCCGAAAGAAAAAAAGATTAAGGAGACAGAGCCCTAGGAGAGAGCTGGCATATTTGAGGGTGGGTTGCTGGACATGTGGCGGTTTGTGGTTGGTCCTAGTGAGTGTGTGTAGCTTTACAATTTCAAACTTAAAATGCATTTTTCTTCCAAACTGTAAATTTATTTTTGAATCCGTTTAAGCCACTATGTTGTTGAGAATTAATTCAACATAATAAGATCTAACATGAATATATTTCAAGCAGGACAATGGTGTTCTTATTCATGAATCTACGCTGTCAATTAGATCGGAGGTTCACTGAAGGACTTTTTGAAATATAAATTGCTGTTCTAACTTGGTGAATATCATCTCACCTGTGAGAATCATCATTAGCCCGTCCCAACCTAACATCCTGACTCAAAAGCACCATGGTTGGACATGGAAGGAGCACAGTCATGGAGGGATTCGTACAATATACGCACCAGCAGCGAAGCCATGGGAACAACGCAAGCTCCCATATCCACCAAGCATCCCTGATCTGCACCATAGCCGCTATCTTTGCCATTATCCGCGCTCCGCAACAGACACATGTGCATATATGTCTGGGAATAGTTGGTTAACTTTTTAGCACGAATAACAATTGATCTAATAGTGCTTAAGCATCTGACATAATTCAGTCGGTGATTAACTTGGCTGACGATAAACCAAATAAAATTACGGAGAGAAACCTATACAACTTAATTAGCTTTACATGTTAAATGACCAAGGAATATATTGAAAGAAATAATTTGAAACAGATAAGCCACATGCCCCAGAATTTCATAAGAAAATATTTCAAATTGCGAACATAAAAGTTAGGCATCAATGAGAACAAACATAAGCTTTTTCTCATGCAACAAAGTGACCTGAGAGCATTGAACATTGTTGACTGTTTTCTTTGATCCATTCCACCACCGCTGAAGCAGAATTTGCAAGAATTATCTTATTTGACATCTATCTTGACTCCATCATCAGCTAGATAGTACAATCCAGGATGAATCCAGCCTGATCTCTATCAGGATCACGTGACATCAACTAAAAGAAAGAAATAAAAATCTTCAACACCCTTAGCCGAGGTGGATGTGTATGTTTTTCCTCTCAATCTTGTTCCATATCCAAATAAAAAATTGTTGAACAAATAACACAAACCATAGAGAAGAGGAAACATGTCACCAAGATCACCAATCCACCCGGGGAAATAGCTGAATTCAATACCCTATTCGGATGCCCTGTTTAGTTGGCAACCTGCAAATAGACAAGAGGGCCACGATCAATGCAGAAATAAATAGTGTAAATATTATACCTGAACTTGAAAAGAATATCACAAGAAAAATCTTGCTTGTTGTTCACCAACATCAACCAATTTGTTATTTTTGCCATCCAGTGATTATCAGAGCCTATTCCCAAATCTAAATTCTAAAATTCTAAACAAGGCGAAGTAGACACAATACCAATGATTAGCAACAATATTGTACCAGAGGTTGTTTCTCTCTTTCATTGCATTTAATCTACCGAAGCAATAATGGAAAAGAAAATACCTTTAACAACTATATGGCATTTGTAGATACTTTTGTGTTCTATCCGCAACTTCAAGGTAACTTTCAATCCATCCCTCATCTTTCTAATTCCCACAATTATAGCCATCAAAACATACAATTTTAGGGGCAAAAGATAATTTTGCTACTCATTTAGGGTTTCGCGAAGAAATCCAAGCATCACCCACTCTCATCTCTTTGCTTCTTGGTGTCCAGTAGCAGCAGGAAGTAAGCAGATTAGAGAGCAGGAGAAGGGGGAGACGCACCACCAATCTCCTAAGAACGGAAGGGAGTGAAGGAAAAATTTGGATTTCATCCGGAACAGAAAACAACGTTAGGATAGATTGCTTACCAGCGTGGAGGGAGAAAGAAACCAATTACCAATGAGGAGACGAACATGCTGACATCAGCTTGCTCCTTCTCCTTCTCCTTGTCGCCGCGCCTTGCTCTAGGGCCAAGGACAAAGAGGCCCAGGTGCCCAGCTATCACCGCATGATCCGTGGAGCAAGGGTTGGAGCTTGGACGCAGGTTCGATAATGTGTGGGGGCTGTTGAACAACTGGACGGGGATGGCTGGACGGCGCGACAGCAGCAGCTCTAGGGGATGGGGATGGCGGGAAGGGGACGGCTGAAGTGCGGGGGTGGCACGGCGCGACGGGGACGGCTAGAGCGCAAGGGTCGGCGTGATCTCCGAGGGGCATGCAGGCAACTATAGCGTGCTACGGCCGATCGGAGAGCAGGCAGCGGCGTCGAATGGCACGTCGGAGCCGTTCGCTCTCGCTCACAATGAATCCTAATGCCAAAGCAAAGGACTGAAGGAGGACGGATTGTGGCGGCGCAACGTAGGGGGCGGTGTGACGACAAACAAGGGCACATCGCGGCGGCGGGATGGCGGACGGCGGCGCTGCGGGGCAGGGATGGCTGGACGACGTGATGGTGGCAACGTAGACCGGCTCGTGGGCTGTGGCGTCGCGAGGGAGGGCGGGTGGGCGGTGGCGGCGCGAGGTGGGCGAGGGGGAGGGCGTTGGGGCGGAGCGAGGGAGAGGGCGGTGGGGCGGAAGAGATGGGAACCGTCGGCTGGCGTGCGGGGTGGGAGGTAGGTTGGGGGAGAGGTTGGTAGGCTCAGATCCCATGAGAGATAATTGGATGGCCTAGGATGAGAGTCGATAGAATCACCAAAGAAGGAAGCTGGGGTTAAGGTCACACAAAAGATTATCCCCCCGTTGATTTTTTTATAACAGTTGGTTTTTTATAAGCAGAGAACAGATAGAGATTACTCCGGTGTTCTTGAATCGCCCGCAACCGCGAGCTCTTGTCGCCGGCACTTGAGACTTGAGAGTCCAGACAGATCAGTGATTCCCTGTGGCTCTCGTTTCATCTGCAAGCTCTACCACAATCATACACTCACACAGCCGCACAAGACAAAATCCAGGAAGGAACAATCTTGGGTTCTGGAACTCTTCCGTCCTCTCCCCCTTGATTTATACGCGCACGCACATGACGGCGCCCCCAAACCCAAAGCCAAGCGAGCTAGCTCCCAGTTCCGCTCGGCATGGCTCCGCAGGTACGGGCGCGGCTTTTCCCTAGAGTTTCAATGCGTTCGTTCAGAGATTGATGCGGCTTTTTGTTGATCTGATTCGTTTTGTGCTGTTGGTTCTTGGACTATTAGGCGTGGATTGTGGGGGAGAAGGGCGAGGATCTCCAAGGGCCCAAGGAGTTCCTGCCCCTCTCTAAGCTTGAAGGTAAGGTGCTCGTGTCTCTCCTTGCTTGGTTCATCTGTTGAGTTCTTGGCACCCCACTATGTTCCTATTGCTATAAGTTGCTCCAATTTGTTAGTGGACAGAGGGGGGGGGGGGGGGGGGGGGGGGATCCTCCTTTCGGTATTAGGATATGTGTAAGGCTTTTCACCGATATATTCTAACTGCTTGAAGAGGGACACGGAGTGCCATTGATCAAACCGGTTCAATATGTGATTTAGATTTCAGTGGACTCAAGTGTTCTCAATTCAATTTCAACCCGGAAGTTGATTGTGTTGTGTGGTCCAATGCTAACTTGATATTCATTAACAGTGTTTCCTTGAAATTGTGGTTCTTAAGCAACATCTCATTGCTATTCTGCAATTGGGTCATTTGTCTGAATCTGAATGTGTTAAGCAATTGCTGTGTAGAAATATCAAGGAAGCTTTTCGAGAGTACCTTTTTTTGTATTTTTTGGGGGCCATAACCACAAAAATCATACTGGAATTGGTGAACGTTTGTTAACGAATTAAATTCCAAAACTGCGCACACCGTAAATAGTACCATTTGGTTCCTCACTTCTTGATTATGTAGTGATAACATCTCAATTGGACTGAACCCGACTGCCGCAGTCAACCGTAAGCTCTTTGTCCTGTACCTGCTTCGTTACGCTGACTTAAGTACCTTTCTTTTTGCAGATATTGGCGTGTTGTATTGGCAGTTGGATCCTAAGAAGTCTGAAAGCGAAGAAGAGCTTGCAAAAATCCGCAAAGAAAGAGGATACAGTTACATGGTCTGTGCTAATCTCCCATGAATTTCAGCAACTTTCTGAATCTCCTACCCTGTGTGTTTTGATTCTTGTGTATGGTGTTCTGACCAGAATATCTGTTGCTTCCTGAAGGACCTTATTGAGGTATGCCCTGACAAACTGGAGAACTATGAGGAGAAGCTGAAGAACTTCTTCACTGAGCACATGCACGCTGACGAAGAGATCCGCTACTGCTTGGAGGGCAGTGGGTACTTTGACGTCCGTGACAAGGATGACAAGTGGATTAGGATTTGGATAAAAGAAGGAGACATGATCATCCTGCCAGCTGGAATTTATCATCGGTTCACCCTCGACAGCGCCAACTATGTGAAGGTATCAACCTGATTTTAGAATCATAAAAGGAACTGCTAATTTGATTCCCTGGTGACCTCTTTGTGGCTCAGTAACAGGATATTTGTAGCGGTAGCAAAAGGTTTCATGCCAAGTAACTTTTTGAGAATATTTGAATGCTGAGAACCTGAGATTCCTTGGGTGCCAATAAATTTTCAGTTGGTAGAAGTAATTGTTGATCACCTACTTAGTATTTTAAAATGACCAAATATTCACTGAATTCTGTTCAACGCATTCTGATGCCTCTAAATTTGCAGCTCATGAGACTCTTCATCGGGGAACCAGTCTGGACTGCGCTGAACCGGCCTCAGGAGGGCCACCCTGCAAGGCTAGGGTACGTGAAGAATGTGATGGGGAACACTGGATTCGCTCTAGCTGCACACTGAACCTGTCGTTGGCGTTCAGCGACATTCAAACAATACAATTTCTTGAACTCATTTACATCACGATATATATGGTTCTACAGTTGGATGCGAAAACGTTGCTGTGTTGTGATGGAACATCATGCTGCAGTAGTTTGTACACGTAGAAGATACACACTGCATCTGCATCCTATGGGAACGTACGATGTAGTATTTTCCCTTGTGTCTGCTTGATACAGATACCCTTGGATGTATATGGTTGCAGCAGCAGCTGCTGCCGGCAATGCTGTATACGTATGATGCATCTTACCTGGCATTGTGTGTGGTACTAATGTCCGTCAGGCAATATGGAAATCTCATGGCATTGGGGACTGAATAATGCCCTGGTTCTGAGAAAACTGTTGTGGTAAAGCACGATGCCAGTTTGCATCGCTGTTTCAAAGCATGGAGATCAACCAACCAAGCGGGTTCTTATCTGGCGCTGGTTCTTGGCTGGACAAATGCTGGATGCCCAATGTTTGGATCCAAAGCTCATCTTCGGTGTGCTTAGAAACATCTCCTTCCCTTTTCTTTTTCCTATGAGGAGCATAGTATAGTGATGTAGAAATTAGGTCCGTTTTGGTAGGGCTACGGCTGTGCTGGAAACGGTTCCGACTCCAGCTTCTCCGGTGGAGTGATTTTTTTTTTAACTTTCAGATAGTATGTTTGAGAAAATATTTGTAGAACGACTTCTTCAGGTCAAATGTTCATAATATCCTTTATTTTTTTTCTATTTTTAATTTCCTTTCTATCTTTTTTTTTATCTAATTTTCTCTCCTTTCCCATCCTCTCTCTCTCTCTCCTCCTTATCCTCTTCCTTCCCGCACAGGCTCCATCCCCGCCTCCCACCTGCTCGCACTCGCACCGGCCTCGCGCTTCCCGCAGCTAGTTGCCTCCGGCCCCACCTCCCCGCCGTCGAATGCTGCTCCTCCCCGAGATCAAAGATGGCAAGCGATCGGAGGAGCCGCGGGGAGCCAATTTTTTTAGCTCCTCTATGGGAGCTCTTTTGTTCTTCGTTGTTTGGTAGAGCTCCTGCACAAGGGTCTGGAAAGCGTACGCTTCCTCGAACATGCTTGGACTGGAAGGAACTGTCTAGAAAGAACGGGAAAGTGCCGCCTCTTCTAGTTTTTGCCGTCCGAGCTTGGACTTTGCGGTGCCACTGACTGTCGCGATCAGCATGTGCTGCTAGCCTAGCCTTCAGTTGATCCTAGACCCGACAGTAGCAATGTTCTTTTGACATAATAAAAAGAAAATCGAATCAAGAACTTCCCTAGTTGGCGTCTGCACCTGCAAGAAAACAAAACAAGGCACGGGCAGGGGAGGAGGGGCGTCCAGGTTCAGTGCACCGACTGCGGAACCGGGACAGGGGCGCGCGGACCACCACCAAGGGGGCCAGGTGGGCTGCGCAAGGGCGCGGTTCCGTTTCTCCTCTCCCGTTCCACGGATGCGGCGTGAGTTGAAACGGAACGATCTGCTGCCGTCAGCGCTGAGCTGACCGCCTGCCCAGACGACAGGCCGGCCGTGCCCTTTCGCTACGTACCACAGGGCAAATATTACGTATGTGCACGGAGGTATATATAATTTATAATTTATTTAGGTATATATATTTTAATTTGCTAAAACGACCTACAATTTAGAATGGAGGGAGTATCATATATCATTCTAGTTTCATCTGATGCTGTTGCGGCTCCGGTTTGTGATCGTTTGGATCCAAATGCTAATAGATAAAACTGCGAAACTTTAATACTAGTTAATCTAAACAGAAGTGCTAATATGGTGGGCTACAATTTATTCAAGATTCAAAAATTTTAGCATGTGCATGAGTGTTAAAGTTTAACACTTAATTTTAGCTTTTTCCAAATAGACTCTAAGTCTGATATATCCAAATATTTCGATTGGGAAAAGAAAACAACGAAATGCTCCGGCATTTTGGAGTTGGAACCCTACAAGTCGAATTTTTCCCGGACAGGTACCTACAGCTGGTCTTCATTGTATTTCGGGGGACCAGCTTATCCGTGTTTCTCCCAAAATAATAGATAGATCAAATACTTTTCCAAGAACATATAATTTGAAATAAAAATAAGTCATTCTACATGTATATACAGGTTCCTTGAAGAAATAATGCATTCTTCGCAAAAAAAAAATTCTATCTTAGATTAGGCAATGCCACATCCGACCGAAACCATGCAAATTTGTGTGGCCTTTGACAAACCACTAAAAAGTACAAGGGCAGGGTTTGAATTTTTGGTGTGCCACAGGGACCTACACCCACAAATCCATGCCTTTGCCTACCCCAAGCCATCGTATAAGAAAATCTTGCTGCGCTTTCATTCGAGGAATAGATTCGGCCGAGGAAACTGAAAGCAGGAGCGCGCGCGCATCAAGGAGTTCTTCTGTCTATCCAGCATGGAGACCGAGTTCCAGGTATTCAGACGGCGCAATCCTTTCCCGTCCCCTTGTTCTTCGTTCCACGCGGTTATGAGAGGAAGATAGATGCTAATCCAGAAAGTTCGATTTCATTTTCCCCGTCCCGGTTGGATGTTTCTGTATGTTTCGTTGTTATGGCTGCAGCAATCGGATGGGGGATCGCTTGTCTGCTGCGAAAGGCTTCCTTTTTTTCTGATTTGATTTCCTTGAGGAAGGGTGAGCGGAAGCAGCGGATAACGTGATTACCAGGGACCAGGGCGACGAGGGTTGAAGAGAGATCCCTTCGATACGTCTGGGATGACGGGGGCCGGTAGGTTTTGTGATGCGAGTGGGAGTAGGCAATCTGTACGAGACGAACGAATTTGATGGATACTTTGCCGGGATTAGTGTTCAGAACAGGGGGGGGGGGGGGGGGGGGGGGTACGGAATCTGCGGAAATTAAGTTGGCATCGAAATAGCTCTCCATGTTCTGATGAACAGCAGACCGATGGGCTAGATGCTTGATCCTGTGGGAGTTCTAGTCCCAAGTAGAATTTTAAGGGGTTTGCAGCCAATTCGGTTGATTTCTGGTCAAGTGCTTAGTTATTCTTCTTCTAGTTGTCTGAAACATCAGAAACTGTGAATGGATTAGTCTTTGTTTATCAGAGAGATTTCTAACTATCACAATCACTCGTGGGTTGAGTCTTTCTGTAGCCCTCACTAGCATTTGTTTTGTCCACGGTGTCCATAATAGTTGGAGGCTTCGAGGACTCCCCAAGAATGCTATCAATTGATCTCTTTGGTTTAGTCTTAAACAACTGATTAAGCAAACAGGAAGTTTTTTCTTTTTTCTTTTTGGCTTACCACCCACCTGTTGTTATTCCTTCTGTTCTGCAGCCCTTAGGAAGGAAAAGAAGCCTGTATGCCCATTTAACTGTTGAATGCAAAATCACATAGCCCGGAATCTTGGATTTCTTTCCAGACACAAATCTGCAGGGCTAAGATAATTTACTATCTGTTGTGTTGTCCCTCGGAAGAGGAAACTATCTGATGCCCTGATGGTGGAATTTATGAAGACCTTTTCTTTTTCTTTTTCTGCTCTCTGTTTTCTTTGTTTTGAGCGTTAGTGGCACTATTAAAATAATAGTTTCCTTCTGGATTTAGACTGCATAGCTTGTAGCAATGTGGTGCATTCCTATTCAATGGTACTAACAGGAGTTTCAGTTCCATTCTGAGTGCTTTTCTTTGTCTTCTCATGTTGAAGATCATATGTTCTTAAAGTAAAGGTCTACTTTCCTGAAAGATCAGTGAACAATTGGTGAAATTGTGAAAAGAAAGATCAGCAATGACAACTGGGAAGTTCCAAAATATCTTTTTGAATTTATCCGACTTCTGACAATAAAATTTGTATGTGCAGTTACTTGTAAAATTACTGTAAATGACTGCAAGTCTGCACTCTGCAATATACTTATAATGGAAGGACCATCAGATTTAGTACATTCTAGAAAGCTGGAAATGTAGGTTCTTTCATTTTTGTAAATTGGAATGAAAAGGCTCTGCCTTTCTTTCTCCTAATGGACACCCAAAAGAGCTTATACAAGTGCGCACATACAGAAGACTTTGGTTTAGAGATCTGTTACTTCACACAGCATTCTTTATTTTCTAAAGTAGATCGATTTAGATAATGCATATATAGTACTATACTTCAAACAAAAGGAATTTGCAATACAGAGAAAATAGTTTCTTTTGATACTGTTGCTCCTATAAAATCTGCTTTTGTATTCATAAACGGAAGACATATTTTGGGTAAGGAAAATGTCTTCCAAAATAAATTTCGACCATTACTTTCTCTTAAAAGATACCATGAATTGCTATAAATTAACACCATATTGAAAGTACTTTGAATGCAGGTCAACTGATGAAATGTTTATTCAGTAAACATACATACGGTTTTACTAATTGTTGGTCAAAATTTATAAACTTTGGTTTCAGCCTATTTAAGACACACCTTACATTGACAGAAGGAGGGGCTATTTCGTGGCATCTTCAAAATTTATGCTGCTATGTGTTTATCAACTTATCCCCTTTATTGATTATCTGTACTCGTATTTGTCTTTGATAATTGCACTTGTGGTAGGTTTAATCCTTTTATTTCTTTCAATAGGATGGCAAGCAGGAGGTTATTGAAGCATGGTACATGGATGACAGTCAAGAAGACCAGAGACTTCCTCATCACCGTGAACCCAAAGAATTCATTCCTCTGGAGAAGCTTTCAGGTTTGCACATTTGTAGCTTGTGGTTGAACTCTAGTATACTGTACAAGTGGCAAACATTTAATTTCCTTTTTGTAGAAGCTAAAACATTTGCATGTATTATATCTAGAACTAGGAATCGTTAGCTGGCGCCTTAACCCTGATAACTGGGAGAACGATGAAAACCTCAAGAAAATCCGTGAAGCCAGAGGCTACTCTTACATGGTCTGTTTGTACCCTTAGACTTGCAATTATGATTCATTGTCTTATGCTTTAGCCTAGTACTGTTTAGTGTTTAGTAAAGTGAAATATAAGGAAGGTATTTATTGCTTTACTATTTGCAGGACATTTGTGATGTATGCCCAGAGAAGCTGCCAAATTATGAGACTAAGATTAAGAATTTCTTTGAAGAGCACCTGCATACGGATGAAGAAATACGCTATTGCCTTGAAGGGAGTGGTATGTATCTTGTTATGTTTGTTTGTGTCACCATGTGAGCATTTTAAGAAACAAGATATCTTTGGTACGTGCACAAAAATGAAAAGGACATCCTTTTCTATATAGTTATGTGTTCTATTCTTGTGTTTTCTGGACATCCTTTTCTATATAGTTATGTGTTCTATTCTTGTGTTTTCTAGGATACTTTGATGTGAGGGATGAAAATGATCAGTGGATCCGTGTAGCAGTGAAGAAAGGAGGCATGATTGTTCTGCCTGCAGGGATGTATCACCGCTTCACATTGGACACTGACAACTACATCAAGGTAGTTGTTATAACACTTGTGCTAGTGCCCTGGTTTTGTTCACTTAACATCTTTAGTTGTGATTGGTGGGTGGTCTCGGTCCCGGAATGCAAGGGTGGCCAGGAGCCATGATGGAAGTGGTAGTGTTGCTGTAGGAGAACTGTGAGAAGTGATGCACAGGGAGAGAAGGTGGTGTGTGGGGAAGTGAAGGAGAAGACAGGAGTTTTTAGATAACTTGCTTGATCTATCTGGAGATAATTCTCTCTTTGAATAAATGATGATGCCCAACAAATGAATCTAGGAATGATTGGTGTGGTTTTAGTGTTTGATGCTAAATAAGATAATGGTCGAACTAGATAACTCAATGGTTTATGTCCTATCAGCCACAGAAAGTAGGTGACACAGGTTCTTCAACTTAGGTTCCTATTAATGTAAGTTCATATATGTTCCTGAGAAGTTACCATCACCAAGTAGTTTGTGCATATTTGTGCTGTTGTTAATATAGTACAAGTGTTCAATATTTAGCTGCGGCTACAAACCTTCGATGATCTTCTCTAAAATTTTGTAAGATTTACAATGCATTTGGCATGTTGGATGATTAGCTTCAGAATCCTGTTACTGGAAACCGTGCTACTTTGTTGATCACAAGCATGTTCTTGCAGGCAATGAGGCTCTTCGTTGGTGATCCTGTTTGGACGCCGTACAACCGTCCCCATGATCATCTGCCAGAGAGGTAAATCCGAGTTTCATTATCATCATGGCTCTATCTCGGATCTTTCCCATTGACCTGTTCCTTATGGAGTCGTTGCATCATTGCAGGAAGGAGTATCTGGACAAGCTTGTCAAGACAGAAGGTGGAAATCAAGCTATTGAAGCTCGCTGAGGCCACTTTGAAGCTACCTGTTGGGCTGTTCCGATGCATACTATGTACAATCTGAATAAGATGTTGCATGTCCTTACTTATGTAGTGTGTTCTGGTCAGTTTGAAGTGAATCTGTGAACATCGTTTCTCTCAACTGTGCGGCCTGACCCCTACATTATATTACTGTCCATATATTGAATAAATAGAAACGGGTGCCGCTATAGATGAAGGTGCGTGATGCTGGAAGATGATCAAAAGCTTCCTCTGCGAAATGCCTCTTTTGGGATTGTGTAAACCTTTCCTGGTCCCTGTTAACTACTGAAATTCTTGCGTTCTGATTTCGCTGAACCTGTATAATGTGAGAGTTGGTTTACGGGGTAACACCTATGTCGGCAACATAATCGACGTGTCAATTTTCGCTGAGGAAATCGGTGGGTTTGGATTGTGACAGGTGAAGTGCATCTTACTTCCTCTGTTACAGCCACCAACTTTGATCCAATTCACTTATGTCAAAGCCGCTGATCTAAATTCTATTTGTTTTCAAAACACAGTACAAACGCGCAGATCTTTACACATGTATACACACTTCTTTTTATGAATACATGCACAAAACCCTATATGAGAACCTAGATTTTTTAAAAATAATATAAGTTTAATAAAAAATTGTAGAAATAGGTACCGGAAGATTAAAGTTGCACGAATACCAGCCTGTCGGCAATTCAACAGCTGACAACCTACGTGGAACCGAGGCTAGCTGGAGTTGCTGATTTGGACCTGTCGGCTTTCGAAGTGCCGATTTGGCCAATCGGCCCTTCAAATACCCGATTAGTTCTACAAGCTAAGCTTGCTAACCCACATGCAGGTAGTAGTACTTGAGCATCCAAGATTTTATGAAAAATATAAATGAATAAATATATATCCAATTGATATGAAACCAACTTGATTATATTCGTAATGCTATCCTTTACTAGATAAAAGTGTATGGTCTCATAAATATTTTTTCTAAATTTATAGAATTAATTAATTGTTTATGCATTGATTAATTTATAGTTAATTATGTTAAATCCAAAAATCATGAAACTCATTAGTTGATTTTGTATCAATTGGATATATATATATATATTTATATTTTTTTACAAGATCCTAAATACACAAGTACTAACACAGGAAGCAGGCATAGGGTCCAATCGGCAACCTGATGGCGGATAGGTCTATGGACATGTCAAACAAGCTACGTGGAGCCAACGTCGCTGAACTCATGGGCCAAGTCGGCTATCTAGTAGCCGATAAGCTGATGTCGGCATTTGAAGGCCGACAATCATCTAAACCTGCAATTTTATTATTTCATATGCTATTTCTGCAACTATTGCTGAAAATCATATTAATTAAAAAATATTCTGAGAACCTATGAAAGACTGAACCGGTAGATCTCAAGATTGATAAAGTCACCATAAGTACCTTATTATTGTAGACCACTATTAAAATCATCAGCGGGGTTAAATTTTTAATATTTGGTCGGAAAAAAATATACAAAAGCTTGGAAAAAAATGCTTGAAATGTTGACTTGACCTTTGGCACCGGGCAGGCTTGGGCTTGTCTTTTTTTGTTCGGTGTTTTGGACTTGCCGGAACAGAGTACAAACTCTCCCTCAAAGCTGTAGATTTGTTCAAGCACATAATAGATTTGGTCAATGACAGGCTTGAATACTATCTACACGTGAATTAACCTTGATATCAAAGGATGTATTGCATCAAGGTAGTCTTAAATGGGAAAAGTGAGGATGAAAGTCTAAGAAAGATGTTGTACATTTTCATGCACACCCTACATCTTTGTTAACCTTTTTTCGCACTTTGGATCATCGCATGATGTTTGGATTCAATTTTTGATATTTGGTAGGTCTTTTCCGATTCCTTTACTCTTGGAACATGCATAAGGATCTTTAATTCTCCCCCCCCCCCCCCCCCCCCCCCCCCCCCCCAAAAAAAAAGAAACTGCAATGCGCGGTCTAACTGACATCATATTATTCAACTATCTATATTTTCTTTGGCTGATTATTGGTTAAAGATTAAAAAGGTTGAATCTTTGCGTGGGCATCTTAAAAAAGAATATTGGGGGAGTACTATGGAGGGTTTTTATAAAGGTGTAGTAGGACACTAGTCATTTACCATACAAAATTAGTACTAGATGTTACTTGTGCCTCATTGGCTTTCTCCTAATTACAACAAACTAGCAAATATACTTGTAAGTTGCTATGGGTACTTCCTGCTCAAGGTAATACCAATCCATGTCTGTCTGTATCTGTACCTTTTTTCCTTTCCTTGTTGCTTAGTCTAGGGGGAGACTTAATCCTAACGCGAGCTTCGTCCGCTTCCAATTCAGCATCCGATAAGAAATATAATGAACTACGGACAAAAAAAGAATCCGCTCTTTAGATTTAGAAAATAGAGATGAGATGAGTGAGCGGAACACATCACATTGTTGTCACGCGCAATGCATGGTCACCAACTATTGTTACGCGGTAAATATATATTTACAATATTTGACTACCGCACCCAAAAGCATTTGCTTCTTTACGACAAGTGGCGAAAGCAACCACGGAGGCGTGACGGCGTGGGAACCAAATCGAGCAAAATTTCTTGTGTAGTTGCAAATGTCCCAACCTGGGCGTAACACGTTTCGCCAGGATAGACCAGTCCTCCCCGCAAGCCTGCAATAAAAAAACTCGCATGATCAGAAATATCTTTTTTTTTAAGAACAGCGTGATCAGAAATATCTGCCGGGCCCTGGAGGAATCTTGCTGACTTGGCCCATCCGAATGTGCTCTTTACAAAAGAATAAACTCTCCTGACAACTGGGCCAGATCGTGCGCTGTGGGCTTGCCATTGGGCCTCCGGTCACACACGACCCTGCCACGCCATACACTTCCTTCTCTTGCGTCGTCGTGCTCTCCTCGCCCGGTCGTCCCGGCCCCAACCGCCCCCGCACTGTCTCCAGAAGCTTCCGAGCCTCCGCGGCCGGTTGGTCGCCGGACGCGTGTTCTAGAACCTTCCACAAGGCTCGCGACGTGTCTCGACGCGCCCGTACGGCGGGGGTATTTAGTGGTCCGGCCACCGCCCGCTGGCCGCTCTTCTCCCGCAACCGGGTTCACCGACCGTTTTCACGGCGCAGAAATATCTTCCCCTCCCCTCCCCCTTCGCTTCCATTTCCACCCAACAGCCACAGCAGCAAGTATCCTAGAGAGATTCCATCCGCGATTCGCCACTTGTCCGGGCGATTCCAGCTCCTGATCGCGCGAATCGAGTTCGTTCTTGGCCGCAGGAGCCGGGTTCTTGCCGCAATCGGGGGTTCTTGGTTCCCGTGGGCCGAGTCCTTGGGCCTCGTCTGCGGCCATGGAGCCGTCGGCGGCGGCCGCGGGCATTGTGAAGGAGGAGCTCCTGGAGCAGCAGCCGCTGCAGGACGGCGTGCGCCGCGGCGGCGGCGGCGGGGACGCGCCGCGCCCGATGGAGGGGCTCCACGAGGTCGGCCCCCCGCCGTTCCTGACCAAGACGTTCGACCTGGTGGAGGACCCGGCCACCGATGCCGTCGTCTCCTGGAGCCGCGCCGGCAACAGCTTCGTCGTCTGGGACCCGCACGTGTTCGCCGACGCGCTGCTCCCGCGCCTCTTCAAGCACAGCAACTTCTCCAGCTTCGTCCGACAGCTCAACACCTATGTGAGTCCGCAAAGCCCAGACCGCCCTTCTTTCCTCACTTTGGAATGGTCGCTTCTTGTTCTTGCTCACGGCCTGCTAATGGTGATGTACTAGTGTTCTGCGTTTGATTGTCGGGATTTCTTGGTGCAAACTGTTTGCTAAACTTAGGTGGTCAGGTAGAGGCGTCTAAATCCAAATTGTTTCTTCATCTTCCCGGAATGCTTGAGCTAGTGTTGCAATGTCAGCAGAATCTTATTTAGGCGTTCTAAATCTAGAACGTTTCAGAGGAGCAATGAGCCAGTAATGCACGCAACTGGCTACGTTTACATAAACTTAGATAAAGCAAACGTCCTTTGAAGTACTTGCAAATCTTCCCTCTAAATTTTTATATAGAGAGAGTAGTGCATTGAGCTAGGTGTTGATTTTAGAAAGTGTTTCAGTGTTTTGGAAAAAGAAAGATTTCAATGTATTTAGATATTTGATTTCTGATCACACCTACTCCTACATTGCTAGTGAGCAGGTTTTGTTTTGAGGAGATTATAGCATGAGCCAACACAAACCATAGTTGATGATGTTATGCTAAATTTCTGAATAGAAAAGATGGCATGCAGAGATAAACTGGGATTTTGAGCATATCCAACAGTGTTTCGTGTTGTGTGGTATTCAGGACTAGTTGGGCTTCAGTGGTTTTACCCTGATGTTGACTGATGCATGTGTGTGAATCAATACTTCCTTGAATGTGTTTATGCTTGAAACAATACATCCTCCAATGAGCTTCATCTTAAGGTGAGGCAAGGAGAGGAGAGATAAACACTCCCAACAAAAGTATAATCCTGACTTGGTTTCTTGAACTTTCTTATTGTAGCTAGATGGAACGAGATACTGGATGAAGTACAAGAACCAGATTGTTTTGTTCTAGAAGACTCTACTGATCACCTTCAGATGCTATAGTATACTGCTGCTCATTGTCATTATTCCTGCTACCCTCATTGCAAATTATAGAAATCTATGAGCTGAAATTTGCAGAGGATTTCTTAAAAAAAATTGCAGAGGAGTTTTGCCAAGCTAACATATTGGCTTGTGACTGTGACCTGACGATGGTCATTTCTTGTCTGTTGCATTCCGCAGGGCTTCAGAAAGGTTGATCCTGATAGGTGGGAGTTTGCAAACGAAGGTTTCCTCAGGGGTCAAAGGCACCTACTGAAGACAATAAAGAGAAGGAAGCCACCATCAGCTGTGCCACAATCACATCAGCAGCAGACTTCCGCTTCTTGCCTGGAGGTTGGTGAGTTTGGATTTGAGGAAGAGATTGACAGGCTGAAGCGCGACAAGAACATCTTAATCACAGAAGTAGTAAAGCTAAGGCAGGAGCAGCAAAGTACTAAAGATCATGTGAGAGCCATGGAAGAGAGGCTACGTGTGGCTGAGCAGAAGCAGGTACAGATGATGGGATTCTTGGCAAGAGCAATGCGGAATCCAGAGTTCTTCCAGCAGTTGGTCCAGCAGCAAGATAAGAGGAAGGAACTTGAGGATGCCATCTCAAAGAAAAGAAGGCGACCGATTGACAACACTCCGTTCTACAGCCCTGGGGAAACAAGTCAGAGCGAACAGCTTGATTCACAGTTCATGTTCGATTCCGGTGTGCTTGATGGGCTCAGTGAACCTGGAATGCCTGAACTGGAGAATTTAGCAGTGAACATTCAGGATCTAGGAAAGGGTAGTACAGATGGTGCAAAGATGGATCAAGCTAATGGACAGTCAGAGCTAAATGATGACTTCTGGGCAGAGCTATTGATCGAAGATTTTGGAGACAAGGCAGGGCAGTCAGAGTTGGATGGAAGACCTGAAGATGTGGAGGACCTTGCTCAACAACTGGGGTATCTGAGTTCTTCTAGCCCAAAGTAGAGTTGTGTTCATATTGGTTCACCCGACAATTGCTGGTGCTTTCTGTACTATTGCAGATCATCTTGAACAACCTGGTATATTTCGAATTCAATGACACAAACCTGTTAGAATAGCTAACATAGCGAGTAGTGACATTTTGTTATATTTATAAGTTAAGATTAGTGTAGTGACGGATCTTGCCGTCATGGCTGATGACAAATGATGACATATATATATTTTCCCCTTCTAGCTGTTCCCATTTATGATTTGTGCAATTGCATCTTAGGATTTGCTCCTTGTTTTTCCTGCTTATTACTCCTGACTGAAGTATTCTTAATTGCTCCTTATTCAGTTAAATGGTGGAGATTTATGGCTGTTCTGAGGTGTTCATGTGGGAGGCCCGGACCGTGGACACAACTATGCTGAAGGCTCCGTGCTGTAAGTATTTAGCTGTCCGTTTCTAAATAAGTATCTTAATGCTATCGCATTGTGACACTACCATGTGTACTGATGTTCGAATTCTTTGATGGATGCAGGTGAGAGACCCGTGAGGTGTTGGCTAACCTCTCCATGCTGACTGGCAAAGTGATCCTAATGATGGTGACTGGCAAAGTGATCCTAATGTCGTCAGTTTCTGCATTGGGTTGTAGCCGTTAGGTTGAGTACTTGAGTCACTCTGTGATTGGTGTAACCTGAAGACATCCTTAGCTTGCTGTTTAGCTATTAAGCATGATGTTTTGTTCCCTGTGCGTCAGGTTGCAAAATAAGATCAAATCTGAACGATTTAGCATATACTCTTCCTGATGCCATCATGTTTTTCTGGACTCCTACCTGTGTACAGTCTGCAGTTTCTTTTCATTTGGTAACAGCCCAACTCTTGTCTCATGCTACTAGAGTTGTAGACTGGCTTCTGCAGCTTGCCACACATTGTGCGGTTTCTTTCTGTCATTTGCAAACAGCCGCTGCATGTGCACGTTCACTGTTACACTGATGTTGTCTCGCAATGGCTCGGTAGTGGATTGAGGTAGTTCAGTGATGTTGAAAGCTCTGAATCCGGAGCCCATCAGAGGCTACTAGTTGAGGTACGGTAAGAATAAAGCATGATCACTGTTTAGAGATGTGGACAGCAAAGGGTGGTGGGGCGTTGCACGGCACGTAATTAGGAGAAAGCCAAAGAGGCACAAGTAACACACTAGTACTAATTTTGTATGGTAACAGAGGTAACGGGCCAATGTTCAGTCTAAACAGGATGCGTATCCCTTTTCTGTATCTGATGCCATTGTGAGCACAACATGTAAGACATGTGACAGAAAGACAAGGAAATGGAAGAACATGCATCAGAATAGTAACAATTCACATATCTTCACCACTTCATCAGTCCATCGCTCAAACAGTGAAAAAGGCAAATGGGCATCAGATGACTTGGTACACGGCACTTTGCAATGTGACTTTTCTTCCTTCCAAAAACAAACAGAACAAATGATGAACAGAAACTGACGATGTTATAAACTAGGATTCGGTAACAAGAAACGTACTCCCTCCGTCCCAAATTTTTCAAATTATTAGTCGTTTTATTTTTTCTAGATTAATAAATTTTGCTATGCATCTAGACATAAACATATATATAGAGGTATAGCAAAATCTATATATCTAGAAAAGTCAAAACGACTAATAATTTGGAACGAAGGGAGTACAATATACTGGACCTAGGCTATCGATACAAATCCAGCTAAATGCATGTTCTAAACCAGTTATTGATAATCGACTGAAGTTTACTGGATACCTACGAGAATAAAGCAAATCAATATGCTACAACATGTTATAACGCTTAAGTAGTAGTCACATAGGTTCCGTATACCAAAGGTGAATATATATATATGGATGATGAGATAGTCCTCTGGAGAGAGTGTTCACCTAAATGCTAAATGGTAATGAAACGATTTCCTATCGTTCAATTATCAGGCTCAACGACAACTTAAACGGGCTAAATGGATGATTAAACGAGTTAAAAGTCCGATTAAACTGATATGGCTGCTTAGCGTGTATCATTTAAACGTTGTTTAAATGGGCTAAATGAATTTAGGAGCTCTGGACTGGAAGTTTTTTACCTTTTATCGCTAGTAACTAGCCAGTTATTCGGAGATCTGAATATCTGGTTAGAAGAGCTGCATGAGATCCAACAAACCAGCAGCAGGAGTGCCCACACAATGCCAAAGGGAGGAATTAAGGGAAAGAAAGGGGCCCAAAATTCTCATCAGTGGGGCTAGTTTAGCACACCATCTTTGGGCCAAAAGCATGGATGGAATAAGAAAAGGTGACACACAAAAGAAGGAAAAGATT
Organism: Panicum miliaceum; assembly: GCA_032594955.1. NCBI lineage: Eukaryota > Viridiplantae > Streptophyta > Magnoliopsida > Poales > Poaceae > Panicum > Panicum miliaceum. The sequence continues at coordinate 14,927,942 of CM064059.1, forward strand.
AAAGCAGCAAGCAAGGAATTATAATTCCAGTACCATCCCCCAAACCACAAAAGAAAAAATGAACATGCATGGGCAGGCCAAAAGAGCATGCAACAGAGATTCAGAAAGATGGAGGAAAGAAACCTTGTTTAAGACTGATCAAGCCTGCAGAAAAAGAGAGGCCTTAGAGAGGGACTAGAGACAACAACAACACAGAGTGGATGTCTGGTCTCATCTGATCTGACTTTGAAGCCCTAGACAGCCTTTCTAAAACACCCCTACACTAGATACTCTACATACCTGCAAGTAAACAGAAAGTAGCGCTTGGACATCAGTCACAAGGTGTATGCAAACAAACTCTGAATGAACTGTCCTGGTGATGGGTGCACAGAATAAATCAAAAATAAAATGAAGAGGTTCAATGAGTAGGGGTGCTCTGTGCTGGAACTTTTGCTTTCTGTGTAGGGTGAGCCTGATCCCTTGTGTGTGATATGCATGCTCTGTAGTTCCCCCCTCCTTTTTTATAACTTCTCATTTTTTTTCTGTCTGGTCCTTGATATAATTCCAATGGTCTTCGCTGACTACAATGCAGTGTTGCAACCAGAGGTCCAACTGGGATTAACAACAGGACAAAGTAGGAAAAAATGTGTGCTACTTCAGTATGGCTAATGTATTTATGCTAATTACTTAAAATCTGCACCAACCAGTTCATTCCACAAATAAAATAGATAAAACATAACACCAATCATACTGATCTTAGCATGTTACTGGCCTTTCGTCTGTGAAAGAGGGGAACAAATGTGTCAAAGAATTATCGCCTTTAACGCATCTATCTGATTATTAGTTTGTGGTATGAGCTTGGTTGCTGAAAATGAAAGTTGGGAGTGTTGGACTAATCCTGTCTATGTAAAAGGGGGAAACTAGGAAGCACTACGCAGACCATTCTTCTTCAGTTGCACCGTGTTTTACTATTTAGCATGTATGTCGACACCGTCATGTCCTCATCAGTTACCATAAAAAACATGCATGGGCAGGCTAAAAGAGCATGCATGCATCAGAGATACATTCAAAAAGATGGAGAAAAGAAACCTTGATTAAGACTCTGATCAAACTTGCAGAAAAAGAGTAGAGACAAGACTGGATGACTGATCTGACTTTCAAGCCCTAGATGACAGCCTTTTTATAACAAGATACACTATGCCTGCGAGTAAACAGAAAGTAGTCTTAAAACATCCACTCACAACATGTTTACTTGTGCAAACAAACTCTGAATGAACAATACTGATAAAATCAACATCAGAGGTGATTGGCAAAAAAAAAATCAAAATTAAAAGAAGAGGATCAATCAATGAGTAGTGGGTGTGCTCTGGCTACCACTTTTGCTTTCTTTGTAGGGTGATCCCTTGTGTGTGCATGCAGCTCTATGTCCTGCCCTCTTGTTCCTTTCTACAGTCTTTGCTATAATTCCAATGGTCTACTCTGACTACAGTGCAACAGGGCCAAATAGAAAAAAGAAACAATGTACTGCCTCAGTATGGCTGATCTATTCATATTGATGTCTTAAATTCTGCAACAACCAGTTTAAGTCCACAAAAGTAAAATAGAAAATGAAACATATATATTATTCATGCTCATCTTAGTATGTTAGTGGCCTTTCATCTTTGGCATGGAAGATATATCAACAGAAGAAAAAATCAGTGCCTTTGACACATCTACCTGATCATTAGCTTGTGGTGAAAGGCTGAGTAAGTGCTGCAAATAGAAGTTGAAACTAGTCTTCCAGTCTATGTAAAACATAGACTACTTCTTCTTCAGTTCTACCTCAATTTTGTACAGTCCGAGTCAGAAAGATAGTGATATGTAGCTAGCAACCATACACAGAAATGAACTCAAACTATTTTGCCCTCAGAAAGATAGTATGTCGACACCGTGTCATAAACTCATTATTTTGCATGTCATCACTAGCTTATATGTACTATATCAGGTTTTTTTTTACCACACATGATTTATTGCCTGCTAAAACCAAACGAACATGCATGACGCAGTAACTAACATGCTGAGATGCAATGATCACTGATCTGTATGTGTGTATCAGTGTATATCTCAAGTTTTCTTACCACATGTTCATGCATGCCTGCCGCACGCCATTGAGAAAAAGGGTGTGGAAATTAAAGGCAAAAGATGGCACGGCTGGATGGCTGCAGCTTTTTGGCCCTGACGGGGCCTGCAGAGGGACGGGAGTGCACTCGATTGCAGCATCTCGACACGTAGGCCTTCTTATTCTGACTGGCTGGCTGCAGCAACTGCAGCCTGCAGAGGGCAACGCCAAACCCACACACCACAGTACACACCTCGCTCCTCTCTGACGCCTTTTCTCCGATCCCCTGCTGCAATAATAATCTGATTGCCCCCTCCTCTTCCTCCTGCTCGATCGATCGATCTCCTCTCTCAAATATAATCACACTTGGACACAGCAGCACCAGCAGCTAGACCTGAGCTGAGACCACACAACCACATACAGGGGAGAGTGAGATAGCTAGAGAGAGGAACTGCAGTCCAGACTGCAAGAGAACACCAAGAAACAGACAAGGCACGGTGTGGTGTGTGGTGATCATGATGCTCTCTGATCTCACGTCCGACCACGAGGCCACTGGATCCAGCTCCCATGGCGGGGACATCGCCAGCTACTCCCTGAGCCCTCTCTTCCTCGCACCGGCGGCCTCGGCCACCGCGCCGCCTCCGCCGCCGCCGGAGGCGCCCAGGGCGGCGGGGGCCAAGAGAAAGAGAAGCCAGCCCGGCAACCCAGGTAACAATATTGACCGTGCATCTTTCTTGCACCCAGCTGTTCTTTCTTTGGCTGCGTTTGGTTTTCGCTGACCCTGGTCGGCTTGCTGACAACTCTGACCACGGCGATCGGCGCGAATTGAAGACCCCGGCGCGGAGGTGATCGCGCTGTCGCCGCGGACGCTGGTGGCGACGAACCGGTTCGTGTGCGAGATCTGCAACAAGGGCTTCCAGCGGGACCAGAACCTGCAGCTTCACCGCCGGGGGCACAACCTCCCCTGGAAGCTCCGCCAGCGGAGCCTCCCGTCCGGCGTCGGCAGGCAGGGCGACGCCGCGGCGCCGCCACGCAAGCGCGTGTACGTCTGCCCCGAGCCCACCTGCGTCCACCACGACCCTGCAAGGTACGACGTACGCCTAGAATCCTAGTAGAAGCTAGACACAGCTTATGAGATCGAGATCGAGCTCGAGCCATGTGGCCATGCGAAACCGACGACGACGATGGCGAGGTTGTGCAGGGCGCTGGGGGATCTGACCGGGATCAAGAAGCACTTCTCTCGGAAGCACGGCGAGAAGCGGTGGCGGTGCGAGCGGTGCGGGAAGCGCTACGCCGTGCAGTCGGACTGGAAGGCGCACGTCAAGGGCTGCGGCACGCGCGAGTACCGCTGCGACTGCGGCATCCTCTTCACCAGGTACTGACTGCTCATTTCTTGGCATGGATTTACCATGGATGCCCTCATCTCATGAGCAGGCTCATCAGCTTGGTACTAATATTCATTCTTGCCCCGACCAAAGCTAAGTACCGTTCTTGTGCTGGCATGCTGGATTTCTTGCTGTTCTTGTTGGAACAAATATCAGTGCATGTGCTTTTCTTCTTCTTTTTCTTTACCCATGATGATCTTGACTCGTGTGTTTATTTATGTACTTTCTGACAAATAAATCATGTGGTTATGCAAGATCTTAGCTACTCTGGTCTACTCCGGGTTCCGGTTTACCATATTCTTTTCTTTTTTGAGCAATGCTCACCATATTCCTTCTTGAAGGTTTCTATAACTTAGATATGAATTCTGAAGTTATTAACACCAATTCTTGGTGTCCACGTCTTTCAAGAAAAATTCTGGGGTGCATAGGTGATGGTTCTTGAATTTTTGTTTGTAATGCCACCAACATAACCGCATGCGACTTCATTGAGAATTTTAAGGTTTTCATCTTGCCATAACCTCTGCATGATTACACCTCGAGTACATCTCTTGCTACTTTTTTTTACACACAAAAACCCACCATATATGAACCCCAGGCAATACAAGAGTGATAATCTTTTCCAACAGCTTCTATTTTGAAATGGCTAACAATTTCTAGTCGTCTGTTAGTTATGCATCAGCACAGTTGGTAAAATGTTTACTTGAAATGACATTATTATTGCCGACAAATAGTAAAAAATTTTGGGAAATGAAAAATATTTTAAAAACTATTGGCCACTTGGAAAAATGCTAAAATCTTCTAATACTGGTGGCCACTCATAAAATAACTATTGGAAAGGTTAGAACTCTTGTTGCGAGGGAACTTGCGGTGCCATGTATACTTTGAATTTTCTTTTGTCCAAAACATAAAATCCCTGGTCAAAGCAGCAAGCAATACGTTTGCATATTTGGAAACCTCCAGCCTGCAACTGCTTTATGGTAGTCCATGTGGCCACCATGGCATCTCCTTCAAAATCTGAACCTGCCCATACCCATCCAAGCAATTCAGGAATGGTTTATGGTGCACACACAAATACTGCAACCTGCTGCTGCAGTGCCCTGCCGTCAGATCGTTTTCACATCCCCATTTCCTGTTGCACATGCACTTCCGATCCTACACTGGAGAGTGAAGCTGAAGGAGAGGCAGTTTCACGCATGCGAGCTGGGAAGAAGGTCCCCCACAATCGATAGCATGTTCATCAGGTCTTCAAGTCGAAGATGAACAGTAGTTGTTCATCCACATCCTATGTTACACAAGAAGCTAAGACTATCTGATTTACCGGTTAGTGCGTTTAATTACCCTACAAGTACACGCACGCACAGACCTAGTGATCACAAAGGAAACTGGCAAAGGAACCTTGCTAATCATATGACTGAACTTTTTCGTCGCCAAAGTTAAATGCAACTTTTACATGCATGGATTGCATTTGAGTACGCACGCATGTGCACATCAATAATAAAATTTATATTAACTAACCAACTAATTAACTATAAGACTAATCATTGGCTGATCTTTCCTCTGATCCTTTTGTTTAACACGTACGCGTACGCATGGTCTGCTGGTGGTGCAGGAAGGACAGCCTGCTCACGCACAGGGCCTTCTGCGATGCCCTAGCCGAGGAGAGCGCGAGGCTTCTTGCGGCCGCTGCAAGCAACGGCAGCGCCATCACCACCACCAACAGCAGCAACGGCAACAGCAGCAGCGACCTCCTCTTCTCCAGCAGCATCGCCACGCCGCTGTTCCTCCCGTTCCCCAACAACCCGCCTCCTCCTGCCGCGGCGGCGCAAAACCCTAACGCCTTCTACTTCCTGCAACAAGAGCAGCAGCAGCTGGCTCCCTTCCTGCAGCCGAGGATGGTGCAGCCGTCGCCGTACCTTGACCTCCACGCAGACGCCGCCACCGTCGCCGACGCAGTCAACTTCGGCCTCGCCCCGGACGGCTCGGTGGCTCTGCGCGGCGGCCACCGGCGCCTCACCAGGGACTTCCTCGGCGTCGATGGCGGCGGTCAGGTCGAGGCGGAGCTGCAGCTGCCGCTCTACGCCACGGCTGTCGCCGCCGCCGTCCCCCGAGCTGCCAGCTGCGCCACCGACCTCACCAGGCAGTGCCTCGGCGAGCGGCTGCCGCCGGTCAACGAGACGTGGAGCCACAACTTCTAGGCCTACTTCAAGCTGAGAGAAGCCACGCTCAAACGGCAATACTGCATGCAGGCTTGAAGAGCAGCCAAACTATAAGTGTAGCGATCGTCGAGCGTGTCATCTTGTTCGAATTCACGCTGCTGTTAATTAATTTCTTGATCTCCATTTCCTTGTTTAATTCTCGTCGTCTAGGGTAATATATATATATATAAGGTGGATTCGACCTTGGAAAACTTTTGATGAGTGGACCTTATCGAATTATTTATGCTGGGTTTTAAAATTTATTTGTTTCTCGGAGAGGCATGTTCTCGTTGAGATGGTACGGTTATGGTAATATATTGAAGCATCTTGTGTCTTCTTGTGTGCTTGATTCGGTACGAACTCCATGTAGTACACACAAATTCAAACATTCTACTGTGCAACAAGCATGCTAGCTTTCAGATCATAAGTCAGAAGCAAGCAAATTTTGCATGTCACGAACTCAAGATTTTCTGTGAGTAAATTTTATTTTGGCGTATGTTGCTTGGAACTAAAATTTTGGGGCCTGCTATATTAGAAAACTCTAATTAATTTGATTATATATATTATAAACTACTGCTTTTCCACCACACCCGTCACTAATGCTGACAGGCCCAGCCGTCATCCTAACATCGAGTTACCGGTCATCACAATAATGTGACGGTTGATGACACACTGTTTCGGTGCAACTACATGTCGGTCCGGGCCCGGGGGCGGGCCCCCTCCCAGGGATGTCTTTACCACGTATGGTATAGGTACACGCGTACAACAGGGTTGATCGAACGTAACGACGCCGTGCAGCGAGACTCCTGGTGCCTCGTATCTTGACATGCGGCTCGTCTCTCCTCGCTCGTATCTTGACATGAGGCCGGTGCGGCGGCGGCTCGGTGCGACTGCGACCACAGCCGCACGTCCTCGACAGACAGCACTACACCGCGCGAGGAATCATCGAGGCAGCGACCTGGAGTCTGTAGAGCCAGAGGTAGGAATTTTGCCCTAACACTCGCCGGCTCTAGATGATTGATATTTGATTTCTAAATGAAGATCTATATTTGTATGTTCATCGTAGTAGGGCATTAATAATTTATTGATTGGATTGGACTTTGGTTATAGATAGATAATAGTAATACTAGAATTTGAGAGTTCTACTAGGTGACACCAATAATATTTCCTTGGCTTGATCTAGTAATAACTTTGTAACTTTGCACTAAATTTCACTACTAATTATTTTTTAAATTTTAAGCGTGGTTAAATCATCTAGAAAGCATGCATACCTTAGGTAAAGCACAAAAAGACCCATGGACAAACTTGAAATAATAGGAGCACTAAGAAGTTCAAGATGATTGCTATAGAGGAAGAAATTAATATAAATCCAAATGATCCCATGCCTTGCAAATAAATAACATAGATGATCATCATTGTTATGAAGGCCCCAAATTTTTATTTCGACCCGGGCCCCGAAAATCTCAGAACCGGCCCTGATGTCTCATCTTTATATAAGGTATATATTACATATATAACTAGCTCACCACCATGTCAACCAAAATATCTACTATAGTTTGATGAAACATAGCTGACTTGCTGTTCCTCTTAGAAACTGGGGCAGTTGGATGCCACAGCCTCGACCTTAGTAAGACAAAATGTGGTAACAATGTTTTCCGATCTGTGCTATACATTATACTATATATTATAGTGACAAAAACAGTTGTACGTAGCCTTTTGAAATAGATCCCAAGATTTGTAAACTATACGTCTGTACTTCAGAAAACCTTATTTGTGTTAGCTCCTAACTCTTTTTTTGTCGGAGAATGGCAAGAATAACTATGCCTTTTAATTAAGAAGGAAAAAGAGTTTGCGCACGAACACAAGTTGGCCCTGGGCGGCAATGGTCACAAGAGAGGCGTCCCGCTAAACAAAGCACCCGGACCTAAGTGTTTAATCGGAAAGCTTGTTTATACTCATCTAATAAGCTTTCCTTTATGCAGCTGGCTCCTAACTCCCATTCGTACGAGTTATCTAAGCGGATAGTCAGACCAAAGTCAGCCAAGAAAAAAAAAAAGATATTTTCTAGAAGACCCGGATGGAGGCGACTCGATCTCGAGCTAGCTAGCTACCCACACTTTTCGCAAGTCATGCAAAATACACGCTTGCGTGGTTTCGAGGCTTTGAACCCACGACCATCCCTAGCGTGAAATCCCCATAGCGTCCCAACTATATACTACGCCGCTAACGTAATATGGAGTTTATAATTCCTTTTGACCCTTGTTGTCTAAAACTTTGGTAAACTATGTAGATATCTAAACGACTTCAAACTAAAAAATTTCCAACTACAAAGTTACTATTGATCTTGTTGGAACCTATAATCTTATATAAAGTTTGTCTCCATCCAAGTCCATGCAAAAAAAAGAAGATTTGAATTTTCAAAACAAGTTGCAAGTCACAATACCAACGTGGAAAAGTATCAGTGCTGGCTTCTAATAAAAGCCAACAAGATAACACTTGTGAGACCTATAGCTGCTGGCTTCTACTACGAGGCGCGTGCCGGACTGATTTTTAGTTTCCGTGCTCGCTCCCATTTTACTGGTACGGATGAGTGTTTCTTTTGGACCCGTTTCTATTATTTTACTGAAGCACACACATTAGCATTTGCATGGATTCTATTTACCTGTTGCAGTATAGTATGTCCATGATGAGTGCATACCGTGCATGCATATGGGACTACGAGCTGGGCTGGGGACCATATATGTTTACTACCATGATATGTATATATGCATGGAGGGAGAGATATAGTATGTATACATGTATATATGCAATCCCGAGATAGGGCCTAGCACATAGTTTGAGAAAGATGGGGTGGACCGGTGGAAGAGGGAAAAGGACCTGCGCGAAATGTGTGCAGGCCGGCTTCTTTATTGTCGTGCGTTGACACGCATCATGCCCCGGCCCCACCGCCCTTCTCCGATCCTCAGTTACTTCCTCCAAACCCTGCATTAGTATTACTACTGAATATATAGTGTCAAATAAATCTCCATAATCTCGCTCCTAAACTGCAAGTGCTCACATCACTTGGTACGTAATTATGATATATATTTATTTATCCATGGACAAGTTATTTATAATATAATGTAGTGCCTGGTAGAACATGCTCAATAATCATTTGCTAAAAATTATCAAAAGAAATAAACTTTATTTCAAAAAACAAACAAACAAGTGTACAAACTGACTTTGTTTCATAGTATTGACCATTTGACCAATAGGCCGGTCTGATGAATGTACTTCCTGCTGTTTACTACTGCCAGCATGCATTTTGCATGTATGGACCTAACTGGCTTTGCGAAAGATAGCTAGGCACGCAAAAGACGGAAAGCCTAATACGCCAGAATATTCTCGAGAATTGATGTGGATAAAGGGTATAAAGTTAGCACGGAATAAACCTAGGGATTGGGTTTATATCCATCCATCCCAAGATCGAGCAGGCATGCTGAACCCCCAGGCTTTTGAGAAAAAGCCATGGGTTTTGCATGTGAGATCGATGCAGCAGCAGCAGGGAATGACTTAGTACGCCCAGTATCCCAATTGCCCCCCTCCTTTATCTGCTTTATCTCCTCTCCTCCGCTTTGTTTGCCTTCTTTATTCCCGGCCGGCCTCTTTGCCCTTTGCAATCAAACTCCAGGCATTAACAAAAAGCTAGCAATCCCTTCTTTTGGACTGCCATCGATCAGCTAGATTATGCAGATACAAGGAAACAGTTATCTATTCTACTAAATGCTTGATTTCCAGTCTTCCATTGACAGACTATGTAGTGTCAGCAGAACTTGATTGTTTATTAAGTGCATCATCGATCATCACTGGAGTTCAAAAAATAGTTGGGCTGCAAAGACAAAAAAAAAAGATGGATAGAGATGCACAGTTCCTGACAGTTAATAAGCAGAGAGTTGCAGCAACTTCAGGGGTGGTGGTAGTACACTGTACCTTGTTGCAGATCCACCACTCCAGGTTTTCAGATGGATCAGATCAGACATGCTGAAACCATCTACCAGCAGCCATCAATTATCCAACAATCATAGACTGGCCACTTTGTCACTGAAGCTGCAAGCTAGCTGCGCAGCCTCATGAGCCGCATCAAGGTGTTGTGTTGTGGCCTGGCAACCAGTCGGGGGCAGGCAAAGATCCCGGCACCAGAATTTGGGGAGGTGGTCCACCAAGAGGCCAAAGACCGGCCACCAGCTCCACACATGTTCTTGCATCATCACCGGCGGCCGCCGCGCGACCCCCGATGGGTTGATGGATGGATGCTCAAAGCGCGTGATGGGCGTCGCTGTGCCTCGAGATCCATCCATCCGAAATCTGGTCAGCTCCTCCCAAGGTTCCCCCCCCTGAAAGAGACACCCATGGCCATGGGCGACACTAGTGCAGCAGTAGCCAGCCAGCCCTACTTGGCCATTGCAGATTGTCTCCTCCTGTTGCGTCGAATAATGCAATAGTGCATTGCAAGTTTGCCTGCACAACAACATGTTCCGATGAAATAGAAAAGGTAAAAAAGAATATAGACATCAAGGTAGTAACATTACTGAAAACAGTAAAAGTTTCTCAGCAACTGGAGTTCAAGGGAATTAGCAGTGCAGGCCTGAGGGAAAAGTAGCAGAGGTAGGAAAAAAGGCACTAAAATTTTGTTGATGGAGCACTCGTCGGGTGGAACATCTTTATCTTCACATGCTTGTATGCTGTTTTCAGTCAGTAACAAGCTTAGACCAACTGCAACTAAATTGAAATGAGGACAAAGTAGCATGTTCTGATTTCAAACTTCCAAATAGCTGCCACAAAACCATTAAGGCACCATTGATCTAGTCAAGCAGAAGCAGTTGAAGTGCTGCATTATTCTAAGCAGGCCCTTAGCTCTGTACAGGAAGCCACCATCTAGATATGTTGTGGTATCAATCAATCATATAGGAAAATGAAGTATATCAAAGTAGTTATTTTTTTCATTAAAAAACATATGATGGCAAATGAACATATAGTCACTCCCGTGGAAATTAGATACAAATTTACTTAGAGAATGTCATAAAAGACATAGGCATTCAGAAATCGTGCACCATGAAAGACTTCAACTTATATCCAACTTAATTCATTGATCTTGTATAGCAATATGGTACAGAATGCCAATGATATCTCTTGCTTCAGGTACAACCATTTTTCGCGAGCAAGACAGGTACCCTCATTTCACAAGCAAATGAATAATGCTGTTTCTTTCATGTAGATATGAATAAATACAACGCAGTGTAAATGATCGGACGGCCATGAATTCGCACTTGAAGATATAAAGTGGCTACTTTGGAAGTGGGGTATTTGCAAGCCTCCAAGAATAAGGCTCCAGGACTCCCAGAAGTCTGGACCCGGCCACCTCACCAGCAGGGACAGCAGCTGAGATTTCTTCGAGGTTTTCTTTGCTTAGCTTTACCTTTACAGCACCAATGTTATCATCAAGGTTCTTCACTTTTGTTGTTCCTAGATTCAAAAATCAGTTATACAACTTCTGTGCATAATCAGATATAATTTCGATGGTATTTAGAAAACAAAATATAGCTCATCTGGCTATTCCATGAACAACTTATATGAAGCATAGGGGCATTTAAACTAACTAAACATCAAATGAACTAGACTACATGCTATAAAAGCTATATGTGCAAACCATCTCGCAACTATACTGGAGAAAATTATTTTTTCATGTTAATTTAGTGGCATAAACATAGTTCCGTAAGGGAACAAGGTGGATGAGAAGAACATATTCTTAAAAGAAAGAATGCTACACATAATTTGATCCTGGAGTCACAACACCTATTGAAGTGGAGAACATCTGCTAAGTTTGCAACAGCCAAGGTGAGGCAACCTTCACAGTCTCAATATTATTATTGAAGAAATTGCTTTTACAGTGAAATGACAGGGCTGAGATAAAGATAGATGACATATTGTGGCATGTAAAAAAGAACGCAATAATACAAAAAGTATTTCATATTAGTCAAATAATGCAGAATTAAGCACTACTGTTGTTTTGGAGGTCGATGGTAAAGCATGACAAAATGAGCAAAAGATTGTTCAAATTATTCTTCACGTCTTGCATCTAAAGAAAAATGCAAGGCAACACCGTAACTTAGAAGAAAACAGGCAGGCCTAACTGTGAAGACATTCCTCAAATTGGCTCACTCCTTCCAGTGTCTGATAGCAGATCTTTGCTAGATTCAGATAATTCTGCTAAATATATGCATTGTTTCAAAAAGGAAAGAAAGGAAGAACGAAGGTTTAAGCATTATTTTTCAGTTCAATCAACCTTTTCTTAGGAAGGAGTTCAATCAACCTTTCTGAGGTAGAAATGAACATTGCACACCACTAACTATTCAGCCACTGATATAGATTGGTCTGTTCAGGGAACATATGAACATTTATTTCCAAAATTGTTATGTGCACTGTAAATTTTATATACTTCCTACAGAGTAGAAAAAACTTCATATTCATCTAAAATAAATGATTACAGCTTTTTATAAATAGGTCCTGATCATATTTTTCCCCTAAAATTGGTCTGCTTAGCTCAAATGGCGCCATATGATGGTTATTTATTTGCACATGGATGTACTTTTACATCTTATAGCTGATCCAAGCATCATATATTTCAAAAATTCATTTGACAAAAAGGGGAGAAATGTTTTACATCATATAGCTGATCCAATGTAACACCCTAAAATTCACCTTTAAAGGAGTCTAGCTTAGTTCTATAATTTTCAGGTTTCAAAAGGATTAATTTTGGCTTTAACTAAAACTCATCATAGGCTCCAATTTGATTTGTTGCATTCATGCTGATGCATATTTTATTTTTGTATGTCTGTGTTTGAGTTCCAAAAGCTTTCCTGAATTTTTTCCTAATTTTTCTAGGATTAATTCTATTTTCTACGAGTTTATTTCGTTTTCTGGGCAAGGAAAAACTCTTTGTCCTATTTCTTTCCTTCTTCCTTCTTTTTCTTTTTTCCTCTTCCCTACCTGGACCGCCGGTCTTTCCTTCTCCCCACCGGCCCGCTTCTGTCCCCACCGGCCCGGCTCTCCCTCTCTCTCTCTCCCCCCCCCCCCTTTCTCCCTTGGCTTTAGGCCCATTCAGCCCAACTCGCCACCATCCGCTTCTCTCCCCTTGCCTCCCACTGACGGGTGGGTCCACGCCGAGGCCAGCCCGGTTTCGTCCTCTACGCAGCCTCTTTTAGCCCCGCAGGACCCTGCCCTACCGCAGCCGCCGCCCTTCTTTTCGCCTCGCCCAGTGCACGTGCGTGCTAACGCCACCGCCCGTGCTCCGCCGCACGCCCGCCGTCGATCTCTCGCTCCGCTGCGCCTCCGTTTCCTCCGTCGCCTCCTGGAGCGTCGGGGTAAGCTTGCAATGCTTCCCGGCCCTCGCTCTCACTTTTTCCGCCCACGTCGCGCGTCCCCGCTCTCGCCGGAGTTGCGCCGCCGTGAGGCCCCGCCACCGGCCGTCTAGGGGCCGCCTCGGCCCCTCCAAACCCCTGCGACCGCCTCCCCTCGTTGCGCCCGTGCTCCCGGGCCAAAGCGCACGCTTTTTGGTGAGCCGTAGTGCCAAAACGGCACTACTCCGGTGAGCCGCCGCAGCTCGCCGGCGCCCCGACGCTGCGCCAGTACCGCCGGCCCGCGTGCGCGACCCCAGGCGTCCGATTGGGAGCCAGCGGCCCGGATCGAGGCTTCTCCGGTCAGCCGAGTCAACCGCTGGTCAGCCGTGGACGTTTTGCAAAAAGGGCCCTCCGGATTTCCTAAAATAAACCTGCAACCCATTTCTATTCAAAAGTATTTGTGCTTTGGTCCTTTTTATTTCAGAAACCCCCCTGCGCTTCTCAGTAATAGAACCCGCCGTCCTTTGTTAGTGTTTTAGCGAGTTAGCCCTTAGGTTTTTATACAATTACATTTTAGTCCCTGTTTTCTCTCTGTTTACCCCTTTAGTTAGTTTTTCTCACGTTTGAGCCACTGCAGAGCCGCTTTTAGCATATCTTTAGCGTCTTAAGTCCGTTTTAAGCGTTCTTAGTGCCGTTTTGATCGTTGTTGCGTGTAGAATCAGTTCTTAAGCTTCTTGTCTCTGTTTTCCAACGATTGGTGTACTGTTTTAATTTTTTTTCCATTTGTTTGTTTGTATGTACTTGCATGGCTTTTGTTTGATCGTGACGAGTAGACGAGGAGCCGTTCGAGAACTTTCAAGAGCAAGAATTCGAAGTGACTGAGCAGTAGCAAGAGACTGAAGGCAAGTATATTCCTTGATCATGTTTCGGCCTAATAACCTTCATTTATATTCATTTACGCTTGCATGCATTAATTTGATGGGTCCCACTCTATCCTTATTTGCTATCCTTGTCCTTGAAAGCCGGGTTATTTAATTTAATTACTGGGTAGATTGCTAATTGCTAAACTATGGTTACGGGTGGTTTATGAAAATGATGTTGACACATGTTTTACCTCTTTTGGAAACACTATGATGAACTGATGATGTTGATAATTAATTTAAACCATGGAGCGACCATCCGGGAAAACAGTGCAACCACAAGGACTATATGGCTCTGGTCTTGGCTAATTAATTAGATGTCTCTAGCTTGTTGGTAGCTTACCAAAAGGCAGGGGGGGCCGTGATGAGGGGTTCGCTGCCTGCCAAGTGTGTACGCATGGCTATGGTCACGCCTTGGGGGAGGTTCACTCACACAGCTGCTGAAACCTTAGCGGGCTACCACTTGTTAGGGAGTCTTTGTAAAGACCTCGCAGTGAATCCCTGCCACTCACCTCGGAAGTGTTTAAAAACCCGGGCATCAAGGGAGACACGACTTGTGGGTAAAGTGTGCAACCTCTGCAGAGTGTAAAACTGATATATCAGCCGTGCTCATGGTCAAGAGCGGCTCGGACCCTCACATAACTCAATTAAATCAATCCTGTATTTTATTCAGTTGATTAATGGCTTCAAGCTTGTTTATTACTCAGTTACCTATGTTTTTCATAAATATGGGCAATATTCACTAATGACTTAGTAAATAGGTTGTTTAAAGACTAACTGTTCATTAAAATGCTTACCGCTTTATTCAGCCAACCTTTATCCTTATTTAAGCCTTGCATGTCATTTATTTCCTAATATACTTGCTGAGTACCAACCATAAGTGCACTCATTTTTACTAAACAACGCTGCTCAGAACAAGATCAGTTTGAGGAGTTCCCAGAGGATATTCAGGAGTGCTAGGTGTATGTTCCCCCAATCAGCTGCTTGTGGAGTTTTGGTTGTTCCGCTGCGAGAATAAATACGATATTGAAACGCTTATTTAGTTTATATTCATGAACTCTATTTGGTTTGTAATAATATGACTACGGTACTTTATGACATTGCACTTTATGACATTGCTTCTGTTATTCACTTTCGTCGTCATATGTGCGTAATTTTGATTCTGGAGCACATATGATTTATTGCTCGATTTATTACTTCAAAATCTGGTGTGATATCCAAGCATCATATGCGTAGGCAGAGTTTTTTTTCCCCTATGACGTGAAAGGTTTGATGAATCCTGCTCACAGATATGTCAAGATATATTACCAGGGATTGCGACCACATCTTCTCCTTGATGAAGAACCCAGGAGAGAGCAAGTTGAGCAGGGGTGCACCCATACTTCTTGGACAACATTTCAAGTCGTGTCTACAGAACTTTATTCTTCTCCAAGTTCTCCCCAGTATACCTAGGATGTTTAGACTGGAAAAAAAGGCAGAGACATTAAGTCACATAAAACAACACCAATAATTTTGTGCGTGAAAAATGATGATGCTAGAGTACATCTCATTTTACCAATAAACTTTCTGATGGTACACTCTCTACAGCTGCCCTGCCAGCAAAGAAGCCACGGGCAAGTGGGCTGTATGGAACTATTCCGATACCAAGCTCCCTGAATGCAAATAAAGCATTTTATGACAAATACAAAGGCAAAATATAGAGGTTCAACGAACCAACAGTAAGAAAGATGAAGCATAAGTTAAATAGGAAGTGCAGTATATAATAAAGAGAGAAATTGAACACCATTTAAACATTACCAACAGTGTCCACACTGAAAAATAGTAAATCCTTAAAATGCATAACTTGAAACAGTCAAACAGTCTATATTGTTCCAGACTGATGGGTTCATTACACAAAGTTTTCATCACTGTTAACTCAAGGGCCAACATTAAGTAATATGTAAACTGGGGTGAGATGATTGTGAAATTGATGAGAGATATAATAATCAGCTTTTGTTCAAGTCATGTATATTATGTCATCAGATCTATATACTTTTGACATATAAGAACGTAAACTTATAAAAATCATTTATGTTTCATCTTAACCATGAAACTCAAAGTATTAGTGAACATAAATCTGATAGGCACAGTATTAGTATGGATTCTTAACCTGGCCAAAGCAAGACAAGTTTCTCTCTCTCACATTTTAAAGATTCCTTTTTTAATCAATAAAAGCAATTTTCCAACAAAACATACTGTGAATAACAGAACTTCATCACTGTCACATGCACCATACATGATACATGGACATTCCATAAGAACCGATCATCCTAATCAAGGCTCCAAGCACAGTTGAACAGAAAAAAAAAGGATTGAATTAAAGGCTAAAACATAAAACTTTCATGATACATCAAATGCTAAAAGTTTTTGGGAGGCCGCATTGTTAGATTTAGATTGGATAAGGAGTGGATGAACCTGCAGACTGGTATTATATCTTCCTCTATATCTCTGGTCCATAGCGACCACTCCAACTGCACTGCAGTAATTGGATGAACTGCATGTGCTCGACGAATGGTATCGGCACTAGCCTCTGACAACCCAACATACTTCACTTTCCCTTCTTCGACCAACTTTTTGAGTTCCCCCATCTACACCCATTGATGATGTCAGGAAGAACAGATGAAAGGCAAACTACAAAACATGGTTCACAGTCAACAGATACACACAGTTTCCTCTATAGGCACTGACTGATCAATGCGATGCTGATAGTAGAGATCAATGTAATCAACAGCAAGGCGCTGAAGACTTGCTTCACAACATGCTCAAACATAATCTGGAGTGCCCTTCACACGCATTCCACTGACATCGAATCCAGCAATGCCAAATTTGGTGGCAACTTGTACCTTCTCACGGGGAAAATGCTTAAGTGCCTGCTTAAAAAAATACCTTCATATGATACTAATGATAATATAATATTTGTGTACCAAAATGTGTTTTAAGTATACAATCAAGGAGAAACAGGACCACTGATTAGGGGTCAGTGTGCTCCATGCCATATGGAATAGGGACATAAGTGACCCAAGGGTTGTAGAAGCCCAGGGTTGCAAGTTACTACCCTGGAATACTAACTCATTGGCTTTGAAAGGGTCATCATAGAAACCAAACAGCTGCCGAGGTATCTCTCATACAAGAAGTAGGGTCTCAAAGTAAGATAGTTTTAGAAGACAATATGAGCGGAAGGTAAGAATTTTGTAGCTCCCATTATGTTGGAGAAAAGGATTTTGGAGCCTTAAACAGATGTGCTCTCCTGATTCAAAAGATTATATAAAGGAGAGTCCAATTTCAATAGATGAAACGATGGTTGGGCAAGTATGTGTCTGCTAAGGTCAGGCAGATTTGGTTTCTGAAGGGTACTGATGGTTTTGTTACATAATTACTTTCAGAGAGAATAATATAGAAGTTACCTTCTGATTTGACTCATCTAAGCTAAATGTATTTGAAGGGGCTGTATATCAAGTCAGAGTAATTTATCATACAAAATGACATGTAAACAAAGGTTGTAATTTGAGCACCGCCTGGGACTTTGGCATCATCTACGAATGTTTTACTAAGGGGGAAAATTCTCTGTACCCCTGCAAAAACAAAAAATATTTCCCTGTGATCTAATACAATTCGAGAATGATGATAATGCCAATTCTAGTGTTGGAGGACGGACATCGGGACATGTGAGCAGTGACAAAAGAAAGCATGGTGCATTTTGCACACTCTGCAACTTGTGGTCAACATAATCCACAGATATGTCAGGCAGGATGGTAAGTCATTGAAGTCTTTTATATAAAAAAGTTCACCAGTTTTATATAAAGTTTGTGATTAGTTCATATCGCTCTGAACTAGGTCAATGGAGAAAGTATAGTGTAGTTTTGAGTAATTTTGAGTTGAGAAAGGTGATAATATAAGATGTATCATATTTCCATATATTTTCAGTTTTTTACCTGAATGTCCAATTTTAGAATTCACCAACATCTTTTGTTACAATGCACCAATTCATGTCCTGAAAATAATATCCTTGAAACAACAAAGATCTTAAGAAAATCCCACGAATAGGCATTGGCCTTGTCGACCTTTCTTATCCGACAGGACATGCCCAAATTCGACATCATTGTCAAATTCCATCATCCTTCAGCCAAATTGGATATACACATATCGATGGGCTGGATTCAGAAATACTTTACCTTTCCAAGCAGGACCTCGTTGGTGTGTGGCCCGTAGGCATCTGAAGTGTCGAAGAAAGTGATACCGGCCTCAAACGCGTGCCTGATGATAGCGATTCCGGCTTCCTTAGGGATCGGGGCGTTGTAGACTCCGGTGAGGCCCATGCACCCGAACCCAAGCTTAGACACCTGCATTCACATTGAGCATCTTCAATTGCAAGAAAAGACCTGACCCATTGCAAGAAAACCACAATCCCTTACTAGCAAATCGCATCTTTTGTGTATGTTTCTCTTGCAAGATGGCATCTTTATTTGTTTCCTTTCTCAAGATTTACGATTAAGTGCGGGGATCAAACCAGAATCTTCAAATGAAAACGGAACTGCAGATTTCTTCTTCCACTGTCGAAAGATTCGAGACCAAATCGAGAATCTCAAGAACGATTATTAGGTTTTGCAATCGATTACCTCGAGGCCCTGCGTGCTGAGCTTCACCCTGGGCATTTCCCTCCGTTCCATCTTCGGATTCGCACACGGGCAGGAAGGGGAAATTGAGTTGACTGTCTGACGAACAAGGTGTGGAGTGGAGTACAGACCGGCTGCAAGCAGCAAGGGGACTGCACGGGTTTGGCTCCTCTTTTAAACGGTTTTGGTCCATTTGATCGAAGATCAAGCGTCCAGAACTTCGTATGGTCAAAATGCCGCAATTAGGAGTGTGCCATTGTTCTTGAGGAAACGAAGAAACAGGTTTTTTGGCAAATGAGAGAATTCCATTTTTTGAATTTCAATAATTCAATTTTTTCTTTTCTATCTGTTAACCACAACTGCGATAGAATTAACAAAAAACTTCTTTACTAATTGAATCCCACTCGCTATAATTTAGTCCCAAACTAATTTAATCAACTAAAAATTAGCTAGAAGGGCTAAATATGGGCTAAAATTAGCCAACTCTCTAACTAAAGTTTAATTCATTAGTTATCCAGACCCAGAGGATGAGAACTAATTTCTAATAGTGGATAACAAAATACCAAAATATTCTCCCCAAAGTTATCTTATCGCTCGCTTAGCATAGGGATGTAAATGACCTTTCTCAATACTACAAATAAAGTTTAGCCCAAGTATTAAAACAAGATAGAGCTAACTTTTACCGGTTAAAATTTAGATGTCTGAACTTTAGCCATAGCTAAACTTTAGCTATTAGCTAATTGGATCCCATATACTACAAGTAGATGCCTTACTATGATTTATGACATCCCACACACAAGTGGTATTTCTAAGACTTGTTTCGGCTAATAGTCACACCTTAGACACGCCATATTTCTTAGATAGGTGTTCGATGAGAACATATCCGGTGTTACAAGCATTTAGAGTGTTACCATGTTACCATTTCAAATTTGTATATATTACCAAAAGAATTCTAACAAAAATATGAATAGATAGTTCATGTCATATTCTACCATCATGCAAAAATTGAGATGCAACGGAAACTTGTACAAGATGCAAAAAAAAAGAAATCGGTGTGTCAATAGAGCGGGTTGCAACTATTCATTTTAGTCCCGTAACCCGCTACTATTCACAGACTAATTTCTCTTTTTGTTTCTCATTGCACATGTTTTAATTGCATCATAAATTTTGCATGATGGTAGATGCTTGCATGCTGCATCCATTTACATTTTTGTTGGAATTTTAGATGCACATGTAAAGATGCTACCGTATTTGGTAATACGGTACCACCTAACCCGCCGGTAACAATGGAGATGTTCTCGGTATTCCATACAATCTATATATCACATAATATATAAAGATAACCTTGATCAGCTTCAACCAATCCATGGAAGGTAGTGTTGAAGCGAGTACCGATGTTAGGTAGTGTTGAAGCGAGCTCGGATGGAGCCATCCTAGCAAGCGAATATTCCCTCAAGATCCGGGACGGATCCCGCAAAATCGACCGAACCGTCCCACTTCCACGGCGTCTCTCGTCGTGACGCTGAGGAGCGCTCGCGGAGGCGGATCTCGAGCCGGCGTGGAGCACGGCGCGGAGGCCGAGCTCTGGCCGGGGCGGAGCAAGGCGTGGAAGCGGAGCACGACATGGAGCTCTGGCCGGGGCGGAGCACGACGCGGAGGCGGAGCGCGGGCCAAGGCGGATCTCGGCGCGGAGGCGCGGATCACCGACGTCACAGGGGCAGAGCTCGAGCGGGGGCGCAGCTCGGCGCGGATGCGGAGCTCCGGCGGGAGCGCTCGCGGCGCGGCCGCGGAGCGTGGGCGGTGCGTGGAGGGAGGCCGGCCGGCGCGAGGGAGGGAGGCCGGCGGCGCAGGGGAGGTGGAGCCATGGCCGATGTCCCAGGGAACTGGGAAGAGATGGAGAGGGAGAAGAGGATCGGGTGACAGACAAGCGGGTCCCACATGACAGTGGTTAATGAAGTAACGACAGTTCCATCCTTATACTTCCGACCAAACAAGAAATGGAAGCGTTCCATACCTCTAACCAAACATAAACACATAGTATATTGAATCATCCCATTCCTAAAGTCAGAAATACTAAAATCAGGAATAGAACCGTTCCGTCCTACCTTACTATTCAATCAAACACTATCTCAGGTATTGGTGAGGATGAACTTGTCTATCTTCTCTGCCTCGGTTTTTTTCTTGATGCTGCTCACAATGCCTACTACGTTATAGGATGTGACTTATATAAAGACTTCTCACTTTTCAATTGAATAGCAACATACACATAGTTTTTAGTCTAGTTTAACCAAGTTGTTTGGGCTAATGAAGACTGTTACGACCCATCAAATCTAAACCTAATCATCATCAGATATAAATATTTATTGCAATTCCAGCAAGATTCCTACTAAAATAAGAACGTAAGACTAAAAAAACTCAAGCGGTGCCTTTACTTGGGCGCCTAGAATAAAGAGGACCTTGATCTCTCAATCGAGCCCCTTCTCCCATAGATACCAAGAGAGGCCCTTACTTTTCTATTTGTATGTTTCTCCTATCCGTGCTCGAACTTTTCCACTCCCTCCTACGAAGCAACACCGCTCCACTACCCACCGTCATGCGCAATCGAGTCCTCACTAGCGATCTGCATGAGCTTGAGCGGATCTGCTGCCCACCCGAGCATGAGCGGATCTGCTGGTGGAGCAGGGTCACCATTGAGTCTAAGCTACTGTGTCCGTGTCCATCTCATGGGCTGCCTTGTCGTCCCCCAAGCTCGAGCGCTGTCTCCTCGAGCTCTGCCCATGGTTGTACCCTCCCCTCCCATGGCCGATGCGGATGGTGAGCCTGTGGCACCGTGATGACAGTGGGGTCCGGGTGAGGAAGAGAGATGGGGGAGAGAGAAGATACAAAGAAGAAAGAGAGAAGAGAGAGGGCCCACGTATCATAAAAGAACAAAATATTAGACACCGAGAAGTGGGAATCCGAAAGTAGGGACCAGTTACTGGGGCTAGTGCTTGAGTTGATGTTAGAAAACAGCCCCGGACAATAGGGACAACCCCTACTCAAAACATAAGAACCTTGAAGGTAGATGTCATTGGTTTTATTTAAACACTGATAGCCTCCACCCATATCCTTAATCAGATTGGATCAGCGGCGGCCCGCGACGGCTTCGAAGGCTCTCCCTCATCCACTTTTCCTTCCTCCCCCTTGCCCTTGCACTACCCCACCATGGTCGTCCTCCCTGGCTGCTTGCCTGCGCCGGCGAAGTGCTTCCCCGACTATTGCATTGCCGGATCTACCCCCTCTCGTCCTGGATCTATAGTCTCCATAGTTGGGGTGGTCGCATTCCTCTCCCACCTTAGGTCGTCCCCCCATCATCGGCTTGGACCGCCATGCGCCTCTACCGGCCACGGGGCGGCCGCTCGCCGAAGGATGTCCGCCGGTGGGTGTCGGCGCGGCAGCTCCGCCCGTGTCTGACCATCCTTCGACTCTGTTGTGAGGAGCCCCCGGTCCACCGGTGCGCGAATATGCGTTTTATGGTCTTGGGGCGGCGGCCACAAGCTATCGGGGTGGCTTTCTTCGCCGGTGCCGCCTGTCGCGTCTCTACGCCCTACGGTGGCCGCCACTGTCGCTACTGCTTGCTGCTGCAGTCCTCGTCACTGTCTGTTCTTGTCCGCCTCTGCTTGTGCGTTTGCTGGTCATCATCGCTGCTCCAAGGGGGGCCCTGTGTCGGTTGTCATCTCCGAGGAGATACTCTTTCTGTGCCCTGCGTTTGTGCTTCTTGTCATGGCCATGGTTTGCTTGGTGTTGTCGTCTTTTGCTAGATCTTCGTGAAGTGTTGTGTGGGGTTGGGGTTAGATCCCCAAGCGAAAGCTCAGCCTGACATCTGTATTGGTGCTGACAATGGCTGTGTCCGCGGACGTAGCTTACCCTGTTGGGGGCGTTGTCATGGTAACCCATGCTCTTTGGTCTTGCCGGGTGAAAGCTCGGTCCTGGAGCGGACAGATGACGGCGACGTCTTTAACACCGTGTTCTCCTTGGAGGCGTGGTCTTGCATGACCATTCACATCCCACTTCCGGTGACCGAGACATTTCTTGGCGGTGACTATGGCCTCTTTCCCTTTGTAGCCACAGGGTGTAAGTAGATTGTGTCCGTGTAGGTGGTGCTTGTGGGTTTCTTTCTTATATTATGTTGTTGTGCCGTGTTGTGTGCCACTATCTATGTGGCAGCTTTGTAACCTTGCGCTTCGGAGGTTCTTCTGAAGTTAAGTCGCTGTAATTCTCTTCCTTCTAATAAAATACGTGCTCAGGCAGGATCATGAAAAAATTAAATAGTAGGGGAAAAAAAAGAGAGGCGGAGAGAAACGAGGGCACACTCTCTATTCGTCAAAACCTGGAGTCGTGGAAGCCTCTGCTTTTGTCGCGGTGGCCAAGTAGCACCTGCTGGACAGCTAGGGATACTCACGCACCAAGGATGACTGCTTCTTCCTCAAAAAAAAAAGGATGACTGCTTCACAATCAGGTGCGATGGATGTCATCATTATCAAGAAGCTCTGCAAGAAGCGGAGGAGAGCTGCATCGCAGTCCGTTGACGTACCGCCATCTTGGTAAACTCCAAAGAGGGTGTGCCGATGTTAAGTTCCGAGTTGCTGGTGGTGAGATGTTCGAAGCACATAGGAATATTTTCGTGTGCCGATCGCTAGTTTTCAATTCAGAGCTCTTCGGCCCAATGGGAGAGCTAGGGCGATGCCACGGCTGTCGTGGAGATAGATGACATGGAGACACAAGTGTTCAAGGTCCTGTTGGGACACCGATACCTTGCCAGAGATGACGCTGGAGGAAAGGCGGCTCTGCCGTCGTATCAACATGGGCTCTGCGGCTACTACCATCCTGGCTTTGGCGGAGCAGCAAAAACATTTCCTCCGTATCGTACACCTCACTGCAGATTGTTGCGATAGAATCACCGTATTGCGACATGAACCCACGGCCAATATTTCTTTCTTTTTGAGAGCTCATAGCTATGTCAGTATGTTCGTGTCCGCAGCATGTGAACTACTCAAAAATGAGGAATGGATTTATGGGCATAGGGGCAGCTGCCCACGGCCATATCTCCTCGGTGTTATATTAATTATGAAGTATTTTATCTACTCTTTAACTTCATCTTTAATTATTCTCTCGATATGTAAGATCCGGGGTCACGAGACTACGCACATGGTACAAAATATTCTGGAATAAGGGATAGGCATATCCCATACCTTATATCTGTTGTAAAGTACTCGGATACGAGTAAGACTATTCGGTACAGAAGGAAAATACCCGAGTAGTACTAGGGTAAGACTCCTAAGCTAGTATCGAGCTAGGATTCTATATAACCCTGTCCCCAGACTATATAAGGGCGGGCAGGGACCCACTCCAAAGCATAATCTACACCTAAATCAATACAAACTACCATACAAGACGTAGGGTATTACGCACATCGCGGCCTGAACCTGTCGAAGTCTTTGTGTTCCTCGCACCTTCGGGTTCCTGATCTCGGCGACACCCTACCTACAACCTACCACCTCGGGGATATCCCTCAGTAGGTTTGGTGGTAAAACACCGACAATTGACGCGCCAAGTAGGGGTGATCATCGACGATCCCCTAGCGAACTCGATGGTGACTTTCAACTTCATGAGTGTCGTGCCCGATGAGAGCCCAACATTCACTTTCGGCTCGTGGGCCTGTGTTGCTGACGGCGCGGGCGACTTCCATCGACACCTTGTCGACAACGCAAAGCCGGAGGCCCGTACAGCAACCCCACGCATCGATCTTGACAAGTTCATCGACAACCTCGGCGAGATGCTGCTCCCTGACCTAGCCAGAGAGCTCGAGGAAGAGTCCGTTTTTAACACGACTTCGACTTGTGCTGCACCAGGACTCCTCAGATCGGAGGACCCGGCCACTGTCCACCACAGGAGGCCACGCGGTCCGGGTCCCTCTTTGCACTAGAAGAGGATTTGGATCGCCTACTTTGTCTCGGAGAGGGGGATGTTACCGCATGGTGGAAGTCTCCCATCTACGACAACTACAATTCGGACCCAGACGACGACTCCGCGCCT
Source organism: Panicum miliaceum (assembly GCA_032594955.1). NCBI lineage: Eukaryota > Viridiplantae > Streptophyta > Magnoliopsida > Poales > Poaceae > Panicum > Panicum miliaceum. The sequence goes on from CM064059.1 coordinate 14,952,622, forward strand.
TTTCTAGACAGTCTTCGCAGTCTGATGATCACATCTACTCCGCAAGGCCGGTTTGTGCATTGGAAGGGCATGAAACCCTCCGAACTATGTGACTACATCGGACTGCACCCTGTTGCCAGCTTCGAGGAACTCCAAGAAGGCAGGTCTCTCACTTCCATGAAGAAACCAGAAAATTCAACCGTGCTGGTCAACTCAAGAACCAAAAACTACACGCTGGAGCGTGAAGTCTTCACCATAGGCATCGCAAGAGACCAGCACATAGACAAGAAGGCACGGAGGACATCGACTTAGTCGACTATGGAACCGACGAGTATGATTCTGTGGCACGCCTGACCAACACGCGCACACGGCGGGCAAAGGGAGCGGCTTCAGCGATAACGAGCTACTCGAGGACGTCCCCGACGATGCAGGTACTGCAAAAATGAGGGACGAAGATGATGCTCGGGAAGAACGCCATAGGATCAAGAACGCCAAGCGTGCCAAGCGCAGGCAGCGCGTGGCGGAGCGACAGCAGCGGGAATCTCGTAACCCCGGCAATCTCAACGACCTATCCACGGCCGACCTCCACAACATCATCAATGCCGGCCGTGATGCCCGCAACATCATCATCGCTGCTAACTACCAGGTTCGGCAAAACTACTCGGGTTCAACCCCAAAGCGCAAGCCGAACAACCTCGTCACGGCTGGAGAACGTCCACCGCAATGCAGAAAGCTGGGCAACGCGTAGGAGCGCTTTGAAAAGCTCTTCCATAAGTAATGCCCCTGGCACCCCACCTCCAAACACTCAGCGATCGAATGCTACAACCTCCGAAGGGCTTTGGGCGCTCCACCACTCGCCAAGGACACTGCTAAAGCACTTGGATGATGATTCACGTCAAAGATTTTAGACCCGATTTGAGGGGGGTTTTGAAAATTTTTAGGGTTTTGTCTTGTGTAACCATTGCTTCAGGGATTCTATCTCAGAACAAAGGGTTCCTCAATTTAAACCCAAAAGTTCTCATTAAACCACTCTATCATGGAATTAAATGACTCTTTATAATAACTCTGCTCTTTGATCCTCTTTCAAGACCAGGGTCATCTCACCTCCAGTACCCTTATTCTCGAACTCCGGGAATACTCAACACCTGCGACGGTTTAACCCCTAGTACTAATTGTACAAAGGAGTTGTCCGGCTTGAAAAGTTATTGATCAATAAAAAGTTACTCTACAAAAATCAACTACCTTTTGTAGACCTTGGGGGGCTACTACGATGAGTAAGTTTACTTGGGAGCTGCAGCAATGAGTTCTACAAAAATTGACTACCTTCTGTAAACCTTGGGGGCTACAACCATGAGTAAGTTTACTCGGGGGCTGCAACCACAAGTTCTATAAAAATCAACTACCCTTTGTAGATCCTGGGGGCTCAGCCATGAATAAGTTTACTCTGGGGCTGCAACAACAAGTTCTACAAAAAATGACTACCTTTTGTAAACCTTAGGGGCTACAACCACAAGCAATTCGACATGATTACTTGGGAGCTGTCGCCACAAGTCCCACCCACGTGACTACCTTGCCGCCCATGAGGCTAAATCACAAGTAATACTTGTGCAAAAATTTTCCAGTAATAACTACGAGTACTAGTCTTCCCTAAGACAGATACTACGCTAAGCGACTTTTGAAGGGTCCACAAAACCCGTACTTCCAATTAGGCTCCGAGTACTCGCCATAGGTTGTAACTGCGAGATGCCAAAACAACTGAAGAGGCCATCGAGCCTACAAATCTCAAACAATTTAGAGTACAACATTGTCCGGGTAAAACCTGATTCTTTTGAAGAATGCCTACAAGGAATCATAAATCGAACGCCAAGTTAATGACTACATCTAGAGTCGTTGCACTCCAAGTAGCTTTGAAAGCGATTCACCTAGTTTTGGTGACTTGGTGACAATTTAATTAAAGTGTTAACGCGTTCTAACAAGTTTATTTGAGAATGAGTACAACTTGTACATGAAAGAAAAAGAATATGATGATTGACGACCCCCAATTCTTAAAGTGGAAATATCGACGACATTCGAAACCAAGACGAAGATTCAAATTCATTTTATTTTTTAAATTGAGTTTAAGAAAGCCTTACTATCAAGGAAAATCCATGGTTGATGTCTTGGAAGTGTCTCAAAGCTCAAAAGAATACCCAAACACCAACCAAACATCCGCACAAGTTGAAACAATCAGATTATGTGCATTGTAACTATCCTGGTTGACCAAGAATTTTTCCTAGTCGACCAGGTGAAGCTCTTTGTTTGGAATTCGCCTAGAATTCCTCGACCAAGTTTGGACCTAGTCGACTAGACCTGGGCGCCCAGCACTATAACAGTCACATTTTGGGGCTGTGGGTATTTATACCCCTTCATCCCCTTCCTCACATCTCTCTTGGCTCTCTCACTTGCATCTTGAGACAAACTCATCCTAGCTTTGATTCCTCCTTCCTTGCTCCACTCTTGAGCTAATCTTGCAAAGATTCGGATTTGTGGAGAGGATTTGGAGAGTTCTTGGTGAGAGCCTTGAGTGTGCTTCACTCCCATCTCTTGAGCTTTGGGGAACTTCGTCAAGCACCATGATTTGGATTTGTTAGTCTTTTAGCCTTGCTCCTTGACGGTTAGTGGTGACCGGTGAGCATTCAACTCGTGTGGATTGCCCTGGTAAGTTTGTATTACCTATCCTCGCGGAGGATTTCATAGTAAGTTTCTCAACCTTGATCTTGGTGGTCGGTTGGGAGAGGAAGCTCTTTGTGGGCACCTCAACGGATACGTAGCTTCCTTTGTGGGAGTGAACTTCGGATCTAAATCTTGTGTGTCCTTGTGTTCTTGTGTTCTTCGTGTTCTTGCTAGTTCTTGGTTTGACCTATTTCGAAATCTAGCCCGATCTACTTTTTGTGAGTGATTTAGGCACAAGTAGTCCACGGATTTGCAAGTATACTTCATCCCAAGACTGTGGTAACTCATAGATTCAAGTTTCGTTGGCTAATTGTTGAGTTAAATTCAAATCTTGCCACTAACCCAGAAAATCGCGTCCAAGTTTGGTCGACCAGGTTTCAGAACCTGGTCCACCAAGGTTGTACAGTTTTTCCTGGTTACTTTTATCCGCTTTGTTTTTTATTATTTTTCAGATTAGCTTATTCACCCCCCCTCTAGGCGACATTAAGGGACCTTTCAAGCTTAACCCACGCGTATCGAATTTTGTAGAGTCCTATGATTGTCGGTAGTGCGAGTACTTTGAACAAATCAAATAGGCATCACACATAAGATATATCACACATATATTACAAGAAGTGGAAGGACAAATTGTTCATTACATATGTTCCTAATCTTGCTCCAACTTCTCCACTATCTTGTGAGCCACCGGCTCAACCTCCTGCAGGTACTCCACAAACTTCTTCTTAGAGCAGTCTGCGGCCGTACCATCGGTCAGTGGACTCACATTTGCCTGCGGGTAAAAAGACTTGATGAGCCTGAGTACATGCTGCACAAATGTCATGGTAGTTCTAGTGATGTAGCCGGAAATCTTCTGTGGCGCTCCACAAAGATGCTCCAGCAGGCTTCTAGTTTTGGCTACGCCTTCTTTTGAAGGATACGCCATGTCGACGATGACGTGTGCAACATTCTTCATCTCTTCAAGTTCCCTCTGCCTCAGTTCTCCGTCGGTGGCTAAAGACTTGATCTGCTGCATGCAATCTACGAGCTGCCGGTCTGTGTCTTCGAGTTTCTTTGCCATGAGCTCTATATCCTCTGAAAGACGGTACACACCATTCTTCTAATCAGTCAGGAATTCTTCCTTATATCTTAATGTATTTTTGAGTTCTGCGGGCAACGAAACGAACAGTAGTAGTTCTATTCAGGGAACACTACTCACCTACATCTTGATGGACAAAGTAGCCGGGAAAAGATTACCACTGTGGGCCGTAGCCAAGGATTTATTCTTCAGCGCTAGATCTTCATTGTCCTTCTTGAGGAGCCAGACTTTCCGAGTACGTTCCAGCTTGATGGTGTCGAGTTGGCGCTGCAGAGTTATGTTCTTGTATTTCTGATCAGTTAATTGGGACTCCAAAGTCTGCAATCGATGAAGCCCATCATCAACGGATTTTAATTTGTCCGACTTGCGCTTAGACCTATTAGCTAGCTCCTGCACCACAAGGAGGTTTCAAGTTATACACAGCACAAGCTATTCAGTAAATCAAGTTACGACAGAGCAGGAATCATACCTTTGAAAAGTTGTACAACTCCTTGTGCGCGTCCATAAATTTCTTTAGGACCGCTGGAGTCAGCATTGGGTCATCAATCAGCTCTATTGGAACAGCATATTGCCACTTGGGCGGTGTGACCAGGATCCCACCTGCAGAAGTACCCGCAACACCTGCTTCTTCGACATTTGGTTGCTGCTGTGGGGTACCTGCCACTTCACCCGCTAGTATCAGACATGCCTCAGGAAGTAAAGTACTCACGGACGGAGGTGGAAAGATGGGCTCACCAGTAGGAAGCTCGGGGGCTGGCCACGCCACCTTGGGTCCTCCTTGCAACATTTCTTCTACACCCGCATCATCATTTCGGTTTTCAGTGGTGACGGGTGCAGGGACTTTCAACGCTGCAGCATTTGTTGTCTTATCTGTCTCAGGGACTGAGGAAGTCATGGCATCTCCAGACCACTCCAAGCCTAGAGTAGAGGAGGCTCTGTGGAACAAATCTACAATCAAGTACTCGAGTAAACTTTGGGTACTTACAGTTTGGATTTCTTCGGAATCAGCTTCTTTGGCTTGAGAGCCTTAGGCGCTGGAACGACTACCAATGTACCCGTTGAAGCTGGTACACCAGTCGAGGGTGGCGTCTGCCCGGCGCGGCCATAGAACAACTCGATAATGGGTCCACCATGATGGATGGAACATTCTGTTCCACATCGGTATCATCCCCGACTACTTCAGTTTCAACCCCTAGATTCGAACACTTCGAGTTTTCACCGGCAGCACTAAGGATAAAGAAGAAGAAAGTGTAGTAAAAAAATTAGGGAAAAGGCAACACAATAAAAGAATCTGCGGATTTGAGGAGTACTCTTACCTTGGTTGCTCATCATCATCACCAGCAAAGGCTGTAGCCCTGCGCTTCCGCGCGGTGACCCTGGGCTTCTTGGGGTGGCGGTGACCCTGGGCTTGCACCTTCTTGGGAGGCACTCGCTCCCTTCTTCCTTTTCAAGTCCGCCAAGGTGCGGTCATCGTCATATCCTCATCTTCTTCCTCGGTCATTGGATCAACGTTGGGGCGGCTCTCGTGCTTCTTCTGGTGCGCACTCGGCCGTAGATGGTTGGGGCGTTCAATCTCAGGCATGGGAGGCATGCTCATGTACAGATTTACATCCTCCTGCACAGAAAGCAATTAAGTATCAATACCAGAAAGCAGATTAAAGTACTCGATGGAGAAAGCAGACAACTTACTCGTACCTGTCTTGGCGGGTTCTTGGCGCTGAACAGCTGCGGGACATAGGTTACAACGTTCACATCCATCAGCACATGTTGTACTCACGTCGGGGCTTCTCCAGCTGGCAGCTGCTCTACAGACATACGGGATGGATCTTTAGTCTCAAGGTACGAAACCAAAGCGATCCCTTTTATGCAGAGGTTGAATTCGTTGCTCAAAGAAGGAGTATATGATAGATGCACCAGTTACTCCCATTTCCTTCAATCCTTGAATGAGCAAGATAAGCTCATCGACTTGATCCATCTCGCCCGGAGGAGGATTCCGGTTCCACTATGGTCGTGCTTTGGCTACTCCTTCGGTCCTCTCTGGCAGAGTCGGCTTGTGGTTACCAATGTAAAACCATCAGTCTTTCCAATCCGACGAACTACTCGAAAAATGGTATTCGATGTAGTTGTCCGTTTTTTCCTTCAATTGAAATCCTACCCCTCCAACTACATTTTTTTCTCCTCGCTGGGCTGTGGCTTGAGGTGGAAAAGATAACGGAAGAGGGCAAAATGGGGCTCGATGCCCATAAATGCTTCGCAGAGATGGACGAATATCTTGATATGCGCGATGGAATTCGGGTTGAGATGGTGGATTGAAGACCATAGAAGTAAAGAAGGCCGTGGACAGTGTTAGAGGTGGGGAGGGCCAATCCCCTTTCAACAAAATGTTTGAAAAGAATGATTTCATTTGTATTCTCTTGAGGATACAGCTGGCGAAAAGAAGGACGCCATTCAACAACATCCCTCTCCTGAAGAAGACCCTCTTTCACAAGACGCAAGAGGTCGTTTCTGGAGCACTTATTGTAACTCTAGTCACCTTCCACCAGCTTGTTCTCCTTCCTCTTGTGCTTCTCCCCCTTGTCGGTGGCCTTCGCTTTACCCATCCTTATGGTCATGAGCTTCTTCACTTGCATATGCTCGGGGGCTGACGAAGAGGGGACGTGGAGGTGCGCGAAGGTGAGTGAGAGCGCCGGTGACTAGTTTGCTGGTTGAAGGCGGTGGAGGAAGTGCAGACCTAGATCTCGATCTAGAAGTGGCGACAGGAGCAGAGGAAGATGAAAAGCTGAAAGCAGTGAGAGCGTGAGTTAACCCTAAGTCATCGCGCAGTTAAATAACCAGCGGCGGGCCTGTGGATCATTGAGCAGAAGCTGAAGAGTTTTTCTTGGGATAAGAATCATTTTGAGCGGTAATTTAGAGTTTTTTTAGGGAAGTTATTTGTTTAACTATTGTTTTAGGGATTGTATCCAAAAAAAGGGGGTTTTGGAATTTCAAACAAATCACTCTATTTTAACCATCAATTCAAATTCTTAAAAATATTCTATAACGCATGCCACGTTCTTTTGGATCCTTTTTCCAAACCTTAGGATTCGGATTTAAGACTCGGGGGTTGTGGGACACGTGTCATCATCGACTTGTTTTTCAAAATTTTTGGAGAATAAAGATCAGAAGAGTCAAGACTAATTTGATCCTCAGTCTGATTCTTCGATTAAACTTAAGGTTCGGTGGCTACTCCATATTGAGTGCGATTTTCATCACACCCCGTATAAAAGAAGACTTAAAACTATTCGGGGGTATGAGCACCTCATAGTCTTGAAGCAGCCAAGGAAGTACTCGGAAGACACTTTCAGGACGGAGTTCTGAAGAACTCGAAGACGACTTCAGAAGTACTCGGAAGCCGGCAGTACTCGGTTACGAAGAGCTCGAGGGCTTGTCAGATCTGGGGCCACGGGACTGCGCACATAGCATAGAATATTCTGGAATTATGGATGGGGCATGTCCTATACCTTATATCTATTGTAAAGTACTCGGATATGAGTAAGGCTAGACGGTATAGAAGGAAAATACCTGAATAGTACTTGGGTAAGACTGCTAAGCTAGTATCAGGCTAGGATTCTATGTAATCCTGTTCCCCAGACAAAGGCAATACAAACCACAACACATGACGTACGGTATTATGCACATTGCGGTACGAAGCTGTCTAAGTCTTTGTGTTCCTTGCACCTTCAAGTTCTCGATCTCGGCGACACCCTACCTACAACCGACCACCTCGGGGATATCTCTGGGTGGGCTTGGCGGTAACACCGATAGATAATAAGGGAACAAGTAAATCCATTTTTTTAAAAAAATATAGATATACATTTGATGAGATAAAATACAGCATTGACATATTGTAGCCATGCAGGCAGCCACAATGACCGCCGACCGGCAAGGCCAATGTGTTGCTGGGACTTGACTTTAATTAAGGTCTGACAAGATGTCGGCGAGCCATAGTTATGTCGTCTTTACTATAATGGGTGAGCAACAAAGGTGAACACGTTTGCAGTGAAAAGAACAGTCCACATTCAACTGCTCCAGTCCACATCAACACATGCAACAGAGAGTGAAGCAACACGAGGGAGAAGAGCGAGATTCAATATTTTTTTTCTCCTATGGTCAAACATTAAGATAAATTTTAGGAGATTTTTTCCTATGGTGCAGTTACACAATGGCTAATGTACGTTCCTATAGGAGCATTTATTACTTAATGCAAGCTTTTTCAACATATTGTGGGTGCCCTAAAGGCAAAGGCAATGTTAAAGTCCGAACCAGACTTAAGGTGGGACCGGGTGTCAGGAGGACATAGTTACTACAATTGCCACATGCTAAAGCTGTGAGAGTAGACACTGGATCCCACCTTAAGTCTGGTTCGAACTTTAACATTGCCCTTGCCTAGGAATGGGGCTCATGAATAGTTGACCATAGTTAAAGCAATTCACACAATGGTATGACCAGGATTCAACTGTAGAGGATTAGGCCGGTGATCAGAGAGAGTAGATAGAAAAATGATTTATTTTTTGCTTATGGTCAACCTTAGGCTTGTGGTGCACTGCAAGCTAAAGCTAATTTCCACAATATTTATATAGCTCACTTTATAGATGCAAGCATTACCTTAAGATCACCTTTTTCATACATTGTGGGTGCCCTAAGGGCAGCCACAATGTACAAAGCAATAAATACAATTTTATGGTGCACCTTACACATTGTGCAATGTGCAAGTAGCAATAGCCAAAACATTCATGTGGTGCACTTAAGCTTAGGTCAAGCCATAGTGAATAAAGGTTAATTTCGCTTCCCGGCCCTTGCTGTCTCACACACTCTACATGGAATAGTAAGCAGTTGTAGATACATGCCTTTTATTTTTAAGCGCAAACCATAAGCATTGTGAAGCTGATCATAACAATATCCAACTGTTTGTGGGTCCACCTTAAGGTGTTTTGAGCCACAGCCATTGCTCTTGCCTTTAAAAAAGATAACCTTAAGTAATGAATACAATCTTGTGGTGCACATTATACATTGTGTAAGTTAGCAATAAATAAAAAGAAATCCTACGGTGCACCTTATGTTTAAGGTCAAGTCATCGTGAATAAAAATTAATTTCTCTCCCTTTGCTCACCGTCTCACACTACTCTAGAATAATGAGTTGTTGATGCAGCAGATGTCTTCTCTATTTTCAAGTGCAAATCATAAGCATTGTGAAGGCGACCATAACAAAATCCAACTTTTCATAGCCCCACCTTAAGATGTGGTTGAACAACAAATATTGCCCTTTACTCTCACCGAGCATTGTCTGAGTAGTGCGTACTAAAAAACGATGTGTAGGAGCATCTCGTTTTTTCAGATGCGGCCCAAAAGTAACCTGCTCCAATAAAAGGAGTAGGGTTAATGTAGCATCCGATCTGTCTCTGGAAATGTATGTTTAGGGAGCGGGTGATGGTGTCACCCGCCGCTAAAATAGCATTTCTAGGGACAGGTGACGGGTATCACCTGTTCCTGGAAATGGTAGTCATTTCTAGGGGTGGGTGATAGCGTTTTTAAGGGGCGGGCGATTGCATGACCTACTCCTAATAATGATTTTCAGGGGCGGGTGATGGCATGATCTCATACAAATAAATTCATATTTTTTCAAATGATCTCGGATGAAGTGAAACATATCAAAATTATAGAGGTTGATGAGACCTAAAATTTAATAGTTGATAACTTTTTATTTAAGGTCATTTAGTAGTCCAAAGATTTATTATAAGTTCTCTAATTTTAAAATCTAGAAGTTTTGATTTTTTTTCAAACAACCTAGGATGTAGAGTAGCTCCATATTAAAGTTGTAGTGGTAAGATCTAAAATTTTATAGTTTATATATTATTCATTTAAGACCTTTTGGAATCACAAGATCATTTAATAGTTGCCAGTTCCGAGAAATGGCCGACAGCTAAACCTACTCGAAGTGTGTATCACGCGTCGTGATCGGAGGTGGCCTAGCACACAATGACTCAAGATTTATACTGGTCCAGGCAATCGTGCCCTACGTCCAGTCGGGGATCAGTCGGTTGTATTGTTTGAGCCTAGGTGCTCGTGAGAGTTTGGGGAGTTACAAGCTTTGCGAGTGGATGATGTGGTATGATCGAGATTGCTTTCCTAGGCGGATGATGCTCCCTTTTATAGTCAAGGGGGGGGGGGGGGGGGGGGGTCTCCATTACAGGGTAACCAAAGGTAGAGAGAGTGAGGGACAAAGAGAGAGTGTTCCTTGCTTTGCCGGTCAGGATCGCTGGCTCTGTCAGTCGGGACCGCCAACTCTGTCTGTTTGGGCCTTCCGATGACCACCATCCAAGTCTTTTGTCATGGGGTGACCGTCTTATCTTGTCCCTGTGCGTCATGCTGCGTTGGTCAAGGGGCGAGCGCGCGACGACAAGTACGGCACGATAGTCACGCTCCGTCCCTAGCGCTACCCCCCATCACTTCGTTGTGATGGAGGCGTGTCCGCTGGGTTATGATGACATTGCGCCCGTTCCCTTCACGAGAATGGTAGGTGGAATAATATCCCCCTACTGTGGCAATAGAGGGGACTGTAACCCCCGTGGAAGGAGTGGATGGCCTGTATGGCAAGTTGACTCCGGCATGCCCGCCCTTACCCTCTGGACCTACTCCCGGGGACGGTCAGTGTGCGAGGTTCGGCTGGTCCCTGATCCTGTCAGTCGGGAATAGTGACATATGCACGGCGAAGTCCGGTCGGTGCCTCAGTCTAGGACCGTGGTACGAACCTATGCCTCGGTCGTCCCCTCGATCGGGGACGCGGGTCGGGACCACAGGCCTGGGCGCCCTAGCTGAAGTCACGACCCACGTGGACGGTCGTTCGTTCCAGGCATTGTTTTGGGCCAGCCAGAATCCTGGTGGGAAGTGGCCCCGCTGGGGACCCCAGGTCCCTGGACCTGTCAGAGGTCCCCGAGCGGCTTCGTGATTTGTTTTAACGTGAACATGCTACTCTCAGTGTGTTGTGTTTTTGCCTAGAATGAAAAGTCACATCGCACTGCCTCGGCTACAAGGAAAACGTAGCGTACAGGGGGTTCCCCTTTGTGACCGTGGGTCAATCGGGGTTGCCTTAGTCTAACCGCGCAATAAGTGCACCGCAGCGGTACCAGCCGCCTATTTTTTGGTGCAGAACATCGAGGCATGCCGGATCCATCGCGTTGTCTTGCCGTAGATGGGCTCCTCCCTGTTTCCCCCGTGAGGATTCCCATTCTTTTGAGGCGGAGCCGCGCACCACGCGGCGAAGCTGACTCATGGGCAAACCTGATCTCGTATAATGGAGCTGCTTTCAACTCGTGTGCGTCCACCTGATGGAGCTGGTGGTTCCTCCAGCATCTGGTGGTAGAAGAATGCTTGCGAGCGGCAAGGGATAGCATGCGGGCGACGCCGTGTGCCCGGGCCTCTCCCAAGCTCGGTCCTCCGAGTGCTCCGCTCGGATGATCGAGGGGAGCGGGTACGCAGGCAGGGCACCGTCTCCGTCGGGCAGTCGGTGTGGCTTCCCCAGGTGCCTTGGCCAACCACGGGGGAGGCGCCGGCTCCCGGTGGAGGACGTGTCCGTGCTTCCACCGGCTGGGTCCAGGTACGGGGAGGAGCTCCTCGTCCCTTCCTAGTGCGGGGCGTGCCTGCGGGAGCTGCCCGGGAGAAAGAGCTCCTCACTTTCGCTTGAGATGGCAAGGAGTTCAGTTGGTGGCGACGGCAAGTGGATTGCTCGCCGGCGTCCCCTACCAAGTTGCCCTTGAGGATGGGGTGCAAGAAGAAGGCTTGCGAGGAAGATGCTCCTCCCAGTCTTCCCGCACTTGTAACAGCCCTCCTCAAGGTCCAACATTACCACCCTTGTGGTGGTAACAGGTTTTTGTACTTTGTAACGGCCCTGGGCCGACTGTACTTTGTAACACTTATTTGTCAGAAATAAAGTATGTTTATTCTGGAGTGTTGTGTGTCTACTGCGCCCGACCGTGAGTCCGGTCGGGGGCCAGAATTTTCATCGCTCTTTCCGAGTGGGAACCCGATACCCTGACTTGCCGAGGCCTTTGTCATAAAGGTGGGCGGTCGGGTTGGCAGCGTCGTCTGCGTGCATGCATAGAGGTGGCCCCGTTCGCGGTCTCCATGACCGGAGGGGTTGAACCAGCGTCACTTGCCTCGATGGCTCGAGTAACGAGCTTGGTGAGCTCCTAATAGGTGTTCCCGGGCAAAATTTCAGACGTTCGAGTGGAATCCGGGTCTGTCGTTCGTGATGGGATTGGCATAGCCTGCAGGTGGCATTCGACTGCTCTGTGACCTGCCTTCCAGCAGATGCCCGAGTCGTCCGACCAACTTAGGTGGCCCGATGGCCTCTCCTCGATGGAGATTCTAATGGGCATGGCTCGAGGTCCGGATCGGACGAGAAGGTCGAGATGAACCGAGTCGCTGCCTGAGCAGATCGGTGAGAACTGCTGGGGCTCATCTGCGTTTTCTTCCCTGGCTCTGTCTGATGTGAGGCGGCCTTGAGTCCTCCGTGGACCGGCTTTTGAATCTCGGTCGGTCAGATTCTTGAGTTGGGACCCATCGGCGTGCGCCCTTTCGGGTCTTGGGATATTCCAAAAATCAAGTGTTTAAACACAGTTATTGATCGGGGACGTGGCCTAAGGAAACTTACCAGGGAAACTGGAGCGCCGCCTCGCTTTTCGCGCCCACACCGCGGTCGCAGTTGGCCCCCGCGCCGCGTGCTACGTCCCGTCGGTTGGGCTTCCGCGAGGCGCCCCTTAAAAAGGGGAAGGACCGAAGGTCGTCGTCTTCCTCCTTCTCGCCCTTGCCTTTGCTCCAGCCGCCAGCACCAGCCCTCTTCCCCTGTTCCGCTAGCGCCGCTGCCTTCTGTCTCCACCCTTGTCGCGACTAAGGAGGAAGAAGGGGAGAAAGGGAGGAAGAGAGAGAAAGAAGTTGTTCCACTTCCGCCAACTGTTGCCGCAATGTCGATATGGAGGCCGTCGCCACCATTTGCGCTTTTGGTTGCGATAGATGAGATTTTTGTTACGCAAATTTTTTTCATGACCCTAAGTATGAAGATCGTTGCGAAAAGTAAGTATTATCGCAACCAAATGTGCTCCAGTTGCAATAACTGGTCCATGTTGCCACGATGTGATTTTCGTTGCGGACAATTTTATTGGCGTTGCAATACTAAGATGATATTGCAACGCTTTAGATGATGGTTGCGATAGCACGTCTATGTTACAACGAATATGATTCATTGTATATAGTAGTTGTCAGCGTTGCAAAAGTGGTGCACATTTAGCAACGAAAAATATATTATTTGCAACGCTTTAGCAGGTGGTTGCAATAGCACGTCCCTTTTACAACGAATATGTTTTGTTGTATATAATAGTCGTTTACATTGTAAAAAGTTGTACGTATAGCAACGATATAATAAATCATTGCAATTGCTACGGTATTTAGGAAAAAATTAAAAAAGTTTAAAAAAATAATAAAAAAGACATATTAGAAGGTTTTGAACCTGCGACCATTAGAGTTTTAAAAAAATGTACTTACTACTATACCATAATTGTGTTTGTGCGATTTGTAGCCACGAAATCTTATACAAATTAACTGGATATATGCCCTGCCGGATCATAAATTTTATCCACATTTACAACGAGGGATTTGAACTATTAGAAAATAATAAAAAGCCAATAAATGATTTTATATTAAAAAATCTAAATTGTTTACAAATTCATGCAGGTCCTTCTCTATTTTTTTCTTTTTATTAATTTATCAACTTGAACCATATTCTCTTTCTATTCACACCACACTCTTCTCTTTGTCCATGCTCCGCGTCGTCCTTCTCATCATTAGGTTATCATCCCCGGTTTCGCAGTCAGTAAGGTTCGGGAGCACAGCACTTATCTATCTACACCTAAAAAGACTCTAGAGGAATCATCCACATGCAGAACAAAACTATCCCATGCAGAAAAATCATTCATCTCCAAATTAGAATCGGACGGAAAAAGGAAAATATACATCCAGCATTATTATTGTATTGGCCCACCTACGCTTGGTAGAATCGCCTCGCCCATGCGGCTGTCCCGCGCATGTCCAGGCCGCACATCGGTCACATCAGTCGTCTCTCTCGCTCGGTCCGCACCCGCCGCCCATCCTGGCCTCGCGCCGGCCACACACCACCAGCTCTCATTCTCTCGCGTCCCCTGCAGCATGCTTCCTATCCGTGTCGAGAAAGCTAGCATGCGCACCGTAGCTGCCACATCCTCGTCCTCTACCGGTGGGCGGATTCCATGGCGGCGCCCACTCAGGTCCTGATGGTTCCTTGCCTCCGCAAAATTTTAGATATACTCTTGGCTAAATATCTAAAGAAAAATTAAAAAATCTAAATTAGAAAATGAAAATACCCAAATAAAAATATAAATTAGAACGGACAGCACAACACAATGGTTAAGTAAAAAAAAACGTCGGCCACACACCACCAGCTCTCATTCTCTCGTGTCCCCTGCAGCGCGCTTCCTATCCGTGTCCAGAAAGCTAGCATGCGCACCGTAGCTGCCGCATCCTCGTCCTCTACCGGTGGGCGGATTCTATGGTGGCGCTCACTCAGGTCCTGATGGTTCCTTGCCTCCGCAAAATTTTAGATATACTCTTGGCTAAATATCCAAAGAAAAAATACAAATCAAAAAATCTGAATCAGAAAATGAAAATACCCAAATAAAAATATAAATTAGAACGGACAGCACGACACAATGGTTAAGTAAAAGAAATTGAAATATCAAGCTTTGACAGGTTTCGAACATGAGACCTAAGATTCACAAGTTAGCTACTTACCAGCTAACCATACATGTATTTGTGTTATTGGTGGAATCATAAACTTATACAAATTAACGTAGACACGTTGAGGCATAGAAAAAGATCTAATTAATCTATACGTACGTGACCAAGTCCTAGACGCAAAAAGAGAAAAGACGAGTCCCCAGCAGTGTCGGGGCCTGGGTCTTCCGTAGCCCTGAGCCCTCGTCATCGCGGTTTCTTGGAGCGTTGTTGCGGCCTCCCTGCACAGCCGTCGCCGCCGTCCACTGCAAGCGTCGCGTCGTCGCGGCCCTCTCTTGCAGCAAGATTCGCGCTGTTGCCGCTCTTCCCTGCAGCCAGCACCGTCAGACGCCGTCTCACAAACTCTTCAAGCTGATCGACGGGCACCAGCGCAACTGTGCAGGCAGGCACCAGTCATCTAGGAAGGCAGCAACCGGAGGTAGGATTTTTGATCTAAACCTCTAGTGATCACCGGATCAAGATGATTGGATGGCTTTTATTTTAGAATTTCAGGGGCTACCCTTGGTCCGATTGCAATTCCAAACGACTGAAGTTCATTGATTTCTGAATTACAATTAGATCGATATTTCAAGCTTGATTTCTGAATTACAATTAGATCGTGTTAATTGAACTAGTCCATTGCTAATTGGTTGATTACATATTATTAACTGATTTTTATCAGTGTTCGCCTACACGGGCTACACGGCCATGTACACGGCGTGTAAACGGTACTCGATGAGTAGACGTGCAATTTAGGCCATAATCGGTATATTACACGCTACACGGTATTACACGGGTTACACGGTGTGTACACAGGCTAAACGGGCTACCCAGTACGGGAAAAAATGTTCTAAACGGGCGAGTAGCATACTGTTTAGGGTAAATAGCATACTGTTTAGGATAGAGAATACATCACTTAAAGGTCTTGCTTAAAGATTCAATTTTAATTCACGCAAAAGTGAATGCAAAACTCTCCAATAGTCATTCTCACTTGAAATTATTTTTTAACTTGTCATTATTATTGTTAGTTTTAAGCATATATACATGTTACTATACTTATATTTGTCAATATGGTACAAAACGTGTAATCCGTGTAATACCGTGTACATGGTGTGTACACCATCTACACGCTACACAGACCCACACCGACCGTTTAGCGTTTACCATTTAGCTGAACATTGATTTTTATATGCACGTTGTGTTTTTATGGACAACATCAGCACTAGCAGGCCTCAATTTATAATGCCCTGATTGTTGCTTTTCCCTTTGTTTATAATGCTCTTATTAATTATTGCAATATCTTTCATTGTTGCTTTTCCCTTAGTTTATAATGCCCTGATTTGTTTAGTTAACGTATTGCAGGAAAATCCTGTGTCATTTGGAAGATAGAATTAATGGCACATGATGATGATTGGAGTTGGATGATGTTATCTCAGTCAACAGATGTGTGCCAAGCAGGACTCGAGAAATTTATTGATACTACTTTTGAAGGCACCTATGCATCAGAGACTGCACCATATCCATGTTCAAGGTGTCGTGAAGTCGTGTACAAATCAAAGTCCGAGGTTCAAATGCACTTGGTGTCTAAAGGGTTTGATGAGAATTTCATTAAAGAGAAACGTAATGCTGAACCTTGGAATGATGATAGGGATCTGAATGTAGGCCCAGCAAATGATGCAATAGCTGCCAACAATCTGGTGTCCGCATTAATTAGGGGTGCGTCGAGTGGTAATAACAATGAAGAGCCAAATGAGAGTGCAAAGAAATTCTTTGATTTGTTGAAAGATGCGCAGCAAGAGTTGTATCCAGGTTGTTCCCAGCTTACCAAGTGCATGGGTGGATGGAGTAACCATTCCACAGGGCAAGCACTTAGCCTATTCTCGGATGCGCTCCCCCCGGACATTGTATCCCAGACACTATTGAGAAAGCACGGAAGATGATTCGCGACCTTGGCCTCACATATATTAAGAGACTTGCTTTTGAAGTTGAGGTTGAGAAGCTGAAAGAACAGCTTGCGGACCAATCTGCTGAAAGGGAAAGGGAGAAAGAAGAAAATAGGAGAAAGATGCAAGAGGATCTAGAAAATGCTAAGATAGCACTCAAAGAAGAACTGAAGCAAGAATTTCTTAATATGTTAGCGCAGCAGAAAGAAGCAACTATAAATCAGGTAAAATTTCAGAATAATGTGATCTTGATCTTTCATTTATTATACAATGTCGCCTTTATCATTCATTTATTCAGTACCATGCTTCTTTATGCTAGCTTCTTGTATAGATGCTTCTTTATGCTAGCTTCCTATATAGCGTGCAATCTTGTATGGAAAAGTATCTTTATGTTGTGTTAACTAGCATTATAGCTTCATGGATAAACACCTTATGTTAAACATTGACTATATAGATTATGGATAAACACCTTATTTAAATTAGCAGAGTTCGAAATGTATCTTAACAAAATATACCAAAACATAGTATAAACGGGTGTAGAAGTGCTCTAAATCAGTCTAGACATGTTTCTAAATGCAAGTATATGTATTTCATTTAGTGAAGTATAAATGACTGTCCTTCCATTTTCTTATTTTATGGAGTTGTGAAATATCAGTGAACCCTCATGTCACCGGTGCATATATTTTTGGCTAGGAAACTGTATGAAACGTGTCATTGCATGCCTCGTCGGTTGCTCCAGATTTTATTCTATATTGCAATATGCACCATTTTTTCATGTTCTTAGTGACCACCTGCTGTGGATCTGTAAAAAATCGTATCAGCCATAATTCTCCTTGTTCAAAAGATATTTATGTTTATACTGGCAAAAACTTATGTTTATACTTGCTGTTTATTTGCCATACGTGAGAGTACTTACTAGCCTAGGTTTCATGTATCTTTTTATCTTTTCTTTAAGTTCTGAACCAAACAAGATCTCGTCAAGCTGTGATTAAATTTTTTGTTGATAAAATCTGATTTAGTTGGTTTATTAAATTTTCCCTGTTGAAAAGTGTTGACGCCAGATTTTAACACGTGTTGAATCGGCGTCAGGAAGAGAAGAGACCGGCTGATGCGGCAGATTTAAAGGCTACAGTTGGGAATCGGCCGATTGAGGCTACAGTTGGGGATCGGCCGATGGACGATGCAGCCTGCGCCAACAGTTAGGGAGATGAAGCCATTGGAATCCCAACAGAGGATCCAGTCAAAAGTGGCCTGACGTTGGTCAAAAGAATGATGCCGACTCGGTCATGAAGCAATGGAAAGAGTCTGGATTGGACTAGGAGATGGCGGCAGAAGATTCTGCGGGAGCCCGTTTCCTTTAGGAAAATATTAAAGATATAGTAGTTTTATATTTAAATCAAGTTTGTAACAGATCGTAATCCATCAGGAGTCCTAGTCCTAGGCTATAAATAGGAGTCGTCAGGGTTTTGTAGGATATACATCAATCAATCAACAAAACAATCTACTTTTTCATCGCACTTTACTTTCAAGTCGGCGACTTCGCCAATACTTTTTCTTCTTTCACGAGTTCATACGGATTGGCAGGGCTGCATCGACACGATCTCCGGCCAATTGGTAGGTTCCGCTTATCGAATAACATCTAAGCTTTAACTTCGGGCGCATCGCCGTTGTTTCGTTTAGATTTATTTACCAGTTATCGATATTTACCAGAATTATAGGTTTTACCTATTGTTCTAGTTTTATCACCAGTTATCCAGCTTGAGATCGAAACTATCAGCTTTATCATCGCTTTCTCTCGTTCATTATCATACAGCCGACTAGATCTATTTCAAGTGTTGCATTTGTAATAATTGTTTAAGTTGCTCCAGCAGTTTTCTTTGCAATTATTACGTGATTATCGGCTGATCCATAGCCGGTCATCTTCATAGCAAATCGGCCGATTCGCCGATACGCTTTTCGGGACAGAACGGAACCTCAGCCAATCGGAACGCCTGGAATTTAATAATTTTATTTCCTTGTCAATCAACAGGTCAGATTGACTGGCACGCCGCGCGAACCGCACAAGGGCAATCACCCGAACAGGAGTTAAGCAGATTCTCCCGGGTCGTGTGTCCGACGCTGAAGGTCATCGGCCGATTCCTGGCCGATTTTAGCGCCAACACACTTTTGGCACGCCTGGTGGGACCACCTCAAGATCCAATATGTCAAAGACCACCGAAGTTTCTGAGAACAACATCATTGAGGTACCAGAAGCAGATCTCAAAGACGACCAGAAAGAAGAACTGGCAAAACATCTAGAGGACTACAAGAAGATGTATCTGCAATCTTTCAGTCGTTCCAGAAGCGGGGAGGCAATCAAGAAAGCTCTTCTTCCAGTTCCCTGCCACATCACCATCGCTGAGGATTCGGGCAAGATGTCCGATATGATACAACAGTCCGTCTATCAGGCTTTTATAGACCAATCCTTAGTTATGACCAACACGGTGTATAACGCCGTCATCAGTTCTCTGGTCAGCGGAGCAGCTCAAGGATATGAGGGGCCAGCATACGCCCCACCTATTGTACCTCCAGCCAGAAGCTTACCAAGCACGTCCCACTCGGCTCCTTAGCCGATGTCGACGCAACACGAAGGATACAACACTTCGTTGCCTCCAATGCCTCCAGGGTATAACGGTGCACCATGTTTTCGATTGCAAGCGCCGCTTCAGCCTGTCCAGATTGCTTCTGTGCAATCGCTGCCCTCAAACTCAGTGCCTTGGGGGGCACCAGCAACGGCAGCTTTTCCTGATCAATCAACCGGACATGGGAGCTATCCGATCCAAGCACCATTCCATTCGGCCGTTCGGCCGACGGTCCCTCAGTATCAACCAACCACGTCAGAAATCGGCAGGGGGGCAGACACTGTAGAAGCACGGCGCCGATGATGATGTACGATGGGGCAGCGGATTCGCTTCGCCATCAACTGTCAACTGCTCAGACGGCCACAATGCAACAGAATCCGCCACACGTTTCGACCCATCACCCGGCCGTATCGCCGCCAATCCACCAACATATGCCGGCACCCCGAACAGCTGTTCATCAGCTGCAAGTGGATTGGACGGCAAGAATAGCGGAGGTAATTCAGGACGAATTCGGGTTGAAGCCGAAAGTGCAGACTTATACGTACAAGACGCCATACCCATCGGCCTACGACCTACTGCCATTTTCCCACCGGTACAAAGTTCCTGACTTTACCAAGTTTTCAGGGCTGGACGACACCTCTATCGTGGAGCACGTTAACAGATTTATCATCCAGTGCGGGGAAGCCGCCACACAAGATGCTCTGAGGGTGCGTCTGTTTTCATCGTCTCTGTCTGGATCGGCCTTCCAGTGGTTCACTACCTTACCACCCAATTCCATCGTTACTTGAGCCGATCTAGAAAAGCAATTCCATAAGTACTTCTACGCGGGAGTACACAAGATGAAGCTTTCAGATTTGACCAGCCTCAGGCAGAGGAGCGACGAACCAGTAACTGGGTACATACAGAGGTTCAGAGAGGTCAGAAACAAATGCTATACCCGAGCTCTGACCGATGCCCAGTTGGCCGATATCGCTTTCCAAGGCCTCTTGCCACATATCAAGGAGAGGTACGCCTAACAAGAATTTGAAAGCTTAAGTCAGATCGTTCACCGATTGGCCGGTCAGGAAATACGTCCGTTTGAGCAGCGGAGGAATTTCCAGAAAAAGGTGGCATATTTGGAAGGATCTGAATCCGAGGAAGAGGAAGAAATCGGCCTAGCAGAATGGGTCAAAGGGAAGAAGCCAATATTGTGCCCTTTTGAAAAGAAAGAACCAGAAGCGTTCAGCTTTGACACATCAAAGGCCGATAAAATCTTCGACTTACTGCTCCAGGATGGGCAGATCAAGCTCTCACCATACCATACCATTCCTTCAGCCGATCAGCTCAAATATATGAAGTACTGCAAATGGCACAACGCTACATCTCATGACACAAATGAGTGCAAGATCTTCCATCAGCAGATACAGTCGGCCATTGAGCAAGGGAGACTCAAGTTCGAGATCCCGGCAAAGCCGGCAAAGCCGATGAAGATTGATTAGCATCCTTTCTCGACTAACATGGTTGACACGGGAAGAAACTCACTTCAAACCAAGGTGCTGACGTCGGAATTGGCTAGAAGAAGCGGCGCCATGGATCCCAGAAAGCAGGTCACGGTGGACGATGTCAAAGGGAAAAGACAGGCTGAAGACGAGGGCGAAGGATCAGAACGATCGCGTAGACCCGTCACTTCCCAATTCTTACTCAGCAAATATCGGCGGCAGCAGGAACGGTCAAGATACCAAGATGAGATGATACGCCGACACGAGGATCATTGGCGATGTCCGTTCTTCATCCATAGCTGGGAAAATGACCTCAGATTGCCATCAGCCGATGACTGCCCTGAGTGCAGCGGATCAAGTCGCAATGATCGCCCGTTCAAAAGATCGCACTTCAGAGATAGAGGATCAGAGCCGATCAGCAGAAACTGGCGCGAACAAGAAGGTCGGCGCCTTTCAGTGCATGATCGGTTGGGGGGCAGAGTTGACCGGTATGACCGGTCGAAGGGCAGGATCAACCAGCAGAAGCGACTGGGGGGCAGAACCAGCATACACGATCGGCTGGATGAAATGGCTGATGCTAGGGTGTCAGATGAAAACCCTCTAGGACGGGAACCAGACTGGGAGCACGCCAAACAGTCGGCCAGACCAGTAAACCCCAGGTGGTGCCCTGATGGACTGTCTAAATCTCAAAAACGAAGGATCCAACGCTTGCGCCAATGGGAACAACAAGAGGAAGAGCAGAGGCAGGTGCTGGATAAGAAAAACAACAGGTCTCGGGTCTGGCGCCCCAAGAGAAACAACAACAAGGAGGGCGACAATCAAGAATCGGCAGCTGATGTCAACATGGTGTTCATATTGCCGATGGAGTTCATGGCGCCCGCCGATCGTGATAAAGCGACAAGGATGGGGGAGCAGATGGCGCAGTTGGTTTTGGAGCCGATGACAGTCACCTTTGAGAAACCAGAAGACGAAAAATGGCAACATCTCAAGGCACTATTTCTCAAAGGACACGTTACCGGACACCCATTACTAGGCTACTAGTGGACGGAGGCGCCGCAGTCAATATCATGCCATATGCCATATTCCGGAAGTTAGGCAAAAGTGATGAAAACCTGACCAAAACGGACATGATGCTCAAAAACTTCGAAGGCAACGTGTCTCCCGCCCGCGGAGCGCTCTGCGTCGACCTCACCATCGGCGGTAAGACCCTTCCCACTACCTTCTTTATTATTAATGGTAAGGGATCCTACAACATGTTGCTCGGTCGCGATTGGATACACGCGAATTGTTGTGTCCCGTCTACAATGCACCAATGCCTTGTACAATGGGTCGGCGACAGTACAGAGATAGTCATCGCCGATTCCACCTACAGTGTTGCGGCGGCCGATACGCAACAATGGAGCTATGAACACGTCAAGTGCATATCAGGCAGAATTTGGGACACTGATTTTCTGAAAGTGTCCAATTTTGGTCTACAGCCGATCCAAGCAGTCGGCTCTGAAGATTCAGAATAGATGGATCAATTCGTCCGAGAAGACGGGAAGCTTGGGCATGGATTTACGTCGGCCGATTCATTGGAGATGGTGGATTTAGGAGATAGTAGCAAGCCAAGGCCGACGTATATTAGTGCTAGCTTGGATACCGGATACAAGTGTAAATTGACAAGTTTATTAAAAGAATTCAAAGATTGCTTTGCTTGGGAATACCATGAGATGCCTGGTCTAGACCGGTCCATTGTTGAACACCGGTTGCCTATAAAATCAGGATTTCGGCCATATCAGCAGTCTGCACGACGGTGCAACCCCAAAATTCTACCCGATATAAAGGCCGAGATCACAAGATTGATTGAAGCAGGATTTATTTGGCAGTGCCTTTACGCCGAATGGATTTCTAATATTGTACCCGTATATAAGAAGAACGGAAAGTTGCGCGTGTGCATCGACTTCAGGAACCTAAATCAGGCTACACCAATGGACGGGTATCCGATGCCGACAGCCGATGTTTTGATAGATGCTGCCGCAGGACATAAAGTCATCAGTTTCATGGATGGTAATGCTGGGTACAATCAAATATTAATGGCCGAGGAAGATATTTCGAAGACGGCTTTCAGGTGTCCGGGTCACCTCGGTCTGTTCGAATGGGTTGTAATGACCTTTGGGTTAAAGAACGCCGGTGCTACATATCAGCGGGCTATGAATTATATCTTTCACAAGCTCATTGGTGTATCGGTGGAAATTTACATCGACGATGTTGTGGTCAAGTCGAAAGGGCATCGGGAACATCTGGCAGATTTACAAGAAGTATTGGAGTGCACAAGGAAGCATGGGTTGAAAATGAACCCAAACAAATGTGCATTCGGCATATCGGCTGGGCAATTCTTAGGATTCATGGTCCATGAGCGCGGGATAGAAGTTAACCAGAAGACCATAGCTGCCATCAACAAGGTTGTAGCCCCGCAGAATAAAACTGAACTGCAATCCCTTATCGGCAAGGTCAATTTTATTAGAAGATTCATATCCAACTTGTCTGGGCGTATTCAAGCTTTCACTCCTTTGTTGAAATTGAAGCCCGACCAGGAATTCGTGTGGGGAGAAGAACAACGCAAAGCGTTAGAAGATATCAAGCAATATCTAATTTCACCACCGGTGTTGGTCCCGCCACAGCCCGGTAAGCCGTTCATGTTATACTTATCGGCTGATGAACAAGCTACTAGATCGGCGCTGGTACAGGAGTTCGAAGGAAAGGAACAGGTAGTATATTATGTCAGTAGAAGACTCCTGGACGCCGAAACAAGATATTCCCCGGTGGAACGGTTGTGCCTGTGTCTATACTTCTCGTGTACCAAGCTCAGGCATTATTTCTTATCGGCAGAGTGCGTAGTCGTATGCAAGGATGATGTGGTAAAGTATATGCTATCACTGCCAATTTTGAAAGGACGGATTGGAAAATGGATTCTGGCCCTGTCAGATTTTGACTTAAGGTACGAATCGGCCAAGGCTGTCAAGGGTCAAGTTATGGCCGATTTCGTGGCTCAACATTGTGGACCGGAAATTACTGTTGTTGAACTGGTTCCATGGACTCTATACTTCGATGGTTCTTCGTGTGGAGCCGGATCGGGAATCGGCATCGTTCTTGTATCGCCTCGGGGGGCAAGCTATGATTTCTCTCTGCCGATAGAAGCATCCGCAACCAACAACCAGGCGGAATACCGAGCCGTCCTGAAAGGTATCCAATTGTTGAGGGAAGTCAAAGCTGATGCAGTCGAGATTTTTTGAGATTCCATGCTCATCGTAGATCAGTTAATGGGGAAATCTGAATGCAAAGATGATATCTTAAGAATTTACTATGAAGATTGCCTCCAGCTGTTAAAGCAATTCAGGTCTGCGGTAATTGAGCACATTCCCAGAAATTACAATGAAGAGGCCAATAGGCTTGCCCAACATGCGTCCGGGTATCGGCCGATTCAAGGGGCCATGATCCTGGAACTCACGACCGATGATTGGCGAAAGGAGATTGCCGATTACTTGAAGGATCCGTCCCAGAAGGTGGATTGGCGAGTGCGTTTTCAGGCCACAAAATACGTGTTACTTGAAGACGATTTGTTTTACGGGACGTTTGATGGAGTTCTTCTCAAATGCCTGGGAACGGAAGAAGCAAAAGTTCTGATGGGGGAAATCCACGAAGGCGTATGCGGAGCCCATCAATCGGCTCGCAAGATGAAGTGGATGATCAGAAATAATGGGTATTATTGGCTGACGATTCTTGAAGATTGTTCAAATATTATAAAGGTTGCCAAGATTGTCAGAAGTTTGGCAATGTGCAGAGTGCACCGGCTTCAGCTATGAACCCGGTAATCAAGCCATGGCAGTTTAGAGGTTGGGGAATAGATCTCATCGGACAGATTCACCCTCCATCAAGCAAAGGGCACAAGTTTATATTGGTAGCCACTGATTATTTTACCAAATGGGTGGAGGCAGTTCCGTTGAAGAACGTGACATCGGCCAATATGATAGATTTCGTTAAAAACCACATTGTTTATTGGTTCGGTTTTCCTCAAACTATCACAACTAATCAAGGGACGATGTTCACGTCAGGAGAGTTCGGAGAATTCACCGCCGATATGGGGACTAAACTGTTGAATTTTTCTCCGTACTATGCTCAAGCCAATGGCCAGGCCGAATCATCCAATAAGGGGATAATCAAGTTGGTCAAGAGAAAGATAGAAGAACAGCCCAAGAAGTGGCACATGTCTTTGGCTGAATCTCTATGGGCTTATAGGATGGCTTGCCACGGGGCCACTAAGATATCTCCTTATCAGTTGGTATATGGTCACGAGGCAGTCTTGCCTTGGGAATTAAGGACAGGGTCAAGGCGTATATCGCTTCAAGATCAGTTGACAGCCGATGACTATTCCTTCCTCATGAAGGAAGAGCTCGATGATTCGGCGGGTCAGTGATTGAGGGCCCTGAATAGCATTGAAGAAAACAAGAAAAGGGTGGCCAGGTGGTATGAGAAGAAGGTCAAGGTTAAACAATTCTCCCAAGTAGATTTGGTATGGAAGTTGGTGCTGCCGATAGGGTCTAAGGATCCCAAATTTGGTAAATGGTCGCCCACTTGGGAAGGGCCGTATAGAATCGGCCGATGTGCTCCGGAAAAAGCATATATACTAGAAACTATCAAAGGGGAAGAATTCGCAAGAGCCTTAAATGGGAGATATCTGAATAGATACTATCCAAGTATATGGGTAGGTGCAACTTGCGGTAAGATGCATCAAGACAACATGGCCAATTCCTATCGGCTTTTGTCTAATAGCCGATGTAAAAATGACATCGCCTTAAGGAAGAGACATTTTGATTTGGTCTGACCGATTCACTATTCGGTGAAAACAGCAGAGTACATGGCCGACGTGCTACAAGTCGCCCTTAGAATAAATAAGTACCAATATATCTATTGATCATGCTTTTTCTTCATCTCTCGCTCAATCCAGCCTAATTATGTCAAAAGGCGGATGCTCTTCTCTTCCAGATCCTCCATGTTGGCTTCAGTCTCGACTTGATGAGGAAGTGGATGGCTCCTGTCAAGAGGTGGTTGGGATGTTCCCGCTGCGGCATCTTCAAGAGCAACTGAGCGAGGGAGTGGATGACTCCTTTCAGTTGGCGGTCGCCTGGAGCAGTTAGCATCTATATGATCCCAGACTTTCTGGATGTCGGCAGGAACATGACCTCTGAGTTTTTCAAAGTGAGCTTTTATCAGATCTATATCCGTCTGCGACAGTGGTTCGTCTGAATGCATAACTTCAATCGCTCGTTCCAGACTGGGACTAAGGCGTTTTGGCTAAGAAGGAGCAAATAACTACCCAGTATCATAGCGATTGAGATGTCAAGGGAGGAAATAGAAGAGGGTTCGTACCTAGTTGACAGAGAAGGAGGAAGATGAAGAAGTCATCTTGATGTTCAGCCTGGGAGGATAAATATCAAATTATTGGAGAGGAAGAAGATGGATAATACAGACGCCTCTGGAAACGATGGGGGATCTCGTACTTATAGAAGGAAGGGGGTAAAGAGATGGTAGGATGCGTCCCATCGGAGTAAAAGCGTTCATAAATGAAAAGCTGCCAAAGAAGACGGTCCAAGTTCGAATCGGCGCGTCAACATTAAGAGGGCATTAAATGTTTACAGGATTCTTTACAATTCACCCAAGGAGGGCATCAATGATCACAATCGCTCGTTGCCTGATTTGATCGGCCGAGTCTAACACTCTTTGGTCATCATCAGCCGATCCGGGGACTTCTGACATATGACGATGAATTTTTATTGCTTCACGGGCCAGGTTATGTCTTTCTTGCTTCAGCTCAGCGATGATATTTGGAAGGTCTTGGAGTCTCTTTTCTTCAGCAGCTATGTCCTTGGTCACCTGCTCCATCTCTTTGGCTAGCTCTGCCCTTCGCTGTTTGAGGCGATCTATGGCGCCGACGATATCTGGACGGGAGTTCTCAAGGAAGTTGATTTGTTGGTGCACTTCTTGGGCTTGGTGTTTGTGGGAGTCTTCTTCCTCGCGGGCTTGTGCTAGCTTGGCGCAATCGGCCATATGGCGCAGGGCCCTGAACACTGAAGTCTGCACCGACTCTATGCATGCAGCATGATCCAGAGTTTCTGTCGCTTCCTTTGGGATTCGGCCTCTGATGTCACTAAGAAGTCGCCGAATCAATGAGGCATCTCCCACTAATCGGCGGATATCATCTCGGAGAAGGGTCCGCATACTCTCGAGCTTGGCACGGACGTCATCAGGAATTGAGCTCGATGTAACTTGGTGTGAAGCGACCTCTTCATCGTCAGAAAGGGGAACCACGAAAGAGAAAAGACTGTTATTGGGAGTGTCTTGTTCCTGTGAAAGAATAAAGATAAGGATTAGCAGACAGTAAAGGAGAATCGGTTGATTTGGGTGATAAGTTTGTTACCTCTTTGAAGCGGATTTCTCTTGCTTGCGCCGGCGGGAGTGCCACCCTCGTCTCAGGAACCGGTGCGATCGGCTCATCAGAAGAGGAAGACTCGACAACTATCAGTGCCCTGCTCGGGCCAGTTTCCTGGAAAGGTATGGGAAACCGATTTTATGAGTATACTGCGAATAATTAAGTCTGATGATATGAGATACCTGCCATACATCTGTGAGTCTTCCGGCCAATGTTTGTTGGGGAGGTACAGTCGACGCACCCAGATTAGCCTGCATCAAAATTGGTTAGTTTTTATTGAATATCAAGAGATTGAGTTAAGAAACTCTCTACCTCGGTGAGGAGAATCGCTGGCGTTTTGGCTTCCGCTTGGGACGTAGCCGATTGCTGCGGAGACGGCGCTGGGGCAATTTGTGCAGCCTGACAGAAGGAAGAGGTTAATATTGATAGAATACTTAAAAGTATGTGAAGTATGCGAGGTTACCTGAATCGCTTCTACCAGTAGTGATGCAGCGGCCGCTCCAACTTCTGTAGCACTCTGGAGATCGACCTCCTCGTCAATCGGCAAAGTTGGCGCAGTTGGAGTTTCAGCCGATGCCACCGCCGATTGATCAGCCGGTCCTATACGAGCATGTACTCAGTGGCTCATCTTCTTCAAAGTGGGCCTTTTCGGTGTTTGCTTCCATCGGCCACTAGTGATGTCTTTGATGGTCGGGGCGTGATGGTCGAAAAGTGGAAATGGTGTGTATGGGCGATTGCTCTCTATCGGCCTACCACTTCGGCTCCGCGTCGGGGGAATTTGACTTTCGTACTGAAAAGAGAAATACAAGTTAGCGGCGAGATTGCAGCATGAAAAGGGACAATGTTGAAATCAGCTGGGAGAAAGGTAATACCGCTGCACTTGAATCGGTGTTGTCTGGGTCCAAACTATTACAATATGTTGAAGGAGACGAACAGAAGAGATGCTGCTTCCATTCTGCCCACCATAGTTTGAATTGTTGGACGGCAAAAGGAGCCACTATCCAGTTGTTTAAATCGATGGTACTGGAGTCTGGCATCAGATTGCATAGCTGACTGTAGTCAAGGCTCTTGGTGAGTTCATCTCGGAATTTCGCACGGCCGGCAAAATAGACTTGAATCGGCAGCTGACCAAAGCCGAATTGCCATGCTGTGACTAATGGGTTATAGAATTCGTAGGTTGGAAAGTCCTTCCCAGAAAAGAAGTTGGCCGGTAAAATCCCTGGCTTGATCAGAATATCCATGAGATCACCGTCAAAAGAGTTGGATGATGAATCATAACAGACGGGAAGCTCGAAAATCGGCCCTGTCATCTGATACGGGTACCAGCTGGTGGTCTCTTCACTGAAGTCGTTGTAAAAACATCTGAAGTATTCGGCCGTTCGGGTGGCAGTGAACTGACAACCAGGGGAAACTGATGCTGCTTCTCCAAAAGAGGTACACCATCGTCGTATGGTGGAATTCTCCTCTGACTCGATATTGGGAAATGTTTTGGTCTCTATCTGTTGTTGGGAGATCTTGCTCATATACAGGTTAAGCCAGAGGGTGATGAACCACCAAGGACCACCAGGATTACCAATCGGCTCCCCTTTGATAAATTGACCCCGATTTGGTGCATCATATGGTAGGCCAATCCTAACAGATGCTTTCCAAGGGGGATGGCCGATCCTATTGACAGAGCTTCTGCCAGAGCTTGTGTATTGGATGAAGAACCAACTGCTCTGCCACAGAAGAAGTGCTTCTCTAGCCACATCATTAAGAACGTTGTGTGTTCTCTCTCTGAAATCGTCCCGGTCCTCATGTTTTTGTTGATATACCCCTTCCACCCGCCGATTCCTTTTGTCGCTAGCCGATGGGTTGGTTTGATCAGATAATCAAAGGATGTATTAGGGGAGGAGATATCAAGGCCGGTCAGCATCAGGACATCGGCCAAGGTTGGAGTCATAGGTCCGTGCCCAAAGAGACGTGTTGAGCGCGTCGGACCAGAAATAAGAGGCCGCTATTACTTAGGGTTCATTTTTCTCCATTTGGGACAAAGAGAGATTGATGCACTGGCCGATTTTTAACTCATCCCACTGAACTCTCTTGGACTTGGCTAATCTTTGGTACCATTCTTTCCAGCCAGGGGTTTCATTCGGCCAAGATCTAAAAGCACCTGCCCATTGACCCAAATCCATGGGTGATTGCTTGAAAGGTATTCTATGGGTTTCTAAGTTGATCAAATCCGTTGGGTCTGGATTCCCCATGGGACCTAAGCAGATGAGACCAGGGGCTTCAGAAAGGGGAATAGTGATCTGGTGCCTAAATGCCTAAAAATGGGGGAAAAGGGAGAAAATTGAGAATGGATCTAAAAAGTGCCCGAGCAGTAAAAAGTAAAAGAGGAAAGTTTCGGATAATTACCTCTGGAATGAAACTCATCGTCGCCGATGGAGTCACCGATGGAGTCGCCGATGGGACCGCCGTCGCCGAGGAAGTTGCCGGCGGAACCTCCACGGTTTGTGAAGTTGCTGATGGCGCCGCCATTGGAGGGATGAAGCAGGTTGCAGGCGCGAGAAAAATTGCCGGAGGATGCGGTTGGAGACCGAGAGGGCACAGGGAGAAGATGAACAGTGATTCGCTGGGAGGAGATTGCTAGGCTCGTGGGGAAGGAGCGGCGGAGAACACCAGCACTTAAGGACGATCCAAGAGAGAAAGGGTAAAGGCGGGATTTTTGCCGCGCCGTCTACATGAATTCCAGGGGAACAGTTGTCTCAAGCGCCCGGTTCGAGAAGATTGCAATCATCATGTAGAAGACCGCGAAACGGAGGGGGATTTTTGCTGCGTTTGTTTCGAAGAAAGATTAAAGAAAAGAGTTTTGAAGTAAAAGTTATGTTTTACTCCGAAACTGGGGGGCATGTGTTGACGCCAGATTTTGACACGTGTTGAATCGGCGTCAGGAAGAGAAGAGACCGGCTGATGCGGCAGATTTAAAGGCTACAGTTGGGAATCGGCCGATTGAGGCTACAGTTGGGGATCGGCCGATGGACGATGCAGCCTGCGCCAACAGTTAGGGAGATGAAGCCATTGGAATCCCAACAGAGGATCCCAGTCAAAAGTGGCCTGACGTTGGTCAAAAGACCGATGCCGACTCGGTCGTGAAGTAATGGAAAGAGTCCGGATTGGACTAGGAGATGGCGGCAGAAGATTCTGCGGGAGCCCGTTTCCTTTAGGAAAATATTATAGATATAGTAGTTTTATATTTAAATCAAGTTTGTAACAGATCGTAATCCATCAGGAGTCCTAGTCCTAGGCTATAAATAGGAGTCGTCAGGGTTTTGTAGGATATACATCAATCAATCAACAAAACAATCTACTTTTTCATCGCACTTTACTTTCAAGTCGGCGACTTCGCCAATACTTTTTCTTCTTTCACGAGTTCGTACGGATTGGCAGGGCTGCATCGACACGATCTCCGGCCAATTGGTAGGTTCCGCTTATCGAATAACATCTAAGCTTTAACTTCGGGCGCATCGCCGTTGTTTTGTTTAGATTTATTCACCAATTATCGATATTTACCAGAATTATAGGTTTTACCTATTGTTCTAGTTTTATCACCAGTTATCCAGCTTGAGATCGAAACTATCGGCTTTATCATCGCTTTCTCTCGTTCATTATCATACAGCTGACTAGATCTATTTCAAGTGTTGCATCTGTAATAATTGTTTAAGTTGCTCCAGCAGTTTTCTTTGCAATTATTACGTGATTATCGGCTGATCCATAGCCGGTCATCCTCATAGAAAATCGGCCGATTCGCCGATACGCTTTTCGGGACAGATCGGAACCTCAGCCGATCGGAACGCCCGAAATTTAATACTTTTATTTCCTTGTCAATCAACAGGTCAGATTGACTGGCACGCCGCGCGAACCGCACTAGGGCAATCACCTGAACAGGAGTTAAGCAGATTCTCCCGGGTCGTGTGTCCGACGCTGAAGGTCATCGGCTGATTCCTGGCCGATTTTTAGGGCCAACAAAAAGATATTTATGATTATACTAGCAAAACTTAATAGCATGCATAGCTGAACTTCAGTGTTTCTAAACTCCTGTGTTTCTGAACTTCATGGTTTCTGAACTCTAGTTGGTTACAGCCTTAGCATGAAGAAGAATTTTTCTATTTATAAATGACAGTAACATTTATTTGGTTGCTTTTATTCATAAACTAATGATTATGATGCCTAATCTTTTATCTCAATATTTTTATGTGTAGACCACCCCGGAAAACAACGATAGAATACAAATTGCACCTTTCATACAAGGGGACGATGAGGCTGCTAAACTTGCAAATCAAAATGTAGATGCATTACAGCAGGTAATAACATTATTACACTATGTTCCATGTAATATAGAGCTATGTACCTTATTGTAGCTAACATAGATCGAACAATTTAATGTTGCTAGACTCGGCCAGAAAGTGTTGTCACCGTGCAAAAAGATGCAGCAGCAGCAGCTACTCGCTACAATAAAAATTCTACTGTCAGTAGAAATCTTTTCAATGAAAAAACTACAAATGGAACACAGGTGGCGTATATCAATCAGTCAACAGATGAATAAAACAAGAAATCAGAAAAGAAAGAAGGTAACAACTACAATATGTTATTTGTCAACCTTGGACAAAGTTATTCTGTGCATATAGTAAATTTTCTATTATCCTAATCTTATTCTTTTGGTCAAGATATGGACAAACTTTGAGTGGCAGCCTTCGAATCAAGCGAGGACACAGCTGAGGCGATGACCTGTTGCACTGCTAGGAAACCCTTGACTATTGCATAGATGTTAGGAAGTCTTGCACTGCTGCAAGTTTTAAATGGTTGTGAGACGAGTGAACTATACACTCGTTTATGGTTTTAGTAACTACTTTAATGGTTTGTGAACTTATTGAATGATTGATTATAATTATTATATGTGAGTGCAATCGCTTTTATTATGGTAAATTGTTTGGCAACGACGTTTCATTAAACCACAAACCAAATGCTACTAGCGTTGCAATACAAACTTTGCCAACGAACTGATATGCGTGGCAATAGGATCTATGGCAACGAACTCAATTGCGTGGCGATATGATCTGTAGCAACGAATCAAATTGTGTGGCAATTGACACTATTGCCACGGTTGGACTACCGTGGTAATAACATTTGCTCTATCGCAACGAATAAAATTGCGTGGCAAATGGTACTATTGCAATGGCATGGAAATCGTGGCAATAACGTAGCAACTCTCTCAACGATTAAACGTGGCTGGAAAATGGTGCTATTGCCACGCCATGGTAGCCGTGGCAAAAACGTATGATCTCTTGCAACGAATCAGATTGTGTGGCAAATGATGCTATTGCCACGGCTTCACAGTCGTGGCAATACCACCTTTGGCAACAAAATTCTAGCGTGGCAATGGCATGTATTGCCACGCCACCGATAGTTGCATATACCAACCCTCGCAACGGAGGCGTGCGTGGCAACTGATTATATTGCCACGACCATGAACGTTGCAACACCATCCTATTGCCATGCTTGGCAACGAACCACTACAGTTGCAATAAACCCCAATAGTTGCAACGCCAAACTAGCAATGGTTGCAATACCCTTATTGAAATGCGATTTTTTGCAACCATTGCTAACGAACACGATTTGGTTGCAAATACCACCTTTTGCAACCAATTTGGCCCTATTGCAACGTTTTATCGTCGTTGCGCAAGGGTTAGGAGTTAGTAGTGAAAGAAGCCTCGCCCGTCGGGGGACTACCCGACGTACACCCCTGGGGACTCAAACCGGGGCTGGTACGAAGAATGGTTCTATATCAGGAACCCGACGGAGATGCCGTTCCCGGCGTTCACGGGGGCGCACCCCGTGTGGAAGGAGAGCTGGACATGGGGCCCCCGTACTCCGGAGAAGGCGCGCGTGGGGGTCCTCGAGACGGCACTGCGAAAGCACGTCGTGGGGGAGGGCCTCGACAGGGTGCATCTTTTCGGCACCATGCACTACCGCCGCGTCATCCCGTGGGCCGTTAGAACGACCAAGATGTGGGAGTACACTGGCATAACGGATCCCGATCGGGTGCCGACTGCAGCGGTGACTAACGATGAGGTGTGGTCGTGGCTTGATGTGTTGCTGAAGGTGGGGAATCAGCGGACCGTCGGTGGTCCGCAAGCCTTCGACAAGGAGTACCCGCTGGATCTGTTAAGGTTTTCCCTTTCTCCTTCCTGCTGGTCCTCGGACGCCCGACCGGCTCCTGACCTTAGATTGTTTTTCAAGGGACTCGGTCGTCCCCAATCCCGCCTTCATCTCCCGAAGGGGGCAGCGGGCGCAACATAATAGGCCGCCTAGGTAGACATCTCCCGGGCCAGGAAGAAGAAGAAAGCCAAGAAGGCCGAGAGGAGGCAGAAGAAGGAGATGGATGTCATGCATCGGGTTCAGATGGGGGAGGACCGTGGTGCCGTTCAGGACGAGCTTGAGTCGGAGCCCTCGTCTGACTCTGACAATGGTGAAGAATCGGAGGAGATGGAGTTGGATGATTCCGTGTCCATGATTGGACCCCATGACGCCGTGGCATCAGGGATCGCGAAGGACCCCGGGGCATCTTCCAGTGCCCCCAAGGCGAGAAAACGCGCCTCCGATGGGGGTGCAGCGCAGGAGGAGGAAGCAACGCCGGCCCGAGTGGGGCAACACTCGGAAGTGCCAGGCGCGGAGCGGTCGGAGGAGTGCGCTCACCAGGAGGCGCGTTCGAGCACGGCTGGCCCAACGAGTGGTCAGGAGGAGGCCGTGCCGGGCTCCCGGACCGAGGGCGTTGGCCACGGCGCTCCACAGACTTGTCGGGGAATAGTGAGGTCGGTCCCCGCCGTGGCTGATGCATCGGGGCTCGTCCTGCGGCCGGCGTCGAGCATCCGGGGCTTCAGACACCCCCGCTTGGCCGGGCGTCAGGGTAAGGGAATTGCTTCGCGGCTTCAATTTTTTTTAGATGGTTTTTGCTTATCCTGCTCTTTTTGCAGTGCCCTGATGCCAACCGGTCTTCAGCCCGATGTCGAACAAGTGTCATGGAGGCCCAACTCGGTGTTGTTCGCTTCGGCCCATGGAGGGGGCCAGGGATCGGCTTCCACGAGCAGGTCGCGCCGGTGATGGTGGCGATCCACGTACAGTCTGGTGCGGGGGGGCCGTGGTGATGCCTCACCTGTCGTGCGTGGGAACGGAGGAGGAGATCGTGGCCCCCGAGTCCCCAAGTGGAGGGGTGCTCAGTTCGCCCAAGCGGGAGGAGCCGGAGGAGAATGAGGGAGCCACTCTAGGGCTCACGGGCGCGAAGACCGAGGCCGGGGTGCTCGCCGAGCGCGAAGAGGCCATGACTCTGGGGGACGAACACCCCGACCAGGTGGGCGATCCCTCGGCACTACAGATGGCACTGGAGGGGAACCAGGAGCGGGCGATGGTCCTTGCCTCCACGCCGTTCGGATTTGCGAGCGGGTCGGTCACCAAGTGGGTGTGGCCCGACCTCGGCAAACCGGGCGAGGGTCGGTTTGTCTTGCGCGATCATCGGGAGGAGAAGCTCTAGGGTCTTCTCGAGCGGAGCGGGCAGTCGGCCTGTGGTGAGCTTGCTTTCGTAGAGTCAGGGCTCGTGGAAGCCCTCGCGAAGGTTAGGATTGCTCGAAAGACCACGTCTGGCGAACTACTGAGTTTTCCTCGGGTGAGTCTCAACGGCCCCTTCCTAGCCTCCATTTTTTTTATGGGTAATCTGTCTCGGCGTTTCTGACTTTTCGCGTTGAAGACCCTGGAGAGGATTTCGCTGAACAAGTCCCGATTTCTCTGGGAGGAGCACGCCCGACTGGGGCAAGAGGCAGTGGCACAGCGACGGGTCGAGGAGCTGACCCGCGAATTGGTGGGCGCCCGGGGGTCGGCATTTCACGAGCGCGAGCGCGCGACTACTGCTGAGCAGGGACTCACCACGGCCCGGTCCTTTGAGTGTGGAGCGGGAGGCCCGAGCCCTTGCTGAGGGGCAGGCTCAATCCAAGGGGCAGTGTATCACCGAGTTGGAGGCGGCGCTGACCTAGAGGGAAGAGGTGCTCAAGATCGCAGAGGATGCTATGGCTGGTGAGTAGCACTTTTCCTCAATCCCGTTAGTTCTTGCTTCACCTTTTGTGGCTTCTAACTTCCCCTCTGCTCATGCCTAGAATTATGAGGGAGGAACAGGTTCCTGCAGGATTAGTTGATGCAATCAAAGGAATCCTGCCACGCCATTGAGTCCGAGCTAGCGGACACCAAAGAGGTGATGGAGTGGAACTCACAAGCACTGGATGACTCCCTAAGAAGGAGCAGGGTTTTTGAAGAGGAGCTCGATCAGCTCCGAGGCGTGGCGCGGTCGGGGTCAAGCGCACTCGTCGCTGACCTTTCGGAGATTCCAGGCGAGGTGGCAGGACTCATCACCGATGGAGCCTTCCACGGTGCCTCGGGAGTGTTGACATCAGTGGCGTCGCATCACCTGGCCCTCGACGTATACGCAGTTGGGGGAGGCTACGCCGCCGGGTGGTCCGCCGACCAGCTCCGCGAACTTGGTCAGAGCTTGGTGCCGGTCATGACAGCGATCACGGAGGCGACCACAGCAGAGTGGGTGAAGGAGGCTCGTCGCGTGGAGAAGCCGAGTCGAGCGCTGCCCCGACTGGGCCGGCTCCCGATAATGGAATTCCTCCGGTCGACCCTGCAGTGTGGCTCCTCCCGTCCACATCATCGGCCAACACGGACGAGGTGTCGTAGTAGAAAGATTTGTAGTTAGCTTTTATTGTTTTTATGCGAGGGACTAAGTGGTCTCCTGAATGAACAACTTTAAGTGCTTGTAATCATTCTTGTTTTTAGTGATGTTTGGGAAGCCTGTCCCACCCGTATCCCGTTGTTGCCTGGAGTGACTCTTGCCTTTGCACTTTTCCTTTCGAATCTGCTTGCTAACCGTAGGCTGCAGCATGTAGCCTAGTGCTGGCCCGAGTGGCGTCAGCTGCTAGTTCACCATAGGTTGTGACGAGAGTTCGGTAGGTCAGGTGGCCCAGCAAAAATCACTTAAGTTGCACTGGGGGAACGGGTCGCCCTTTCGCTCGGGTGGGAAAAGTTGCGTATTCGTGTGTGATTTGCAAAAGGAAAGAGGGGGTAGCAGTGCGCGTGGCAGTGTACCTCCATGGGGCCCCCGAGCGACCCGGGCCAAGAGTGCTCGGGCCGGGGCGCTGTAGGAGTCGGTGTTTGAATGAAAGCATTCGAAGGAACTGAACTTAGGGGAAGAAATGACGTAACTGCTTAATGTTCCAAGTGTTGGTGAGGATGTTGCCGTTGTTGTCCTTCAGTCGGTAGGTTCCTGGCCGAACCACCTCCGCAATGGTGTATGGTTCTTCCTAAGACGGAGTAAGCTTGTGCATGTCCTTTGTCGACTGCGTTCTCCGTAGCACCAAGTCGCCGACTTTGAGGGTTCTTCCCTGGATCTTCTTCTCGTGGTACCTGCGAAGGGTGTGCTGGTAGCGAGCCAAGGAGACCAAGGCCATTGACCGGGCCTTCTATAACAAGTTGATCGTGTCCTGCTGAGCCTCCGCGACTCGGTCAAGGTCAAAGGCTTTGACCCTTGGGGTTCCATGGTCTAGGTCGGAGGGTAGCACGGCTTCTGCCCCGTATATTAGGAAGAATGGGGTGAATCCCGTGGACCGATTGGGAGTCGTCCTCAGGCTCCAGAGGACGGCTGGGAGCTCCTGGACCCACCACCTAGCAAACTTGTTGAGCTGGTCGAAGATGCGAGGCTTGAGTCCTTGGAGAACCATGCCATTCGCCCTCATTCGGTGTTTTACCACCACGCCCACCTAGGGATACCCCCGAGCTGGTGAGTTTGTAGGTAGGGTGTCGCCGAGATCAGGAACTCAAAGGTGCAAGGAACACAAAGTTTAGACAAGTTCGAGCCACTGAGAACGTAATACCCTACGTCTTGTGTAATTTGTATTGCCTTAGGTGGTGATTGGGTGATCTGATATTTGGAGGGGGTCCCTGTCCGCCCTTATACAGTCTGGGGAGACAGGGTTACATGGAAGTCCTAGTCGGATACAAGCCTAGGAGTCCTACCCGAGTACTTTTCGGGAAGTTTCCCACTGTTTTCGACTAGTTTTATTACTGTATGACTAGTCCTACTACGCTACGAGTAGTTACAACCGGTGTAGGCGTGGGCCATGTCCCACCCCTTATCCTATAAGATGTGGGCCATGTGCGTAGTCCCGTGGGCCTGGGTCTGACAAGCCCCCGAGCTCTTCGTAGTCGAGTACTGCAAGCTTCCGAGTACTTCTGAAGGCGTCTTCGAGTTCTCCTGAACTCCATTTTGAAGGTGTCTTCCGAGTACTTCCTTGGCTGCATCGAGGTTGTGAGGTGCTCATGCCCCGAGTAGTTTGTCAAGTCTTCTTTTATATGGGGTGCGATTGAACTCGCACTCGATATGGAGTAGCCCCCGAGCCTTAAGTTGACTCGTTGAATTAGGCTGAGGGTCAATTTAGTCTCGAGTCTTCTGTCCTTATCTTCCAAAAGATTTGAAAAATAGGTCGCTGATGACACGTGTCCCTGCAGCCCCCGAGCCTTGAATCCAAATCCCCAAGGTTTGGAATAAAGGATCAAAAGAATCGTGGCATGCAATATATGACGGTAAAGATGGGCAAATTGGTTCAGAAATTCGAAAACCACTTTTTCGGGATGAATTCCTTGAAAAAAATAGTTAAAGAAATAACTTCACAAAAAAATGCCCTAAATTACCGCTCAAATCAAACCTTCGTCGCTGGGAGCCATGTTGTATCCAGCCCCCAAGCCTGGGAGCTAGATGAGTCGCACAAGATACACCTAGTAGTCAGTGGCACCAGCCCCCGAGCCTAGGCATTGGCCAAGTTGCTGCTGGATTCTTGAACTGTCGATGAAGCCGACTAGTCGGAGTCGATTTGACTAGTTTTATAGGCGAGACGAGTAGTCGAAGTTGTCGAACACGCGTAAAACTAGTCGGGAACTAGTAAACGTAGTATCATGGGAGCGAGGCCCATGCAGTAAACTCCACGTAGTACCAGTCGTGAACCAGTAGACGGAGTAGTACTGGAGGTATGGGAGCGATGCCCATGCAGTAAACTCCACGTAGTACCAGTTGCAAACCAGTAGACGGAGTAGTACTAAAGGTATGGGAGCGAGGCCCATGCAGTAAACTCCACGTAATACCAGTCGTGAACCAGTAGACGGAGTAGTACTGGAGGTATGGGAGCGATGCCCATGCAGTAAACTCCATGTAGTACCAGTCGTAAACCAGTACACGCAGTAGTACTGGAGGTATGGGAGCAATACCCATGCAGTAAACTCCACGCAGTACCAGTCATAAACCAGTAAATGGAGTAGTATTGGAAGTATGAGAATGATGCCCATGCAGTAAACACCATGTAGTACCAGTCGTGAACCAGTAAACGGAGTAGTACTGGAGGTATGGGAGCAATACCCATGCAGTAAACTCTACGTAGTACCAGTCATAAACCAGTACATGGAGTAGTATTGGAAGTATGAGAACGATGCCCATGCAGTAAACACCATGTAGTACCAGTCGTAAACCAGTAAACGGAATAGTACTTGAAGTATGGGAATGAGGCCCATGCAGTAAACTCCACGTAGTACAGGGTCCGGTATTCATGGGCGACGTCTGGAGTCGGGGTTTGGATCTCCGTCCACTCGGCGATGAAGTCGGCCAAGGCCTGCGATTTGATGGCGGTGCGGGGGACGTGTACTTGATGTCGTAGCACATGAGCTCGAGTGCCCATTTGGAGATCCGTCCTGTAGCGTCGCGGATGTGGACGACCTCCCCGAGTGGGAACAAGGTGACGACGGTGACCTCGTGGTCGGTGAAATAGTGCTGCAACTTCTAAGTCGCCATGAGCACGGCGTACAAGAGCTTTTGCACCTGCGTGTAGCGGGCCTTGGTCTTGGTGAGTACCTCACTGACAAAGTACACCGGTCGTTGAACCTTCAGCGCCCGACCCGGCTCCTCCCTTTCGACAATGAGAGCAGCGCTGACCACGTGGGTGGTCGCCGTGAGGCAGAGTAGGAGTGGTTCACGTCGCTCGGGAGCAACGAGAATCGGGGCCGATGTCAACAATACTTTAAGGCTATCCAAGGTTTGTTGGGCATCTTCCGTCCAGACAAACGTGTCCGACTTCTTGAGAAGTTTGTAGAGGGGCATCCCCCGCTCACCTAGTCAGGAGATGAACCGACTGAGAGCGGCCAGATAGCCACTGAGCCGTTGCACACCTTTTACGTTGCGTATGGCCCATTCTTCGCGATGGCCGTGATTTTTTCGGGGTCGGCCTCGATGCCACACTCAGACACTATGTATCCGAGTAGCTTCCCCTTCGGAACCCCGAAAGTGCATTTTTCGGGATTCAATTTGATGCTAAACCTTCGGAGGTTAGCAAACGTGGCGTCTAGTGTGGCGATCAGGTCTCCCACATGAGGCGCTTTCACCACTATGTCGTCTACGCAGATGGCGACCGTTTGCTTCGGCGGCTCAAGCTGGTCGGGCTACCGAGATGGATCGATCTGATCGGTGAAGCATTTCTGCATGCAATGCCAGTAGGTGGCGCCTGCATTTTTCAGCCCGAACGGCATAGTAACTTAGCAGTACGTGCCGAACGGAGTGATGAAAGAGGTTGCGAGCTGGTCGGACTCCTTCATCGCGATCTGGTGATAGCCCGAGTAGGCATCTAGAAAAGAGAGGATTTCACATCCCGACGTGGAGTCGACTATCTTATCTATGTGTGGCAAAGGAAAAGGATCCTTGGTGAAGCCGGGATGAGTCCACACATTCTCCATTTCCCATTCTTCTTTTTTACAAGGACGGGATTGGCAATCCAGTCAGAGTGATACACCTCCTTGATGAAGCCGGCTGCCAGGAGCTTGGCGATCTCCTCGCCTATGGCCCTATGCGTCTCATCATCAAAACGGCGCAGGCGTTGGTGCACGGGCTTGGAACCCGGCTTGATGCGAAGCTCGTGCTCGGCAACCTCCCTCGGGATGCCTGGCATGTCAGAACGCTTCCATGCGAAGGCATGACGATTGGCGTGTAGGAAGTCGATGAGGCGCTTTCCTATTCGGCCAAAAGTTGGGCCCCGATCAGTACTGTCTTGGCCGGGTCATTGGGGTCAACCCCGATCGCTTTGGTGTCCTCGGTCGGGCGGAAGGCGCTGGACGGGGTCGGCTCGTTGCGAATGGGAGCGTCTTCCGCCACCGTCTCGCGGAGCCTTTTGAGCTCGGTAGAGTTGGCGACGGCGGTGGCGAGCTCGAAGTGCTCCCGACCGCAGGCATATGCCTGCTGGACGGAGCCACACACCGTGATGACTCCGTTCGGTCCCGACATCTTTAGTTTGAGGTAGGTGTAGTTGGGAACCACCATGAACATGCCGTAGCATGGATGCCCGAGGGTGGCGTGGTACGATCCCTCAAAGTCCACCACTTTGAAGATCAAGGTCTCGGTGCGGAAGTTGTTGCGGTCGCTGAACGTGACCGATAGGTCTATGTTCCCCAGGGGGTATGCCCTCATGCCCGAGACGATACTGAGGAAGGGGAAAACGGAGGCGCGGAGTTTGGACCGCGAGATGCCCGTGGCGTCGAGGGTCTCAACATACAAGATGTTGAGGCTGCTGCCCCCGTCCATTAGCACCTTAGTCAGGCGCTTGTTGCCGACGATGGGGTCGACAATGTGAGGGTAGCTCCCCGGTCTGGGGACGCTGGGAGGTTGATCGCCCCGATCGAATGTGATCGGTGTGCTCGACCAATGGAGGAACTTAGGGACGGAGCTTTTGGCGGCGCAGACCTCCCGGAGATGGACCTTGTGTTGACGCTTGTTGTAGTCATCCTCGGGGCCTCCAAAGATCATGAGGTAGCCGTTTCGGTTGGGGAAAGAGTTCCCGTCCTTGTGCGGTGCTCCCTGATCTTTGGGGGCCTCTTTGTCGCGGTCCCCGCCCTTGCGCTTGCTAGGCTGACCTAGCATGCGCTTGAGAAGCTCGCAGCCCTTGAGCTTGTGCTTGACGGGGTAGCCGTGATTGGTGCACGGCTTTTCCAGGAGCTGCTCGAAGTGGTCGGCGTTGCCTTGTCGCTTGATCGCGCGTTCGGCCGACGCGAACGTGTTGGGGTTGGCACGACGTCGATCCTTCTTCTTCCTTTTCCTCTTCCCTGAGGAGGGGCCTTCATCCTGGTCCTCCGCTCGGCCTTGCCTTTGGCCCGACCATCGGTGAAGACCGCCCCGACTGCCTCCCTGCTGGTGGCGTGGTTCATGGCAATGTCCAAAAGCTCGCTGGTGGTGCACGGCTTCCGGCAGTCGAGCTTGTGAATGAGGGTCTTGCAAGTGGTCCCAGAGAGGAACGCGTTGACGACGCCTGCGTCGATGACATCAGGGAGGGAATTGCATTGCTTGGAGAACCGGTGAATGTAGTCATGCAGGGACTCGCCAGGCTCCTGTTTGCAGCTCTTGAGGTCCCAGGAGTTTCCCGGGCGCACGGACATCCCCTGGAAATTCCTAACGAAGACTTGTTTGAGCTCCGCCCAGCTACGGATGTTGTTGGACAGTTCAAATATGAGCCATGCTTGAATGTACTCCCCGACGCAGATGGGGAGGTACTGGATGATGAGGTATTCATCATCCGCTCCTCCGGCTTGACAGACGAGTCGGAAGTCTTCCAGCCATACAGCGGGGTTCGTCTCCCCAGTGTACTTGGCAATGTTAGTGGGCGGTCGGAAGCGCGGTGGGAATGGTGCTTTCTGGATGTGACGGCCGAAGGCCCGCAAGTCCAGGCCATCCGGACTGGGGCTCCGATCGCCATCCTGATCGCGCGGTCGGCCACCACCCCTGGGGAGCGCCTCCTCGTGCTCCCCCTCGGGCTGCTGGGCATCAGCCGCGTTCGCGGCGGCTCGGTCGACATTGGCGCCGCGACCGGCCAATTGCCGCGAATGGATGACGTTGCACGTGCTGTAGTTGGGCCCGAGCCAGCCGCGCATTGGGGGGCGCTGCGCGGCGGGCGCCGGGTCTGGGTGCGGCGCAACCGTGGTGTCGCGACCCACCTAGGGTGGACGCCCTTGCTGCTGGTGGACTGAGGTGTTTGGCTGCTTCGAGCCTGCCTCTCCCCCCCCCCCTCCCGACTGGGGAGGAGGCCGCATGCCAGTGGCGTGACGTGGAGGTTTTCGCCTGCTGCACGACGACACGCTCCACCAACATCCGGATGTTGCGGTGGAGCTCTTGCTATTGAGGGTCCGTAGGCTCGGGCAAGTTGCGTAGGAGCATCGTTACGGCGGTGATGTTCTGCCCAGCCCGCGCAAAGTGCGGGGGGCCGTTGGCGTCCGTGACGATGGCCTGCTAGACTTGACGGGCGCGTGCCCGCGCACAACCCGCAACGTTACGAGTATTCAGATCGGAGTTGCGCCGGGGGTGCACCGATGCGGGCAGTGGCTGGTGCTGCCGTTGCTGGCGTAAGTCCTCGCCATGTGCCTGGGCGTTAGCTAGGGCCTGCGCGCGCGGGGCTGGCGGGGTGTGCGTATTGTCGGTCTCCACTGGGACCGTCTATCGCCCTGCACGTCCGCCATGGCGCATTCCCGTAACGCGGGACAGCCAAGGGGCGATAGGTCACCAACACTTGACCCTTCGCTCCGGAGGTCATCATCGCAAAAGAGATCGTGGAATGAGGTGGAACCATACCCCGTCATGCCCACAAACTCGATCCTGGACGGGGGTTGCGGTATGGCCCTTCAGAGCTCCCTGGCGTAAATGCCCGTGGCGTTCGTGATGCCAAACGGGGAGTGAGCACGCGGATAGTGCGGTGGGAACAACGGGGTCCCCACGTCACTCACTGAGGGGTTGGCACCGAGCATGAGCTCGATGCGTTGCGCTAGTGCCTTAGTGTTAAGGTCGGCTAGCAGCTCAGTCGAGGGAGTGTCTCCCTCGAGTGACATCAGTGGAGTGACCTCCTCGCAGAGGTGAAGCGTGCCGAGATTGTCGGCAAGAAAATCCAAGCTTCCGAAGCGGAAGGCCTGGAAGGGCGTGAAGGCAGAAGGTTCCCACAGCCCAACGCGCCGGGCCGTGGGAAACTCCAACGAGCCGAAGCGAATCATATCACTTAGGCTCGTGAGGCTGGACGTGTTGGAGATGAAGGCCATCTGATAGCCGGGACAGTGGACGCACGATGCCAATCGCCACTTTCGGCGCCAAACTGTCGGTTCCGGAAAAATGGCCGACAGCTCAACCTACTCGAAGTGTGTATCACGCGTCGTGATCGGAATTGGCCTAGCACACAATGACTCAAGATTTATACTGGTTCAGGCAATCGTGCCCTACATCCAGTTGGGGATCAGTCGGTTGTATTGCTTGAGCCCAAATGCTCGTGAGAGTTTGGGGAGTTACAAACTTTGCGAGTGGATGATGTGGTATGATCGAGATGCCTTTCCTAGGCGGATGATCCGCCCTTTTATAGTCAAGGGGGGTCTCCATTACAGGGGAACCAAAGATAGAAAGAGTGAGGGAGAAAAAGAGAGTGTTCCTTGCTTCGCCGATCGGGGTCGCCAGCTCTATCAGTCGGGACTGCCAACTCTGTCAGTTGGGGCCTTCCGATGACCACCGCCCAAGTCCTGCATCGTGGGGTGGCCGTCTTATCTTGTCCCTGCGCATCATGCTCTGTCGGTCAGGGGGCGAGTGCGT
This sequence comes from Panicum miliaceum, assembly GCA_032594955.1. Classification (NCBI taxonomy): domain Eukaryota; kingdom Viridiplantae; phylum Streptophyta; class Magnoliopsida; order Poales; family Poaceae; genus Panicum; species Panicum miliaceum. The sequence continues at coordinate 14,996,464 of CM064059.1, forward strand.
GACGATAAGTACGGTACGGTAGCCATGCACCGTCCCTGGCGCTACGCCCCGTCACTCCGTTGTGATGGAGGCGTGTCCGCTGGGTTATGATGACATTGCGCCCCGTCCCGTCACGAGCATGGGTAGGTGGAATAGTGTGCCCCCACTGTGGCAACAGAGGGGACTGTAAGCCCCGTGGAGCGAGTGGTTGGCCTGTACGGCAAGTTGACTCCGGCATGCCCGTCCTTATCCTCAGCACCTGCTCCCGGGGACGGTCAGTGTGCAAGGTCCGGCCAGTCCCCGACCCCGTCATTCGGGGATAGTGACATATGCACGGCGGAGTCTGGTCGGTGCCTCAGTCCAGGACCGTGGTACGGACCTAGGCCTCGGTCATCCCCTCGGTCGGGGACGCGGGTTTTTCCCGACCAGCAGTCCGGTCGGGACCACTGGCCTGGGGGCCCTAGCTGAAGTCATGGCCCACGTGGACGGTCGTTTGTTCTAGGCATTGTTTTGTTCTAGCCAGAATCCTGGCGGGAAATGGCCCCGCTGGGGACCCCAGGTCCCTGAACCCGTCAATAGTTGTGCCCTACACATGGCTATGACTATATAGTATCTCATACAACTCTAGTCATAATTTGAGGTTTCCACAATCTTAACCTTTATATACACTGAAATATACCTAGCATATTTTTTTAATCTATAGTTCGCAATAACCATAGTGTAGAAGTTTCACTTTTTAATTTGTTTTGCTATATTTAAAGATTTAAATAAATTTTTGAAATAAAATAGAAAAATATTTTCAAGTGGCGTCACCCGCCCCCTGAAAATGGATTTCTTAGTGCGGGTGATGGCGTCACCTGCTTCTACAAATTGATTTCAGAGTTAGTACAAAAGAATAGCATACCTCATAGAATCACAAGTGACTGTGTAATATGGTGGAGAGTAGGGGTCGAGTGAGGCTTAAGATAAACGATTCGAACCCCGGTTGATGCAAGCAGTGTGCATATTTCATCAAAAAAAATTGCACCTCTATAGTAGAGGGGTTTGTGGTGGTGGCTGGTTGGCTTGGATATTTTTTCTTTTTTATTTTGCTATTTTTGATTTTTTTATAATTTTTTTTATTTTCTGAAAATTGATTTGTAGGGACGGGTCATGGCATGATGCCTCTACAAATCGATTTATAGAGGCGGGTAACGGCGCGACACATCCCTACAAATGGATTTACAAGGGTGGGAACACTATCCGCTCCTGCTAACAACTATTTGTAGCTACGAAGCAGAAGCAGTACCCACCTCTACAATTGGTGTTTTTCCTGTTCTGAAAAATCGTTTTTTAGTAGCGCGTACCTGCTCAAGCCACAGATAATGGCTGATGCGTTCCACTTTTCCGTGTAATGAAACGTCACATACACTCAGGAAGCAAAATGTTCTCTCAGGAATGGTCACTTTGTTCATGTAAGGCCGTCAATCAGCTTGGAGCATGTCAGGCACACAACCTTGCCATGCAGGCCTCTGCCTGCTGCCGTCAGATAATTAAGCAACGGTCTCACCTTGCAAGTCCGGATAATACTGATCGAAGAGAAGTATTCTTGGAAAAACTGCCGAAAAATAATGAGCTAGAAAAAAATGGCCAATAGGGACAGCGAAAGGTGAATTCAGACCTTGGAGAGATTTTCAAAGAGGAAAATACAGGAACTTCTGAGAGCTAGATCTACGCAAAACTAGCATAATGCATGTATCAACAGTATACAAGAACCATCATTCCTGCAAACTGTAGCTACTTTTTAGCTATAGTTTGCCTTTCAGCTCGACTAACCTGTGTTCGTTCCCCAGAATTCAACAGTCAGTGATCTTAAAGATTAGATCTTTCACAACAGAGGGGCAGCTTCTAGCCAAATGCTCAAAGCCCTCGGCGGCCGCTACGGCATTGAGAACAGCCGGGGACTCGAGGAATTGGAAGCACGCCTCCTTGAGCCCATGGCACCGGTGCTGCTCGGCCAAAGCCAGGATGGTCGCCGCGGAGCCCACGGTGACATGCCGGCAAAGCCTGTCCTCGCACACTAGCTTCAGCCTCTCCATGCCGTACCTGTCCGCTGCAACAAGCAGATGCTGGCACATCACAGCTTCCTCCTCCGGGGTCATGTCCTCCGGCAAGGCATCGGTGTACACGAACCCGAGCAGGGCCCTGAACGCCTGCCCGTCCATGTCGTCTATCTCGACGACGGCCGCGGCGCCGCCCTCCGTCATCGGGCCGAAGAGTTCCGCCCTGAAGACCGGCGACCGGGACGCGAGGACACCCCTGTGCGCTTGGAACGTCTCGCCGGCGACGTGGAACGTGACGTCGGCGCCTTCCTTGGACGCGAGGAGCTCGCCGAGGTGCTGGTGCAGGTCAGACGGCGGCACATCGACGAACCGGGACGACGCCCTCCTCCGCTCCTTGCGGAGCTTCTTAGCGATGGTGATGTCGCACCTGATCGTGAAGCGGTCGTCCTTGAGATGCTCCGAGTTCTCCAGGTCGGCCCTCTTGATGAACTGAGGAAAGCCGAAGGCGAAGCCGTCGGTGGAGTGGAACAGCGCGTGCAGCTCCGTGGCCCGGGAGTGCGACGGCACGGGCTTCCCGGCCCGATCGAGCAGGCTGAACTGGACCCGCGCCGCCATGGGCTCGGCGCAGATCTGGTCAACCTCGAGCCCGAGGAAGATGGAGACGAAGTCGGCGCTCCCGGGGTTTAGGCCATTGGGGTAGAACGAGATGTGCCAGGACCGGCCGCCGACGGTGAAAGGGAGGGAGTTGGTGTAGGTGCCGTTGGGGAACAGCTCCTTGGTGCGCGAGTACCCCTCGACGTCCAGCAGGTGGTGCCCGGTCACCGTGCCGGCGACGATGGCGGAGCGCGTGGTGGTGCACACGTCGGCGGTAGTGCACGGCGGTGCTGGCAGGGGCGGCATGGCGGCGGCCGGATTCGATGGATTGGATCCAAGGGGTTTTGGTGGTTTTGGGGGAGGCGAAAGCAATGTCCTGGCGGCGCGAGACTTTTCACGTGCCTGGCTAGGTTTTGCCCCTATTTCGCTCGCACATTTCCATATGCGATCGCCGATCGAGCGAAGGAAAGCCACGCACGCCACCAGATTGGCTTCCGTCCCACCGTCCGCCTCTCCGATCAAAACCCTCGCTCCAATCCGGCCGCCGTGGCGACGTCCGCCCCCGATGACGACGACGACGACTTGGGTGTCCCGTTGCGTTCAACCATCGTCGAGAGGACGAGGACTTGGCACCACCGTACCTGCTGGAAACCAAGGCGTACTCGCGCACCTGCTCCTTGCGCGTCCACTACTATCCCAACGACCCGAACCCCAACTACGCCACCTTCATCTCCGTCTAGCTAACTCTCGGCGCCGATGTCCACAGATATGTTCTCAGCGCCGATGTCCACAGATATGTTCTCGATCGCAGCCCGGACAACGGTGTTCAGGGCGGAGCTTTTTTTTAAGATTACGGTTCAGGGCGGAGCTATTTGGCCTGACGAAGGAGGGCACCGACCACTAGTACATCGCTTCATCCACCCCCTCAGTCCCGGCCGGGAGTTCCGGGTCCAATGGGTAGGGGGCGGGAGTACCTTTATTCCCGGTTGGAGCCACCTTTTAGTCCCGGTGCGAGGTTCCAACTGGGATTAAAGGGTTCTTCATAGATCAGTTTAAAAGGAAAGCATCACATCTAGAGTTGTGCTGTGTAGGTGGGGTGGTAAGGAAACTATATGCGAGGCAGGAGGTCTTGAGCTTTAGACGTCGTACAACCGGGATTAAAGGGCCTTTGGTCCCGGATTGGCATCGGGACTAATGGGTATTTCTGTACTAGTGGACCCTACCCCGCAGGGGTCATTCGCGGGGATGACATGGAGGCATAAGTGTTCAAGTTTCTCCTCCGTTTCGTGTATACCGACTCGTTCCCTGATGATCTGGGTATTGATCAGCAAGAAGAGGCTCTGCAATGGATCAACATCTACTTGTCGCAGCTGACAGGTATAATCTGGAGAGGCTGAAGCTGATTTGAGAAGAAAAGCTGAGCAAGCTCGTCATCAATAAGGACTCGGCAGGCGGCAGCGACCATCTTGCATGGCGTTTAGCTGAGCAGCACCATTGCCGAGGGCTCAAGGAGGCAATGCTTCCGGTTCCTGATCGAGCTTCCCACTGAATCTGAGTGGTGTAAAGGCAAATGAAGGCTTTTGATCATTTAACTAGAAGCTGCCCCTATATATATTCTGGAAGAACTCTAGAGCATGTTGATGAGGGTACTAAAGACCTGTTTGGAAGCACTCCACTCTAAAAAACTAGCTCCCAACACACCCTAAATATAAGTGGCAATAAGAGTTATCCATTTCAGTGGGATCAGATGATGTTTTCATCGACTGCCACAATGCCGTGTTCTAGTACTAGCAGTTCTATGCACGATCTTCTAAGGGGGTGTTTGGATCTAATGACTAGTTCGGGTCACATCGAATATTTGATGTCAATTAGAGGCACTAAATATAAGCTAACTGTAAAACTAATTGCATAAATGGAGACTAATTCACGAGATGAATCTATTAAGCCTAATTAATCCATCAATTAGTACATATTTACTGTAGCACAATATTATCAAATCATGAACTAATTAGGCTTAATGGATTCGTCTCGCGAATTCGCATCCATTTATGCAATGGATTTTATAATTAGCCTATATAATACTCCTAATTGGTGTCAAACATTCGATGTGATAGATACTAAAGTTTAGTCCATGTAACCAAACATCCCATAAGAGTGCAATCAACACGTACACTTCTATCGTGTTCTTTGTTTGCTCATTGTATCCACTGCGGTTATATCTATTAAAAATCATGAACAGTCATGATAATGTGGTTGTTGACACCGAATTTTGTCAGTAAACCTGAGGAGATCATCGGCTACTAGCGTGCATCGGCAGGGATCACATGCGACGAGCGGGCATGCATGCCGATGATTCGCAAGTTTGATTTGTCCAGAGAACGTTGGGATTTAATGCTCATGCCGGAGTCCAGGAGGTTTATTTAAATATTTTTTTAGCTTCATCCGATGGGACAAACGAGAGAAAAGAAAGCTCGCGGACAAGGCAATTAAAGTAAAGAAGACTTACCGCATGCGCATGCACATACGTGAGGTTACATGTCAATAGCTTCGTTAATCAGATACAGTTAGCACCCTGGCCGGATTATTTTATTGTTAATAATGGAGGCAGGACAAATAAAGGAAGGGCAAGACCAGCACGTGCATATCAAAGTAATTGGAAAAAAATAAGAGTAAGTTGCCACATCAGAAGGACAAGTCCAAATTAATCACGCAAGCAGAATGGCTTCTTCACGGACAGGTCGAACAGAGAAACTTCATCGATAAGGACTCTACACAAGGGAATTTAGAGTCCACGTATCTTAATATTTTCTTTTGTTTAGGCATTAATTAAGCTAGTCAAGTCATAGTTAGTTTAGGCAAGTTTGAGTCTGCGTGAGGTCCAAAGCCGCCCCTATAAATATAAAGGGATGACAATTATTGTAATTTTTTATCTCTGATCAATACAAATAATTTATCTTTTCAATTTACCTTTTCGGCTTCACGCCATTACCGTACCTTAGGATTAGGAGTAATGTAGCTTCTCGACGAGTTGTCTTCTAGCAAGCAGAGCTGCATCGACTTTGATCTCCAGCAAGCTGCAAGTTTCCATCACCAGGTATTCTAGGCTTTAACTACCGGACATATCGCTATGGTTTTATCTAGATTTACCTACCAGTTATCGAGTAACATAGATCTTAGGTTGACGGCGCATGGCTTCTTCCTTAATCTATTTTATTCACAAGTTGTCGATTATGTTAGATCTCTGATTAGCGGCCGGTGGAATAAAATATACCTCTAGTCGGATTTAACAGTCAACGAATGTTCAAGAGGTTGAGCTGATGTTGAGGAGCATCAAGCTCCCATACAACTCATATCGGCTTAAGTGCCATTAGGCATTTACCGGTTACTGAACAGCCGACATTACCTGCCTATCTTTCTCACTGATTTACTGCAAGAGTCAAAGCAACGTTTAGCAGTAATGGTCATTGGAATTAAGAGTGGCGATGCCATGGTCAGATAGCCGATGGAAGTAGTAAGCCGATGGTTGTCGAAATTCTATAACTCAGCTTTGAACTTCTGTTGATCGGCTATGTGCTGATTAAACACTCGAGCCTAGATGACCAATGGATTGACTCCTTCAGAGCTTGCAGCAATCACATTAGGAATTAACAAAAAGTACTCAGCCAGGAGATTAATTCATCAGTTATCCTGTTTGACTATCGGCTGGTACACATTCATTAGGTACAGTCGATGAAGAGGGTTTTTGATCCATCCATGCCTAAGGTAGAAGCCGAAAGAGGAGAAGCCAACAGTGGGATCAAACAAAAGCCATCAAGCATGTCAGAGCTATGGGGAGCAAGTCAAGGTTCCAAGTGGCCTAGCACATCAGGGACAAAGAAAAGGCCAATACAGCTGACCAACAGCCGATAGCTTCTCATGCCTATCGATACCGACAGAGTCAAGGACAGGGCATCATTCAGCACCCAGGAGCATGAACTACTAAGAAGACCAGTGTATACGACTACAAAACATTTTGGTTTCAGTGATTGCTTGGTTTTTTATTGCTGAAGGAGAAACCTGACAAAGGGGAAACATCGGCTCCTTATGACTCAAAAGTTCCAACAGATGCAAGAACAGCCGATATGAAGAGCAAAGAGTATCGACTCTTGGTTCAAATATAATAATAGCCGATGCGCCCACCTGCGTGGGAATTTTGGCCGAAGCATTTAAAATATATGTATATATACAATGTTCGGATCCATGTGAAGCAGATCGAATTGGAGTTCCTGAGTCAGCCTCATTTGATCTGAAAATCATCTTCTACGCACCCTGACAAGGCTACAATAAGATCTCTCAGCTGGCATGAGATGTTCTGAGAATTTAGTGCGTACATCGGCTCAAAGAATCATTGATGTATTTGTGGTAGCTTCTTTATGGGCATATTAGAGAGCCAATAGCCGATGACAAAAGGAAAGAAGCAAGCTAGCAGAAACTCGATGCACGTATAAATGTGTGACAGACTAATATGACTAGTCATTGATTGGCACTATGCATGGCACACATGCGGATACGCAAGGCAAATGTGATTATCGGTCACTAAGTGCTGGAGTTGAGCCGATACGGTGCTGAGCGTGACCACAGAGATCGTGCATTTCAGACTATGAGATGACCCACATGGCCATGATCGACGGCGAGGTCGCCGCACTGCTACCAAAGTGGAGGTCGAACCCCAGCATGGACGACGGCAACAATGACAAGACTCCCAACACAAGCAAGTCACCCGGTAGGATTACCTGCTGGACCAACACCTGTCACCCGGCCAAACGACTATTATACTGTTCGTGATCAAGATCGATGGGAGCCACTCAAGAAGACATGCATGCATAGTGGATACAAACAAACATCCGATGGTTATTATTGAGCAGCAGGGACTGACGATCACAAGATTATGTTGCTGCCGATGCCGCCGATACTGCTGCCGATACCGATATGACGAGAGAAACTTTATTTCTTACTGCAAAATACTTGGGAGTTTTATCTTGCGAAAATAAAAATAGCTTAGCCCCTCAATGATATGATAAATCCCTACTAGAGCCATATGTTGACACATCTTTGAAAACCTTAGACATATGCTACTTATTTTTGGATTGAGCATTGTTAAATTGTTTGTGACCCTTGTGAGATTCATTTCATGCTTTTAAGATCAAGATCACGTACACTCCATATATGTTTCCATTGCTGGATATTCTAGATATTAACTACTGGGCGCATTGCTGTGATTTTATCTAGATTCACTTACTCGGCTACTCATATGCTGGCTTCTGCACTGGAAGTTACACAAAAATATGCCTCTCATCCACATGAAAATACTCCATCCCTTTAACATGACTCTTCGTATTCATTATGCCAAAAAGGTATGGGTTATGCAAAAAGAAGAAAAGAAAGAAAAGATATTCGTGCTCAAAGAACATGAGAAGAAAGAAAGATAGCCCATATCCCAAGAAAGAAATAAAAGATAGAGTCATGCAAAAGAGGGTGCGAGTTCCATCTAGAAAAATTTCCACACACATGCACATCTTGATCTGATTGTATGATTTATTTTCTCTGTTGGATTCCGGGCTTTGACCTTGCAAAATATGTGATACAAGCATGCTTTCTTTTCATCCTCTACCCTGAGCTCCACAAAAAGTCTTAGTAAAAGTAGGAAGAAAAGAGGCAACACAATGCCCTGGTGAGGAATAGTACACATAGAGTGATATGAGAGAATCATTTGAGGAGTAAAGTTATGTTTTGATTTAAAAATCTTTCAAAAAATCCCAAGTTATTTAAGCAGGGGAAGTAAAGTTGACTTGATTAAACTACATCGGTTTAAAAATTCTGATAAAGAAGCTTGAAGAGAAACATTGGCTATGAAAGAGCAGTATCAAAAAAGTCAAGGTGTTGAGTCCATGAAGTGATCAAGCAGATTTTACAAAGTTTCGAAGCATGAAGTCTTGATACTTCGAAATTGGGGGGGGGGGGGGGGGGCGCTTGTGTTGACGTCGGATTTTGTCAGTAAATCCGATGTAGTCTGAAATATGGAGATCATCGGCTACTAGCGTGCATCGGCAGGGATCACAGGCGACGAGCGGGCATGTATGCCGATGATTTACAAGTTTGACTTGTCCAGAGAGCATTGGGATTTAATGCTCATACCGGAGTCCAGGAGGTTTATTTAAATATTGGCTTAGCTTCATCGGATGGGACAAACAAGAGAAAAAGAAAGCTCGCGGACAAGGCAATTAAAGTAAAGAAGACTTGCAGCATGCACATATGTGAGGTCACACGTGAAGAGCTTCGTTAATGAGATACAGTTAGCACCTTAGCCGGATTGTTTTGTTGTTAATAATGGAGGCAGGACAAATAAAGGAAGGGCAAAACCAGCACGTGCATGTCAAAGTAATTGGAAAAAAATAAGAGTAAGTTGGCGCATGAGAAGGACAAGTCCAAATTAATCACGCAAGCAGAATGGCTTCTTCACGGACAGGTCGGACAGAGAAGCTTCATCGATAAGGACTTTGCACAAGGGAATTCAAGGTCCATGTATCTTAACATTTCCTTTGTTTAGACATTAATTAAGGTAGTCAAGTCATAGTTGGTTTACGCAAGTTTGAGTCTGCGTGAGGTCCAAAGACGCCCCTATAAATATAAAGGGATGACAGTCATTATAATTTTTTATCTCTGGATAATACAATACAATTTATCTTTTCAATTTACCTTTTCAACTTCGCGTCATTACCGTACCTTAGGAGTAGGAGTAATGTAGCTTCTCGACGAGTTGTCTTCTAGCAAGCGGGGCTGCATCCACTTCGATCTCCGGCAAGCTGCAAGTTTCCGTCACCAGGTATTCTAGGCTTTAACTACCGGGTGCGTTGTGGTTTTGTCGAGATTTACCTACTAGTTATCGAGTAACATAGATCTTAGGTTGACGGCGCATCCCTTCTTCCTTAATTTATTTTATTCACAAGTTATCGTATATGTTAGATCTCTGATTTACGGCGCATCGCTTTTATCTTGATCTAGTGTATTCACCAGTTGTCTGTTTTATCCTATCTCATAAGCTTGCTAGATATGGTAGAATTACAGTTATCGTAGCCTTGATTAAGCTTCCATCGGCTGATATTCCTTTAATCTATCGCCTCGCTGTTTAGTTTGCTTTAATTAGCTTTTATCCCGTTGAAATAGACGATAGATCATTTAATGGCATGTTGCATCTTAATCTCGGCTACCTCTCAAGTACTATTGGGATCAAGTTCTATTGTGGATAGATCCATCGGCTTGTGAAGTTTAGATTAACCTCTTGCTGCTAACGTTTCTAGATTGCAACTACCGGGCGCATTGTTAGAAATAATGGTGGTAACGTTAGTTTAAGCTTCATCGGCTTATGGCCCTAGTCATAGTTGAGAGCTCAACGGTGCTCCATTTTCATCAGCTTTCTAGCTGATAGCTTTTATGCTTTATTATCATCAATTGTGTGGATCTGGTTTGGACAGCCGTTGAGCCGCTGAGCCGCTCATGCTCGTCAGAATGCTGGAATCGGCCTCATGGCTGATTATTTACTTATCATGCTTTATTAGCTTGTCTACTTAGCCGGTAGCATGTGCCACGATTGTTTTAGTCATTTACACTACATAATTACATTCAGTATCTATTTGCATGTGGTGTTTATTCAAAGAACGCCTATCTATGAGCACGAAGGCTTCGCCGCCTATCGGCTCATGTATTTTACGTTTCCCTTGTCAATTACAGGTCAAATTGACTGGCACACCCGCGCACACCTCACGAGTCGAAATACAGGACCCGCGCCGGAGTAAAGCAAATCTCCCAGGCCTTTCATATGTTGTCAACGCAGGGGTTCACCGCTCGATTTTTGAACAGTGGTGAACCAATTTCACTTACCAATGCAACCGGAAGCCCCCAATTTTCTTGCTAATACCATTCGTGTAGGCATTGCAATTACTGCTGTTTAAGTACAAAATTTCAGTACCTGGCTAAAATTTGGTGGCACCTCCTAATCCTTCCACTGTTTCAAAATGTAAGTCGTTTCAGTTTTTTTTCTAAGTCAAACTACTCTAGTTTTAACCAAGTTTATAGAAGAAAATGCACTAGCATCTATAGCACTGAATCAGTTTTGTTAAAACTACCATGGAATATATTCTATCAGTGCATTTGTTTGGTCCTTCTTACATCCCTTAATATAAGGCGTGCACGCAATTGAAGATTCAAACTTTAAAATATTTTACCTAAAATTAATTTAGTATAACAAAGACTTTGTCTTACAAAAATAATGTAATTAGATTTGTGTTTAATAGTACATTCATATGGCTATAATTTTGTTGCTACAAATATTATAGTATGGAAGAAAAAGACAAATGTTAGTGTGGGAGACCATGCCTAATTTGACCACGCCTTATATTTTCGAATAGAGGATTATTTTATATATTAATATATTTTCTATGAATTTGGTCAAAATTAGAGAAGTTTGAATTAGTTTAAAACTAAAATGTCTTACACTTTGGAATAGAATGGGTATCTCCTAAGGACTAGAAAAAAAAAGCTCTCTGGTTGTATGGTGCATGCATCTTCTGATTTTCAGTGCAACCAAGTAGCGAAACAAAGTACTGTGGTGCACAGCTCACATGCATATTAGGTTGGAACGTCTTACTTAGTTACTTGGTAACAGCAAAGCATCTGTCAAGCAATAAGCTCAGTCACTCTTTGTATTAACACTTCCTTTGTTCCTCCAACCTTTGCTTTCTTTGCACTGAGGAAACACTTTAGATCAGCCACTGTCAGTAAACGCAGCTCACCTCTCCTATGATGATCGACCACCTGAATGACAAAATGAAGATATTAAAAGCAGCAGATTATCTATCTTTAGGTAATTTATAAGGAAAATGCAAAATAAATGGCTGTCACCTTTGCTATCAACTCTTCACTGGCAACATCTGGCTTTGCTTTTGTCCTTGTTGAATTTAAGAGATCCTTGTCAACTGCCTTTGCTCTTGACTTTGAAACCTTTTTATTAAGGCCATCATTCTGATTATCTCTCGCCTGAAGGAATTCAATCCAAGTTTTTAGTTCATTGAATTGATCAAATCACAAGATATATAATTATATAGTTACAGAAGATTACTTTTTACAAGAGGAATTTTGATTAATCACCTTTATAGCAAATTCATTTTTGACAACTTCTGGAATTGTTTTCTGTTTAGTTACAGCAGTCAACATTTTGTTGTCAAGGTCTTGGTTTGCCTTTCTCTTTGCTTCTGCAGTTACCTCATCCTTGGCAACAACAGAATTCAATTTTGTGTTTGTTACCTTTGGGGTAAGCACATCTTTCTCAATGTCTGGTATTGCTTTTGTTACTTCTTGGATACTTGGTGTGTAGTCTTTACTGTGCAGAAAGGTAACATGAAATTTAGCCTTACAGAACTAGTAACCATGCTGGACCCTAATTCATGCTAGTCAGGAAGCAAAACATTTATAAAGCAAGCTATTAGATTACAAAACACATTTGGATAAGTCAAAAATGGTTTTCTGCAAATTTAATTACAAAGTTAGCTTCGAAACAATTGTGAAGAGTGGATTTGAGACACTCAAGACATGGGAGGAACAACCTACGGCATAAAAGGAGCAAAAGAAGTCCACAATTCCCTTTTCATGTCATCTGCATGTAAGACTTAGAAACAAGTGCAAGCTGCCACTCTGACCCTTGTAATTGCCATTCTGGAGCTCACACAGTAATACAAGTGACTAACCAGCAACGCAGAAGGTGAGGTAGTTAGTGGAGGCAAGAAGCACCCTTGTTAGCATGAATTTTACAATATTGAAGCACATATATTCACAGCACCACCATTATTTAAATGAAAAGGCTGGCAGAATTGGATTGACCCGCATGGCCGCATGCCGCATGCTCCCGCCACAAATGTTAACGATATGGGGATCAATTGCTTTCCTTCTCTCTTATTCATTGAACAGATGAGCTCTTCCCTATCTACAAGAACAAGTTGATTTTACCCTATCTCATCCTTTAATCACATCCAGCTAGTTTGCAGAATTTAGGAAAGCCTTAATATTTGAAATTTACTCAATATTCCGACTGGATGGTCATGAGTGGGTAACACAAAAATGGACTACGAAGGATAAAACCAAGCAATAGAATCATTGGCCTGCACTTCCCCTTATGAAGTACATTGAGTTGCATGGTTTGTCTAAATTACAAGATACCTATGAGCCTATGTTACCCTCTACCTCAAATGGTTTAAAGAGATCTGAAGTGTTTTTTTAACCTTCTATTGATCAAGGTTTCATATTTTTTTTATTTGCAATTTTATTATTTGTTACAACTAACAGCATTTCTGATAACATATAAAAAGATAAATAGACTTATCTTCCTTCTTGTGTCCAAATTCTTTGTTTCTAAATAGTCCTGTTGGGCTGCATGGTAAAATAAGGAAGATTAGATACTTTGTCCTTCAATGATACGTGAAGACAGAAAAGTTTCGTTATTAATTATACTTCTCGTAATTCGTCCACCTCCATGACTTCTGGCCTTCAGTAACTCTGCATGATTTCTTCCAAGATTTTCGGAAACCTGTAATGATGATTCAGACATGCTGCTAAAAATTCATGCTTCCAAAGTATGCACATTGGGAGTTGGGACCATTACAAACTCTAAGGTTATTTTGACGTAAAACTGGTGAAGTTGATTTATAGCTAAAATCCAATTTCAAAATGTTTCTTATTTGTTTCAAAAATACAGTCTAGCACTACACATTATGAGGTGGCGTAAGGGAATCATTCAGATAGACAGCAAGTTTGATGTACAAACTGGAGAAACTACAGGAATTGACTGCATTCCAAAATGCAGGCAAACCCTCCTCTGAACCTCTGAAAGATGAAGAAAAGATCAATAATACATACAGGCAACTAACAACCTTAACAAAAAAAAAGCACTTTGTAAACCCTAATCCACTGCTGCCACACGAACAGATCCTGTTATAGTTATATGCCGCTGCTGGGGCCCGCATATGACAGTACTCATTTGGCAAATAACATTTGGTCATGTAAGTTATTCCTCTGTCTATGAGTGAGTTATTCCTCTGGCTAAGAGCTAAGTCCATACCTGAATGACTTGCCTGTCAAGAATTGCACTTGATGAACTAACAGGATTAGCGTGATTTGCTACAGCATCAGGATGACTTGTTTTGTTTGAATTATCAGCATCAGGATGTTCTAATGCAACAATGATTAGAGGTAGTGTAAGGGAGAAATGCCTTTTATTAATGGAACAAAAGAATTTATTGAGAAAATGAATCAACAATGCGTTCAAGGTAGATTTGCATGCATTTATAATTGTAATAAACTGATAATACTTGCCTGATGAATGTCTCAATTTCCTTTTTTCTGCTGGTTTACTTCTGCTGAATGAAGGCTTCAACAGAGTAGCTTGTGCTGCATAAGATTTTAGCACAGAGCAATAGATGTCCTAAGTCTGGAACACAAATATTACATCATAATATATTCTGATTTAGTAGGAGTTAGTTTGTATCTCCCTCTTCAGATCATTGAAAGATAGGAGAAAAGATGGGACAACTAATAGGAAAACTGGTCTTCAGCGAGGTTACTATATTGGCATGCCATGGTGGATATTTGGCCACAGAGAAATAGGAAACTCTGACAAGATGCCTCTGAACAACCATATTTGGAAAAGAATGCTTGATTCAGATATGGTGCTCCCAAAAAAAGGTTTCTACAAAGTTTTTAGCGCTTGCAGAATTTGAAACACATTGGTTGAAGAGTAGTCTTAACTGTTGTATTATCAGATTGGGCAGTTAAGCACTCAAGTCCTGTGGGCCTTGTTTACCCTTCAAAGTTTGACCCTGTAGGATCTGTTTTACAAATACCCTAGTCGCATATGAATATATTCAGTAGGGTCCTCCCCTACTGTTCCCCTAAAAATCCAGTCACACCAATTATGAATGAACAAAAGATAGACAAACCAACCCTTCTTAGATAGGACTTGCATACTGAACTGTTGCTAATGAGAAACATCATCAATTAACTTGACCTAATTTATTTGTATATCTTGATGATAAAAAAAAATAGGCGAGCAAAATCTGGTCTTACATTTATATGAACTGTTTGGAGTAACCAGTTGTGATTGAAAATCATCATTGATAGGACTTGCGCAACTGAGGTTGGCATTATCACCCGAAGAATGAGCTGCCTTGTGAACTTCAGTATTCAACAATTTTGCCCTCAACGAACAAAGGACAGCAGGTTTTGGGGTGCGAAAGTCTTGTAGAATGAAAAAATATATAAATGCATTTAGCTGATGATAAAAAGAAAATCAGTCTTGCAAACATGTAAGTTCTTCCGGAAAAAATGTACCTAGAATAAATGATTGACCTTTGGACATGATATTTGTATGACCTAGATCAAGATTCTCAATATTATCGTTTTTTGAACTGTGTAATATCAGGTTACTTGCAGCCTTATCCCAAGTAGGCAGAGTTGAAGAGCAGTTCAGTAGAACCTGTTCCTGTAAACAACATAATTCAACAAGAGCATTAACTTTGTATGCTCCCTATGCATAAAAAATAGAAAGAAATAAAGGCTATCATAGTTAAGCAAGAGCATTAACTTTTATGACAAATGAAGAAAGGATATCCTTTGATAGCAGCAAAGATATGTTGGCATAACATGCAAAATATGTTTAGCTCCTTTGAATAGTATGATGAGGAAAAGGAACTCAATCTGACGCAATGAGTTACAAAAGACCAACTGATCGAACAGTACCTTAATTATTAGTTTATTATGGCCAAAGAAACTCCAAGCTGAAATATGGAGAAAAGCTAATTAGGATTCAACAAGCTACGATTCCAGCGTGTATAAATATTATTTTCCAGAATCATTAAAAAGATACTCAAGGGTGTCTTCAAATAATAACGACAGAAAAGGTAGGAAATATATTGCATCTGTAGTGTGTTAATGTCTGTGCAGTGTGCACAAATCTAAACAACCAGATGCACGAAGACAGATGAAAGTTCACATGGACTAATTTCACAAAAGGAAGCAACAGCACACTCTTACCTTTCAATAATTCTACAAAGGACTGCAAGGCAGACATTGCCTTAGATAGTCTTATGGACTTTAAGGCTGGTTGAAGCCCTGGACCTTGGAGAACTAATGAAGAAGGCCACCTACTTACAAGTGAAAGAAAGCAAATCAAACACATATTTAGATAAATTGGAGAAGTGGAAATGTTCAGCATACTAATATCATCACCACAACATAATGCAAAGAGGATATTAAGAAAGTGATAACCATTTCATTTCCAATGAAGCTCCATCTGTAAGTTTGACTGCTACATGATAATTGTAGTCTGTATCTAACCCATGCTGCAGAGCAGAAATTATGTAAAATGAGGGGAAAAAAAGAGTCATCCAGAGAATCTACTCTTAAAAAGAAGCATAATATTAAATAAGAACAAAGATCAAAAGGCAAGGAAAATAATGTGTCACCTTAAATAGGCAAAGCTCCATAAACTTGTCCAAGCACTGTTCTGAGGGGAGCATCTTGCTATATCCTACAAAAGAGGAAAACGAATCTTTAAAAAAATGAAATATAGTTCCAACAAGTAAAATAATATGAAAAATCAAAACTACCAATCACATGGCCTTCCTGAAGTGCTGGAAGAGTTGTACAGACTGTTAGAAAGTTACAGATATCCAAAACTACTTCATTGCTGTGCTGAAACGTTTCCATGATATTGGGGCTAGCAACATCAGAGATCTAGCAGCAACACATAGAATTCGTTAGCTGGAACCATTTTTCTTCTCTACAGTGGAAAGAAAAGGAAAACTAAAGGATACCTTATGAGTAGTGTACCGAAATGCATCAGGTGAGACAACAAATTCAAAATCATCATTCCTCCCCAATCGGACTTCCTGTAGCAATTTGACCAGAAATATAATAACCACAATATGTAACAACCAGCATCATAATATCAAGATTTTATGCTTTATAGCATAAAACAACAAAAGGTAGAAGCAATCTACGCAAAGCATTTAACAAATGAGTAGCAGCAAACAACTTAAAGGAATGTAACAGAGAACTAATTATGTAACACTAACTAAATTCATATTTCCAAAACTGTCTGCTCCATTATTTTGAAACTTTTATAGTTGAACCACGAATAACTTTTATATATCTAGTGACCATATAAGTCTTCTAGTTTCTGCATGAGAAGATTATAGCATTTGCATGTCCATGCTCAACTGGAATCGGATGGCAATTACAGGTTCATGATCATGACACTGCACCAAAACGTACAGAGTTATGAAGAGAAGAATTATCAAGTTGTGAATATTACTCAAATAATCAAAGACAAACAATCACTTCAATTTTAAAGTTTAGAGACTATTGATGTTTCCGAACAGTCTATGATTTATTTTTTACTAAAAGTTCGTTAGCTCAAGCTGCATCAGAGTTTCAACATACTAGCTAACCAAATGGGCGTGTGGACACATACTGTACTGTGATCATTCAACTATTGCACGTGGTTCAGTGGTATGGTCACGCGCGCTGCATAGTTAACCATTTCTCATTATGCTTGTGGTATGTTCAATGCCAAACACCTGGGATTGTGCACAAGCTGAACTGTGATCATTCAACTGTTTTGCACGTGCTTCCGTGGTATGGTCATGTGCACTGCATTATTAACCATTTCAAACCCATTTTGCTTCATAAGCTTCAACTGACAATCCTGACAAGTGATATCCCAATATGAATGCAAATTTCCAAACATGGAGCAGGCCCATGCCATCTATTTGCCCAAATAGAAGCATGCAACGATGCATTATTCAGGCCTCCAGAAAAGGGCGAAAAATACGTTACCACATTCACCGCTGACAGATCAGTCCTCTCTTCACTCTGATGAAACTTGGAGTCCACGTAAATACTCTCTCCCAGACACGTCCATCCATGTTCAAGCAGCATGGAGCGCAGCTCGCACCCGACGGCTTTCGCGACCAGCTCACCCGAGCATACCAGCTCCTCCTCCTCACCCACCTACGAGGCCAAGCAGCGTACGTACCGAGCGCGAGCGGTAAATCGTTACAAACGGAGCGCAAAAGAGTGCCCATCGTATTGCGGAGAAAGGTCGAGCAGATGAGGGGCGCGGGAGTACAGGACGCGCTCACCGTGGCGCCAGGGAACGCGGCCGCGATCTCGGAGACCGCCTCGGCCGCCTCGCGGGACTGGCACCCCTGCAACAACGACCGGGAGCACGCGGGGTTGAAAACACGTCGCCACGAACGGAAGCGTCATGCCTGAGGTGCGGGAGCGGAGCGGAGCGGTAGTGCGAGACCTGGAAGACGAGGAGCGCGTCGGCGGGGGGCTGGGGGAGGCACGCGAGGCGGTGGCGGCGGGAGAGCCTGCAGCAGAGAATCTCGAGGTCGAGGGCGGCGATGGGGGCTGCGGCGGCGGAGAGCGAGAGCTGGCGGAGGAGGAACGGCGGCAGCGGGGAGGAGGATGGGGAGGCGGCGGCGGCGCGGACGAGGACCTTGTTGCGGAACATGCCCTTCTGCAGCTACTCCGCTTCGTCCCGGCCCCGGGGGACTTCGGGCTCCGGCGCTGGTTTCTGCCGTAGGACCGTGCGTGCGCCGACGAATTTCTTTCGGAAAACTTAATTTCTCTAGCACAGAAAGAACAACGTTTTCGAAAGGGAAAAAATCCACTAACTATTACAAAATTTTAATTATCAAACATCAACTTAAACCGGATAATAAGTATCATCCATCTATCAAAACCGGAGAAATTTAATGTTTTAGATATTTTCAAAAATAATTTTATACTTTTTAGAAAATTAAAAATTCTGATAGATTAAAAAGTTAAAACTAATTCATTTTAAATTAGAAAAATATGAAACCAGTACCAATTTTTCTAAAAATGTACCTATTTATTGTTGCTTTTATTTGAATCTTGTTTATTCAAAAGTAATAGGCATAACTAGCTACAAACAAACAAATACTAAGAAAATAAAAAAAATTGGATCCAAATAGGTGACCTTTTGGAACTATCACTAAAGAAAAAGTCGAACGTGAAACATTACTTATACAAGGAAACGTAGAAAAGATTAGAAAATTTATTTGGAATGATTTGATACCATATGAATAGTTTCGAGAATGAATCATGTCCATATTTTGTAGGAGGTCACATGGACTACCAATATACCATACAATTAAAGATACCACAGTCACAGTGAACTTCTTAAGAGACCGCGCAAGAGTGAGTAGTAGCAGGTGTTATTTCATTGGGAGGAGCTGTATTTTAATTTTGTTGAAATGCTGTGCAGGTAGTAGTGACTTCATCAGATCATTGAAAGCACAGATGCGTTCTTGCGGCACGGTCACCAGTCTTCAAGGCAGAGCTCTTTGGGGCTATGAAAGAGAGCACCAGCACAGCGGTTGTACGAGTGGATGACATGAAGGCTGATGTTTTCAGGGCTTTGCTCCATTTCGTGTACACTGACACTTTGCGGGATTGCCACGGTGTGAAGCAGCAAAAGGAAGCTGCCATGGCTCAGCATTTACTTGTCGCCGCAGACAGGTCCAACCTGGAGAGGCTCAAGCTGATTTGTGAAGAGAAGCTGTGCAAGCACATTGATACAGGCTCATAGTCACCGGGGAACTGGAACGCCCCTGCGTTCCATGTTCCGGGACGGGAACGCGAGAATATTTCTGTTCCTGCGGTGTAAAAATACATCCCAAGTGCTGTTTCCCGTTCCTCGTTCCTCGATCCGTCGTCCCGGGAACTTCGGTGACTATGTAAAGGCTCCATTGAGACCATCTTGGCACTAGCTGAGCAGCACAACTGCTGTGGGCTTAAGAAAGCATGTTTGCAGTTCCTCAGCTCCCATCAGTTCTGAGTGATGTCATGGCAACAGATGGATTTGAGCATTTAGCTAGAAGCTGCCCCTCTGTTCTGAAAGACCTAATATTCAATGTTCCTACTCGTGCGCCTGTGAGTGCTGGAGAAAAAAGTCAGGTGGACATGGGTCAGCATGGGATGTTTTCATCTGGAAGGCGAACAAAGTATTGCTACCGAGTACTAGTACTACTAGTTCTACTCTTAGTCTTATCTTTAAAAGGAAGCAACACACCTCTGTCTTGTATATGTTTGGTTGCCGCATTCTTCATGGGTACAATTATTCACTGAGAAGACAAGCTACTACCTAGTAAGCAAGAAGTAGGCAATGCACCTCTCTCTTGTTTTCTGTTTGGTCGGTACATTTTGTGTGGCCTGAGAAGACAAGCTACTATTAAGTGAGACTCTAATCTAGTACCTAGTAAGCAAGAATTAGGAACAATTGCGCAATATGATGAACGATTTGTTCTACCTGCAAACCTCTACCTTAGCCTGGAAGTATTGTAGCTCTTGTCTGTCTTTTAATGTATATATAATTCTTACTTTTATTTTTATTGTTGTGTCTGAGTGTATGTGCATGCTGTTAGAATTAATCTTCTTGTCTAATTTAAGTGTGAATGTGAAGTGTGTGTCCTTTCAAATGCATGTGTAGGTCAAGGAGGCAAGTGCTACTCGAAGAGTCAAGTAGATCAATTTGAACTCTAGAATCCAGCTAATTGCGTGAGCGAGCCCACTCTAGTGTGAAATCAGTTACATGCTTCTTTATAGATATGTTACTTGCTTTGTAAATATGACAATGAAAAGGAGACAATGGTGCTAGTTGTGCTGCACCACAAAAATTCTTGAGTGCTTCTTGTTTTCTCCTATGAGCAGGTGTTTATGTGTTTCTCTTTTGGTGATCCTGGTGAAAAAAAGCAACACATGCACCTTCTTATGTTAGTATGGCAGCTTGCTGGTTCAGCTATGGCATGATTATAGTACTGTTATATCAATTGACATAGGCGTGCTTTTTCTTGCCATGGCACATTCTTATAGACATACATAGTAATTTTGGAAAACTATTGGTGCCTTCTGAGAATGTCTGATTGAACTTCTTTGTTTGATAGTTGCTCAACAATGCTTACCATTGTTGCTTCCTGGATGAGCTATCATTTCTTCAGCTTTTATCTTTATAGCAGTTCCGAATTTTAATTATTCTTGGTGCCCTTGAAGTCCAAGACGACATTTCTTTTGCTCTATCTGTTACTGAGGGCTTGTTGTTTGATCATGGCTAATTTTAATTATTCTCGGATGTCCTTGAAGTCCAAGACACATTTCTTTTGATCTATCTGTTGCTTGTCGTTCACTTACGGAAAGATGATGTATGTTGCTAAACAATGCATCCGGCAGGTTGCCATGAGGTTGTGCCTTTTGTTCAGTACAAAGTTTCATCCAGGTTCAAATGGGGCACAATTGACGACAAGGGTAATATCTAATGAAGAGTTTCTTTCAGTCACTGGTGACAGACTTATGCATATAAGATTTGAAAAATTCTTCATAGTTCCATCTTGAAGTGATGCTAATTTTCAGGTTAGTGGAATGACTCTACAATCCTAGCATCTAAGAACTGTTCCTGTCCTGTTTTATCATTAACTTTCTCTAGAAGGTAATGCATTGCACTTGTTCAATGTCCTTTGCTTCCATGAATCCGTAACTAGTATTTTTCAAAAGTTGACAGGCTTCTTTACGGACATGTGTACTATATGTCTATATTTTTTATGAGTTCATCATTACCGATGTTGATTCCCGCAATGAGGGAGAAGCCCTAGGATACTCTTCTAAAACTGGCATATATAAGCAGTGGCCGTCCCCCAAGATGACGTCGAGCATTTGGGCATACATGGTTAATAATCAGGATTGCCAAGAAGTTATGGGTTCAGAGTAGAGGCGAACCCAATGGTCCTGTTTGTATTCGCTTCTCTGAACAGTGATTTTGTGAGAAGCTAGCTGCTCTGAGAAGCAGCTACCTAGAGAATCCTCTGACAGGAAAAGCTAGGTGTTTGGCAGCTCTGGTTTTTATCTGGAAGGATTGTTTGTCATGAATATGCATTGACTCATACACCTCTAGAGCTTATTATGGTTCTCCCTCCGTTCCAAAATGTAGTTCGTTTTGGGTTTTCTAGATTCATAGTATTTACTATGCATCTAGATATAATGTATGTCTAAGTGCATATCAAAATTTATGAACCTACAAAATCCAAAAAGAACTACATTTTGGAACGGAAGAAGTAAATTGCATAAGGCACTTTTCTACCTTGTCGAAAGCAAGGCTCTCCCTGTGAAGTTTCTCAACAATCCTAGCACCTGGCACCTATTAGTGTTCTGATTTTTCATTAATTTTCTCTTGCAGGTATATTATAGTTTTAAAAATTGTGATGAGTGCTAGTTATATTGATGAATTGATAGTATCATATTGATGATGTTTATAGTGTTCCGATATAGACAGATTGAGCACAAGCCAATTTCAGAAGGCCAAGACTGGACTGTACAGGCAATCGACATGAGCAAATTTCTGGTGCCACCACTTGTCTTCAGCAGCAACTTCTCTTAAATCTGCATCGAGGATTTCTTTGTCTCCGCTAACATCATTTGTCCTATTATTTTTATATTTTATTTTCAGAAGATGTTCTGTAATTTGCCTATTCTTTTACCCTGCCCTTAATAAGTTGGACGTTCTGTAATTTGCCTATTCTTTTACCTTGTCCTTAATAAGTTGGAGTACCACCTCCCTTGTTCAGACAAGTGAAAGAAGAAGAAAAATATATTTTCTTTTAACTGTCTGGAACGCCATGTTTACATGACTGGAGGTAGCAGATGGGATAGTTTACTATTATTGAAAATGATAAATTAAATCAATCATAGGTGGCGTTTCACCACAATCCCTGAAAAAATTATTTGGGATCGAGTTTGTTACAATGCAGCCCTTCTCTCTTTCTTGAAAAATCTCTCTGTTTGCTTGTTTCAGTTCGGTGGTGCGCTGGGCTGATAGCTGAATCTTTATGAACTCAGAAGTTAGCTGGAGCAATACGATTTGAAAAGTATCATTCTGATTCCTGAGGAACCGGTGACTTTGGCTATTAAGACCTGACGGGAGGCACTGGAAATTCGGCTTTGTCATTGATGAAAATTTGGCTCTTGGCACAGGATTCACATGCAATGGCAGCCAAAAAAAGAAACTGAAGATCCACCTGTTGTGTTTGAGCAGCTCCATCTCTTTTGCAATGGCATTATTGCGCAGATTTGTTCTTTGGAATTTGGAATGGACAGGAGCCACCATTGAAGATGCTATGTACTGTCTTTCACAGGATTGTGCGTAATAGGAAGAAAAGATCATGTTCGTGCTCCAGATCAGAGTCATTATCACAAGAGGAGAACCATCAACTTGTGAATGACACACATCTTGACGCTGTAAATATTTTTTTTATTCTGCATGATTTCACTCACTAAATTTCCACTCTTGTTTTCCTCAAAAAAAATTCCTCAAAAAAATTTTCCACTCTTGCGACAAGCTACAAAATGTATTTTTTACTAAACAAGAATCAGTAAACAGCTTCAGATGATCCAATGGCATTTCGTGAAGCAAAACTAGTTGATCATAGTCTAGAATATGTCGTTGACAAGATTCAGTCGATCAGTTCACCCGCAGTTGGCAGACTAATAAGTTTGGAAAGTTGTTCACGTTTGAATCAAGAATACGAGTTACGACATCCTGAACAATTCTATCAGGTGTTCGTGTCCTGATGTATCGTTGATTCTCTAGCAATGCAAATTGACTCATACTTGCAGCTGGGGTGGTTGCTTTCCTGGGTACGTACGACATGGTTTTCCAAGGCGTGCCAGATCGTTTGGGCCAACGCAATGTCCTGGATTGGGCCAGAACGGCCCATGTCTGCACGGTGGGTGGATCAGCTCCGGGTCCCACCAGTCAGCCTCCATTGGTCAAAGAGACAAAGACCCATTGCTTCGCCTCTCGGCTCTCGCCGCCGTTGGTCCTCCGTTTCGCATCCCAAAACCAGCCCAAGCGGCAAAACCCTCGCCGGCCGCCGTTTCGCATCCCCGCCGCCAATGCCAGCGCCGGGATCCGCCGCGGTTGGCGATGGCGAGCCCCGCTCCGCCTCGGCCATCGTCGGGGAGGCCGTCACGGGGCACCACCTGCTCCACATCGACGGCTACTCGCGCACCAAGGATAAGCTCCCCACCAGCAAATCCATCAAGTCTCGCCCTTTCAGTGCGGGGGGTCGCCGCTGGTACATCCACTACTACCCCAACGGCCAGACCTCCAAGTGCGCCGACTTCATATCCGTCTTCCTCCACCTCGACAAGAGTGTTGGAGAGCCCGTGATGGGGCGAGCCAAGTTCGATTTGCTCGATCGGGCTGGGAAACCAGTGCCATCGAACACCCGTACCACAGACCTGAAAGAGTACTCCCCCGGCGGCACAGGGTACGGCTTCTCTAAGTTCATTACGAGGGCATTCCTGGAGAAGTCGGAGCACCTCTCCAACGACTGCTTCAAGATCAGCTGCGACATCATTATTCCTCACGAGCTCCGCACGGAGGACAGGATTGTAGCGTCACCGCTTGTTTCTTCTCTCGCAGGGCCACCACCTAACCTGGATCAGCATCTCGGCGACCTCCTCGTGGGCAAAGAGGGCGCCGACGTCACAATTCCAAGTCGCCGGCGAAGCGTTCAGCGCGCACAGGTTTCTCCTCGCGGCCCGGTCGCGGGTCTTCAAGGCGGAGCTGTGGGGTGCGATGAAAGAGGGCGCCGCCATAGGGGACCCCGTCCGGGTTGATGGCATGTTGCCTCAGGTGTTCAAGGCCCTGCTCCACTTCGTCTACACCGACTAGCTGCCGCGGATGGAGGAGGCCGTGATGGCCCAGCACCTGCTGGAAGCGGCGGACAGGTACGACATGCAGAGGCTCAAGCTGATCTGTGACGATAAGTTGTGCCGGCACCTTGACGTGAGCACGGCCGCGGCCACGCTGGTGTTGGCTGAGCTGCACCATTGCCGTGGTCTCAAGGAGGCTTGCATTGACTTCCTGATATCTCGTCATGTGCTGGAGGAGGTTATGGCCACAGATGGATTTGAGCATCTCGTTAAGACCTGCCCTGCTCTTGTGAAGGAGATAATGTCCAAGCTTGGTACCTGTTTGTACAAGAGAAGAAATTAGGAGCATGAGCCTATGCTTTTGCAGTCACCATTCGAACTATCTAGGAAGACGTTAGTGGATAAGGCTAAGCTATCAAGTACTAGTTTAGTTTGTTATATGTGTAGTCTCATCCTCAAAAGTATGCGATGTAGTGCTGCTTGTTTTTTGTTCGGTAGTTGTATCCTTTATGGGAAATTTCTAGCCATGATGTAAGGAACAATTAATCTAATACATATGCAGTTAGTTCAGTTATAATCCTGCACAGTAACGTCAAAATTCCTTATAATCAATTGATCTTTCGTACCATGTTGGCAGCCAATTCGATTTCAGGTTGCACTAAGATTAATTTTACTTTTAGCTGCTTGAATGCATCAGCTCATACAAAGGTTCATAGAGTCTCAGGGAAGACTAGGAATTTGTTTCCGTCACTGCTGATGGACTTTGTATGAAAGATCTGGAATGTTATTCAGACTTGCATGAGGTGACAGTTTTTTTTTTAACGAACGGCCACAGTGCCATTTCTATTAGTAAAGAGGGAGATTACAAGTAAGCGCTCTCAGCGGAGCGAATACAGGTCCGTAAAGGAAAGAGCTATAAACAATATCTGTGAAGGTGCTCAAGCACCAGTAATCAGTGAAACGAGGCGTTTCGCCCCTGCCAGGACCCATGCTCGGGCTTCCTCCTTGATTTTGAGTAGTATATACGTAGTTGTCTGTTCCTTCCGCTGGAATGTTCGTGCATTACGCTCCTTCCAAAACTTCCATGCCACCAAGAGGATAAGTGAGCGCAGCCCACTCCGCAGAACTCCCGTTCTTGTTCCCAACATGAGCCACCATTCGACCACATTGTCACTTGGTTCCCAATGGGTCGGTTTAAGTTGTGGATAGTGTGTCCAATCAGCGATCATCTCCCAGATGCGTCTCGAATAGCGACAAATGGCGAGCAGGTGGTGGGTTGTCTCTTGGTCTCGTCGGCAAAGTGGGCAGCAAGCATTCCTCGGCCACCCCCTTGTCGCTAGGCGGTCAGAAGTCCAGACTCGGTTTCGCATGACAAGCCAAGCGAAGAATTTGCATTTTGGCGGTGCCCACGGCTTCCAAATCAGAGGAACCGGATTTTGCCATGTATGGCCGAGGAACTGCGCGTGATAGGCTGAAGCTGCAGTGTACAATCCCGATTGGGTCAGCCTCCAGGAATGGTGTCGTCGTCATCTGGCGTGGTTGGTGTGGTTGTTACGAGGTCCCACAGATGGACGAACTGTTGAATGTGTGTGACCGAGAGCTGCGCTGCCAAGTTAATGTCACGCACCCAATTGTTATTTGTTAAAGCCTCAAGCACTGTCCTGTTCTTCCGCTTGGAAATGCTAAAAACTGCGATATCTTTTGGCCTCCTTCCCTGAATCCAAGCCAAGTGCCAGAACCAAGTTTTGGCCCCGTTTCCAATTTGGTTTGTCGTTGTTACTGCAAAGAGGAGCTTATCCTTGTCGTTGCACGGCGTACCCAGGCCGACCCAGGGTTTGGTTGGTTCCACCCATTCCTGCCACAGCCACCGGAGTCGTAAAGCTGTTGCAAATTTTTCCAAGTCCATGACGCCCAACCCTCCTAAGTCTTTTGGCCTATTCACTGTTGGCCAATTCAACTTGCACTTCCCTCCAGTTAGTGCATCGTTCCCTGCCCAGAGAAAATGTTTCCTGAGTTTGTCGAGGTCCTCCCACACTTTCTTGGGCGCGTAGAGGGACGTTAGCAGGAACACGGGTTGTGAAGACAGCACCGCTTTGGTCAGTGTTACCCGCCCAGCTTGAGTGATATTTCGGCCCCACCAGCCGGTCAAGCTTCCTACCGCTTTGTCAAGCAAAGGTTGGAAGTCAACACGTCGCAATCGTCGGATGGCTAGCGGCAAGCCAAGGTACTTAATCGGGAAGGATGTGCGCTGCGCTGGAAAATCATAGAGTATGTCATCAAGGTCTAAGTTCTCACATTGTATTGGCGCCACTGAAGATTTGTGTATGTTGGTGCGCAGCCCAGTGACCTCACCAAACATTTGCAAAAGGTCTTTAAGTGCGGCCACCTCCTCCTTTATTGGCCTAAGGAAAATAACCGCATCATCGACATACATTGACGTACGTAATCTTGTTCTATTCCTCCCCAGTTTACAAAGGATGCCTGCCTCGGTCGCAAGGTTCAAGAGGTGTTGTAGTGGATCAATGGCCAAGATGAAAAGCAGGGGTGAGAGTGGGTCGCCTTGCCGAAGCCCTCTTCCATGCCTAATATGCTGCCCTGGGATGCCATTCAGGAGGATCTGTGAGGAGGACGTAGAAAGGATGGCTGCGATCCAATCTCGCCATTTTGCCGAAAAACCGATGTGTTGAAGTAGGGAAAGCAAGTAATCCCATCTGACTGAATCGAAGGCCTTGGAAATGTCGAGTTTTATGAGCAGCATCGGTGTTCTGTTGCGGTGCGAACGTCTCGCTGAGCTTCTTACATATTGGAAATTATCATGTATAGAGCGTCCTTGGATGAAGGCACTCTGACTCTTGGAGATAATCTCTTTCATTGCCAGGGCTAATCTGAGGGCCAAAACCTTAGTTAACAATTTTGCCACACTGTGGATCAAGCTTATGGGCCTATAGTCTGTGATATGTTCTGCGCCTTCTTTTTTGGAAATCAGAATTATATTGGCTGAGTTTACGAGGTCCAAATTAACACATCTTGCATCATGGATTGAGTTCATGGTTGCCATTATGTCCCCTTTAACGATCGTCCAACATGAACGGAAGAAGGCCCCAGTGAAGCCGTCTGGCCCCGGGGCTTTATCTGAGGTCTCAAGGAGCGCCTCATGGATTTCTTTTTCTGTGAATGGTTCCACCAAGGAGTCCAAGTTGAAATGTTGCAGATTTAGGCTGTCCCAGTTGAAGTCGCGTTGCTGCGGTGGAGGCCGGCCCATGGTCATCTCAAAGTGATCCTGAATTAGTGCTGCCTTCTCCTCATGTGCGGCCGCCCAACCTCCATCCTTTCGCAATCTCTGGATATTAGTTGAACACAGGTTAGTTGAATTGCTCTATAATCCTAGCACCTGTTCATGTCCTGAAATATTAGTATTTTCTCTAGCAAATAAATGCATAGCATGCTAGTGTTTTTGTAGGTCCGTGTTTTTCATGGGATCATGAATCTTTTAGTACTTGTTATTTGCATGAAATGGAGTCCTTTGATAAAGAAGATTGTCCCAATTTGGGAATGCCACAATGTGCCTGTGCTATTAACCATATAAAAAGCCGATTATCTGTGACATCTTGTCTCCAGCACAAACTTCTCAGCAGTGTAGTTTTTTTTTTATTTGCCACACTTTTAACACAATGTGTTATAATGTTTATGTATATGCTTGTTGTTAGATGTCCTGAGATTAGCTTACTCTAAACCCTGCCCTAAGTATATGGTGCATTTTACAAATTCTTGAAATGCTTGATAACTTTTCAACCGTATGATATTTTACTGTTTCATTTAGACTATTTATTCAAGATAAAAGTACATGGGTAGATCAAAACCACCCGGCACCCCACTCTTAAAACACACTTAATGCACTTAGGACACATTTAGTGCACTGGACACATGGCTAACGCATGTTTAAAGAATATTTGATACTTGTGTTGTTTACATCATCATTGTTTGGTTTCACAATTTGAGCAGCCCATGTACATGAATTATATTTTCGTACACTTGCTTTGAGCATCTGACTGAAATCTGCCCTGCTCTTGTAAAGGAGTTAGCGACAAAGCTTGCTACATATTTGCACGAGTGAAAAAATTAAGGTTTCATTAGTGAGAGTTGCAACATCTAGGAAGAATCAGCGGCCAAGCTCTCAATTTATCACGTCCATAATAATCCAAGACTTCAAGTAGTTATATATATAGTCCTGTCCTCAAGAGCACACAAGATACATTCAGGGTGCACAGATACAATTCTTGTGGCATATTCTTTGGTCTTCAAGGTCGAGTTTTTGGGAGCGATGTGAGAGCACCGCCATAGGGGATTGCATACAGATTGATGATATGTTAGTTCAGGTGTTCAAGGCCTAGCTACACTTCATTTTCAATGATTCGCTGCCAGATGTGGAGGGCATCAGGAGGCTGTGATGGCTCAGCATTTGGAGGAGGCCGTGATGGTCCAGCACCTGCTGGAAGCGGCCGACAGGTATGACATGCAGAGGCTCAGGCTGATCTGTGAGGATAAGTTGTGCCGGCACCTTGACGTGAACACGGCTGCGACCACGCTGGTGTTGGCTGAGCAGCACCATTGCCGTGGCCTCAAGGAGGCTTGCATTGAGTTCCTTGTATCTCGTCATGTGCTGGAGGAGGTCATGGCAACAGATGGATTTGAGCATCTGGTTAAAAGCTGCCCTGCTCTTGTCAAGGAGATAATGTCCAAGCTTCCTGTACGATGATACTAGGAAACAAATTGTGGTAATGAGCTTGGCATTGCAGTAATGGCAATTGCATCCATAGACCATAGGTGAATGGAAATTAGTATGTTAGCTATCAATTACTAGCTCTAGTACTTATCTGCACTCTGGTCCTAAAACATATGCAATGTACCTCTGCCTTTTTTTTTGTTTGGTAGTCGTATCTGGTATCCTTTGTGCGGAACTTCTAACTATGATGCAAAAAAGATTTTGCAAACGCCATGAGAACTTAGTTTGTTTACAAGTTCTTTATAGTCATTTCATATTTGTTTTCATGCCTGCAAGCATTTCTACTTTTCAGGTTGCATGGACACTAGTTTTACTTTTAGCTGCTTGGATGCATCTTTATTTCGTCCAGTACAAGGCTTGATGCTGGTTCAGTTTGCTTGTGGCACAGCACAATTGAAGATAACTGTATTATCTACCGACGAAAATTTCAGGAAGTTATTCACCCTTGCATCTAGAACTTATGATTATGTAGTATTTAATGTGAATGAATTTCCTCAACAACTTAGGATCCAAGAATCCTTAATTATTTGTCATTTCTGAGTTAAACCTCGAGATAGTGTTCTGTTTGGACATATGTAGTATGCTGTCGAAGCAGATTGAGATGAGCCAAAATTGGAAGACTAAGATTTGATTGTGCTAAGCAGATTGGACAATTTTCCGCTATAATTATTTTTTTTTCCTCGAATACATTTTTCCCTATATACCTAGTCTACTACTGACAACTTCTATCCAGTTTGGGTTTTTCTTCCTTTGGTCTCTCTTTGACACCATGTGTTATCAGGATGAACTTCTAATTTTCTCTCCTTCCTGCCCAAATAAGTACTCAGTGCAATTATAAATCATTCAAAAAGATTGATATGAAACTCAAGAAAGTATATGTAATATTTCACTGCTATGATCACTGTTTGATTTTCGAATACAATTGTTGTTATCTGCTTCGCTGATGTTCTCATCCTACAAAATATGCACAAGAAATGCCCATCAATCGAATTCAATAATATCACAATGATTACTATTAATCAAAGAGGTATCATCAGATAATCCCATTGCTGCTTGGTAGCAGATTGCATTAAGATCCCAGTGCCGTTGCATGAAGATGGCTGCATTGTAATGTAAACTAATGGTGCTTTGATCAGACTTGCCAATTTTACCATGCTTCCACTTTCAGGTGCTGACCACTTTCCTGATTTGTCATTAACCTTCTCTATGAAACTATTATTTTGAGAGAAGCACAAAAGTCTAAAGATCCCTATTTGATGAGTATGGCTGATGCAATGTTGGACAAATTTGACAAATATTGGGAGGTGAAGAACAATTTAATGGTCATTGCAACAATACTTGATCCTAGATTCAGGATAAGGTACATTACATGGTGTTTTGGAGAGATTTATCCGCCCTATAGCAAGCTGGTTGACAATGGCAAGGGCAGTGCTCAATCTTCCTCTAGTTCAAGGGATACATGTACCTCATTGGCTTCAGTTGTTCCAAGTGGATTTCAGTCCTTTTTGCAGTCTAACTCTACATAAGTATTGAAGTCTGAGTTACTCATCTATCCAGAAGAAGCTAATGTGAGTATAGATGATAAGACTTTTGACTTGCTGAATTATTGGAAGGTGAATTCTAATGCTCCCTGTATTGGCTGCTATGGCAAAGAGTTTCCTTGCTGTCCCAGCTAGTAGTGTTTCTTCGGAGTCAACGTTTAGTACTGGAGGTCGTATTCTTGATGATTATAGGAGCTCCTTAGAGCCAGCCACAGTTCAAGCTTTAGTTTGTGCATCTAGCTGGATAAGAGCCTCTCAAAATGATAATAATACTCCTATTCTTGTGGTATGTAATGGTTCTCCAATTTGTACTATTTTTCAATGCATTTTTTTTATTAAGTTAGTGTGTGTGATCTAATTTATTTCTATTGTTTCTTTTTTTCCGAAGCAAGATGACGATGATGACATTGAATCTATGGACTTTCCAAACTGTGTTGTGGCAAGCAACTAGTAAGTATCATATTCAAATTGCATTGCTGCTGCATTTCACTAAATTGCATTGCTGTTACTAACCATTATGTGTTGCTGAATTTTATTTGCCACCAACTAGGTCCCTGTGAAGACAAGGTGGCCAGTGAGGACAAGTCCAGTACAATGGAGGCAATGTCAGACCCGGGAACACGGGACTGTCCACGTGGCGTACTTCTCCTAGGATACGGGATGGGACATGGCCCACGCCCAACATCTGTTGTAACTACTCGTAGTGCAGTAGGACTACTCATATAGTAGTGAAACTAGTCGGACACGGTAGGAAACTACCCGAGAAGTACTCGGGTAGGACTCCCGTGCTTGTACCCGACTAGTACTTCCATGTAAACCTGTCTCCCCAGACTATGTAAGGGCGGACAAGGACCCCCTCAGGGACAATCACCATCAAAGGGAATACAAACCACACAGGACGTAGGGTATTACGCTCTCGGAGGTCCGAACCTGTCTAAACCTTGTGTTTCTTGCACCTTCGAGTTCCTGATCTCGGCGACACCCTACCTACAAACTCACCACCTCAGGGGTATCCCTCGGTGGGCGTGGCGTAAAACACCGACAGCCAGGTAGGGGTGTTCATCGAGCATCCACCGGAGAATTCGATAGCATCCTTCAACTTCACCAACGTTGTGCTCGACGAGGGCACAACTTTCACCTCCGGCTCCTGGATCTGCATCGCCACCGGTTCGGGTGGCTTCAATAGCCACCTAGCCAACTCCAGGGAGCCGGAGGCCTCTTCATCGACTCCAAGCAGCGATCTCGATGAGTTCATCGACAACCTCGATGATCTGTTGCTTCCCGATCTAGCCCTGCAGATTGAAAATATGTCCGTTTTCGACGCGACTTCCACTCGTGACGCACCAGATCTAGTCGGGTCAGACTCAAACCGATCTGAGGAGACCACACGATCTAAATCCCTCTCCAACTTGGAGGAGGATTTGGATCTGCTGCTCAAGCTCAAGGACGTGGGAGCCACCACTTGCCGGGGGCCCCCATTTTCAACATCTACTTGGACTCCAATGAAGCGCACTCCTCGCTCCTCGCTCAGTACTGCACCTTCAAGCCAGTCCCGAGAAGGACTCGGAGACGAGGGAGCCACCGCCCATCAGGTGGCCCCCACCCTTGAAAACCACTCGCAACCCGATGGCCACACCGAATCGTTTTCGAGCAGCCACCTAGGTTTAACCATAACATCAACGCCGCAAGGCCGTTTCATGTATTGGAAGGGTTTTGAGCCCTCCGAACTACTCGATTACGAGTCCCGCCTTGTGGCCTTCACGCAGGAACTGCCCTTCCAGGAGGGCAAACCTCTTTCTCCCATCGTGGAAAAAGGAGAAAGTAGCACAGAGCTACTCGAGTACAGCCTTACGGCTAACCACTCGCCGGATCATCAAGTCTGCATAGCCTCCCTTTGCAACACGGAGGACGACGAGCTGGACCCCCAGTACGACAATGAGCAACTCGCGGACGTCTCAGCCGACGAGCCCACGGCTGATGCTCCCTAGGATGAAGACGAGGAGCAACGAAGGATCCAACGGGTAAAGAACGCCAAGCGCGCCCAACGCAGGCATAATGCGCAGAATCGCGCCCGCGAACCAAGGGATCTAAACAACGCTTTTGCAGCAGTCGAGGATCGGGAGTACAGTACGCCGATTGGCGCCATCGCAGAAGCAGCCCTCTTAGCCCAACAACTCCCACCCAATCCTCAGATACAAAGGCTGCAGTATCTGACCCAACGCGTGCTCGTGCAACTCGATGGGCAACATCCAGTGACTCCCACTCGAAAAAATCCACCCTCGAGGTCTGAGCGCCATGGCGAAACCGCGGTGGTTAGTCGCACCCCCGGATGGGGCTCCGGGAGCCGGAGGAACTACAACCACCAGCGCAACGAGGGCCACCCATCCCCGCGTGGCAAAAATGAACAAGAAGTACAATAATCCACTCGCAACCAGCATGGTGCTAGGCATCACGGCCAAGATCCACTCGAGGCCAGCCTTCACGACGCTCCCACAATCAACCTCAGGTAGAAAATCAACGAAGGCCGCGATGCGCGACGTGTTATTGAATCAAGGAGAAGGGACCGTACCGGCAGGTGCCACGACGACGATGACAGCGATGCTTCCCCGCCTTCACCACCAGCATCACCGACAAGTCCAATCCGAAAGACTTCAAACCAGTCGGAATCCCGAAGTATGATGGTAAGCAAGACCCGCGCCAGTGGATTCGATGCTACTCCGTTGCTATTGAAGTTTCAAGGGGATCCAACTCCACCAAAGCTCTTTATTTCCCGGTGGCTCTGGAGTCCGCACCCCTCACGTGGCTTGAAAGCCTCAAGCCAAACTCCATCGACTCGTGGGAGGACCTCAAACGGGCCTTCATCGACAACTTCCAAGGATTCATGATCAGAGCGGGTACCCGCCACCATCTGTCCCAAGTGAAGCAAGAGATGAACGAGACCCTGAGGTCCTACACCCGACGTTTCTTTGAGACGCGCGCCACCATCGCCAACATCACCGATGAGGACGTCATCCGCTGCTTCCAGAACGGGCTCTTCTCGAAGCACACGTACCATGACTTCGGGCGCAATCGCCCGACTACTGCCGTAGAGCTGCGTGGCATGATGGCACGGTGGGCTGACCAAGAGAACGAGGAGAACGACCGCTTCCCCAAGCGCAACCATGACAAGCAAAGCAATGGCAACGGCCACTTCGACAAGAGCCAGCGGAACCACTCGGGGAACACCCGAAAGCGCAAGCTAGACCAAGAAGTCACGGCTGTCGAGCGCAATCTGCGTGGCAAGAAGTCGGGGGACAATGAATCACAATTTGAGAAAGCCACGCACATACAATGCTCGATACACCCGAAGTCGCGACACACGCTCTTCGAGTGCGTCACCATCTGCAAGTCACTCAATATACCGCCCCTCCATCAAGCAGGAAAACGAAAAGACCAGGAGGATGATGAGGAAGGTGACAAGTCGGGGGCTCAAGACTTCCAGGATCCGAAGAATGTCGTCAACGTCATCATCGGCGGAGACGGTGGATTCCCCTCCAAGCGCGCGCAGAAGTTGACCCTGCGTGAAATACCCTCTGTGGAGCCGGCCACGATGAGGCCTCAGAGATACAGCGAGGTCCCGATCTCCCTCTCCAGGGACGATCAATGAACCAGCTTCTCCGAGCCTGGAAAATTCTCGCTCGTCCTAGACCCTGTCGTGGTAGGCTCACAGCTAACCTGAGTACTCATTGATGGCGGGAGCGGCCTCAACCTGCTTTTCGCGAGTACTCTGAAGAAGATGGGCTTGGACATCTCCAAGATGCTCACCCCCAGCAAAGCTCCTTTCTACGGCATTGTCCCGGGTAACGCGGCTACACCACTCGGGTCAGTGGTCCTGCCAATCACCTTTGAGACGAAAGACAACTACCGCACCGAGTACATCATGTTCGAGGTGGCAGATTTCGACTCGTCATACCATGCCATCCTTGGCAGACCGGCACTAGCCAAATTCATGGCCGTGCCCCACTACGTCTACCTGCTACTCAAAATGCCAGGCAAGACAAACGTACTCACACTCCGTGGCGACCTGAAGAAGTCGTACGACTGCGACCAGGAAGCGATCGAGTACGCCACGACATCACGCGTGCCAGAGCCGTCTGCAGAAGTACTCACGGCCGCGCAGAAGTTGACCAACTCAGAGATGGAGATCTCCAACCAGCGGCCTAGCCAGTTGAGGGTTAAACCCAACCCTAGCAACGTCGGCATCAAGGCCATCCAGATGCAAGAAGGCGACCCGTCCAAGACTGCTTTGATCGGGGGCGGCTTAGGCGACAAATAGGAAAGCGCGCTCGTCAGCTTCCTTAGGGCTAACCGGGACATATTCGCGTGGAAACCAGTGGATATGCCAGGGGTGTCCAAGGAGTTAATTGAGCATTGCCTAAAAGTCGATTCTAAAGCCACTCCGAAGAAACAACGACTACGACGCTTCGCCCCCGACAAGAGGGAGGCCATCAAGAAAGAGCTAGCAAAACTACTCGCGGCTGGTTTTCTTAAAGAAGTGTACCACCCCGAGTGGTTAGCTAACCCTGTACTAGTCTTGAAAAAGAATAACAATGAATGGAGGATGTGTGTGGATTATACTCATCTCAATAAACATTGCCCGAAGGACCCCTTCGCGCTCCCACGCATCGACCAAGTCATCGACTCTACGGCTGGTTACGTCTTGCTCTCCTTCCTTGACTGCTACTCGGGCTACCATCAGATAGCTCTCAAGGAAGAAGATCGGATTAAAACGGCGTTCATCACCCCCCTTTGGGGCATAAGCATACACTACGATGTCATTCGATTTGAAGAACGCAGGAGCCACCTATCAACAGGCCATCCAGCTGTGCCTCGCAGACCAGCTACACCGCAACGTTGAGGCTTACATAGATAACGTGGTCATCTAGACCAGATCCCATGACGAGTTCATCACCGACCTCGAGGAAACGTTCAACAGCTTGCGGAAGTTTTGATGGAAGCTTAACCCGACAAAGTGCGTTTTTGGCGTGCCTCAAGGAAAACTACTCGGGTTCATTGTCAGTCATCGAGCAATTGAAACCAACCCGGAGAAGATTAACGCTATCACAGCCATGGATGCTCCAAGGACGATCAGGGACGTCCAGAAGCTCACAGGTTGCATGGCAGCTTTGAATCGATTCATCTCCCGACTTGGAGAAAGGGGACTACCCTTTTTCAAATTGCTCAAGCGCCACGACAAGTTCCAATGGACCGAGGAGGAAAACCAGGCGCTGCAAGATCTAAAGCACCATTTGCAGTCACCCCCCATACTGACGGCTCCCCAACTAGGCGAGAATCTGCTACTCTACATCGCTGCGACTACTCACGTCATCAGCACGGCAATCGCGGTTGAATGCCAGGAGGAAGGCCACGCCTTCGGGGTGCAGGGACCAGTCAACTTTATCAGCGAAGTCCTCTCTGAATCCAAGGTTCATTACCCGACGATCCAGAAACTACTTTACGGTATACTCATCACTTCCAGGAAGCTTCTCCACTATTTCGATGCATACAATATCCTGGTGGTCTCCGACTTCCCATTGGTGGATATCCTTCACAATCGGGATACTACCATGCGCATCTCCAAGTGGGCAATGGAGCTGCGATCCCTCACATTCGACTTCAAGCCCCGGACAGCCATCAAGTCGCAGGCACTAGTCGATTTCATGGCAGAGTGGTGAGAAAACCAAGTGGAAGCCCCAACCAACCAGCCAGAGCATTGGGTCATGTACTTTGACGGCTCCCTTAAGCTCGGTGGCGGTGGTGCGGGAGTACTTTTCATCAACCCGAGAGGAGAACAACTCAAGTACGTGTTTCAAATACTATTCGAGGTCTCTAACAATGAAGCCGGGTACGGGGCATTATTGCACGGGCTACGCCTGGCAGTCTCCCTGGGCATCAAGCGACTACTCGTCTATGGTGACTCCTTACTGGTGGTTCAACAAGTCAACAAGGAGTGGGACATCAACAAGGACACCATGGACGCGTACGTTACAGAAATACGCAAGCTCGAGAGCAAGTTCTCGGGGTTGGAAATTCACCATGTGATTCGCGATAACAATGTGAGCGCGGATGTGCTCTCCAAACTGGGTTCTGATCAAGCTAATGTCCCACCGGGAGTTTTGGTTCACGAGTTGCATCACCTTTCCATCAAGGCACCAGACAAGTTCCATCGCTCTGCGGATCGAGTGGTTACTTTCATCTGCAACATCTTACACCATTTTGGCTTCCCCAACACTATCATTACAGATCTGGGATCCAATTTCCACTCGCATCAGTTCTGGGATTTCTGTGAACGCAGTTCCATTGAAGTCAAATATGTTTCAGTGGCTCACCCGCGGGCCAACGGCCAGGTTGAGCGCGCCAATGGCTTGATTCTTGATGGATTGAAGAAAAGACTCTATAACGAGAACAATAAAAAGGGCGGCAAGTGGATCGATGAGATCTCATCAGTAGTCTGGGGGCTTCGCACACAACCAAGCAAAGCCACAGGACAGTCACCTTTCTTTCTTGTATACGGGTCTAAAGCTATATTACCAGCTGACGTGATGTGGAAGTCTCCACGAATGGAGATGTTTGAAGAAGGTGAGGCTGACACCGCAAGACACCTCGAGCTCGATTCAGCTGAAGAAATCAGATGCAACGTCTTGTTCCAGTCGGCCCGCTACTTACAAGGAGTCCGTCGTTACCACAACCGGAACATTCAACGACGCTCTTTCAATGTTGGAGATATGGTTCTTCGATGAATCCAGGATGATACCAGGCTACACAAGCTTAACTCACGATGGGAAGAGCCTTTCATTGTGCACAAGGTTACAGGCTTTGGATCTTATCGCTTACAGTACCCTGATAGACAGGAGGTACCAAATTCTTGGAATATTGAGCATTTATGTCGTTTTCATCTTTGATCAACTGGGAACATCTTCTATTGGTACCCGGAGATTGGTACTTTTAGTACAACTCTGTTTTACTGGTTTACGACTGGTATTACGCGTAAGTTTGCTGAAGGGACCTCACTCCCATACTTCCAGTAACTAATTACTACTTTTCGACTAGTCTCTTGGGTTACTGAAGGGGCCTTGCGCTCATACTTCCAGTACAACTCCGTTTTACTAGTTTACGTCTAGTATTATGTGTAAGTTTGATGAAGGGGCCTCGCTCCCTTATTTCCAGTAACATATTACTAGTTTTCGACTTGTACACTATGTTGTTGAAGGGTTTTCGCTCCTACGGCAAGAGGTTTATTAGTTTACGACTAGTTCTACACCTGTCCATTTACTTCGACTACTCGTCCTGTCTACAACCCTAGTCGGGATCGATTCCGACTAGATGGCTTCATCGACTATTCAAGATTCAGCGGTTACTTGCCCGATGCCTAGGCTCGGGGGCTGCCGCCACCGATTGCTACGTGTACTCTATGCTTCTCATCTGGCTCCTTGGCTCGGGGGCTTGATGGGACAAGGCACTAAGCGTGCCTCAAGGGACAGCTCTCATACTTACATGTTGGACGCTATAAAACTACTCGACAATACCCGATCCAAGAGGCTTTTTAAGATTTATCTTGGGTAGATGTGTGTTAACCATTATTTCAGGGATTTTATTCCGAAATAAGGGGTTTGTTCAGATTATTACCCTGGGGTCTTATTTAGTCATTGGCTCAGGGCACAAAGATTGATTTGAGAGGTAATTTTGGGTGTTTGTTGGAGATGTTATTTGTTTAACCATTTTTTCATAGCATTCATCCCGAAAAAAGAGGTTTTCAAATTTACTAAACCGATTTGCCCATGTTCACCATCAAATCTTTACTGTCATATATTGCATGCCACGATTCTTTGGATCCTTTATTCCAAACCTTGGGGATTTGGATTCAAGGCTCGGGGGCTACGGGACACGTGTCATTAGCGACTTATTTTTCAAATCTGCTGGAAGATAAGGACCGAGACTCAAGATTAAATTGACCCTCAGCCTGATTCTACAAGTCAACCTAAGGCTCGGGGGCTACTCCGTATGGAGTGCGAGTTTAATTGCACCCCATATAAAGAAGACTGGACAACTACTCGGGGCATGAGCACCTCACAGCCTCGACGCAGCCAAGGAAGTACTCGGAGGCCACCTTCAAGACGAAGTTCAGGAGAACTCGAAGACGCCTTTAGAAGTACTCGGACACCTCCAGTACTCGGCTACGAATAGCTCGGGGGCTTGTCAGACCCGGAGACACGGGACTATCCACGTGGCGTACTTCTCCTAGGATACGGGATGGGACATGGCCCACGCCCTACATCTATTGTAACTACTCGTAGTGCAGTAGGACTACTCATACAGTATTGGAACTAGTCGCACACGGTAGGAAACTACCCGAGAAGTACTCGGGTAGGACTCCCAGGATTGTACCTGACTAGGACTTTCATGTAAATCTATCCCCAGACTATATAAGGGCGGACAGGGACCCCCTCAGGGACAATCACCATCAAAGGCAATACAAACCACACAGGACGTAGGGTATTACGCTCTCGGCGCCCTAACCTATCTAAACCTTGTGTTCCTTGCACCTTCGAGTTCCTGATCTCGGCGACACCCTACCTACAAACTTACCACCTTGTGGGTATCCCTCGGTGGGCGTGGTGGTAAAACACCGACAGGCAAGAAGTACAAGTCATGTTTCTTTTATTTGTTGGCATGTAATATGATTTGCCTTTTGCTTGTCCATTATATGGAACTTGATATTTTGTGGTGTGTGAGAGAGAGAGACTCAATATTTTGAATGGAACATGGGAATCGATGATGGATTATCATATATTCATGTATGGAACCTTAAGTATTATGTGATTGTTCAGCTGGTGCATGTGTTTTTTGTTTGATTTAAGTAGAGATGTGGCCTGATATGTATACGTTCATTTGATACCTTTGATATATTGCAATTTGATCATGTTTCATGTTCTGGCTCGCGAGCTGACCGAGCTAGCTTGCGAGCTGGAACGAGCCGAGCCGAGCCAGGTTTTTTGCTCATTAGGATAACGAGCCGAGCCGAGCTGGCTCATTAGGATAATGAGCCCGGCCGAGCCGAACCGAACCGGCTCGTTATCCAGCCCTAGTGGGGGTGCGTCTCGCGGAGAGGAGGGCGAGGGGGAGGACGCCTCATGTCGGGGCTGCGCGAGGGGAGGCGGAAGGATTTTTACGGCGGGACGACGGTTATCGAAGGTGCGATGTACGAGTGAAAGTATTTTCGCCACCTGAGTCTTTTTAGCTGTAGAGATTTGGTGTTCTGAAAGGCTGTGCAGGAAGCGGATCAATCAGAAGTAGCGACACACAAATGCAATGTGTTGAGAACCATGTTTACATGCATATTTACTCTTTCGGAAGAAGGCCGGGGAGAGACAAATAGCAGCACCAGACCACCAGCAATGGTAGCCAGTGTGGTGAATGATTGCTCGATCTGATCGTCATCGTCCCATCTCGATGGATCCGTGGCTTGCTTGCATTGCACTACGCTGAGAGTGAGTGATAGAGCACTTGTTTGGGGAGGCCGGATCCAGCACGCCAGCACGCGTGGCCGAGACGTTCTTGCCCAAACGGGAAACCGGGGCGCTTCCGTGAACCTTCCCAACCTGCTGCAGCTACAAAGTCGGTCAATAGTCTTCGTCGGGTCCATCACGACGCGCTGTGATCTGTGACCGTCCTTGTAGCTCGGTCCGTGCTTACCATCAGGTACGTGCTTGTTGCTGGCTGCTGTGATTCTGTGCTGGAGCTGGTCGCAGCTCGCAAATAATGGCGCACCAAAAGTCAGCCGGTCAGCACTGCAGTGAGGATAGAGAGACGGTCAGGTGAACGACGAAGGTTGGCAGGGACATGGCGATCAAGTGAGTATATATGTAGACGAAGCCGTCCATTGTAATCCTACAGCTCCCCTTCTCTAGATCTGTAGTACTCCTGTCTACCAATCTCTCTGCTGCTATCTGCTCTCCGATCGACCTCCACAAGCTCCTTGGCCTCTCTCTTTCCGTTCCACACCTTTCTCGGCCAAACATGGGCTGGATGAACACGGCCCTGTTGGGATGCCTGTGCTCGTCGTCCACGGACGACGACTCGGCCGCCGCGCGAGCAACCCCGGTAGAGCAAGCACGTTCTGGTATGCATGCGTCGCTCCCCACTCTAGCTGTTCCGTCCTATCTTAATTTGTGGATGATGATTTATTACGTCTGACCTAAACACCGTGCGTGATCTTAATTTGTCGATCAGGCAACAGGAGAGAGCGAAGTGGCCATCGCCGCCGGCGTGACGGAGCTGACCTCGCGCGAGCTGAAGGAGGCGACCGCCAGGTTCTCGGCCTCGAGGCTGATCGGGCGCGGCGAGCACGCCGAGGTCTTCAGGGCGACGCTGCGGGGCGGCAGGGCCGCCGCCGCCAAGAGGCTCATCAGGGCGGCGCCCGCCGGCACCGCCGGGATCCTGAGGGAGCAGGTGGCTGTCGCTTCGAGGCTCCGGCACGAGAACGTGGTCCGGCTGCTCGGCTACAACATCACCGCCGACCTCCCCGTGCTGCTCTACGAGTTCGCCGGCGTGGGCACCCTCCACGACGTCCTGCAGGGTACGCGTTCGCTCCCTGTTGCTCAGTCACAAGCAAAGAACTCTCCAGCTCGCTCTCTCCCTGAACGATAACTAAACTAACCGCCACTGGCAGGGCCGAAGTGGGCGCCGGCCAGCAGCCGCCGGCCGCCGGCGATGGTGACGCTGGGCTGGGAGCAGCGCGTGCGGATCGCGCTGCACGCGGTGGCGGTGACGCACCAAGGCGTCCGGGCGCCAGCGTCCTGCTGTTCGAGGGCTTCAGGGCCAAGATCGCCGAGCACGACGTGTTCAAGCAGCAGCTGGCTCCCGACGATGCTGCTCAGGACCTCACCGCAACCGCGCTCTGGAATCGGGCCGCGATCGGGTACTACCACCCGCAGTAAGTGCCCTTGTCTCCCGTCTTTAATTAATTTGCTCGGAATCGGAGCCTTGTCGAACGATGGATGATTTGGGGTTCAGGGTTATGTGCTCAGGACCCAAGTCGGACGTGTTCAGCTTCGGGGTGGTGCTTCTGGAGCTCCTGACGGGGAGGAAGCCTCTCGACAGTACGTTGCCACGGGATCAGAAATCCCTCATGTTCTGGGTAAGCAGCTAACAATAAGCAAGCATATACCATTCTCCATTGCTGCTTCCTCCATGCTCCGGATTTGTATTGTATTGTATACCAAGGCAGAGTTGAGGAATGCATCGACCCCAAGCTTGGCGATCAGTACCCTCCTGCCGGAGCTCTCAAGGTCTCGTTACAACTTCTTATTAGCTCTCTCTATTTGTCACTCTTGTAAACCCTTGGCATACATATGCAAGCGCAGAAGCCTAACCCGTAGGTGGCATTTTTGCGTGCAGCTCGGGAGAATAGCACGGCAGTGCCTGCATGATCACCCGGCCTGCCGGCCATCCATGGACACCGTTGTCCGACTGATCAACCGCGACGTTGCATCGTCATGCGAGACCAGCCAGCACGGCATGATGGTCTGATGGGCGCTTGGTGACTTTTGGTCTGGCGGCAGCACAGGTTGCGGAAGAGCATCGCCGGACAGCAGGGAGTCAAGACTTTGTTAGTGTGGGGCTAAGATAACTTTTGGCTGAACTAATGTTTGCCGGATATGCCTGGGTCGATCGGGTAGTTCTGCGTGGAGCTTATTATCAGTGATGCTAACTTTTATGTTGAGCTACGGTAATGGTGTAGTCCATCTCCAAATTGAAGTGCGTCTGCACTGGCTAGCTATCTTTGGAAATAAAAACATGATAATGTAAAGAAATTTGCTTGTGTTTGTATATCACCTGGAAGATTCTTCGTCCTCCGTCACCCGTGTCGATCGATCAGTGTTGTTGATGCAACGTGGTTTACCGTTTGTATTACATAGTCTGACTATAGATTTACAATCCTATATAATGGCAGCAATGCCTTTTTCCTGTCATTTGTATTTCTATAATTTATTACATGAACGAAACACGGGCGCACCAGCTCAAGCAACCATGACTATGCTCCTCTATTGCACACTTGCAAAAAATACCACTAAAAATACTTCAAAAAATGTGTGGCAAGGCTTCAGTTCTACCAAAATGGCTCTAAATGTAACTCGTCCGGTAAAATAGTTTATTTTGGTAGAGCTGAAGCTGGACTGAAAAATATTTGACACAATAGCTTCTCATGTGTTTTTCATGAATGGATGGAAGAGCATAAATATCCTTGCCTATTTGACTTAGTTGTACATATGGGTTTCATGTTTTCCCTTAATTATAATATGATTTTATATGAAATTAAGAGAAAATTAGGGCTGGTAGAGCTCCAACTGATTCTGATTCTCTATGGGAGCTGATTCTCTGAGAGAAGTAATTTTCTAAGATTAACTTTATGAAAAAATAGATCAAGTGTGAGAAGTGAATCAGGAGAAGCTACTTTTTTCAGCTCCCAGCTTCTTAGTTCATTTCAGAAAATCACTCCACAAATCAGCATAGAATCACTTCTCTCGGAAAAACTATTTGGCAGAGCTTTTCCTGAATTCAACCTAGAAACTGCTATGAAAATTCTGCCAACAGGACCTTGATAAATTGAATTATAGCTTACCCAACAATTACCCATTCCTTTTCTTCTTTAATTGCATTTTCTCTTTCTATTTTACTTCCCTTTTTAACTTTCCTCCCCTTCACTTTCTAGCCCCCACCTTATCGCCTTCACCCGTCGCAACGCGCGCCCCACCACCCTGCTCCAGCCCAACGCTACAGTTGGCCAAATGGGCCGGGCCAAATAGACGGCCTGAAGCCTGGTCCAGAAAAGCACGGCCTAGGCATGACTTGACACTATTGCCATAGTGCCCGGGTTGGCACGACAAGATCGAGCGGACTGTGCCTGGGCCGCCACCGCGGCCCTTAGTGCCGGTTCGGGCACGGACTGACTAAGGGCCAGGCCGGATGGCAGTCCGGTACCCCAGCCTACTAGCCGTTGGCCTCAGCCTGCTAGCCGATCTAGCCCGCAATCTCCCCCGCTCCCCTTCCTCAATTGGATTAATCCTTCCCGTTAAAAAAAATTGGAACAATTCCTAGCCAAGCCACATGCCCGCAACCTCTCTCTCTCCCACGATTTCACACCGCCGCCCGCCCGCGCCCCTCTCTCTCGCCTCCTGCCTCGTTGTCTCGTGGGTCAAGCTCAGCGGCTCGCTGGCTCCCTTCCCCTTCTCCCTTTCGCCCTTCCCCAGCTGACCGGCCGCGCCTCCCCGCTGTTGGTAACTTCCCCCTTGCGGGGCAGGAGAGGACGACGGTTGTTGGCCGATCTGTGGGCACTGGACGGAGCTGCGAAGACTGCGGCAGAGCTCCATGGCGGAGATAGGGGCGTGCGGGGAGGCCGAGGTCGCTCGTCGTCAGTGCTGTACACTACTACAGAAATGATCTTTCGTCCTCCTCAATTGTCCCGGCCAATTTTGGATCCGAGACTAATGAAGACTTTAGTCCCGGGTCCAACGGCTAGGGGGCGATAGGGGGCGGTGGAGAGGTTTAGTCCCGGTTGGAGCCACCAACCAGACTAAAAGTCATCCTTTAGTCTCGGCCTCCAACCGGGACTAAAAATCCTAAACATTTAGTCCTGGGTGGTAACACCAACCGGCAGTAAAGGATGACCCTTTAGTCCTGGTTGGTGGTTTCAACTGGGACTAAAGGGTCCTTCACGGTTTAGTTTAAAAGGAAGGCATCCCATTCAAAGTT
This sequence comes from Panicum miliaceum, assembly GCA_032594955.1. Classification (NCBI taxonomy): domain Eukaryota; kingdom Viridiplantae; phylum Streptophyta; class Magnoliopsida; order Poales; family Poaceae; genus Panicum; species Panicum miliaceum. The sequence goes on from CM064059.1 coordinate 15,041,016, forward strand.
ACATGTAGTGTGTTTGATGAGGTGGTAAAAAAACTATACGTGAGGCAAGAGGTCTCGGGTTCGAGTTCTAGGCACGGAGTAAATTTTTTACCTTTCCATGAAAATCGGGACTAAAGAGGGTTGGGAACCAGGACTGCTAGGGGATTCTGTACAAGTGCTAGCTCGCGTTAGCTCCACCGGTCGCTGGTCCGGCCGGCCACTCAGCTCCGCTCCAGCCGCCCGCGGGCTAGCAGGCCGGCACGGCCCGTCCTGCTAGGTGGCCCAACACGATTCTCCTGCCCTCAGACCGTGCCTAGGCTGTTGGAGCAGCACGTCGGGCGGCCAGCACGACCCGTTATTGTGCCCATGCCGGAACAGGCCGTGCCAAGATGGGCTCGTGCCGTGCTGGGCCGGGCGGCCTGTTTGGCCATCTATGCCCAACGCCGTCAGCCACTGCTACCCTTTCCCACCACGCACAGTCGATAAGCACCACGCGGGAAGGTGTACAGTATTTTCACAAAGAATGATATGAGGTGGAGGTGAAGCCGATCCGAGCCGTTATATTTGGGTCCGTACCTTAGTGTAAGCCGGCCAGCAGCTTCTTCCAAGCTTCACTACTGAATCCATTTTATTTATGAACTATTTGGCTATAATTAGGAGAAGCAGCTTAAGAAACCCGGCCAAAGAGGACCTATATTATGCACCACCAGAGCATGAACGTTTGCCTCGGGCTATGGCCCGTGAGCTGTAGGCCAATTCTCTCGCTTCCGGCAAGTGTTGAAGCTCTTTGTTCAATTGCAGACGATTCTTGCTGACTGCTCGTTTTCTTTCTTGGTGGGCCAGGTGCACCGGCTGTGGTGACGCGCTGCCCACTGCGTGCCCAAGGGCTCCTCGCCTTCCTCAAGCGATTCTTGCGCCATCAATTCGTGACCTCGGAAGACTCGAAGCAGCTGCACAGCTTCAGCTCTCGAGGAGCCCGGAAACGAGGGGTCGTGCCTTCTCTTTTCACTCCACGCATTCATTTTGTATACGGCGCCTCTTGGGGATCTCAACTCGTATCAGTTCTGGTCTTCTGGAATCCTGGCCATGTTGTCGTTCGCCGGCGTATCTGTCGTCGGAGGCGGCGGCAGTCCGCCGCAATATGCCTCGGCCACCACGGCCGTCATGTACAGCGGGTACCACCTGCTAGTTGTCAATGGATACTCGCGCATCAAGGACCGCCCCAATGGCGAGCGCATTGCATCTCGCCATTTCAGAGTCGGAGGCTACCGCTGGGTCATCGAGTGCTGCCCCAATGGCTACGAATCAGTATATGACGGCGACATATTCTTTTATCTCGTCCTTGATCAAGGTAATGTTCTCGATCCTGTGGTGGTGCAGTATGAGTTCAGCTTCGTCGTTGATCAGGCTCAGAACAGCGACTCGTCATCGCTCACTGGTGCGAAGGAAACTTGTACATTCTGTAGTCGTAGTGTTGCCTTTGCCCGTAGTTTCCCCTGTTCAACGGAGAGGAAAATCTTTGAGAAGTCAAAATATCTCAAGAATGACAGTTTCACCTTGCGGTGTGACATCATCATCAACAAGGTCGTTAGCATCACGGATGCCGATGCAGCTGTTCCGGCCAATTCTATGCTTCTGGTACCTGATATTCAACAGGATATCGCTGGCCTCCTTCAGTCCGGCGTGGGCGCCGATGTGACGTTTCAGGTCGGCAGTGCGAAGTTCGCCGCACACCGGTGCGTGCTTGCAGCCCGGTCCGTGGTATTCAAGGCTCAGCTCTTTGGGCCCATGAAGGAAGGAACAACTACCAGTGTCATACATGTGAGCGACATGGAGGAACAGGTGTTCAAGCTTTTACTTTACTTCATCTACAGTGATTCAGTGCCGGAGATGGAAACGGAGGAAGGAGACGTTATGTGGCAGCACTTGCTTGTAGCGGCAGGTAGATATGATCTCCCGAGGTTGAGGCTGATCTGTGAACAAGAGCTGTGTGACAACTGCATCAGCACGAGCACAGTCGCGAACATCCTCGCGCTAGCTGAGCAGCACCGTTGCCGAGGGTTGAAGCAGGCGTGCCTGGATTTCCTCAACTCTCCTGCCAATTTACAGAAGGTAATGGTGGTCGACGGCTTGGACCATTTGATTAGCAGCTGGCCCTCTGTTCTGAAAGAGCTCATTGCCAAGCTTGCATCTCTGAATTTTGATGTCGACACTGGAGACTCTGGTGAATCTGCTCCACCGTTGCTTGAGGTACCAGAATCTGATTTGCACCAACATCTGTCTAGTCTCCTCCAATCCGAGGAGAGAACGGATGTGACATTTGGGGTCGGCGGCGAGACCTTCTCTGCACACAAGTGTGTGCTCGCTGCCAGATCTGCAGTCTTCAGGGCTGACCTTTTTGGCCATAAGCATACATGACATGGAATCAAAAGTATTCAAGTTACTGCTCACCTTCATTTACGATGATTCTTGGCCACACATGAAGGAAGAGAAAATTGAGGATGATGCTGATGCTGAAATGATGTGGCAGCAGTTGCTTGTGGCAGCAGGTAGATATGGCCTCGAGAGGCTGAAGCTGATGTGCGAAACGATGCTGTGCAGATACATCAACGCGACCACTGTGGCTGCCATCCTTGCGCTAGCTGAGGAGCACCATTGCCGAGAGCTGAAGGAGGACTGCTTGGACTTCCTTGACTCCCCTGCTCATCTGCAGGACGTGATGGCGGCGGGCAGCTTGTTACAGCTGAGAAGCAGCTGCCCTTCTGTCCTGATAGATCTCATTGCCAAGCTTGCGTCACTTAAGTATGATAACTGACAAGTGATGGTACTCATTGGTATCATGGTATGTACTACTACATGAAAAATTACTAATTCTAGATAGTGACAAATAAGAGTATATATAATCCTATTCATATATAGTGATCTTTTTTTTAGAACATTCATATATACTGATCCTATAGAGTGCCATTCTTTAGCTGCATCGTTATGATTTCATTTTCAGAGCTATTCTTTTTTCCTTTTGGCTTTGCAGGATTGGATAAGGTGGATCGAGCTGATCAATGACGAAGCTAGCAGTGAGTAACCAAGATGCTACGGGACAAAGAAGCATGTTCAGGATCCTGCTGGTCTTTGTTTTCTAAGTTATATGATGCCTGAGCTTTAAGATTTTGTTCTATTTCGTTGGCTTGTTCCAGCTAGTCAGTCCCTTGTTTCGTAAGGAGCTAGCATAGTACTAGTGAGGCTTAAGCTCCTCATTTTCAGTATCTGTTGCGTTTAAGCTGTCTGTTCCAGCTCAAACCGTTTTGATTTTACTATCTTAATTTCCCCTTCATGTACTGTTTTGGCTGCTTTTCGGTCAGTATCATGTGATCTACCAGCTAGCGACGGATAGCTTTGAGGCTAAAACTATTATGTGAAAGCAAAGTTGTGTGAGTACATTGAGTCAAGCACAGCAACAACCATCCTTGCAAGTTTTAACAGCTCTTTGATAAATCTGATGACTGTCATGGCCTCATGGGCCGATTAACGGCAACCATACTAAGAAGGATGCTGTTTATCCGTCCGGATGCAGGGTTCTCACGCCCGCACTCGCTACCCGCCACGAGCAGAAACCTGTGCTCGTATCCTCCATCCGCGCGCAATATACCCGTGTGCCCAGCGAGGCGAAGGTTGGGGGCGGCCGAGTCTCCACGCCGCTCGCGCCCTCGCTGCACCTCTGTGCTGCTGTGCACGGAGAAGCAGCGCGGTGGAGAGCGGAAGGGGCGTCGCGCGGCGCGAGGGAGGATGGCCGTGGCGGCGGCGCGACGGGAGGAGGGCCGGGGGTGACAGCGTCGCGGGAGGAGGGCCAGGGGCGGCACGGGAGGAGCGCCGAGGCCCGAGGGGCGGCGCAACGGCGTGTGCGAGGGAGAGGGCAGGGTGGCTGGGTGGTAGGGATCGGGGAGGGGATGAGAGGGGGTGAGGTAATCCTAAGGTGTGTGTTTATATACCTACTTACATATGGGTTCCACTTGTCATATTCGTGGAGCGGTCTGGTGGATTACATGTGAGGATATCAATTTTTTGTGCCCGTTAACAAATATCCGTTGGGTATAGAGTTGTACTCGGATCCTTGCCCGCGGATACAAAGTGGCGCCCGGATCCGCACCCATCAGGTTTTATACCGTGGGTACGCGGGTATTCTGTGCCCCTTGCCATCTTTAGCTGGTATCATGCGCAGGAGAAGTAGGGCGCGGTTGCGAGTTGAAGTGGAGGAGATGCCACTCCAACATCCGGCTCCAAATTAGAGATATTTAGTGTAATATCTACGTAAGAAGATGAAATGAAAAGTAGAATTAAAATAGTTACAATAAGGGATGGGAAAGGCAAAAATAAATAAAGAGTTTTGCTCCTGTGGTCCTCTATAAAATTGCACGAATCTTAAAGCAAATGAGTTTAGTTAATTGTCTTCTTAATTATTATTGTTCTGGGTCTCAACCCGTCCCGCGGCCCTGCCCCTAGTTCGCGCCCTAACCCATGCCCATATGACACACTGTTTTCATCCTGATTCTTGTTTTCCCGATCCGCATTCGTTGCTGCTCATTTCCGCGCCAGACCGGATCAAGCGATGCCGGCGGCAGCTACCTCTCGGACGGTTCATGGTGGCTCTGGATTGAGGTAGAAGAAGCATTCACAGATCTGTCATTGGCAATCGGCATGCACAATTATGCATTGGTTCAGATCATTTAGTTCGTCCCAAAATTAAACTGAAAGATTCAAAAGCATGTGCAGCAGCTGCAACTTAATCAACATGCCGAAGAGGTTGGACCAGCGATGGTTGTTGTTCTTCTTCCTTGCGCTGTTCTGCCTGAGGAAAAACTTTTGCGCTTGGCATGCGACCTGCATGGGCACCAAGCTTCTCTAGCCGCACCAAGGACAACATGGCGATCCTCCACACTCCACGGAACTCCAGCTTCCTCTCCCTCAATGTAGTGCTGCCGTGAGCGCCGCCGTCGGAGAGGTAGCTGCCGCCGCCGCCACTCCCGTCTCACACGGACCCGCGACGAATGTGGATTCGAGAAAACGAGTGGATTGGGATGAGGATGACGTCTGGGCACGGACTGGTCACGGGCAGGGCCAGGCCCAGGTGCAGCAAAAATATTTAAGAAAAATATTTAATTAATAACTCATTTGCTTTAGAATTCGTGCAAATTTTTATGAAGAGGTCCACCGGAGCAATACTCATAAATAAATCAGAACATGAAGAATTGGTGTATGCTACTGCAACATGGTTTTGTCATTATTTATTTTTTTGGAGAACTTCTGTTACCAGCGAACTGGCAAAGTTTGAATAGATAGCAATTTTGTAAGTCATGGTCCATCACAGAGAGAGTTCAAGGACCATCTAAATAAAGGGTCCCAAAGCAGTATACTATTATATGCTTTGTTCCTTGCAAACGTTGCTGCCGCAAGATGAAGATACACACGAGCATGAACACACGGAGTAGCATCGGTCGTTTGAGCTTAGACTCTGCCGACACTCGACAGCCCAGCTTTCCCTGCTCGCCAAGTAACTCGCACTTGCTGTCCCCAGAGCCATAAGGACAAGTGTCGGCCCTGTTGGCCACTTGCTTCTTGTCCTAATTAATACCAGGCCATTATTTCAAAAATATCTCCATCTGATTCTGTCACATCCACTGTATTTGCTCAAAAAGCATAGAAAATGAAAATGCGCATTAGACAAGCACCACAAGAAATGCCCAGTGCCGACACTACATCGCTTTAAGGGCAGATATTATCTTTGTCGTCATCCAACTCGCACCACACAAGTAGCTCTCACTACACTGCCCGGCCTCTCCTCATTCGCCTATAAAGATAGCCTATAGCGTCTTCAGGCTCCCTGTGCCACTGACTCACTGCGGTTCTGAAGCCAAAAAGATCTGAGAAATAAAGCAAAGAATCTGTCCATGGCAGAGGGCAAAGACTCTGGCGGCCTTTTCTCCAGCAGCAAGCTAGTCGCGGACGCCGCCGCGTCGGTGTTCCAGCATAAGAACGCAGACAACATCGACAAGAAGGAGGTCGCCGGAGCGGCTGCTGAGATCCTGCACGCGGCGTCCTCTTACGGCAAGTTGGAGGACAAGCCGGCCGGGCAGTACATCGAAAAGGCCGAGGGGTACCTGAAGGAGTTCAGCTCAGGGCCGGCCGCTGGCGTTGAGAAACCTGCAGGCGACGCCCCGGCCCCTGTCCCCGCGGACGACGCGCCCAAGCCGGCGGAGGCGCCCAAGGAACCGGAGCCTGTGCCTGCCGCGGAGGAAAGCAAGTCGGAGGGGTTCGGACTGGACGACGTCGTCAAGGGCGCTGAGCAGCTGGTGGAGAAGCAGGGCGGCGAAGGGGAGAGCGCCGGCGGCGGCGCCGGTGGGCTGTTTAAGATGGCCAAGGGGTTCCTGAAGTAGAGCTCACATGCAGGCACCGCACTGCTTTATTTCAGCTGTCGTAATCAGCCTGCTTATCTTTGGTAGTTTGGTGTGTTTTCTATGCAATTAACTGCTAATAAAGCCACGTTGGCTCCATCCAGTCGTGTGGTCAATGGAGAAAGCGTTGTAGTCCTGTACATGTTGGCAATGTGTTGTAACGACTTGTCATCGAAACTTGAAAAAGATGCTGGTGTGCTTTTGAGTTTGTTAAGAAAATTTGTTGGTGGTTGGCGAATTAAGTGCAATTTTTAACAGTTTTGGTTAATATCCCTTTCTTTAATCCTTTGTTGGTTATTAATCTCCCTTTCTTCAACCCTTCGTTTGCTGGGTTCTGGTGCAGATTATGGCCATGTCTTTCAAAATCATAATACTATGTTAGGCTAAAGAGTGTTGCCATTGTCTTACAGTCAGCGAATAAACTAGAAGTGGGTGTAAAAAAAGCACAGATAATTCACTCTAAAGAAAGTACAGATAAAATTCATAATGCAACAACCAATACTAGAGAACGGTTTATCGATCCAGGCCAAAAATACATGATGCAACCATTAAGTACTGGCTGCAACAGCCATATCCCCAGAGAGGGGTATTAGTACCGGGTTGTGGTGCAACCCGGTACTAATGCACATTGAACCGGTACTAATAGCCCTTGGCGGAAGTAATACCGGATCAACCTTGATCCGGTAGTAATATTTGCCCCATTAGTACCAGGTCCAGCCATGACCCGTACTAATACTGGCGAGGCTTTTTAGTACCGGTTCGATTCATGACTCGGTACTAATGGTTGTGCTTTAGTACTAGAGTCGTGGCTCGACCCGATATTAATGTCGATGCCTATATATACCAGATCCCTTCCTTTTTCTCGAGCGTCAAGAACACAGCAATTGTTTAAATTTTCTGATATTTTAACTCAACCAAAGGAAAAAAAGGTAGCTATCAACTATTTAAATTTTCAAATGTTATAATAATTATTATACGTATGATAATTAAAATTTAGTTTTTTTATTCATAGATGTAGCTATCAACTAATTTTATTTTTAAATATTATAATAATTATTATACATGTGATAGTTAAGTCTTAATTATTTTTTGTATTCATAGATTATAGCTAGCAAATAATTTAGTTTCTAAATTTTAAAATAATTATTATACATTATTATACATGTGACAATTAAGATTTAGTTATTTATTTGATATTTATAGATGTAGCTAGCAACTAATTTAGTTTTTAAATATTATTATAAATGTGATAATTAAGTTTTAATACTAAAGCCAGCGGGTCCTTCGTACACTAGCAGCTTCGCCATCACAACAACAACAACGACGTACCCGCTAGAGCCGCCACAATATGTGCTGCCGCATCCAGTGCCCCGAGTGATTCGGGCTTACGAGAAGCAAGAGTCATCAGACATTACAACGAGATGGCACGCGGTGAGCAGCAAAGCAAATAAGAAGGTTGAAAAGGCTAAGTGAAAAGAGGATGATAGTTCTAGTAACATCTGACCAGGCTTTTGCTAGCCCCGCATTGATACGAAGTACAACACTCGTTGGGATCGACGATTTACCAAATTTACCGGATTATCCTAAAAAGTATGAGTATGGTAAATCACTTCTACTCAACTGGGCAATCGAAATGGTTTCAAATAAAATACAGAGAATGCATAGTTGGTATACAAGGGCATGTAGACTTGATCTCAAAGACATGCGGGCATGATACCCTCCGGATGTATTCGGACCTAAATTCAATGACCAGGCTGATATCATCTTCGATTTTCGAGACATCCAAGAAACATTCCACCTCAAAGATCTAGAGTTAAACATGATTAGACTTTGGTGCATGTAAGAAAATGACGCTCATGTTATAAATCATAAGGTCGGGTATCTTGACCCTTATGCTATTTGCGAGGCTAGACATATCTACCCAACTTTGTGGACGGACGACACTGATATTCTATAGACATGTTAAATGTGCAAGGAGAAACAAAAAAAACGAGTAGAATGTTACAAAGAGGCTATGAAAAAGGTTGCGGTCTACATAGCGCTTATGATGCATCGATGGCAAGAAAAGGAGGTGATATGGGTGCACAACGTCCAGTAAGTCTAATTCCAATTATTTATTATAATATACACTTGCTCCGATCCATATCTAAAAATCATATATAATATTTTTGCAGAGCTAAATATAGCCAAAGCTTGGAAGGACGACTGTATTTGACTCCTTGGTTGGGCCTCAGAGTAGATAAAAGAAATCATATTTATCTTCATAATTTTAGCGGATTTTTTATAGTCTATACGTGCATCATGCTAATTGTTCCACAAAAGACTACATACATAAACTAACTTCTCATTTTTCTTCTTTTTAAAACAGAGCTTACCAGCACTACATTCGCAACGAAGGAGAACATAACCCCAGAGAAAAATAGAAATGGTTCTACGCACAAACTTCCCGTGCCACAAGCAACCTGCAGGTTCCGTGTACTGTGGGTATTACGTGTGCGAGCATATCAGGGTGCTAGGGGGATACACAACTAATCAGGCCCGGGGTCATAGGACTGTGCACATCGCATAGATTTCCTAGGATAGGGGATGGGGCATGGCCCACACCCTACACCAGTTGTATCTACTCGTACAAAAGTAGGACTAGTCGGAACAGAAGAAAACTACCCGAGTAGTACTCGGGTAGGACTCCTAACCTAGTATCGGGCTGGAATTTCCATGTAACTCTGTCCCCCAAGACTATATAAGGGCGGGCAGAGACCCCCTCCAATCATATCAACATCTAAGGCAATACAAACCACCACACAAGACGTAGGGTATTGCGCTCTTGGCGGACCGAACCTGTCTAAATTTTGTGTTCCTCACCTTCGAGTTCCTGATCTCGGCGACACCCCACCTACAATCTACCACCTCGGGGATATCCCTCGGTGGGCTTGGAGGTTAAACACCGACATGCAGGTTTCGTGTACTATGAGTATTGCGTGTGCGAGCATATCAGGGTGCTCGGGAGATACGCAACTAATTCCAAACGTGTAAGAGGCTACTCTGTGATATGCATAGTTGCATATGTGTGCATGCATTGTTTTTGCTTCTATCTCACATTTACTTCATTTTTTTGGATTCATTAATTGCAAATTAGGCCTCTAAAATACATCTGGCAACTCCATGAGCAACAATTTCTAAATGTAGTCGCCGATCTATATTATTTTATTATGCATGAAGTGATCAACCTAAGTGGCAAATCTGTTCACCCTAAACACGAATTAGCGCAGAATGATAAATACATTGACCTTCATGAGTGGGAGAATCAGAAGCACCGTGCGTCTTGAGTAGCCTTAGTGAGTAGGAGAAAAATATGCATTGAACGTGCACTTTAATGAATGTATATATATAGTATTTCCATATGATTTAATTTTATATGCTTAATTAATTATATTTATGTAACATATTCTGTGTCGATCACTATGATATTCGATCGCATATTAGCTGTTAGGTCGAAAATGGTGGAAATCAAAATTTCAAATAACCGGTGGAATACAGTTTCTAAAAATTTAAGTTCAAATCGCTGAATTTTTTAGTGGGTAGATTGTTTCCGGGGCAGGTCATATCCTAATCCGTCTCTCAAAAATAATTTGCATGGACGGATTATGCTCTAATCCACCTCTGCAGATGGCGGGGTTGACTACAGTCGGCCGTAAATTAACTTCCATACGGTCGATTTCTAACCGCGTGCCATTCGGACATTCTCTCTCCGGCTTCGTAGCATGTGCTCGATTCTTATAGTTCCCTAGTCCCTCACGTCACCTCTCACCTAGCCTAATGTCTAGTCGCCTGGCTCCCCCGCCCCACTCAAACAATCTATCATCACCTGTTTATATATTACAAAAGAACTTACCTAAGCTATACAAATAAAAAATTAACCAAACTTATACAAACAAAATATGTGCAAAAAAATTATTATGTGACAAAGCATATATAAATATATATAACAAGTTTATGTAACAAAAAATTTATAGATCAGTTTTGTATAAAAAAATAAAAGAGAAAAATTCTGAACATAAAGATTCCATAAAAAATTTGATGACAATAGTTTGAGATAAATTTTTGAAAGAAACGTCTGAAGAAAATTAGCAGCCAAAAAATCCAAGCAAAAGAATCTCAAACAGTGAACTTGGAGATAAAAGTTTGAAAACAAAATTTCAAGACAAAAAAGATCCAAGAAACAAAAAAGTGGAACAAAAATTTTAAGACAAAAAATATAACACATCAAAGTTAACAAAAGAAAATTTAGGAAAACCAGTTTTGCGTCTATTAATTATGCTTACTCGTTTATGCTTCCAATTGCTTGTGTAAATGAGAACGGAGTTTGCTTCCTGATGTTTTCAAATATACGCTTTAGTAATCCGTCAAGTTGCTACCTAGACGCGTTCAGACCTATGGCTCCGATGAACTACTGAACGTCGCCGGCGGCGGCCGACGATGCGCTGCTACCGCCGGAGCGTATCAAGCTCAATGCCATGGAGGCGTAGTGGGTCGTGGCCCCAGTGCTGCAGCGCCTCCTGTTCTTCGAGAGCCGCTGCTGCCCTTCAACGTCATTGTCTAGTTTCCTTGCCTGCTCGCCGACAAGCAGCGTTACTACGTGGACGCCGGCGTTGTCGCCATCTGCTGCTCCAACCGCAACGACGGCGTCAAGTTCGTTGTCGCGGAGTCCGACGACATCCGCCACCTCGCCGGCGACGAGTATCACGACGTGTACACATTCGAACAGGTTGTTTCAGAGGTCGCCATGAGTTCATGACCATGCTGCTGGAGTGCTAACGCTGCTGCTGACCGTGCAAGGGATATGCCTGAACCTATCGAACAACCAACAGGAGGATTCTCTTCCTCTTAAGCTCACAAGTCACAACACGATGGACATGATCCCGATGCTCAACCTGTCCGCGAACAAGGTTGGCGACATGATCTCGTTGCAGCCCGGCAGCTACGTCTCCCTCCTGGCGTCAGATGAGGAGTTCTGTGGCAGGGTAAAGCAACGGCAAGTCGGGTCGATCCACTCGACCCTACGGTTATCCACGGGTCGAACCGCCGCTCCTCTTTCATTCCATTTGGCAAATTGGTGCCCCATTAATCTCGTTTTCTTGGAGTGGGTCGATGACCCGATGGGTCGAACCGAACCATCCCCATCATTAGGTATGGCGTAGAGAGGCTCAAGTGGATGTACGACTCTGCGAGGACGGGCGCACGGCGGCAACCATCCTTGCGTTTGCCGAGCAGCACCAGTGCCATAGCATGCGGAAAATGTGCTTGGAGCCTTGGACATTCTCAGCTCTTCCAGAGAATCAGAGGGCGTTCGTGTCCGGCCAGGGCTTCGAGGATCTGTGCCGGAGCTGCCCATGGTTCATCAAGGACTTTTGGTTATTGCCGGGGCGCCACCATAATTAGGATAACTTTATTACTAACCTTTTTGTTTGTCTCCAGGAAATTACATATTTACCACCTTTAAAAGATGATTTGCCTAAGTTGGCCAAGTCACCATAGAAAATTACTACATTAGCTTTAGCTGTTCTTGCAATTGCCGATCCAACACCAGGGTACCATGCCCCCCCCCCCCCCCCCCCCCCCCCCCCTCTTTTCTTTTGAGGGGGACCGTCACAGCCCAACTGCCCAGCCAAAATCAAACCATCTCTAACAGGGAGATCCACGTGATGGGCCAGCACCGACTGTATCCCTAAGGAAAGCCAAGCCGGCAAGCCCATACATGCTCCTAGCCCAATTTCCCACGGTTAAACTCCAGAGCAATCCCGTCTAACGAGAAGAAGCCCTAGCGGAGTTGCGGGGTGGCTTGTGGCCGGCGGCGGCAGGCACCAGGCAGCAACTTCGCCTACGGGAGCGCGAGCACTGCAACCGCAGAAACCAGCCGGGGAACTCCGCAGGGACGGCAGGCCAGCAGCGCAAGACCGCGAGAGGCCGGCGGCAGGCAGTAGCTAGCTTGCCGATCGCCACTTCGCCAGTGCCTTGCTGGCCTGATCCATCAATCCTCTTCATCAGTTCTAGTTCACAGGCAGCAAGTTAAGGTGCCGAGGTATAGATTAATTCCAGTTGCCATTCTCTTTTCTCTGCTTCTCTGAATTTCTATTACTTATTACATGTAATTCGTGGTTCAGTATTCATCCTTATATATATGTTTGCAATATAATGGGCACGGATGCAGCCTTTGGAGCACTCTTCAAAATTTATCGTTTATCCTTTTTAGTCATTACGTGAGAGTAGAGAAATTTAGGCTCTTTCATTGTGCTAGCTAGTTTCCCTCTTCGAAGTTTGGACTGCGGTCTGATGAGCAATACCCCTGTGTGATATCAGGGTCATGCCGGCGTTCACCGGTGTATCTTTCGTTGGAGACCCACCTTCCTCGGCTGCCATCCCCGTCGCAGTGAGCGGGTGCCACCTGCTTGTGGTAAACGGCTACTCACGTATCAAGGACACCCCCAATGGCAAGTGCCTACGGTCTCAGGGTTTCAAGATCGGAGGCCATCGCTGGTTTATTGAGTACTGCCCTAATGGCTATGAACCAGATAATGCCAGCGACTACATGACTTTTTGTCTCGTCCTTGATGAAGGCAGTACCGTCGAGCCTGTCCACGCACACTATGTATTTAGCTTCTTTGGTCAGGCTGAGAGGCAAGAGCCATCATCGTCATTGCTCATCGGTGCAAGGGGAGCTCACAAATTCTTCTGTAATGATGCAATTAGTTATGGCTGTTGCATGAGAAGGCAAGACTTGGAGAAATCAATACATCTCAAGAACGACGGTTTCACTATAAGGTGTGACATCGCCATCGTCAAGGATTTCAACCTCGGGGACGCCGGTGCCGCCATGCGGTTTGTTGTGGTGCCTCCAGCTGATATTCAAAATCACCTCTATAATCTCCTCCTGTCACAAGAGGGCGCCGATTTCAGGTCGGCGACGAGAAGTTTGCCGCGCACCGGTGTGTGCTCGCAGCCCGTTCTGCTGTCTTCAAGGCTGAGCTCTTTGGCCCCATGAAGGAGGGAACAACAGACACCGTCGTGCGCATCGATGACATGGACGCAAAAGTGTTCAGGCTGTTGCTCGTTTTCATATACTGTGATTCAATACCTGAGTTTGAAGAGGAGGAGGAAGAATTTATGTTGCAGCACCTGCTTGTGGCGGCAGATAAATATGATGTCCCGAGGCTCAGACTGATGTGTGAACAAAAGTTGTGCCGGTGCATCAACACGGACACGGTGGCAACTATCCTTGAGCTTGCTGAGCAACACCATTGCCAGGGGCTGAAGGATGCATGCTTGGATTTCCTTAGCTCCCCAGCAAATCTGCAGGAAGTAACGGCGGCTGGTGGCTTGGACAATCTGACTAGCAGCAGCCCCACTGTCCTTGTAGAGCTCATCGCCAAACTAGCCAAACTTGCGGCTGGTGGCTTGGACAATCTGACTAGCTGCAGCCCCTCAGACTGGTAAGCGGCTGGTGGCTTGGACCGAGGTACTACCATGAAAATTTCCTTTTCTCTACGGTGCCACAGTGAGTGAATGTGTTACATAGTCAATTATGGTTCTCTGCATGTACCGTTAGTTGGTGCTCTTAGATAGATGTTGTTGCCATTCATTTTTCCAGCTCATTTTTTATTGAGAATTCGTTTCTCTCTTGGCTCTGCAGGGCCGGAGCAAGGTGGAAGTGATTGCTGGTGCAGGAGCTAGTGAAGAACAAAATTTCAATGGAAAGAAGCTGGTGAAGATTTTAAGCATTCTCAGTAATCAGGTGTCTGGGTCTTGTTTCCCTTGCTGCTAGTGTGGAGCATCGCCCAGTGGCGCTTGGGTTTTCTCATCTCGTCGTATTCGCTTTTTCGTTTGAGCGCCGTGTTAGGACTCAAAACTGGTTTATTGGACCCCTTGCATTTCCCTTTGCTGTAATAGTTTGGTTACTCTCAGTGCTACACTGCTATGGTAGTTGTAGGATTATTGGCCGGTCAAGTGTCCATTACTTTACTTATATCCAGCTGTTCTCACACATCATGCACACGGCCACATATATATCTTGGTGAATGGAGAAGAATTTGATCTACGAAGACACATTGGTGTGGGCAAGACGTACCTTGGATTCCTTAGTTGTTGGCAAAATTGTGTATTTGCTATGTGTCCAACGACGCCAGAAATGCATTGCCACTTGTATAGATGCTCAAATGGGCTTGGCCCAGTGGGCCGCACTAAGCATAGCACGAAAAGGTACGACCCTAACCCAGCACAGCCCGGTACGAATAGTGTTAGTGCCGACCTAACCTGATACACCGTGTCGTGTCTGGACCAGAACCCCAGCACGCAGTGCCGGCCCAAGCACGGCACAACTAACGGGCTGACGATATTCAGCTCGTTTAACATCTGGCTATCTCTCTCTCTTCCCCCGGCCCCCTCTCCTAGTTTCCCCTCTCTCTCTCTCCCTTATTTGTTCTCTCCCTCCCCCGGTCTGGCTCTCCAGCTGAATAGTTTTTATCTCTAACTGATCCAAAAGTATATAAGGTTGTGCATTGTATCACACTTATTCATGGATACCGTATATGATGTTTTGCTGATATGGTATGAAATCAAATGAGAGAGAGAAGCTGTACCTTCGTGAAGATACACCTGAGAATCCGTGTGCATGTTTTGGATCCATTCTTGTAGACAGTCATAGGGAAATTAGTTTATTGTCCTAGTAAACCACAATATGATACTTTTTTATGGACATGGCAATCTTGGATGATACATGATACAGATACGGAGCAGTCTAAAAGGTTCGATCTGCAACCGATGGTTGATTGGTTGATGCATGTATAATTTTATTTAAGGGTAAGGAATTGAATCTAAGCGCAAATATTGTTTGGAGTCTGTTGTGGGATCATTTAATTTGTTTCCATCATTCAATATTTTCATGGACTCCCTTATCTGCACGGATCCTATATCTCCAGCAACGAGATCGTATCAGACCAAATTATCTTTTCTTTTTCACAAAGAAAAAGGAGGAGGTTGCAGATCGAGTTCTATTTTCCTCGATCTTCGCCAAGCTGCTAGTGTATCTCTCATTGCATCCACACGGGCGGAGATCCCGTTCCCCATGTCGTTTGCTGGTGTCTCTCTCACCGTCGACGGCAAGGCGTCGGGATCCGCCGGGACACCGCCTCCGACTCCTCGGACAGCGGGTACCACCTGTTCGTGGTCCGCGGGTACTCGCGCACCAAAGACGACACCCCCAATGGCAAGAGCATAGAGTCTCAACAATTCAGAGTCGGAGGCTATCGCTGGCTCATCGATTACTACCCTAATGGCTGTGAAGATTGTAATATAGACTTCATCTCCTTCTACCTCTCGCTCGACGAAGAAGATGGCCGCCCTGTCGACGAGCATGTGACTTTCCAGTTTGGTTTCAGCTTCATTGATCAGGTTGAGATGCAAGAGGCGTCGAGCATCCGCACGTCGGGGAGGTGGAACCTCTCTGATGATGAGTATTGGGGCTACCCATGCTTTGTGACAAGAAGGCTATTCGAGCGATCAGGGCATCTCAAGAACGACAGTTTCAAGGTAAGGTGCGACATCATCGTCACCAGGACTGCAAACGCCGCCGATGAGCGTTCTTCTTCTTCGTCGTCGGTTGTGGTGTCACCGCCACCATGCATTCAACAGCATCTCGGCGGTCTCCTCCTGTCCGGCGAGGGCGCCGACGTGACGTTCGAGGACGGCGGCGAGACATTCGTGGCGCATCGCTGCGTGCTGGCTGCCCGGTCTCCCGTCTTCAGGGCGGGGCTCTTGGGCCCCATGAAGGAGGGCACAACGACGAGCGCCATACGCATAGACGACATGGAACCAAAAGTGTTCAGGCTATTGCTTAGGTTCATCTACTGTGACTCGCTGCCAGAGATTCTAAGTGCCAGCGACAACGACGACGACTATTGCTGTGATGATGTAATGATGATGTGGCAGCATTTGCTTGTGGCGGCAGATATCTACGATCTCCGCAAGTTGAAGCTGGTATGCGAAGAAAGCCTATGCGATTCCATTGAAG
Organism: Panicum miliaceum; assembly: GCA_032594955.1. Taxonomy (NCBI): domain Eukaryota; kingdom Viridiplantae; phylum Streptophyta; class Magnoliopsida; order Poales; family Poaceae; genus Panicum; species Panicum miliaceum. The sequence goes on from CM064059.1 coordinate 15,057,504, forward strand.
CAACCACGGTGGCAGGCATCCTTGCGCTGGCTGAGCAACACAACTGCCAAGGGCTCAAGGATGCATGCCTGGACTTCGGCAACTCCCTTCGGGAGGAGGAAAACAAGACCAGGGATCTGGTGCTTAAGTTAGAGGACACCTGCTTGAAGTAATTTTAATTGCATTATATATATTGGTAGGTGGACTTACATATATGCTGTCAATTTCCCTTACATATATCTATATATTGGGCACATAGCTAGAGATAGTACATTTTTTTTGTCGTATATGCAATGTTACCGTACCCCCGGTGGCGGAGCCCAGTTAGAGCCATACTGGGCTCCGGCCCCCTTGCCAATGACAAATTGATGAAGACAATGACAAATTGATGAAGAGTTCAGCACATATTTGTAGCATGCCTGCTAATTTTGCATGGATGCATGTATATTTCATACACATCTCTTCTTCATTGGGCCTGCTAGAGATATGGACTCAGCTAATAGAAATTGTGAAAGCTTTGCCAACTGGCCCCTCTTAGTTTCCTTTCACACTCCGCCACTGCATACCCCAGTTCATTTTTCAGCGAGATTTTCATTCCCCGTATACATACCGAGTTACTGATTGATGACAGTCAAAGGACTTAACATTGAAGTTCTTCAGGCTTTGAGTTTTTGTGTTTTCCAATGCGTGGAAAAACATTTGATCGGAGCTATGAACTAATTTGAACATTATTCTGTTATCCTACCTGCCTGCAGCAGTGCAACTAGTGCCTGACACGAAAAAAAAGACATGTTATGAAACTATATATATACTAGTTTTGGCTCTTCTCTCCTTCGTTTCCTTGCTACTACAGGACAGCAAGCGAACTCATTCCTTTCCTTGACCCTCCCCGTTCCGTTAGCAGCCTTCCTGTGCACGAGGGGAAGGGAAAGCAAGATCTAGCTTAGTTTGTCAGATCTCCTTAGGTTTGGGCTCTAATAAACTAGGCTTCTACTCTGACGATGATGCAATGGATCTTTGATGATAAACTTACCATGTGGGTCTTAATACGGGCACATCATCTACCATTTAGAACATCATTGTTACTTAGAATAAATTTAAAAATGCGAGCACTGGGATTCATGTTTTTATTAATTTTTATGCAAGTAATAAGTGTTTTATAAATAAATCTTCATAGCTATAAGTGTGGTATCAAAGATATGCTTACATTCATTCTGTTATGCAGCCAACAAATTGACTGAGCTCCACCTATGCATAGATTAGCAAGGCTCGGCCTGTGTGCTGTAAATCTCGAAGCAATCAAACATTTTAGCCTAGTTCATTTTGTTATCTACCAGAAAATATATATGCCCGTGTGTTGCTATAGAGAAAAATAGTATATATGCATCATCACAAAATAAAGTTAACTATGATTATGTAAAGTGTATGGTTGCGTGAGTGCAAGAATCACTAGACGGATCGGAGCTGAATTTGAAAGATATGAGTTTCTAAAGATCGAGCTTAAATGCAAATGAGAACTAGGTTTTATAGATCAGAGGCCCGTGGCCCAGGTTGTTTTTTATAAAATGGTCAGGGTTCTTTTCTACAAACCTGACGCGACATATATAGTCTACTATTTTGTTTGACCGACTGGTTTTCTTGCGGTTTCATGCGTGAGACTCTGGTTTGGCCAGGTTGTTTAGTGCGTGGGATGCCGACTTCTCGGGGATTTCAGGTTTTCCTTTGGTTTAACGTACGAGTGTCGATTTTTGCACTGTTTTCTACGCGACGGATAAAGATAGCCAAAATGTTGATCTCTTCTTATACTAAAAAGGATTGGAGATTTCAAACTAATTTAAATGCACACAAAAACCAATGTCCCTCGCTTGCTCTAGAACGTGTTAAATCAGTTCATTGTGAGCGTGTTGTAAATAAACAATCCATGTGTCAAACCAAAGTATACGTTGTGCACCACATGCACAGGTGAAGGACTAGGAGGTATGCTCACGCTCGACCTGACGCAGTCCGCACAAGCCAATGCTACGAATTGGCGCGATTATGTGCACGAGCAGGATGATTAACTGTGGCGCTTCTGATTAAAATTTATGTGCTGAAAAATGATGATGGGCCCTTTGGAGATACAACAGTCTCTCATACTCGTAGCCCAACAAGTAAGGCCCATTAGCAGATAGAATTTGAGCCCGTACTGTTCGTGGAAAAGGAAGACCGTCTGCTGTCCGCTCCACTCCGTCGTCATCCTCAATCCCCTCTCCTCTTCTCTCCGCAGGTCCGCTCCATTTTTCGCTAAACCCTACGGAAGAGAAGAGAGATGAGAGAGATGGCCGTCGTAATGCTACAGGACCTGAAGTATGCCGTTGGCTCCTTACTTGGCAAGGTTCGCCCGATCGCTCGTTCCCACGAACCGGCTCCCGACTTTCTCTTCCCAAGCCCTCTTTCCCCCATTCTTGGCACCGTGGCTCGCCCATGGGATTGATTTTGTGACTTTGCGTTGCGAATATGGCAGGGGAGGTGATGCAAGATCTGGAGTATTCCATACGTCCTAAGGTAACATCTTCTTCGAGGAATCGCATCATCCTGTAATACCCGTGGCCACCGGCGATCGCCGGCGACGTGAGCAGAACGCAAGGCAAGAGATGGCGATAACTTGAGTAGGAGGAAGTCCGTTCCTCTTTCGCTTAGTTGGAATTATAGAAATGTTTTTTTTGCTTACTCGTCTCAACGATACACACGGCTTATATTGCCGCCATCCACTCATACTGCCACGAGGGCCCCACACTCGCTATGACAACTAATCACTATTGAATCCTCCCGCGACGTCGTTGGCGTATTTCACTCAGGGCGCCACCGTCTTCTGGGTCACGCCTCCATCATGCGTGACACATCCCCTATCCAAATTTTCTATTTTGTTCTTGGCCGTGGTGGTGGTTTCTTGATTGATCCGAATATGCTTCTGAATTCTAATCTTGTAGGGCGAATTGGCCCCATTGGAGGAGGCGAGGCTCCGGGCTTGCAGCGGGGTTGCAACAAGGGGATTCACAGCAAGCACCGTAATTTACAGTTTCATTGGGTGGTTCGTGACTGGCAGTACGTGCCTCTCCCTTCCCCCCTTATTCTTATTCTTGATACTGGGATGTAGTGCGTTGATTGAAATATATTGTGGTGCACGAGGAACAATCTCATAGCAAAAAAACAGGTGGGGGTGTTCCTGGATTACACCATGAAGTATGCTGTTGGGTAGGAGATCTTATGAATTGTCAATTTCACTTGTGATATTTTCCTGGTGCATACCTGCTCTCTGTGTTTCGGCAAGGACCAGTCTGACCGACATACATTGTGTTGATAAAAGTACAGAGGGTATGTTGATTGTGTGTGGTGTTAAGATTGCTTAAGGTTCATGTCATGCCAGCAGCATGGTTGTGACCTTATGTCAACCTTACTCATGAAAGCCTTCCAGCTAACAGAACACTTTACAATGCCTAAGTCTATCTATTCCGAGCAGGACGGCAGCAGGCTGGGAAGCAACTTGCATCTCATAGCACAAAGAGTTGGTATAATCTGGCTAGACAGCACATCTATTATGGAGAATTTTTTTTAATATGATTTTTTTTCTGAAATTACGAAATAATGCTCAAGTATTGCGAAATTACAAATATATGTCCCTTTGGTCTGCTGAGCGGACGAAATCTATATTTCGTCTGTCTAGTAGACGAAATAACTTATTTTCATCCCCCGGTCAGACGAAATCTATATTTCGTCTATGCGGTAGACGATAATACTGCCAGCATATAAGGCCCGCAATATTTCATCCAGTGGTCAGACGAAAATAGAAATTTCATCCGCCCAATGGATGAAATCGATATTTCGTTTAACTGGTGGACGAAATTAGGCACAATTGCAATCCCGTGACGTTCCTCTCTCCCTCTCTCTCATGCTGTCCGCTCTTCTCTCTCGCTCTCCCTCTCTCTGTCGGCGGTGGTTGGTGCAAGGCGACGCTACACTGCGGTGCTTTAGAGGTCGGCGGCGGGGCGTAGGGCAGCGCGGGGGTGCCGGGCGCAGCGCTGCGGCGGGAGGCGGGGGGCGGCGGGAGGCGGCACGGCGGCTGGGCAGCGGCGCGCGGCGGGGTGCATCAGGCCAGCGCCGTGCGAGTCGCGGCTCGGGTCACAGCGGCTAGGTAGCGCGCCGCGGGCTGAGGGGCCGTTGTGCCCCTGCACAGCGGCACGGCCGGCAGTGCCTGGCGAGGCCGGCGCGGCCGCTGGGAGCGGGGCGGCGCGACGCGACAAGGTATTTTTTTTTCTTATTTTCTATATTATAAATATTATGTTATATGTAATGTTTAATATAGAATTAAGTTGAAAATAGTTACAATTGGGTTAGGGTTAAGATTTTAATTAGGGTTTGCAGCAAATTGTAGTTTGCATTAGGGTTAGGTTTAGATGTAGATTAGGGTTTAGATTCGGATTAGGGTTGCACATAATTTTTTTAAACTTAGGGTTTAGATCGTAGAATGTAGATTAGGTACAATGAGTTGTACATTTGCAATGTATAACTGGTAGTCTAAATTCCTAGCCGGTGGTAGCCATGTCAATCCAAAGTGAGATTAGTATATATTATGGGATCGGTGAGATCGTTCATGGCCCGTCGGGTGTTGATCTGAGTTCGTTTCCTCATATCAGTGTTGAACATCCGAACCCTGATGGTGCTAACATTAGAAATTTGAGAGATTGGTTCGTGGCGATGTTTCAAATGGATGGAAATCTTTACTCGGTCACGGTTTAATGCCTGTATCTTAGAGGCATTAATCCAGTCATATATGAGCTGAGAGTTGCTGATCGCACGTATAAGTGGAGGAAATGGGTAGAGTGGTGCAGGTGGTGCAATGTTCTGTTAACTATTACAGTTCAGCCATATCCAAAAGAGGTTGTGGGTGAGGCAAGCTCATCGCAACCGGCTGACAACGAGAGCGGTTCATGTGGTGATGTGTCATTCGCCCAATTGGAGATTAGAGAGGAAGGTGGCACTCAGAGGGAGGAAATTGATGCTGATGGTGTGGCTGATGGTGGAGAAAGAGTCCAAGGCATTGTTGAAGATCTAGAAGCCATTGATTGCAATGCCATTGAAGAAGAGGAAAACCTGAGTATGGAGGATGAGACGGACGATGAAGATGATGATGAAGAAGATGGCATGGCCACGCAGGCTCCAGAAGAATGGAATAGGCCAGATGCATCGAGTATGGAACCTATGGACATGCATGGTTCTCGGTAACAATATGGATGCAGCATGATTGAGCAGGATCAATTATTTCAAAATAAGCAAGAATTATAGGATACGGTGTCACGATGGGTGGTGACATCATTATGAGAGGTGTTTGTCAAGGTTTCAAGCCCCTCCAAATACAGTGTGAAGTGTAGGGCACCCGGATATGCCTTCTATGTACATGCATACAAGCTAAAGATTGAGATCCATTGGATTGCTTCTATAGTGCAGAATCACAGTTGTACGCTGCAGAACTTAGGGAGAAGGCACCGTAACTTAACAGCATCTCTGGCCGATGATGAACTATATAGTGAGATAACTGAGAAGAGGGACCTGGAGTGCTCCTTTATCCAGCGAGCAGTTCGGAGACAATTCAAATATGAAATTACCTATCAGAAAGCTTGGCGGGCAAAACAGATTGCACTCGAGAAGCGTTGGGGCTCATATGAGGCATCATATTTTAACCTTCCCCGTGTGCTTGAAATCCTCAAGGAAAGGAACCCTGGCACGTACACCGCATTCATGGAATCAGTCTACAACGGACATCCAAGGGTGTTTAGGCGTGCTTTCTTATCTTTGGGCCCTTGCATTACGTTGTTCATGCATTGTCGATCTGTGCTTTGTGTGGACGGGACCTTCTTGACGGGCAAGTATAAAGGGCAGATACTAACTGCAATTGGAGTTGATGCAAACCAACAGATACTTCCGTTGGTTTTCGCCTTTGTTGAGAGTGAGAACAGGGAAAGCTGGCTATGGTTTCTTAGGCATCTTAAAGCAGGTGTTGTGCAAGACCGGCCGAACGTATGTCTCATTCATGATCGACATGGTGGCTTATTATCGGCGATCAAGTCTTTGCAAGAGGATGCAGACCAGCCGTTTCCTTGGCCTAACCTGCAAAGTAGGTGGTGCACGCGCCATATGGGGGCGAATTTCTATAACAAATTTAGAAGCAAGAAGCTGATGGATATGTTCAAGCTATTGTGCTGCCAAAACCAGGAGGGCCAGTTTAATGCATTGTGGAAGGAGTTAGATGACTTGACTCGGGCTCATGTCGTTGAGATGAGCAAGAAGCCAGTGTCAGATGAAAACCCTGGGGTGACACCTGGACCACCGCCACTCGATGAAGGGCTAGATAATCCATACGTACGGCGGTGAAGCGGACGGAACATCAAGTGCTTCTCCCACTTGATACAGGCGGAGCCCAAGGAGAAGTGGGCATTACTGTTAGACACGTTAGGTGCAAGGTGACTAGTTGTCCAAATTTAGTTACCCGATTTCCATAATTATAAATTTCTGATTTCGTTTTGACATGATGCGCAATTTTCGTGTCAGGTGGGGCATCATGACTTCGAACCTAGCAGAGGTTTACAATTGGGTTATAAGAGGTTTCCGTGGTCTCCCTCTCATTGGAATCATAGAAGGCATGTTGTATGGCATGATAAAGTACTATCAGAAGCGTCATGCAGCGGCAGTTCTTCATAGCTCAACGGTGCAGACACCCTATTGCCATAAGATGTACATATGGCTGCAGAAAGGTGTTGCTAAGGCATCACAACACATAATGCTTGCAATGGGTACGCACGACAACTGTTTCCAGATAACTGTGAGAGCCAAAAGAGGAGTAGGAATGGAGACAACCCTTGTGACTCATGAAGTAAACCTTAGACGGCTATTTAATGGATGGGCGGAATGCCCATGTAATAAGCAAAAGCTTCTACATGTTCCTTGCTCACATGTGTTTGCCTCGCTAACCCAAGTAGGAGTTTCGAGTATGGGTTATATCTCTCCCTTTTACTTGAAGGATAATGTCGAACAAACATGGACCGGTGAATTTTATGGATTCATGGCATGTGGTAACTTCTCGGTTTACAATCCAGACTTGCCAATATGCCTTCCACCAATGCACATGCTTCGTCACTACCATGGAAAAGGGGGACGTCCTCAAACAAGGCGTATACGCAATGACATGGATGAGTCTGAAGTAGGAGGGCCAATGAGAAGGTGTAGGACATGTGTGGAGTTCGGGCACAAAACAATTGATTGTCCAAGCACTAGTTCACCCCGACCGATGGTGGTGGTTCATCGACCTCAGCAACCCGACGTGGAAGAGGTCGTGGTAGCGGCCGTCGCAGAGGACACACTTCCCATGGCGAACATGACTATGCTGTATAAATGTTGCAATATATTTATGTATCAGTGTGTACCCAGACCTAATTGACCTTATCCATCCTGTTATTTGTACTATTGGACCTTATGTACCCCGTTATTTGTCACTTGTAATATTCGAACTTATGGATCTATTTGTTATAAGTAATATTGCATCCTATAATTCTCTTTTCTTGGCCTTAGGTATAACTTTGTATTAGTTATTATTTTTTTTTCATATTTCGTGTTGTTTTTCTAGTCATTTTATTTGTGGTGCTATATTTCATGCCATGCTAATTGAAAATATTTTTTATGTCACAGGATGAAGCTGATTAATGCTTCTTTGGACCAGCGGCACCGTGCTTATGCGCACATCATGGAGGGGAACAATGCCATCCCCATACTTCGCGCCCGGGCGCCAAAGAAAGCTTGGGCAGTTCACCCACATTGGGTCCCTAGGTTGGTGTACTTTGTGATCACATGTTATCATTTCTTTCGTATTGTCATTTCCTTGCCAACATTTGTAATGTTTCTTTTTTTTCAGGTTGTCGCGTGCCGGGCTACTTCCTCTTGCACGCATGACTGAAGCAACGGGCGAGGATGCAGCTGATGCAGATGACGACCACGAGCAACCAGAGCGGTCCAGACGTTTCCCCTATGACCAGTCACTCCTCTCAGCCTTGGTCGACCGATGGAGGCCCGAGATGCACACCTTCCACATGTCGTTCGGGGAGATGACTGTGACGCTGCAGGACGTGTCCCCATGCTCACCGGGCTTCCTATACATGGAAGGCCCATTGGACCCTCCGTCACACCCATGGGATGGCGTGACGACTTGGTACAGAGATTCCAAGGTGTTCTACAGCAGCAACAAGTGGACCTTACCATTCCAGCAAGCAAGAAACACGGGCCGCAGCTGCAGTGGCTCAAGCTTTTTAAGGTAAGTTAGGTATATAGCAGTCTCCTAGGCTATGTCATTCCATTCATGTTAAGTTTACAAATATTTCAATGGTACATTATGCAGTTGGAGAGGATGGCGGAGGACTTCACGTCGTACCAGCTTGCTCATCACTTCGAGGTGTACCTACTGTGGTTGTTTGGGTGGGTGATGTTTACCAGCTCACATGGAGACACAGTAGATGCTCGTTGGATACCCTACGCCCGGGCTATTGCTGACAACGACCTGGACAAGATTCCTCAGCTCTCATGGGGGTCGGGGGTCCTTTGCTGGACCTATCGAGGGTTGTGCCAGGCATGCATAAGGAAGAAGAATAACTCGAACCTAACCGGTATGCCCCTTCTCGTCAACCTTTGGTCCCACGAGCGTTTTCAGGTTGGACGGCCGTACATCCAGCCTGAGAAGTACACGGCGGAGATGTATGGGGAGGGCATGTTCGATCGACCAACCATGGGCTCCCATTGGACATGACGTCGAGTACACCACATGACTATGATAATGAATGATAATTTCTTCTATCATCTAACTCATACATTGTCTGTTACAATTTTTACTTGGTTGTGCAGCCACAGTGGGCGGGCGTTCAGGTTTGGTCGACGTACAAGGCATTCACTGAGCAGTTTGACCACATGAGGCCTCAGCATGTTACTTGGGAGCCGTACACGCAGTACGCCATCCATCATAGCATCGGTGGGCTGGGTATTTCGGAGGCGTGCTACGAGGACAGCGAGTACTGGATGACGCGTAAGAAGCTGATGCTTGATGTCTTTGTTGAGGACTACGCGGTGCATCGTGTCATGAGGCAGTTCGGCCGACGCCAGGAGGTGCCGGTGCCCATGGGTGTCCTCGTCAACCCAGGCGTGCACGCGTAAGTGTGCTAGTTCTTTCTTTTATTTGAATAATAAAGCTTGTTGTGTACTAATGAAATTTTTGTTCAGGTACAAAATGCAGGGCCTCCGGAAGCCTCTTATTGACCTGATGCAAAGGATGCATCCCTTCATGGATGCGTGGGACCAGGCACTTCAGGACCGCGTGGAGGAGCATGCACCGTACGACATCGCTTCCTACCACATGTACCTCCACTGGTATGTGCCTCGCACTCGCACACGGCTCATCTGCATCAGACAGCGATAGGACGATGCTCCCATGCGACCACAGTCTCTGCTATACCCAGGACACATTGGGCAAGCTCTTCACCAGGCGGTTCGTACTTCTTTGTTCATGTTTAATTTCCAATACTCAGGACTGGAGATACAACGTTCGCTACTAGTGCTAATATTAACTCTCTTTACATAATCTTCACAGGCAAACTTAGGCATGGAGATGCAGCATGATGCTGCAGAAGCTGTTGCGTTGCTTCGTGGCTGGGACTCCAGCAGGAGATACAATGATGTCATTGAGATGTTCGCTCGCCTAGGCAAAAAGGCAAAGTGTCTCGTCGAGGTCGTCACATGCCGACAGGCAGATGACATCATCAGAGACCGGAGCGGCGCAGGTGTGAGGGACAGGCCACCACGACCGACTACGACTACTCCATGGAGAGATACAACGGTCCACCTGCCACGTACACCAGTTGCAGATGCAGCGGCCCGTCTACCTATCAGCAGGCTAGCATGTCTACCCCGCATGGGCCTTTCCTGTCCGGGGTCCCAGCTACTAGTTTCCAGCCCACAGGGTATCCTGGGTTTAACCCTGTCTCGGCCCCAGGTGTGTGGATCACGCTCCTTGTTTTAGTAGCTTTTTTTTCTATGATAGTTGCTTAACTAAATATGTCGTACTATGTGTTACAGAATTTGCAGTTGTACCACAGTACGAGGAGAGGCAAGGTGGGTCTGGGTCCTCTTACTCGGCCTCAGAGGGCTTCGGTTACGGTGGCATGCCTCAGGAGATGGACTTTTCACAGACCTTCACGCAACCGCAACCGACACCTGGCACACAGGAGATCATGGAGGAGGAGGTGATACCTGCCGCTGTGCCACAAAGACAGGAGATTAGGCCTGTCGCCCACTTCTCGCCAGCAAACTATGAAAAGCCCAGGGCACCCACGTTGGCACGGAAGCCGAAGAGGGCTCGAGGGAAGCGACAGGGCTGCGGTGGAGGTCAGGGATAGATGTATCATGATGTATGCACGACTAGGCCTCCGTAATCTTCCATAGGGCATTATGACTGAGTAGGCCGGTGTAGTGCTATGAGTGGTTCCATGGGTGCCATTATGACGACTAGTGTGACATTGTTTGCTATTGTCTGTATTGTCATGTCATTGTTCTTGTCATGCTTTAATCACTTAGCTTTTCTAGAGGAATCAATTGGCAGGAAAGGAATCTAGCCTTTTCAGTGATTCTTCAAATAGGCTTTTTAGTGCAACGGGCGTAGCCTTTTCAGGTGCATTTACAGCTCCACGTAACGGGTAGTAAACATGCCTCTGCCTATATATGTACGCATTGCTAGATGCATTGCGAGTAACTTTGAAACCATATTTTTGCTAGAGTAGTAATGTCTGAAGGGTCATCTAGTCGAAAGGGTAGCGGCACTGGGAGAGGAAAGGGGGGAAGGAAGGGACCTCCCGTCGTGTGGGAGGGGTCTGTTGGTCCTTATTTCTATCCGAAAGCAGTGGAAGAGTTTCTAGTTGAGAGCAAAAGTAATTTCCACAACAATAACCCACTCAGAGGATACGATAACCGCAAAAAAGATTGGCCAAATGCATGCATAGTGAGGACTACTTAGTGCAGATGTTGGCCGAGGGGACGAATAGAGGTCGGCGGTTCTTCAAATGCCCGTGAGCTTGGGTAATTTTTACCACTATTTGTTTGCAAATATGTTTCTCTTCTTACCTACAACTTACTAGAGATATTTGTTTCAGTCTTCAAACACTCCAGAAAACTGTGGATTCGTTAGGTGGGTCGATCTTGAACCTATTCATCCGCGTCAAGACTACATCTACTACCTGTAGAATCGCATCTTCAATCTTCAAATGGAAGTTAGCAACGGTGATAAGGACAAGGAAGAGGATGACAACAACAGTGGTGCCAGTTCACAGCAGCCACCATGCATTGATCCATATTGCAGCTGCCCTTGCCACATGAAGAAGGGGCCTCCATCGCCACAGCCACCGCCACCGCCTCCAACAACGGGAGGATACTCTGGAGAAGATGCAACATAATCTGCTATGTGGGAACACTATTAGGAGTAACCTATGTTATGTGGGAACCCGGCAATCTAAATCCCCTAAGGCATGTTAGTTTTTGCAACGGCACTTGTTTAGGATTGCAAGGTGCCGCACATGCCACTGCAGAAATTGTTTAAGTTCGAGGTGCATGGTGTATGTATGTCGCTTGATATATCGTAGGAGTAGACATGCAACATTGCATTCACTACATGCACCTTTGTGTAATGTTATTTCAATGCTGGGGCATTATTCAATTTCCGTTGCTTTATCGCATTCTATAAGACGGTGCAGGCTTTGGTGTAGGCCAGTACAGCCTCTAGTGTAGGCCGGTGCAGGCTATGGTGTAGATCAGCAAGAGAAGAAAGGACCAGGGACGCGATGCAGGCTTTGATGTAGGCCGGTGCAGGCTTTGACATAGGCCGGTGCAGGCTCTGTAAGAAGGTGCGGGCTTTGATTACTACGAGTATAATAAACGTGGTACGATCCATTTGATGCATAAGGCTGATCATAAAATCCCGGCTTTCATTGCAAATGGTAGTTAGGTACTAATAAGATAGCACCGGCCCATTGCATCTCTACTACTACGGTACATGACGCATAAGACGTCTGCTCTAAACGGTAAAATTAAACAACGACCTGCACTGGCATGTGCAACACAGTAACACGGTAACCTCGTGTTGGAACTAGACCTAACATGCCTTAGGAAATGTAAAATGCCAGGAATACATGGTGCTGCTTCACTGAGTGCACCGGGGATATTTCCCCTTCCTAATAGCATCTGGCCCTGCTTCCTTCGCACGGCGTGCCCTCTCTCGCTTCCTCTCCCTATCAGCTTCACGTTCCTCCACCGCCTGACGTTCCACCTCCTCTATCCTCTTCCGGATCTCTTCTTGGTCTTTCTTGCACTTCTCCTCCATCCGTTCCTCATGCAACATTCGCTGCCACCTGTCCGCAGCCCAATTTCCTTCGCGTTCAACGTGTTCCTTAGCCTGTTGCGACTGCTCCGTGTCCAGCCACTGCACGAAATCACATAGAGGTGGTGGAGTCTTTTTCCACATCAAGTTAGAAGTCAGTTTGAAATACATCAGTGGCAAATCCAGAGAGTGGGATGTAGTACCTTAGGTCTCTCCTTGTCGTATCTCTTGGGGGGATCATACCCGTAGTTCTCGCACATGAAGAACCTCATGCCGAAGTCATCGCCCAAAACCTTGGACTCCATCAGCTTGCACAAGGAATCGCAGAAGCACATAGGCACCTGGATTCCTTGAGGCACGGTTGCTATGACCTTTCTCCTTGGAATGTAGGGTGATCCTAAGAACGACATGGTGCTGAGGTATGGTGGTTCTGCTATGTGGGGTGTTGTGTGCTGTTGTGGTTGTGTTAGGTTCTGTGGCCTCATTTATAGGCATATTAGCTAGTGTATGGGCATGGTTCATACATGAGTAAAGGTGCCCATCCACATCGCCGGATTCGAGGTCTGAGTGGTCAATTGAATGCATTCGTTGCAGTCCTTCATCTAACACAACAACACCTCAGCAAAGGAGAGAAGTGCGCCTGCAAAGCTCTGAGCATTGGACATGGACGGGTCGCATCCATCTGAAAAGGCGAACTAAAAAGGTCGGGCCTGAAAAAAAGTATCGGAACTAAATTCTGTCCAATGGGTAGACAAAATCTAGTTTTCGTCTACCCGTAGGACGAAATCTTGATTTTGTCTACCCGTCGGATGAAAACATGATTTCGTCATGCAGGCCCCACAAAAATTGTCTGTTCCATGCACTTTTGTCTACTGGTTAGACCAAAATGATTTTCGTCTATCAAGTAGATGAAAATAGCGTATTTCGTCTACTGGACAGACGAAATATAGAGATCTCGTCTGCCAGCAGACGAAAGGGGCATATATTTGTAATTTCGCAAATCCTAAGCGTTATTCGTAATTTTAGTACAAATTCATATTAAAAAAGTTCCTATTATGGAAACTATGGGCACTGGATGTCTCTTTGGCTATTGAAACGTGGACTTTTTAAATCAACACTAGTGGTGCTATTAATGATGTTTCCTATGCAAGAATTAGGAGACACTTTGCATTGAGCATGTTTCATAAAACTTTGTATAGAGAGGAAGCGAAAACACACTATACTCACGTCTTCATAGATTTAAACTCTTTTTGACATTTGTGATTTTCTGAATGTACATTCCAAATCATGTGGGTAACTAGTATAAGTTTAAAAATTAAGGCAATGATGTGTGGTCACAGATTCTTACTAGATACTGTTATCATATGTTGTAAATTCTGTATAACACAATATCTCTTACTAGATATGTCAAGTTCAAACTATACTGGCAGATGGTGGCACATATCTCTATTAGAAATTTGGCGAAATGAGGATCCATTTCCCACTATCTATAAAACCATGTGCCATCTAATGAACAGTAGGTCTAGATAAAACGGAAGACAATCTTGCCCCTTTCTCCTAATTAGCAAAGTTCTTTTGTAAACTCTTTACTATGCATTGCACCAATGATTTTGTATCTTTGTATCACAAGTGTGTTCCTCGCAGAAAATGTTATTTTCTGCCTTGTTGTTATTCTTCAATGATATTTGCATGCCTACTCTATGGTTACTCATCAGCAACCTTGAATATGTTACATGTAGAGCATTTTTTTCTTCGTACATAGCAAAGTGCACTATAAAATATACTAGTAATCTTATCTGTCACTGGACTCTTGAAAATATATTGTAATATGTAGTGTTTTTTGAGAGCAAGTAAAACTTATTCCTTCAAACAGATATAAAAAATATATTTCTGTACATTTATGAAGTTACATATGTGTATTTTAGTTGTTTTTCTACCGCCCCCCATTCTGGTCCAAGGTGGGGGATTGGTTTTGTAATTGGTCCATTTCTCTCTTTTTAATACAAAGAAAAAAGAAGTTACATATGGCCATTCACGTTTGTTATACCTCTGATACAAGCATTTGTGAGAGACATTGCGAGGGAGTTATCACTTTTGTAGTTGGATCAAATACTGTCGAACGAGTCGAAGGAGGAAGCGGGGGCGGGGGCGCCGAAGAGGTCGTCGTAGGAGGGGGCTGCGGAGGATGCCGGAATGGATCTGCCGGGGTTGGACCACGCGGTGGCTCCGACGGAGGATCCGGCGGCGGGGCTGGAGGCGGCGCCGGCCATGGGCGCCGCCTTGCCCTGCGGCCGCACGCCGAAGTTGCGGGCCAGGAGGCCCTCGATGCCGTCCATGGGCGCTGGAGCGGCGGCCCCGCCGGTGGCCTCGCCGGCGAGGGTGGGGAGGGGGGGAGGGGCGACGGGGAGGCCGACGCGGTGGGAGCTCGGGAGAGAGAAAGCACCAACGCGCCGATGAATGGTGCTGGAGGCGTAGCCTGGGAAGCCGTATCGCCGCCGCCGCCATCCCCCTCATCAGCCGTCGCAGCTCGTCCACTGCAGCCCCCCATCATCAACTGCCGCAGCTCCACAGGTGCCCCCACGTCTGCCGCCCTGCTCGTCCAGTGGCACCTCCTCGTCAGCTGCAACCACCTCCACCTCCAGTCCTCCCCCTTCGTTGAACATGGCCTGTCTAGGTGCAATGCGCTCAAGGTGTTCGACGTAATGTATCTTCTGTTCTGCAGAGATCAACGATGCTTGACTGCCCTTCCTGAAGAAGCTGCACCTTGAGTTCGTGAGGTTCAAGGAGCCATTGTTTCATGTGGCAAATTTGCAGCTAACTATTGGATGATATGGTTTGGTATGTGATTGATTGGTGTTTTCTGACAGCATTCCATGAAGGAGCTAATCAAGATTGAGCCTAACTTGGAATGTCTGAACTGAAACTCTGAACAATTATTCAGAGTATGATCATTTATCATAAAATGGATGACTAAATCATGGTGACGTTTCAGTAATGTACTATCATCATAAGCAAGTATAAGTATATGGAGCAAATTCACAAGAAGACGTTTGCATCTTACATTTTGGGGATTGATTGGTGTTTCACTGTTTCCTGAGTGTACAGTTTTGCATATAAGCAAATTGATAAATAAATGCACAAGCAAGTCTCCTGTGAATCGGTGGTAGCATCGCACAAACATAACTCAGCGTATCTCAGGTGTTCTTCTCAGCATGGCTGCATAGGGGCAAAACCATGGATAAAAGGAGAGCGAGACCATTGCAAAAGAAGCATGGCTGTGGAGGAGGAAACGAGAGCTGAATTCATGACAAATTTTGTACCATTCTAGAGTTGATTGCTCTTCCTGACAATGTACTAACTATCATGTAGAATGAATCTTTTTATATGAAATACATGTGGATGTTTTGAAATATAAAAAGTGATTGTTTCTCTTCAAAAAAAATTCTGAAATTCTGAAAAACGATAGGTTTCTGAAGTATGCCAACTATGCTGATTTTGCTACTGAACCTAGAAGACAAAGGAAGACAGTTATGCTGAAACCATTGCAAGCAGTAAAGATTGTTAGTTCACAAAGTAAACATTGAAAATCAAGGGTCGATGTATAATATATGCAGTGAGCTATTTGCTGAGCTCCACTTTGTTTCTGCTCCCCGTCATGTGCTAGAGCATGCACAGACGATACCATACGCAACGAGAGGACACCCCATGTCCTCCTCCGCCTCCTCCTGCCATGGCGGCTCCACTTCGAGGTCCTCCCTGCCTTCCTGCGTCGAATCGAGCCGAGCGTCCTCCTGGCCTTAGGAGCCGAGCTGAGCTTAATCCAAAGAGCAGGGCGTCGTCAGATCGATGGAGTGGCCACGCGGCAACAACTGGGGGTGGGTTGGATACACTTAGAAAATTGTATCAGAGTGTTGGATACACTTTCTTTCAGTCATCTTTAACATGTATTTTGCTACTGAAATTTATAGCTTAGACAATATATCTATTGTCTTCTTACCATATTTCTTTAAAATTATTCTATTTTGTTCAAAAATTATGTGCCCGTAGCATCGTACGGGACTTTACCTAGTATTAATAAAGCATGCAAAGTCTGCTGTGAGCATATCCATGTGTGCTAGTTTGTTTTGATGTTCTTGGATACAGACATAGGTGTTGGAACCTGACTTGGATTCAGGCGCTCAATTTGGCAAACAAAAAAAAAAGAGAAAAAGTTTGAACAAATGATGTTTATTTTTAATTAGAACACAAGATATGTTGCTTGGACCAGAAAATGGGTGTCAAAACCTGCCTCATATTCAAGTGTCCAGTTCTTGTTTGTCAATTCAGTTGTCTGGGTCACAGTAGTTTGGTGTGAAATGATTTATAATAAAATAACTGCCATGGATGACTTGAGCATTGAATAAAATTTTCTTTTGGTATTAAAAAATTAAAAATTTGAGGGAAGCACATTGGCTTTTTCCCTCTAAGAAAACCTACAGCCTATCATAATTTATACTAGCTGTCAACAATTCATCATCTAGGCATCTAGGTACAGACCTGTCAGATATGCACCTTGTTATTGGATGGAAGCATATAGCTAGTTATGTACATTCAGGAAATGGTAATATTAGATAACTTTAATAGGTTTTTGATTTAAATTCAACAAGTTAGTATTTGTCTTCTGGTCTGAACCGAAAGACCATTTATTAAGGGAAAATAAACCTTGGGGGCCTTAAAAATAATTGGATGCATTGACTCTTTGGTGTTTATGTGGTGCTCATGCAAAATTTCATCGTTTTTCACCGGAAATGCTAATTTACTGAAGCTGTATTTCAGGTGGTGCTTTTCTGGCAGGAAAGCTGGTGTATTATATAGCCTTGCGTTTGTGTGCTCAAGTCATTTTGGAAGCTTATGATCCATAAGACCGCATGAAGATGGAACTCGCTAGCATGTGTGGTTTGTTAAAAATTGATTCACTTTTTAGCATGAGGTGTCCCAGTTAACTACTTGTTTCCGTAACATAATACCTTCACTCACTTCATTCACAGAGTACTTACTAAGCATAGCGATGACAAACCACTGGTTGAAGCTGTAAGAAAGCAATTCTTTGCTGAGCATCTGTTCAATGACCTGCATCAAGATAGTCCACTCTTCAGGTGGCACCCACGCAGTTGGTAGGTTGACAGCGCTTTTGTGGAAAGGCTGAAGGAAACAGAAGCTGAACTTAACTGCTCTGACAACGAGACAGGATCATTTTCTAGGCAGACAATAGCAAACATCGTGAGTTCTACTCATTTTCACAGTTGCTCAGAACCTAGCTTGGCAGCACCCCGTATCACTAGGTTTTCTCTATTCATTTTTGTCTGTTCAAAATTCAGAATACTTCATAGCATCATAACCCTTCTTTGTTTCTTTATCTGTATATTTACTCTTAAAGAGATTTGGAGACCTCATGGATGACCCGCTGGCTTGCGTGCTCGGTTCTCCCGTAAGGGACATGGAAAGCCACAATCCCTCCGAAAACAAGAGAGAGCTGTCATGAAGAGAAGAAGTGGGCCACGAAACCGCAAGAGAAGTCACCGTCATCAATTGCCAACAGAATGCTGACAATTTAGTTACTGTAGTGAAGGTTGCATCATAGGTGTGGTAAGATGTTGTAGATGTTAGCATTTTGGTCGCCATCTGGAGCGATGACTTGTCTGCATATAATTGCTGGGGTTATAGTAAGCACGTGGGCACGAGCTAATTGAAGTGTTTATCTGCTGTCATGTACACAAAGATGTTTTTATCAACGGTAATGGCTCAATCACCCAGTTAAATGCACTTGTATGCTTGCAAATGTATACAAACGGACTTTTGAAATGGGAGGTTTAGTTTTAGTGTATATAGTGTATAGTACCAAGAATAGAAGGTTTATTTTACATTACAAAATCACCATTCTTTTACAGTTCTACAGAAATTGACTACTTATAAGTACTTAATGAAGGTTCGAATATCGGAATATCCTGTCCAACGGAGGCCTATTCTCGCGGCCCAAGAAGGCAACAACTTCGGTCCAATAACTGAAAGCAGTTGAGCCCAATAGCATTAATGGTCCGTGGAAATAAAGGCCCAAATCACAGGACAGCTCCCCTTCCTCCTCCTTTCCTCACCACTCTCTGCAGCTCTCCAAACTCCAGTCATCAACCCTAGGAGCAGCTGGAGAGGGCGATGATGGGGCTGCTGCGGTACATGAAGGACCTTTATATTGGCCCCCCGCGTGGCAAGGTTTGCCGGATCGCTCCCAGAAACGGCTTGAGCCGTTCCCAAAATCTTTCTTTTTTGTGTGAATCAATTTTTCCTCAAGTTGTCTTGTCCCCCAACAATTTCCCCCAAATCTTTTTCGCTTCTTCTCGTGCTGGGATTTGATGGAGTTTTGTATTGCTAATGAGGCAGGGAGTGATCCAAGATCTGGAGTACGCCATGCGGACCAAGGTAAGCTCTCCTGCGAACCCCCCTTCCATGACAGTCCCACAAACCCCAAAAATGAAAATATCGTCCTTGTTGATTTGCTGATTTGCTGATGATGATGATTCAGGGCGGTTTGACCCTAGAGGAGGATAAGAAGCTCCGGATTCTCAATTCCGTTCCAAGTGCGGCCTTCGTTTTGTTCTCAGGATTCGGCAGCTTTGTGGGGTGGTTTGCAGGTTTGGTCTCGGCCTAGGTTCCTCCTTCCCTCTCTTGATGATATTTGATAATCTTATCCGTTTGAGCTGTTTTGAAGTCGTGTTAAACAAGGAACATTCAGTTAAGAGACGAAAAAGGTGCCTGCCACCATGCAGTAGATGCCATTCCTGAATCCTGATAAAGCTTAGCTTTCTGTCCATAATTAGGAGTACTGGATTGTGTTGAAAACATGCCGGCAGCATGGTTGTGGCTTTGTGTCAATGTTCCAATTGTAGTATTCAATAGCCATACTTGTGCAAATTATACAGGAGGGGAAGGAGATTGTTTCTGTTCAAGCCATTGAATATTAGAGTCCAAATTTAGATAGGACACTTGTTTTAAAGAACCTTGCGTCACCTGATGAACAACATTATTCCTTTCTTATGGTCGGTATTTTGTAAGCTCCTTCCCTAAATGTTCTGCCATGAATGTTGTTGTTTTTACTGCTATCCAGTGTGCATGTCAGTGTAATAATATTATATATTCTACCTTTTTTATTAACTTTTCAATGATATCTGTTTGCTTACCCTGAACTTGCATTCTTCCATTCTTATTACTGTTCAGGAATATTTGTATATGCCTACCCTATGCTTGCTTACTAACCACGATGAATCTGTTACATTTGGAGCATTTGGCTTAGTTAATGTTTATGATAAATTTGGCTACATTGTTAATATTTGTCTTCACTAGAGCTTGAACATTGTATTTGCTGTTTCTTTAACGAGTAGCACATGTCTTCATAACATATGGTCAATGCAATTATTGGTTGAGAAGGACAAAGTGAATCATCAATTATGGTTGAATCACTGATGCAATTAAGTGTTATATAAAAATTTGCAAAATTTGCCCTGCCGGGGATTACTGTTGGTACCGAAGACTTGCTTACAGAATTCCTTTTTTCAGGAACCAAATTACTTAAGCTTCCACCTAGTTCTAGATTCGCAAGGTTTTGTTCAGCTACAGGTAAATCTCAAGGCTATCCAACCTGGTAGTGATCCTGTACAATAAGGTCATGCAAAGGCATAGTCAAGCTTTTATTTAGATGAGAAAGACAAAGCAATAAATTTTGCTTTGTTGATAGTGATTGTGGCTCTTCTATATGGATGAGTCAACATGAATAGGAAATACGTAAAATGAAACTAACCCAATTAACATCTCTAATTTCTAACTAATATTGTGCTGGTAGGTCCCAGGTGAATAGTTAGCTATGAATAGTACTGCTTTAAGAGCAGAATACAATTTTTATTAACATCCAGTACTAATACATCTTAAAAACACCCAGTGGTCATGTGTAGAACGCACTGAAATTTAAGTATATGTTACTTATTCGAATTTTGTAAGATAGTTTTGTGTTCCAAAATCATGTAGCTTCTACTTTCACCATTCACTCATGAAGTTATAATGTATTTCTGCTGTAGTTGAAAGGAAACAGATTGCTATACATGGAACCATTTGGCATAAAATTTTGGATGCATTGACCCTTCAACGTTCATGTGGTGTTTAGGAATCAATTTTTCATCCTTTTCATTGGAAATGTGAATTCATTGAAGCTACTTCTCAGGCTGCGCTTATATCATGGGAAAGGCCATGTATAGTGGAATCTTCTGTGTGTGTCCTGTAGCGCTTTTAGAGGCTGAAGAAGGACGCATGAAGATGGAGCTTGCTAACATGTGTGGTTTTTTAACCAGCTATTCTTTCTCTTTGGTGTCAGGTGTTCCAACCAAATACTTGTTTCATTAACATCGTACTTGTTTTTACTTGCCTCATTAACAGAATACTTACTAAGCATAGTGATGATGAATACCTGGTCGAAGCTGTGAAAAGGCACTTTTTTGCTGAGCATCTGTTCGATGACCTGCATCAAGACCAACCATTTTTCAGGTGGCACCCACGACGTTCATATACCGACAGTGCCTTTGTAGAAAGAATGAAGGAAATTGAAGCTACCAACTCTGATGATGAGGCCAGAACAGTTTCTGGAGGGACAACTGCGGACAATGTGAGTTACTAATTTACCACTAAGTCTGCAATTTGTCATACACGTCTATACTTATTTTCTTAATGCAGTTGTCCATCTAAGTTTCCAAATATTTCACTGCAAGATGACACTTTTTTTCGTATATTATGCTTGCAGGGACCATCTGGAGACCTGATGGAGGACCCATTTGCTTGTATACTCGGTTCTCCAGGTCACGTGGAAAGCAACAATCCACCTGGAAACATCAGCACTGTCTTGAAGCGAAGTGAGCTGCGAGCCCGCAGGAGTCGTCACCGTCATCATCATCGCCGGCATGCTGATGACAAGTTTGCTGCATTGTGAAAGGTTGGATCAGAAGCGCAGTGGAATACCGTAGACGTTAGCATTTTGTTTAAATCTCCTGTGGTGAGAAATTAAGATTCCTGGAACAAGCTGTTCATGTGTTGGAGCAGATTAATTGAAAAGTGTTGTGCCTGGTCAAAATTTTAGGCTGTGACAATGTTGTGTGAGCATACCTGTCAGGAGAGACTGGGATCTTATTGTGATGCTGCAGGTGCTGCGTTGTAGATACCCATGTATCCCATGATCTAAATGAAACGAAGACACAAGTATGAAATCAGGAACGTGGTTAACAGGCATACATGTTTTAAAAATGATAAATTTTACAAATTTCATTTTGACTGCAGCATCTAAATTTGTTGGGGTTTCACCAATCTATTGTTCATGGTTTCATCATATATGCTGGTAAATCCCAGCACTATAGAATCTAGTTTGATCCCCACCCCTGTTGGCATGCAAAGGCACAGCAAAGCTTTGTACCTCTGAATTCCTTGGGAAAAAAAAACTGTATCCAGCTGCTACTTTGTTCTGAACATGCACGATGGGATGTGAAATATTTTATAGGGTGTACTACGATTTTAGCTTTATACCTCTGAATTTCTTGAAAAATCCCGCATCCAGGACTTGCTTGTTTCTTGTGAACGTTCTCACCATAGGATGGCAAATCTTTATACAAAATTATAATGTTAACATTAATTTATCTTACAATATATTATCAGTTGCTATGAAATCGATATCCTATTGACAGATCTATGAAATAAAAATCTGTTGTACAATCTTATAAACTAGGTATGCATATAATAGGACTAATTGTTGGCCGATATTTATGAATTTTAAAATTTCAGATCTTAATGCGCCCTATATAACAAGGAAAGGAGGGAGTTGTAGTCATTGCAATATGATAAGTTACCTTTTATATTCAAAAGTTTCAAAATTTGAGTCTTCATGTTTTTATTTACAACCATTTAGGTATTAAGATGTAAATATTCATGAAAAAGTTGAGAGGGCGTATCTGTCTAGTTAGGTACATTCACGTCTGACGTCTCAAAGTTTAGACCGAAGACGGATACAGGAAAAACAAGAATTAGCTTATAAATTGTCAGATGCACTAACTCTTTATGGTCATATCAATGTTTCGTCCCTTTTTACCATAAATAGCTTATTTATGGAAGTTGTATTTCAGGTGGTCCCTTTATGACAGGAAAGGTGATACATCACGCAAGGTTGCATGAATGCGATAAAACTGCTATACAGTAAAGAAGAATGCATAAAGATGGAACTTACGCTCATCATTCTCGGTCTCAAATTATAGATCGTTTTAACTTTTCTAGGTATATAGTTTTTATTATGCATATAGGTATACGCTACAAGTAAAAGTTATGTATCTAGAAAAATTAAAATGACCTATAGCTTAAAATGAATGGTTTCTTTGACAATGAATCTTTCCGCAGTCTGTCAGTATTCCAACGAAGGACCCGTTTTACAAATTAGTGCCATCGCTTCATAACTTCATTGTCAGAATACTTACTAAAGCATAACTGTTTAACGCTGTAAAAACTGCATTTCTTTGCCGAGCATCTTTACCGTGATCTTTGCATCAAGATGTCGGCAGGACGGCAGCAGTATGTTGACAGCGCTTTTGTGGAAAAGGATGAAGGAAATAGAAGCTGGAGTTGACGACTCTTTTTTTCTTTTTTTGAAAAGTGGAGTTGATGACTCTGATGATGAGGCCAGATCAACTCTCTCGTTCAAGCTGCTGTGCAACGAGAAAGGCCCACCGACCGAGCCGCATGATGGTCGATAACTGAGCCCAAAGAAAGCCCAAGCCCAGCTCAAACACTTCCCGGATTTAGGTTCGTCCCCCCTTGGCCCCATGGCCTCATCCGATCCCTTTCCCCATCCGCGTCTCGACTCCTCTCCGCTCCCTCCCCTCTCGACGACGCGAGGAGGCGACGCAATCCCGCGGGAGCTCGAAACCCTAGCTCCCAAATCCGAGCCTCGGAGCCGCCGATTCCTCCGGTGCCCGGCCGCGATTCGGCTCCCGAAGCCGCTGGCCGCCTAAGGTTCGACCGCTCCCCGGCGGCATCAGCATCGGCGGCGGCAGGCGTGGCTGCGCTCGAGAAGGCCCATCGTCTCGACGGGTTCTCGGTCTCCGAGGCCTTCCCTCGGGCGGTTTCGTGGTGTCCCGAGCCCGGATCCGCGGCGATCTGGGAGGGGAAGGCGATGGACACGGCGATCCAGCCGTGGTAGCCCCCCAATTCGGAGGGTTTCCGGCTGGCAGAGGCGGAAGGATTCGGGCCTTCGGCGGCGGCGGGTGATCGGACTTTTTCCCTGCGGCGTGCGGCTTGGCTTCTTCCTCTACGGTGTAGGAGTGGAGCGCATGAGCCGACAAGGCGGTGGAGATAAAAAAGCTTTGCTTGTACACTTGTTTATGTGTTCATTTGTTCTTGCGATTTGTCCTGGTTCAAAGCATCAATTTTTCCGCTCAAATTAAGGGCGAAGACAGTTTTTTTTTTTGTTGTTTCTTGCTGGTTTCTATCGAATAATCTCTTTATTACAGAAGAAGAGTGGAAAAGGAAAAAAATAAAAACAAAAAAAGATAAAATCAGAAGAAAAAGAAAGGGAAAAAATTGAGTGGGCAGGCAAATGGCTGTGTATTATAAATTCAAGAGTGCCAGAGACTATGACTCGATTCCGATCGAGGGGCAATTCATCTCGGTTGCCAATTTGAAGGAGCGGATTTTTGAGTCCAAGCATCTTGGCAGGGGTACAGATTTCGACCTCATGATCTCAAATGCTCAGACTGATGAAGGTTGGTTCTTTTCCAGCAAGGAGCCCTTTGTTTGATTTTTTGTATGCTTTGAATATATGTAAGTTGATAGGGCCTGGTTAAAATTGTGATAAAACAGGCAGTAGAACTGTTTGTTTGGCATGGTAAATCAAGGGCTATTTCGCACACACTCAAGGTCTGCGTCGCCTAAGCCAAGCATGTTGAATGCTGATGCTTTGTTTTAACCATGCCTGCCACTTTTCCTTCTGTTCTGAGCCTGCTAAGCAGGTTTCATGTGAAAGGGTTAGCTATAATCTGAGGTCAGGCATTGAGGGAAATTGTTCATAGACAGTCTTGTCATGACTTTTGTGAACTTTAGGAATTTAAATTTGTTTTAAGATGTTATAAGAGCAAGAAACCAAGTGTTGCCTTGATGCATAGTAAGTTAATCCATTGCAAATGGTGCCTTTTATGTTTCCAAGCAAGGAGTCAGATGTAGGATGATGCATTTAAAATGATATTCTACTAAGCACTCAAATCTTCATGTATGGAATACAGTTTGTATTTTGATTTTCATTTGTGGATTTGGGATGGACTCATGCCATCGAGGTATTACTTAAATTGTTTCCTGGTGATATTTTCACTTTCAGAGTATGCTGATGAGGCTACTATGATACCAAAGAACACATCAGTATTGATTCGGCGGATACCAGGACGGCCAAGGAAGCCTATTGTCACAGAACCTGAAGAGTACTGTCTTGATCTTTGATTACATACTTGAACAGTAGTCAAATACTTTAAGTGATTTGTTCTGAGTTAACACCTTGTGGCTATCTGCAAGGTAGAGCTTTGAATTTGATTGTTTGGCTGGATTATGTCAATGAAAATGGTAGGGAGTTAAGGTAGCTTATCAGCAAATATATATTGAGATGTTTATCCAATTCTGCAGGTCCAAAGTCGCAGAAGATGTGGTTGAAGTCGTGCCTGCTGCTAGTGGTTTTCTTGGTGATTCATCAATGAAATATGTAAGAATGACAACTTATTTGCCTTACTCGTGGCGAAATCGGCCATTGGAATTGCATTAGGATGTTTGACCAACTAGAATTGTATCTGGGGAGCTGATATTCAATATATTAAAAATGCAGCCTGAAGAATCCAAGTGGGATGATGAGTTTGGCAATGAGTTATATGTTTCTGATTCGATCCTTTCTCAGCCTGCTAGCCAGGCGGTTGATGCTTCTGAAAATAAAGTTGATGAAGACAGTAAAATAAAAGCACTTATTGATACATCCGCCCTTGACTATAGGTGAGTAACTTCTGGATTAGGAACCCCCCTATTTGGACTGCTTGGCAACTGATAGTTTAATTGTGCTTGCTATGCAGTGTAATACTAATAAAATATTGGTTTTATAATCATTTAACTGG
Organism: Panicum miliaceum; assembly: GCA_032594955.1. NCBI lineage: Eukaryota > Viridiplantae > Streptophyta > Magnoliopsida > Poales > Poaceae > Panicum > Panicum miliaceum. The sequence goes on from CM064059.1 coordinate 15,083,115, forward strand.
ATGGTCCGTGCTTTCAGCCAAATCCCTGATGGTTATGGTTCTGGAAGAGGTTATGGTAGGGGGATGGGTGGCAGAATGATGGCTGGCCGTGGCTTTGGTAATGCTTTATCCTTCTTTTGCAATATTAAAGAATTATTAGAGTTTAGGGTATATACTTATAAGCTGAGTATATCTTTGTTGAGGGAAGTACTATATCCACCTTCGCAGCATGGATATTCTTGTGCTTGTGTTGAAGTTTTTATATACAGTGCGTTACTTAAGACTGGTAGATATATAATAGATTATTTGTTCATTGATATGCAATGTCGATTTTTTTCCTTGTTTTCTAGCAGAGAAGCTATATTTCTTAATATCTCTTCCTTTGTTATTTTGAAGGACGTGGGCTGGAACGCAAGACACCTCCTCCAGGTTATGTTTGTCATAGATGTAAAGTACCTGGTATGTTGGTGGCTTGTAAGATCTTAGCATTGTATGTTTCATTCGCTCTTCTTTCGCTCAGTGGATCTTGTTTTGCAGGCCATTTCATTCAACATTGCCCAACAAATGGTGATGCTAGATATGATGTGAGAAGGATGAAACCCCCAACTGGCATTCCAAAATCAATGTTGATGCAAACTCCGGATGGTTCATATGCACTGCCAAGTGGGGCTGGTGCTGTTTTGAAGCCCAATGAGTGAGTACAAAATTTTCTTGACCTGATTTTGTTCTAAATAGCACACATGTAATTTGGGCAAGAAACTAAACATTATGCGTTGTGTTAGAGCTGCTTTTGAGAAGGAGATAGAGGGCCTACCCACCACCCGCTCTGTTGGCGATCTTCCACCGGAGCTACGCTGCCCATTGTGCAAAGAAGTAATGAAGGATGCTGTTCTAACTAGTAAATGCTGCTTTAGGAGTTTCTGTGATAAATGTAAGCTGGCTATTAAGTTCCCAACTCTAATGTATGCAATTAGTATTGATAATGCATATAATATGACTGGCCCTGTTCTTTCTTTATGTATATATTGCAGTGTTTCCTTTCCCTTTTTATCAATGCATCATGATGTTTAGGGAATTAAATGATGTTTGTATTTTGCTGGCAGGCATCAGGGACTACATAATTAACAAGTCAGTGTGTGTCTGTGGTGCCACAAACATATTAGCTGATGATCTTCTCCCCAATAAAACTCTAAGAGAAACCATCAGCCGCATATTAGAGGCACCACCAACTAGCAGCACTGAAAATGTGGGAAGCATGGTCCAAATACAGGGTATGTTCATATATCTGTTTGTCATGCGGATAATTTGTTTTGATTACAATTGCAAACTGATTCTGTATCTTTTGTAGACATGGAGTCAGCTCTACCTGTACAACCTAAGGTTAGATCTCCTGCTGTTTCTGCTGCTTCAAAGGAGGAGACCAAAGCACCCACACCTGTAGAAGTCTCACCTGATGCTGAGAGCCTCAATGGAGCAAAAGCTACAAATATCGATGTGAGCTCTGCAGATAAGAAGGCTACCACAATTCCGGATGTCGCTGAAGGGACCATGGAGTCCAAGAATGTGAAAGAAGATAAGCCACTAGAAGTGACTCCTGTAGCCAAAGATTCTCAAGAAAAGTTGCCTTCAGGGGAACAAGGTGAAAAGCCTTCAGTCCTGTTTTTGTTTCTAGCTAGCCCTTGCGTGTGTTGCAGCCCCTCTTATAATTTTGTTGCTAAAGATGTACATAAGTTATTTGGTATTCAATGTTCAAGATGAAAAGTTGTTCTAATCTGTTTGATGAGAACCAATCTGCCCTAAATTGCGCTGCCTCATTTAGAGTACGATGTAATAATCTGGACTAAATCACGTAGTTTGCTGATCGCTAGCTTTAAAGATAGGTAGTTTAGGAGGTAATTGATTTAACGAGATAGCGAGTAGCACCCTATCGTCACCCGGTACATTTTCTTTATTCATGAGCTATAGCAGTAGAAAAATGGATGGAGCATAATGGGCAGGTTCAATGTCAGTTTTTAGTTTTAGGTGGTTCTAGGAGGAAAGAGACGTGGGAGAGGCACGATACATTGGAGCGGTGAAGCTAAGCAAAAAAATTCTAGCATCTGGAGCTTAGTTATGCACTTGGTAGCAGGAATAAACAAATATATCTGTCTTAGCATGGATTAAAGGAAGTGCCCATTGGAGCACTTTAGTCAAATAACAACTCTGAATGGAGTGTCTTTCCTTTAGCACCCTGGATGAAATTATACACTGAAGTTGCCCTAACATCATTTCTCTTTGCTCAAATAATCAAATGTTGATCTTGCTTGTGAGAATATATGGAAGTATGGCAATAAATCTTGGAAGGTTATTAATAAGTTGACTGAAGTTTGTGCATCTTTCAATTATTTCTGTTCTTTGAGATGCTGATCTTCTTTTGGTGGCTTTAGCAGTAAAGAAGAAGAAAAAGAAGAAGGCATGTGCTCCAGGAAATGGTAAGTTCTGATGCCTGATCATGGTCATTTGTCATCACAATATAGCTGCAAGTGCAATTAGCGGCATAAATAAATGGAATATTTTTCTGTTGACAGCTGATGAGCAGTGGAAAAATTTTCAAGATTTTGGAGCTGAAAATTTTGCGGGAATGCCTTTGGGTCCAGCTGGAGCTTTCAACCCTTACTGGGGCGGAGGAGTGCCATTGCCAATGGATTACATGGGTGCACCATTTCCTGGTCCCATGCCTTACATGGGTTACCCACCAGCTCCATTTGACCCTTTTGGTGGGGGTATTCTCCCACAAGATCCATTTATGCCCCCAGGATACATGATGCCAGGAGTTCCTAGGTATATCTTTTAGAGCCATTTGGTTTTATGAGAGAAATGTGTACATGAGCAAATGGCATATGTACCCATTGTCTTCTTTGTACCTCACAAATTTAAGAGAATATGTAGCCTGTGAACTTTGTGGCTGTATTTCTCCAATTTGGTGAGAGATGAGTATTATTTGACGTTTACCTCTTTGGTTAACAGCCTGATATCCATCTAGCATTATATGAATGTTTACTTCTTTGGATAACAGTCTGATATCCACGCCACTTTTCTTTCCGCAGATTGGCTATTACTATGGTTGCTTCTGAAATCTCTTGAATTATTCATTTTCAGGGATCTTTCGGAATTAGCAGTTAACCCTATGGGAATAAATATGGGCCCACCAATTGTACGTACGGAAGAATTTGATCCCAGGAAACGTGATCATAGGAGACGTGAAATGGACCGATTCAATGAAAGGTGATTAGACACTTAAGACCATTTCATTCTCCCCTCTATTTTTGACTTCAAAAATTTGAACAGCTGTTGCATTCGTCCTTTTTAGTTACCGCAAATGTCTATTAGTATTTTTACTTAAGTAATGAGTTTGGTATGACATTGATTTGGATCATCCACTGTTATTCAAATGCAAAAGACCAGAATGACCGTCCAAATGTAGTCGAATGTTTTGAGTTGAGGATAAGTGAGAAATTGTTCTAGAAGTGCCTTTTACATGAAAATGTTAGTTGTTGCCCCTCAATTTTGGGAGTTGATTTCTCAGTGTCACATTGTCATCTGCCCATTTGAACTGAATGGCTGATGATTAATTCGGAAGGTTTCACAAGAATCATTTAAAGCCTGCACCCAGTGTCCCTAAGCTTTGTCTGGTTATGCAAGCCCTTAATAATCTGGCATGTCCTGAACTTGGATCACCTTACTTGCATAAGTGATTCTGGGTGTCTATAATTTGATCTCTTTCTATGTTTTTCCTTATTGCATTTACTATCAATTGGTGCTTTGTAAATTCTTCTGTATGAAGTCCTCAGTCAATGATTGGTAAAAAGGTTGGTGTAGGTGTTAAGTGATAAATAAACCTGCTCCATTTATGGTTATGAATTATGATCCTACTGAACTTTGAAAACCTTGATCCATGGTCCCTTTCTAGCTTTCCTGAAAGCTTGTCAGCCTTTAGCAAACAACTGAAAATGGCAAACATGCTAACACTAGTTTTGGTCCTCCAAGATTATATTTTAACAATCTAATAAAGTGGAAGAATGACACGAGTTTGGGTGCATTAAGTGCTATTTTCAGTCAGCTATGAAAGCTTTGTGGCAAATCTTGATCTTCATATCTTGATTGTTTCTCTTTAAAATGTTAATTGGGCCTGGCTATACTAGTTCAATGTCATGACTGAAAATGTGGCAGTTCATGAGGTCTTGCTGATAATCCGCCAATCCAGTACTCTGTTGCTTTGTGTATTTACATAAACCCTTGGATGCTGAATATGTTGCGGGTAGAATGTTACTGTCTCGTAATAAATTTGTCTACCTCATTGATCTCTCTTCTTTTTTCTGAGTTCTAATCTGTTGAGTTGTGTTCTTGCAGGGAGAGGGAGCGTGGCCGTTCTCGGGAGCCACGTGGCCGTTCCATGGAGAGGGAGAGGGAGAGGGAACGGGAGCGCGAGCACAGGGAGAGGGAGCGGGAGCGTTCCCGGGAGAGGGAGCGCGACCGCGAGCTGGAGCGGGAACGAGCGAGGGACAGGGAACCTCGAAGGGAAACCAGAGAATCCTCAGGGGCCATTAACGATAGTACCTCGATGAGGCGGAAGGATGTATGTCTTTTCCTGTCAATCGCTTATCTTGCAAAGTTTTGTACTGTCGTCAGTTCCATGGTAGTAGACATATGGATCCCCGCCACGGCCGTAGGCATGGATGGAGAAGGGCACGGAGTCCTGCCTGATTCTGGTGTTGCAGAACAAGAAAGGACACTGTTGAATCCTGCTTACGATCAGGCAGCGCCCTTGCCTTCTTGTTGGTCGATGCTTCCTGCCACTGCCAAGGCAGGTCTGCTGGGTTGCTCGGGTCACAGGCAGCAGCAGTTCGACCACTGGAGCACTTTGCCGTTGTGATTGCTTTCCTGGGTTCGCTGCCCATTGGAGATGCAGATGCCATCGGCACGGCAGAAAGATTTCTAGTTATATTTATATTTACATTCTATATGTTTACATTTTTTACCTTTGGGACTGGGTTGACTTTTCTCGTTTTTCCCTTTTGCCTTTTTTTCTTTCATTTTTTGCTTTCTGAAAGAGGAGGATTTCTTATTCTTTTGTTGGTAGCTTTATTTACTTTTCCATTTCATATATGCTTGGAGTTAGATAGAATTTTGTTTGAACAAATGGAGTAGATAGAATTAGAATGCAAAAAGGTAAATACCCTATGCTTTTAGCCCCGCAGCAATACGGCCACGTTGGAAAGAAAAAGTTATGCTGCGATGCCATCGAATTACTGCCACGTAGCGTCTGCGTGCTTGGCTGCTGTCGTTTCTTGGGCGGTAGGCCGCTTGCTGCCGTGACAAAGCTTGGGCGCACAAGTTTTTGGGCCGTCCGATTATGATTGGTTGGTTTAAGATTGACTCAAGCTGGAAGAGCTCACAGACTGACTCGTGGTCCCGTGTCTTGTTTTCTTTTGATTTTTTTCCCTTGCAGAGGTCGAGGTCCCACTCCCAGCCCGACAGGTCGGAGCGCGCGCCGCCGCCGCCGCCGTCCAGCCCCGACCACCGGCACTCGCGGCGCTCCCCGCACCGCTCCTCCAGCTCGGGCAAGAAGCGCTCCTCGTCCGATCGCTACGACGACCTCCCGCTGCCGCCTCCCCCTCCGCCGCCCTCGTCGCGGCACGAGCCGGAGCCCGCCAAGGCGCAGGCGGCGGCGGCGGCGGCGGCGGCCAAGTCCAAGGCCAGCGTCTTTTCCCGCATCAGCTTCCCCGGCGGCGGCGGCGACGGCGCGAACCCCTCCGACGCCAAGCGCAGCCGCAGGGCGTCCTCCGACAAGCCCCCTGCGCACTCCTCTTCCTCCTCCAGGAAGGGAGCCGCGGCGGCCGAGGGCGGCGACGGCCGCCATCACCGCGGCGGCCACCAGCGCCACCAGAACCACCGCGAGCCCGCCGCGGCTGCTGAGGAGGAGAAGCGGAGGCCAGCCGCCGCCGCGACCGAGTACTACGCCGGCGGCGAGGACGAGGAGGAGAGCGAGGAAGAGGAGCAGCACTTCAAGCGGCGCCCGTCCTCGTCCTCCCGGCGCGAGCGGGAGGCGCAGGAGGAGCAGCCGCGGCACTCGCGGCGGTCCAGGGACCACAAGCGCCGGTGAGGCGGAAGGGCGCGCACCGCACCTACCTGCTGCCGCTTCTCCGTCGTCCTGTCGCGTCCGTGATAAAAAAAATGCTAGCCTTTGAGAGGTCGCCGGAAGCGAGCCTCCCGAGAGCAGAGCGCCCGCGCGCTGCCTGCCTCTCTTTCGTGTCCGTGCTGTCGGGTCATGTACATTGCCTCCCGCGAATATTCTGTTTTGCTATAATAGGATCGGAACGGAACGGAACGGATGGGGATTATAATAAGTTTGATTTGGTAGATGTCCTGATCGTTGTTTTTGTTACAATTGCTTCTTGTTTACTCTGCAGTTCACGTAATGAAGACATGATGTAAGGTCTATTTAGGAGGGATTATTCCGACTTCAGTTTCGCATGATGTGCACAAAAGCTTAAATATCGTAGCGTTAAGCTGTTTTGTAAACTCTTGCTAAAATAAATTAGAAATCGGGTAGAGTTAGAACTTCTTTATTTTACTTCGTTAGCTTTAACTTCACTAATTTAGCTGTTTCAAGAAAAATCCTCGGACGACGCATGTTTGCGAAATGGGTTATGAACTGGTAGAGCAGAGTGAATGTTGCTGCGGACCTCAGAGCGAGTGCAGACGACGGAGATCTTATGCCCCGACGCAGAAGCATGGATGATAGATGCAGTACATGGGTGCGTGTACGCCTCTCACTACGTCCGACAGCTGCGAGATCTCTCATTTTTCGATAGCTATAAACCGTGACAGCCACATGCGCCGATTAAATTCCGCATCTTCTAAGACCTGACTTAATATCATTAGTCAATCCTTAATTGAAATTCAGAAGGCGTGCGTCAAGACATAATATATATCGAGATGTATATCAAATATTATGTATTTAGAAAAAGCTAAAACAACGTGCACACAATTAGGAACGAAGGGAGTATGATATAATTGCACCTCGGTTACTGGAGCAGATAAATCATACGCCCTACCTAGCTACCTAATGTGAACCAAAAGAACCATGGTACACCTATTTTCCTTTCTGTTCATGAAGCTATAAGAAGAATTTTACCAATGTTGTCATCAGTATCATCACACAATTCAATATTGGTGCCCGGCAACTACCACTCCATGGCAACATTGAAGCATGGTGTTGGTGCTGCGCTTGCGTGAAGTTCTAGCCATTTTCTAGCTACTTAGTTAGGGTAAAGCTCGGAAGCGTACTCATGGAATCTAAAATTATCCATGAATAATATTCACAATTGGTGCTGCTCTTGTCGTCCTGGAGCAGCCGGGTAGAGTGCTGCTCCTATTGTGGCGGCAACAATATTATCAAAAATTTCAGGCACCTAATAAAATAATTTATAGAAGGTGTGAATTGTGAGATAATATGCTCCATTAGTTCCAAATTATAGGTTCTTTTATTAGGAGTTTGGTCGTCCAGGTTGGATTACATGCCGGTGATGCTGCGAGTAGGAAGATAAGCGGTACGGTTGTGTTTACACACACACACTATATACATAAAGGTCTGGCCGGCCTGCCATCCCGCCGGCACAACGTTCAGGAACTGGATGTACTGCCCGCCGGTGCTGGTCACGGCGAAGCTTAGCCCCTGGCCGGCGCGCCCGGCGAGCGCCTGCCAGGTGGCTCCCCAGGTCGTCGTCCTGGATATCTAGATCCAGCACGCCGTCTTGTCGCCCTTGACCCAGGCGGCTCCCACGGAGCCGCTGCCGGCGAGCAGCTGGGAGTCGGAGCCGCCGCTGCGCGATCACTTGACACGCATTTACAGGACCGGGATGATGCCAGCCTGGTAGACGCCGATGCGCTCCCACGCCGGCTGCGACATGTCGAAGTGGGGGCGCCCCGGCCCGCACCAGCCGCTGTTGGGGAGCGCGTAGTTGGCCGGACACAGGTGGGCGGCCGTCACGGTGATCGCCGTGCCGGGCTTGCAGTACTGGCCCCGTGGACGTGACCCGTCACAGATGACGAGGTAGCACTGCTCGTGTTGAATATATTTCAAATTCAGTCCACATTATTATTGGCCGACTTTTGACGAAGCGAAGTGGAGGCAGAAGTGTCCCACATGGGCCGCGTCCTTGCCCCTGAGGTTCGGGGGGTGCGGAGGTTGGCCCCCCGCGGTACGGTACATATACCCTGTGTTAGAGTTTCCACTTGGATTAAGCCGCTATACGGCGTTGTAACCCGACTCTTGAAATTAGTGAAAGTGTTTGCTGGCTGGCGCCCGTGGTTTTTACCTTCCGCATTGGGAGAGTTTTCCACGTTAAATCTTGTGTCTCGCTGTGATTTGATTTTACGTTCTTCCTCGTTTGATCGTCGTAATTCACAACGGCCCGCACGACACGCCGTCCTTGAACAGCGCCTGGCTCAGCGCCGCGTTGTTGATGCCGTAGCCGGCGGTGTACAGGTTGCCGTACCTGCAGGCGCCACCCACATGCACTCATTGGATCAGTAAGTGCGGCGAGGTAAGCAAATAAAATCTCTCTGTGTGTGTAGAGACACACATCTTTCTTGTACTGAAATGAGATGCATGCAAGGCAGCTATAGTTGGCCAGAAGGCACGAGGCCCGTTGGGCTGGCCCAAGGCACGGAATTTTGTCCCGACTCGAGCACGGCCAGCCCGACCCGTACCACGTGCCGTCCTTGGGCTGCTCCCTTAGCTCGTGGGCCGGCACAGCACAGGCCGATTAGCTGGTCGCCTTGGCCCGATTAACAGCCAGCTCAAATAATACCCACACCAGCCCACATAATTCTTCCAAACCCTAGCTGCTAGCTCTCCCTGTCCCAAGCGCTGCCGCACCCCCTCTCCCCCTCCTGACACGGCGGCCGTCTCCTCCCCTTCATGCGTTTGCACGCCGGTGTTGCCCCCTCCTCTGCGCTGCGGCTGCCTCGTCCCCTCCCCTCGTAGCCGCGCGGCGGAGAGCGCCGCTCCCTTCTCCCCTCCTTGAGTCGCCGCGTGGCAGCGAGCGCCGCCCCATCCTCCGCACTGTGGCCACATCGTCCCCTCCCCTCGTGGCCTCGCGGTGAACAATGTTGCGGCCGCCTCATCCCTTCTCCGCATCGCCGCGCAGCGGGTTGGCGCCTCCTCCTCTCCCCGCGCCGCAACCGGCACCGAGCCTCCCCGCGCTGCGGCGCAGCCGCCTCCTCCCCTACTGAGTACCGACGCGGCGCGGTGGCGGCGGCACAGCAACTTCGTGCCTGCGGGCTTAATGGGCTGACCATGCATCAGCACGACCGTGCCCGGGCCAGCGTCTTGGCCCATGGGTTGGCATGGCACCATCTATTTAGTAATCATGCCTCACTGTGCCGGGCCTAAACGGGCCGTGCCATGACGGGCCTGTGCCGGACTGCCTATTTGGCCATCTATAAAGGCAGCTTAGGTTACCCATGGTGCCGGAGCCGTCGGATCCGCCGTAGAACCTGGCGGTGCCAGGATTCCACTGGGCGGCAGTGAGCGCGAGGCACGCGGCGAGGACCGTGTACAAGATGATGAGGTAGCTGCATGCAGAGAACGAGATGGAAATGGGAGCAGACGGTCGAGCTAAGAGGGAATGATGGAGGCTAGCTAGCTTACTGTTCTTGAGCTTGTGGGATAAGATGGATGGCGTCGTGGAGTCCGGCTCTTAAATAGGGATAGATCGATCGGGTGAGGCGCGGAGGCTAAACAAAGGTAGAAAGGCACGCGCGTATGTACGTACAGAGTGCTTGGAGAAGCCGCTCTCGTGTTGACCTTTAATAAGGATCGGGGATTCTACGCACAGCTGGTTTAGGGCTTAAACAAGAGGATCGTCGGAGGAGCCGGCCGGCCTGGAGATTGAGAGTTGGGTTCGGGATGCAGCTACTGGAGTAGTGGTCCACTAGCTAGATAGGAGAGGTTGGACGTACGAGCTCGCGTCAGCGTACGTCTCGTTTGTGGGAACACGTGACGTGTTGTGCGTGCATCGGTAACTACCTAGGTCTTGACTTGGTGAAGCGTTAATAGTTAATTACAACAGTTGGAAACTTGATCGCTGGTAATGCATGCATGCCCCCAACCGGCATGTCAGTCGTCGATGTGCAGTGGGGGCGAACGATCGAGCAGGCGAGACGACGAACAACACAACCATTGGTTGAAACTAGGTGGTGGTGGTGGCGGTGAGGACGGAGGCGTAGACTTCCGGAAACAAAACTGGGAGCGGATCTGGAATCGTGAAATACGTGAACTAGTAGACGGTTTAAACACATTATAAAGACGGTTGCCCAATAATCATCTTGTTCCGTCGCATTGATGCCCCTATTTCACTACTATAGAAAATCTTTCGTTCTCCTCATTTGTCCCGATCAGTTTTGGACTTGGGACTAATGAAGCATTAGTCTCGGGTCCAAAAGTTAAGGGCCTATCGGGATGATAGGGGACATTTAGTTCCGGACTAAAACTCCCTCATTTGTCCGGGTTGGTGGCTCCAGCCGAGACTAGAGGCCCACGGGCCCATCTGTCCCGGCTGGAGCCACCAACCGGAACAAATGAAGGACTATTAGTCCCGGTTGGTGGCTCCAAACGGGACTAAATTCCCCAGGCCCTATTATACCATTCTTTCTCCCCTGCCCGAGCCATTCCTTCATTCGTGTTCTTCCTGTTTTTGGCTCTCGGGTGAGAGAAGGTCATGCCAATTTTCTCCACGATTTGTGAAAGCTTTTGATTCCCCCATCCATCCAACGGTTTAAAGGTTAGAAGCTTCATCCTCTCATCTTCCATTGCTATTGTAGCTCGTTTCATGGTTTAGAAATAAAGATTTTGAGGTTTTTTAGATTGAGAAAAATGTTGGAGTTTTTTCGATTTATACACCATTTGAGCTCAAATTACTTAAGGTTTGCATAGAGTAGAATGTTATTTTTTGGAATGGGAGTATATACATAGAGAGAGAGGAATACTATTTAGAAAATATATGGATATGAAAATAAGTATAGTAGGATTTTTTTATTTTTAAAATGAGAGTATGTATATATGACCATATGTGGATTTGAATGTGAAATGTGTGAATGTGAACCTTGATTGCATCCCATGTGGTGTGGGACAATGAGTGTTCGCCTCAAACTGAAGAGTGTCAAAATAATTAGTGTTCGCCTCTAAAAATTTATTCAGCTTTTTACATTTATTTTGATAAGTGTAGTGAGATTAGTTTTATTTTTAAAAATACTATAGTTGAGTGCTTCACCCAACATGATGAGTAATTAATGTTTAATCCATAGAAATGACTTTGCAACGTGATACATTGGAGCGCCGTGTGTCCGCTCGGGCGTCGTTACACAATCATTTGAAGCGCACAAGATATTCTGTTGAGTGCTTCACCCAACATGATGAGTAATTAATGTTTAATCCATAGAAATGACTTTGCAACGTGATACATTGGAGCGCCGTGTGTCCGCTCGGGCGTCGTTACACAATCACACGGCTCGGGCGCCGTGTGAATGTTGATCCATGCATCCTGTTAGCCAATGAGGATGCTCCATACTTGCACCGTGATCATAATCAAGGGACATATGTGAAGAGGAAGACAACTACCGTACCAGTAGATGCTGATCTTTAATGTATTAGAATCATTATGAATCATTTTATAAATATCTGATGAACAATTTGCATATTTCAATTATACGTACTTCATCATTGTTCGTTGTGTTTTATAAATTTTGTAGTTTTCTACTTAATTTCATGTTCAAATATATTTTTTATATATCTTTTGGATTAGTACTCAGTTATCTAGATTTATTTCATCAAACCTATACTAACACACACTAACACTACTCACTCTCTCTCTCTCTCTCTCTCTCTCTCACACACACACACACACACACACACAAGAACACTTACTATTGGCAAAACTATGGTGGCAAAACTCATTTCCTGTCAAAAAGCAATAATTCCAAACATTTCATTTAGCTAATACACATTTGCATGGTCAAAATGAAAAATATAATGTGTATCAAGTTATGTATTAAATTGATCAAAACACATGAATAAATTAAAGATTTTTGTTGTGTATATCAAATCTAAACAAAACGAAATACTTTGTTTGGCATTTTTTTGGACCTATAAATTATTTTTTATGCAATTAACAACTGTCAGCCCATTTACAAAAAAATAAATCAAAATAAAAATAGTACACAAAAACTAGAACATGGCCCTATTTGTCCCGGGTGGTAGATCCACCCGTGACTAAAGGTTGGCTAAAGTTTTTATGGGGCCCGCCAAAATTGGCCTTTAGTCTCGGGTGGAGCCACGACCCAGAACTAAAGAACCTTTGGTCCCGAGTGGTTGCTACACCCGGGACTAAAGGGTTGATCTTTAGTCCCAGTTCTAGCCGACTCCCATCTCTAAAGGTTCTTTAGTCCCAAGTCGTAGCTCCACCCGGGACCAAAGGTCGCCCCCCTATATATCCTGGCCTCCCCTTCTCCCTTCTCCACTCTCGATCCTGGCCACCACCGTCTCTATGTCCGTCGCGCCGGTGCATCCGCCTCCACCTCCTCGCCGCGCGCCTCCGCCAGCGCCTCCACTGAACCGCCGCCCCGGGCAGCCCCCCAACCTTCTCTGCCGGCGTCCCCCATGCCCGAGCGCCCGCGCCGCCATCGCCGTCCTACATTCCCGCCGTGCCTGAGTGCCTGCGCGGCCGACTCGCCGTCCCTCTGCACCTCGCGCCCCGGCACTCTCGCCCCGTCGTCCTGAGAGCCACCGGCGCAACGGCCGTCAACGATCCGATCCACCGCGACGCGTCCACGTGCGCACTGCCCCCGGCCCGGCCTCCCTCATCCCCGTATGTGCCGTGCCACCCCTGGCAAGCGCGCCGGCCGCCATCGTTGTCGGCCGCTGTCGTCTCCGGCAACATGTGTGCATTGTATCTGTGTGCGTGGTGTGTGAGTGGATGTGTGAGTGGGCCCTTGTGGGCCGTGTGTGTGAGTCGGCCGTGTGTGTGTGAGTTTTGTATGTGTTTTTTGAGGTGTGTGTATGGTGTATGTATATATGCATGGTGTGTGGGTATGCATGTGTATGTATGATGTGTGCAGTGTATGTGTATGAAAAATTAACTAACGAGTAAAATTTTATTTATGTAGTCCCTCGCGCGCCGACGTCGATGTCCGGTCCTCGCCACCACCACCGCCTTGCCCCTGTGCTCGGCCTCGCGCGCCGACGTCCGATCCACACCGGCACCCCCACCTTCGTCCTCTGGTCAGCCTCGCGTGCTGACGTCTCTACGGGAATGTACATTTTTAGAAAATTTCTAGATATTTGTATATTGAAATTTCCTGACATAGTTCTTGAAAATTTTATGTAAATTGCATAGTAACTTTAATGACTAGAAAAAATTCTAGAAATTTGTATACTTACTTTAATGACTAGAAAAATTTCTAGAAAATTTGTATAGTGGCTATTGTGACTAGATTAATTTGTAGAAAATTGATAGTGACGTCAGTGACGAGATTAAATTCTTGAAAATTTCATGTATATTTACATTAGTGTATATTTCTAGAAATTTCAAGTATAAGTCCTTAGAAATTGTATAGGGCTGATCTAGTGTTATTTTACATCAGTAACGCTGAAGTCTATTGTTACTTATGTATAGGTCCTTAGAAATTGTATAGAATTGATCCTTAATGTTATTTTTCATAGCTAACCCTAAAGTCTATAGTTACTTACGTATAAGTCCTTAGAAATTTTATAGAGCTGATCCTTAGCGTTATTTTACATAACTAACCCTGAAGAAGTCTATTGTTAATTACGTAGAAGTCCTTAGATATTGTGTAGTTACTTAGTGTTAATTATTTTACATAAATTCTTGATTTTTTATTTGTATTCTATTACTAGTTAAGATGGACCCGAGAGAGGATGAAGTTGGTAATAACTTTCTAATGAACATGATTGCCGATGGTAATGTCGAAGAAGAAGAAGCTGGTGCTGATGCTCATCATCATGTCGAAGAAGAAGAGGCAGGTGAAAGTGCATTTGGCCCCTTAAGTGGGTTTTGGTGTTGATGACATACAAAATTAAGGAGCTAATGAGTTTATCGAGTTATGGGCAGGTTAAAATGCAATGAAATGAAAAGGAGCAAGAAAAGAAGCCAAATTTGCTTAAAGGACGGTGTTGGGCTCAAAAGAAGATCTTTATTTATTTTATATTTTAAATTTGAGTATAGGAAACACCGTACTATTAAGAGGGATGCGAGGAGATGACTTGAAGATGTCAAAGTGCTTAATTGAGATGCTAACCATCAATGAGAGACACAAATCACACACTTGCACATTTGTGTTTCTGCAGTTTCTGTTATTGTCGGAAGTTCCGACACCTGTTGGAAGTAACTTGATTCTTCCAACGGGGGGTCCTTGACCAGCTGGTTTTAAAATGGTCGGAAGTTCCAACCCTGTGGCACTAATGGCTAGTTTTTGGGGCTCGGGTATTTATACCCGCTCAGCCCTTCCTTCACTTGCTGCTGACCTAACCCGAGACAAACACCTCCAAGAGCATTTACTACTCCTCCCAATCCCTCCTTGAGCTAATCCTTTAGTTGATTTGAGCTAGGGCTTGAGTGAGAGCAAGATTGAGGTGTGAGACTCAACCATTTAAGTGAGAGGGCAGCCAAGTTCATCTTAAGAGCACTTGAAACATCTTCATCCTTTGATTCACGTTTGTTACTCTTGAAGCTTACTTCTAGACGGTTTGGTGTCGCCCGTGGAGCGTCCTCTCGTGTGTGTGCGTCCCAGAAAATTTGTATTACCCTATTCTTTGTGGATTTCATAGTAAGTGACTCAATCCTTCTTTGTCGTTGATTGAGTGAGGTAAAGGGTTAGTGGAAGACCCGGCTCTTTGTGAGCTCCTCAACGGAGCCGTAGCTTCTTTAGTGGAAGTGAACTTCGGAAACAAATCTCTTATGTCTTGTGCTTCTTGCATTTATTTAGTTCTTGTTGACCTAGAAATTGTTTTGTGCCGATCTACGTACTCGAATTGTTGTTCTTGCAAAGATCACCTGAAGAAGTCACCTAGTATCATTGTGCAACTTTTGATTCAGCCAGGTTCTGCAGTTTCAAGTTTAATTTTGAATTTCGTATAAGAACTTTAGTTTTATCGGAAGTTCTGGTCCAGTGTCGGAAGTTCTGACACATTTAATTGCTATGAAGAACTTTTTAGGTTTTTCAGTTACGCCTATTCACCCCCCTCTCCCCCTCTAGGCATCACCAAGATCCTTTCAGCAGGTGATGATGATGCCAGCAATACCAACATATACCTCAATATGTCCGGTGACGGGATTGAGCAATCCGAAGATGGTGCTGATCAACAAACCGAGAGTGTATATATATCTAACATTTCATTCTTCTGTATGTATATATATGAAATAATATAGACAATGACTATTATTGAGCATCAATAATAATATATCTTTTATTTGTAGCCCTTGGTATCGGAGAAGCATAAAAGAGGCAAACGAGGTCCGACTAGAAAATTGGAAGGGCGATATATTATCACAAAAGTGGCATATGGTGGCGAACCCATGACTCCCGCCAATGTTGCATGGAAATACATAAGAGAATGTGGACGTCTTGTGAGGGACCATATCCCACTCAGCTTTAGGTTGTGGAAATTCAATAATGCAAATAAGCAATGTGCAGCGGTGCCTCAAAGAGATAAGGAATAACTTTGGCGTGAATTAAAAAATAATTTCACACTTCCACCAGAGTCTGAAGAATTAGTTATGGACTGGACCTTCAGGAAGATGGCCACACAATTTCAGACCTTCAAGAAGAATTTGGTTAAGCATTATATCAAGCAAGGGAAAACGCTAACATTTACAGCAGGAGCACTTGAAAAATAGAAGGACCACTGGGATGCATTTGTGGCATATAAGTTTTCGGAGCTTGGTATTTAGTGGGCGCAAAGGAATAAAGAAAATGCATCGAAGAAAAAATATCACCACGCTCTAGGGCAAGGTGGCTATGGAAGAAGATGGAGCAAGATTTGCTTGCTAGAGGTATCACACCTGCAACCATCAACTGGCCTGAACGTTAAAGGAACTGGTTTTATGGTCATGGTGGAACCTTGAATCCAGAGAATGGCGAGTTCATTTTTGGTGAAAGAATTCAGCGAGCAGCCATTAGACTACAGGAGACCATAGAAGCAGTTGCCTAGGGAATATTCCAACCTGATAGAGAAAAAGATAAGTGACATATGCCCTTGAGAATCCAGAACATCCGGATTGAACACGAGGCAAAGGCGTGATTCCTTATAGAAGCCGAAAAAGAAGGAAGAACGAGAAGCAAGCGCACTTGAGAAGGCTCGAAGAACAGCTGTTATCTAACGATGCCAGAATGGCGGATGAAGTGAAATGACAAGTTGCCACAGCAATGAGTCCGCAGCAGCTATTACAACCTACTTCGGTGCCTAATGTCAACGAAGCTAATGTGTCTCCGCGAAGAAGCAGATGCACTTCCTCGGAGCTCCTAGTCGATAACGCAGTTGAAACCGGCCAGCAATGCTGTCCTGTGGATGATATCACTTAACAAACACCTCGTACGCTGCAAAGTAAACACAAGAGCATAATCTTCACGGTTGCAAAGTAAACACAAGAGCATAATCTTCACGGTTGCAAAGTAAATACAAGAGCATAATCTTCACGATTAGCTACGGTACTGTCACGCCAACCTAATCAGGACGAACAACCGATTTCTATTAGATATGCTACCGATTTCTATTAGATATGCTAGAGTAGACGTGGAAGAAGTGTACCAGGATTACGAGACGCCCGAGGAACATGAATGATTATCAATATCACTGCGACAATGGGAATGGCCTAGCCCGTGACATCTCCATAGAGGGAGCCCCCCGATGCTTTGTTCATTAGCGCACTGCGCACCACCGGGGCGGAGCAAAATTGGCAAATTGCATTATGCCACAGAGTCCATTTTCCTCTGTCCCACCCATACGCTCGTACCAGTCACTGCCTGGGGCCGGTGCGCAGCCGCCACCTCGCAGCGCCGGCACTACGTCCCGGACTCATGGCCGCACACGTCGCCCGCCTCCTCCCACACCCGCCCCCTCTCATCCAGCTCGCTCGCCCCCATTAACCAACCTCGAGCGGGTCAAAGCTCAGAGCACTGACGACGCTTCCCGCACGCAGCAGCTAGCGGAAGCTTCAGATCCCAGGATGAGCCAGGAGGAGGAGCGGCTGAGGAGGCAGCCGGCGAACCCCGACGGCCAGGGCCAGGACCGACCGGGCGGCGGCGGCGGCGGCGGCCCCGTCCGCTACGGCGATGTGTTCGACGTGGAGGGCGAGCTGGCGAGGACGCCCATCGCGCCGCAGGACGCGGCCATGATGCAGGCCGCGGAGAACGCGGTGCTCGGGCGGGCGCCCAGGGGCGGGACCGCCGCCGCCGCCATGCAGTCCGCGGCCCGGCGCAACGAGCGCCTCGGCGTGGTGGCGCGCGACGAGGCGGCCACCGACGGCGCCGCCGCCGAGTGCGGCGTCGCCGTCACCGAGGCGCGCGTGCCGGGCGCCCGCGTCGTCACGGAGTTCGTCGCCGACCAGGTGGTGTCACATGCCCCCAATAATCGAGTCACCACTCACCACGAGCCTTAGCCCGTGCGCCGTGTTGTTGATGCCAAGCGGAGACCTGAACCTGACGGCGTTTACATGTAATGCAGCCTGTCGGGCAGTACACTGAGGCGGCGGAGAACGATGCCGCAGAAGAAGCTGGCGAACTCGGAGGCGGCGGGCCAGCAGGCCTGGTGAGGGACGGGACGAAGATCACGATCGGCGAGGCGCTGGAGGCGACGGCGTTCTCGGCGGGCGACCAGCCCGTGGAGCGGAGCGACGCGGCGGTGATCGCTGCGGCGGAGGCGCGTGCGACCGGGACGGACGAGGCCCCGCCGGACGGGCTCGCCGCGCGAGCGCGCGCGGCCGCGGACGCCAACGCCTTGGCGCGGCGCGAGGAGGACAGGGCCACGCTGCGCGACGTCCTCGCGGTACGCCACGCGTCCGTCCTCACGTGGCGGCCGCATAGCAGAAGCCACGTGCAGTGCATGCGTGTATCGTGTGTACTTCCTGCACTTTATGGTTTTGATTTGTGGTGAACACGCGTGCAGGATGCGACGTCGAGGCTGGGCGCGGACAAGGAGGTGGAGCGGGAGGACGCGGCGCGGGTGGTGGGCGCCGAGGTGCGCGGCGGCCCCGACGCGGCGGCGCGGCCCGGCGGGGTGGCCGCGTCCATCGCCGCCGCCGCGCGGCTCAACCGCGGCCGGCAGTGATGATCCCCAGTAGGGGTGCTCATCGAATGTAATTGGCACTCAACTGTGTCTGTAATTGGCACTCCATGGCCTGTATACACCCTCCCAATAACTTGTTATAACAAGTCGAATAAGCAATAACACGATCGAACCGAAAGCCGGACTGCCGATACGAACAGTTTCGTTCGCACGCCCAGCCCATTCCGGCGAACTTGACCTGCTTTTTAGCCCACAACACTCGAACGATGGAGACGGGCTAGCGAATAAGGTTTTAAATAGCCGGCTATAACTGCTACTAAATTCAGCTATAGCTGCGCTATGGTATTTAAACCGGCTATAGCCCGCTAAATATTGTAATAGCAGTGTTGCCGCTGAACTTTTAGCAGGCGATTTAAAACCATACCAGCGAAGGCGCGCGGGGGGGGGGGGGGGGGGGGGGGGGGGGGGGGGGGGGGGAACCGACGGTCACGTGCCGCACGGGGCCACGAACCTACGAGGCTGCAGCCTGCGGCGACGTGGTGGAGGTGGTAAATGAAGTGTCGTCGTCGCTCCTGCCGGCCAGCTGGCCGGCCTCTCGTCTCGCGGGACGGGGATGCAAGACGGACGGACGGATTGGGGAGCCGAGTTGGTTGGCGGTTGAGGACCGGCGGCCGGCAGGTGCATACCTGGCCTGGCCTCCCCGTCCGTACCCGTGCGTGCGGCGCGGCGGTGCGGGGGACCGGCCGGGACAAACGGTGAGCAGGGAGGGGATCGGAAAGCGGCGGGGGTGCACGGGGCCGGGCCGCGGCCAGGGTGCCAAAGGGCTCTACCTACCCGATCTGTTTCATGTGAAGAACTAGTACTGCTTGTACCAACGGGTTCTCTCCTTTTTCGTTGCCTCCCTGTAGGCTGTACTTTACGGCCAATGACTTTCTTCCTTTCCTCGCTAGGCTCCGCGGGAAACACGAGTAGATCCTACGTTAGGCAAAGTTCCTGTTACTGGTACAAGTTTCCAATTTGAACAATAATATGTGTATAAATATATACTCTCTCCATCCCAAATTATATATATCGTTTTATTATTTATAGGTGCCTAGTTTATTGTTATACACCTAGATATATCTGGATGCATATGCATCTAAAAATACCAAAACGACATGTAATATGGAACGGAGGGGATACCTGATAAGGGTGGTATAGGCGCGTAGTTGTAGGGAGCATGATCAACTTAGCATAGAGCACACTAGTTACTGTAAAGAGTGAAACTGCAATTTGCCTGCGTAAAGACGATGCAGTAGTGTCAGGAAACCCCAAATAAAGCAAGCGTGCCATTTAACCACACGTACTTATAAACATGCCAAATTATTTTACTTTGCCCCATACAGGTGTATTTTCTCTTCCCCTAAGCCCTCTTGCACATGTTTTTAGTGCTCACAATGGTAGATTAGCACGAGGTATCAAGTTTTCCCTTTTCCTACTTAAGGGCGATCCCATCGTTTTGGACTACATATATGACGAAATTTTACATATTTTTCATGATCGTGCAAAAAATCACATTAGGGGTTAGTAGTGATTCTTGTGTGTGTGGTTAGATGGCTAGTGAGACTTGGAATTTATAGTTTTTAGCATGATCGTGGTTTTATTGGCTGGGAATGGGACTTTAGATGGGGTTAGAGTAGGGATGGGGAAGTGAAAAAAAAAATTGGCTTGTTTATATAGGGCTGGGTGAGTGGGTGACACAACATGGCCCAACTAAGTAATGGGTCATGCTGGCGTTCTATAAGGTAACCCTTAACATTTGCCTGATCCCAACGGGTCCGCATATGTGCCTTAATTCTAGCCGTTGAATTATTTCTAGAAGGATCTATGCCTGCTGATGTTGAGAAGTTCCTTTTGTGAAGTCACCACGTGAATACGACATCACTTGATATTTGAAGTCTTCCCCTCCCCTTCATCCAATCCTAGTCGTTGAATAGTTTATAGAATGATCTAAGCTTGCCGATGCTCACAAATGGCTTTTGTGCAATCTCCACGTGGAGTGCGGCAAATGGTGTCATGTGACATTTGTCTTCTCTCGACATATTCACGTTTCCAACATTCTGGCTTGAAGACGTTATGAATATCGCCTATATAATCTCCTCTTGGCTTGCGGTCGCTGCATCCATGCGCTCCCTTTCCCTCTAGCCATGGTCCTACCTCTTTGGTCACTCTTTCTACCTCGAGTTGCCCTTGATTTCCTGGGTACATGAAAATCTTCTGCCCATGTTGTCCTCCAATTGTTTGATAGTTCCTATCGATGTTTCACCCTAATCGGCAGATCAGATCAGGTGCGCTAATGGTCTCTACTCTTTGCTTTTTCTCAGGTTTATTAGCGAAAAGGATAAAAGAAACATGGTTATGAGAACCTACATCCCGTTTTCCCCTTAACCGTGTCTTTTTTTCTTTGTTCCAGAGAAATTCATGGTGCTGCTTGTTCATAACCTGGGCTCGATTCGCAACCATGCTCGGCTCTGCTCGGCGATGAATTCAGGTTTGTTGGTTTGTACTACTTGTTTTTTCTTAAGTTTATTAGCTAGAAGAGTAGCAAATATGGTGTTAAGGACCTACATCTCAGTTTTAGTTGTTGTAGATCTTCCTATGGAAAAATCATGGTCTGCTTGTTCATAGCATGGATCTGGTTTTCAAGCCATGTCTTCCTTTGTTCCTCAGTGCAAAAGGAATCAACTAAAACAGTGTGCCATTTGCTCATAACCGAGGTTTGGTTTTGACACCCTGTATTTTCCTTTGGAAAATCATGCACTTCTTTTCATATCCTAGATGCGGTTTTAAAATCTTTTATCTCCTTTTTATTAGGGAATCTTGAAGGTATCTCATGAAATTTTCTCTAGAGCCCACAAATCCATAGAGCATTAAGTTTTTTGCATGAATATTTGAACAATATACCCATTAAGTTGATTTGATTCTTGGCGCGGGCATGGCCACGCACGGCCCCAACGGCGCAGAATTCAAATTCGATCCGTGTGCCCATTTTGCGTTTGCACGAGAGGGATTAGCGAGGGCGCCGGCCGGATTAATGGCTGTTCCTGCTTAATTAGGACATGGCTTAGCAAGGGGGATTAGGCTGATCGCGCCTAATTATAGGCCCTGTTATCTTCCTCTTAAGCTAGGCGCCCTCCCTAATCAAACCTGCTTTGCTGCCTCCCTCCCGGCCTCTGCCTTTCCAGCTGCGCTATATACACGCGCGGTGACCAGTCTCCTTCCATTTTCCATCCCCGCCCGCCTCCCTCGCTCTCTCTCTCTCTCTCTCTCTGACCAGCTAGAGGGATGCCGAGGGGCGCGGAGCGCGCAATGCTGGGGTGCTTCCAGGTCGCCCGGCGGCCGTCGCTGTCGTACGAGGAGGGGTCCACGTCGGCGCCGTCGACGTCGGCCTCGCCGCCGACGTCCTCGGCGTCCACGTCGTCCCCGGCCTTCCTCGACGACGACGACGCGATGTACCTGGACGACGCCGAGCCCGAGCCCGAGCCCGACGCGGGCGGGCTGTCCACGGCCATCGCCGCCCGCCGCTTCTTCCTCGCGTCCCCCGGCCGCTCCAACTCCATCGTCGACTCCGTCGAGCACCCGCCGGCCGCGTCACTCGCCCGGGACAGCGCCTCCAACGTCCGCGCGCTGCGCCGCGCGGCCACCTCCGCGTTCCCCGCGTCCGCTGCCGCTGCCGCGGCCTCCTCCTCCGCTTCCTCCTCGGCCGCCAAGGCGCCCTTCCGCGACGACGACATGCAGCCGGTGCGGAAGGTCTCGCTGTCCACGGACGCTCCCCGCGCCGACTTCCTCAAGTCCATGGTGGAGATGGTGGAGGCGCTGGGGCTGGACCCGCGCCGCCGCGACGCCGACCTGGCCCGCCTGCACGACCTGCTGCTCTGCTACATCGCGCTCAACGAGCGCGACGCGCTCAGGGACATCCTCGGCGCGTTCGTCGACCTCATGTGCCTCCTCGACGGCGGCAAGCAGGATGCCGCTGCAACCGCGACAGCCGCCGGCGGCGGGGAGAAGCGCGACGCCCAAGTGCAGGATAGGACGACGGCGCGGGGGTAGGCAGGTAGATACCGGCGCGCGGGAGAATGCGACGGCGTCGTGCTCCGGAGCTTGCGTCGCCGGTGCGCCCGTGCGCGTGCGCGTCGCCGCGCAGCTGCGGCGGTGAGCGGTGATCGTGTAGGGAGAGTAGAAAGGTGCTTGAGGTCGTAAGCGTGACAACGAACAGGCCAACTGGCTGTTGCCTTGTGCTGCTTGCCGGCTTCTTGTTCTTTTTCTTAAAAAAGTAATAGTAATAGCCTATTTTTGTTAATGGGTGTGTGAGAGTGAGGCTTTTCTAGATTAATGCTAGCTGAGATAGGAGGTCGTGAGTCGTGACCATTGTAACATACTCATGGTAATGCAATGTCATTATAGCCAGAGACACACTTGATTTGTATGTTAGTTCTCCTCAATTGCAGACTACTGCACCCACTGTTTCATACATGTATTTGTGTTTGTACTCTATACCTGCTCTTTCACAAAAGTTGTACCTCGGGGGGAAAACAAAATTATTGCAGATGCTGAGCTATTTGGCTCCCTACCTATATGTTAACGTGTGAAGAGATGTTAACTAGCTGCTGTACTCCTTCCTGCCACAAATATTTAACACTTTGTACAATTATATGGTCTCCAATAGTTACATTTTCCTACTATTTTCAATTGTAAGGGGTATTTGCAACTTGGGTGACTTGTAGGTGCTATTTCAATTTTTTCACAGAAATCTAGTTATCATGTTTTTAAAACTAAACATTTTAAAAATATTTTACAATTGATTTGAAAAAAATTAGGATTTTGTTCAAAGCATCAAGTATTTGTGACTGGAGGAAGTATTTGTTATGGCCATCTCTCTCTCTCTCAACCTTGTGAAACTATTGGCGTAGCGGTAGAGGTAAAAATATAATAATGCAATAACTGCACCTTTGTTCTTCTATGAACTTGTGTTCGGGCAACTCCGAATTGAACATTATTATTGTAGCTATTTTTTAGTCATTCCTAATGAATTTTATGATATTGATAAAAGTATTTTGAGAAAAACCTAGGCAAAATTGTAAATACCCCTGCACATCACTCTAAGTTGCAAATACCCTCTACAAGGGAAGTAGGTGCATTTATTACCATCCCACCATTAAGTCTAATAACCACGTTGCAAGATCCTGCCCTCATATGGTTCTTGCTTCGTGCAATGTTAACACAATTGATACGGATGAACTCAAGCATTCTGTATAAGCTGTTAGAAGTGAGGAAGCAGGTTTTAAAGGCAGGTTACAACCTACAAGCCATAAACGGTTTAACTATGGAAAACAATGATGGAAGAGAATTTATACAAAAAACTTTATTGTATGGTTAAACCATTTCCATCGCCTACTACATCATATTCAACATTCTCTTAGTTTTTCTCAAATGGCCGAGGGGCGAGGGTTATTATTATTCTTCATATTCTTTTTTCTCACATTTTCGATATTTTGTAGTCTAATTTGGACGATCCACTATTGGAAGAAAACAAATCAACAGCTAAAAATCCTCAGCCAAAAATCACTAGCCATTTAGTGTAACTCTCTGAAACTGTCTTTATTAGACTTAAAAACCGGTGGCTCCGGTTTTCTTCAAACTCACCGCACGGCGCATATTTACGACCTGCATGTTCAGTGCTCGATGTTTAACGTCTCTCCACGTCAACAATGCCATGTTAGTGCACGAGGATCCTACTCGTGCACGTTAAATAATAATCACACCGAAAATTCTAGAAAAGTATTCAGTTGAGCGAGGATCGTGATGGCCCCGCGCAATCCTCCATTGATATGTACACATCCAGCTGCGTGCGTACGCAGCTCGCGGGGCGGTAGCCATCTAATTAAACCTGAATTATTCGCTTCCTCGTGTATTCTTTATTCGTTTCCTTTGCCTCCCTGCGTCCCTCGCAGAATGTATAAGAGAAATAAAGAAAAAACGCGGGGGCGACTGCACGGCGCCGCGCGATGTGGCGCCCAGCAGCAGCTCGATCGATCGAGGGCACAATCGTATCGAGCCGGGTTAGGGGGCGGACGTCGACAGGCAACCGAAACCATGCCGATACTGGTGCCTGCGAGATCCCTGCACCGGCCCTTCTTGCTGAAACAACCATGCCTGATGTGATCATGCAGCTCGATTGGCGATTTAATTTGGCATTATACATGGCGAGCCGCGTGTCCGGCGGAGGCCGGAGACACGAGGACGCGAGGCGCACCACCTGCCGCGGCCAGGCCTCTCTTTCTGCCCCTTTCTTGACGGTGACGCACCGGTGGCCTTCAATTTCCACGGCAGAATCATCGTCTCCGGGCGAGCGCACTGGTGCTATAGCTGCCGGCGGCGGCGGTCAGCGCGGACATCGACGGCGCACGGCATGCATGCCTTGGGAGAACCCTGGGATCAATCGGCAGCACAGCAGTGCTGCTGCCGCATCGGCATGCTAGCTGTGAAGGCCCGCTTGATCACTAGGAAGACTGAAGCCGCCTTACCCGGGTTAAAAGCAAGCTCAGGAGATCGAATGCTCAACTCAGAAAACAGTGACAGATCGAGCAGTGTATGGTAAACATGCATGGTACTGATCGAGTTGCAGCATTCCTGGTAGATACTGCACCTCTCTACGATCTGTTTCAGGATCAGGACCTTTTCAGCCCTCAACATCTTTAATAAAAAAAAAGGACCTTATTTTCAGCCCTACTAGGACACGACGCTTGTGCTCAGCAGCAAGTGATGAACGGTGCTTCCGAAGAAAGGAACAGTAACAGCACGCTCGCATGACGCTGTGGAGCCTTACCAACGCATCGTCAGCATCTAATTAAGCGACAACATTAACAGCTCAGCTGGCACTTAATAAGAAAACAATGTGTTATCTAGAAAACTTATCAGCTTGGCACTACAGGAGCCCTAACAAAAACGCAACGGCGTACAGCACCCTGAATCGTGAGTAGTGCAGGAACAATCAGCTTTGCTGGCTTAATGATGAACGCACAACACTAGTAGTACCTGTTGAAGGGGCCCTTCCTACGATACCAGAAGCGTCTATGCTGGGCCCGTTGCGTTCCCTCGATGCGACGCGACGATGAGTAGAAGAAAACTGTTGCTCCAAGCCCGCAACAGAAGCTCGAGGTTTTCCGGCGTTGTCCAACCAACCCAACACGTACGGTCCCGTCGGGCCGGTGGCCCGCGCCGTGTGTGGACGAGCGAGCCGAACCAGCCGCGCGAATCCACCACCAACAGCCCAGGCCCGGCTTCGTGGCGCCCGCGGTCGAAACGCCCACGGGCCACGGCCTGCGTGGCAATCCGTGGCCTGCCGCGCGCGTGCGCGATGTGGGTGAACAGACGCGGGGGCGGCGGCGGCGGCGGCGGGGTAATTTGCTGCCGCGAACCCAAGGCAATTTCACGCCGCCCTCGCGGGGTACCAATTGGCTGCCGTGCCGTCGTGGAGTGGAATCGGGCGTCGACGAGGTAGGCTACAGACCCGTAATGTCCAATGGGATTCGATCTCCAATTCCGGCGGCTGCTCCTGGACCGGCCGGGCAATACCTTTGCCGCCGGCCGCCGGTCTATCGGCACGAGTGCTGCACCCCGCAGGGGTGGCGGCAGGGTATGCCCTGGATGCATTGGTATACATTTCAGAGAAAAAAGTTAACGAGTATATATATATATTTATGCATTCCGCCCACGAAGGAATAAAACCCACTAGCCCAGCAAGGGAAGTCCGTAGACCTACGTAGTTAGTTACACTTGCTACAAAGTTTTATCCTAAGAATTTCACAACCGAGAAATTATCAAACTTCCATAACAATCTACTACGTACATTTCTCATGTTTGTAGAGATGAAAGGTTTAAAATTTTGAAGAACCTATGTGAGCTTTCAGTTAAGCTCGTGTACACAGACAAAGATGAATAATATTATATTGTTTACAAGCTTCTGCTAGTGTTGAAAGAGTGCTTTCCACGATAAATTATGTGAAGAACAAGCAAAGAAACAAAATAGGTGATGAATATTTGAACAATTGCTTGGTTACATTTATTGATAGAGAACTCTTCTTCAGTTAAGTGAAAGATGAGGATATCATTAATCTTTTTTAATAAAAAATATCGTAGTAGTCTTTACTATTTTGTAATATTTTTTAATTATTCATGTTTATTTATGTCTAGAAATTGTACTTTGCTTATTATTAAGGATTTGTTATGATCATTGTAACTATTATATTGCGTATATTTGCTTCGAATTCTTTTTATATATGACGTACCAAGCGCAAATTCCCGCCTCCGCCACGGCCACCCCGACTTACGAAATCAGGCACGGAGCCCAAGTTCCAACAGGATTAACCTTGAACACTGTAACGCACAAGAGCTTCGTCGGATTTACACGCGTACAAACAATGGAGCACCAGCCGTGCTCGACCTTCATTCAGCAGTCAGCACGTACAGTCCCCGTGGCCACGCCCAATAACTGGAATGGAACCGATCAAAACAATCATCATCTCTGCCCATGAGCCCATCCCCAAGCTCCACCGACCGTCACACCGTCGATCCGCTTCGCTTCCACGGACACGACAGGGTCGATCGAGCACCTTCCTTCCACAGGCAAGCTCGTGCACGCACGTCTCTCCGTCCGGTCACGCGGCGGCGCCTGGCTCCTCGGGCGGCTGCTGCAGCGGCTCCAGCGACGCCACGACGT
This sequence comes from Panicum miliaceum, assembly GCA_032594955.1. Lineage (NCBI taxonomy): Eukaryota > Viridiplantae > Streptophyta > Magnoliopsida > Poales > Poaceae > Panicum > Panicum miliaceum. The sequence continues at coordinate 15,110,198 of CM064059.1, forward strand.
CGCGCATCAGCGGCCGCGCCTTGGGGTTGCGGTTCAGGCAGTGGTACGCGAGCATGGCCGCCTTCTGCACGGCCCGGGCCGGCGGTGCGCCTTCGTCCCCGGCCCCGTCCCCGCCCTGCAGCAGCCTCGGGTCCACGATGCCCATCACCCTCTTCTTGTGCGGCAGCGCCGGCAGCGCCCAGTCGGTGAGCGCCTGCTCCCGCGGCGGCCGCGACCGGTCCAGCGACCGCCGCCCCGTGAGCAGCTCCAGCAGCACCACGCCGTAGCTGTACACGTCGCTGGACGCCGTGAGGTGGCCCGTCATCATGTACTCGGGCGCCGCGTACCCGTACGTGCCCATCACCCGCGTCGACACGTGCGACGCCTCCCCGACGGGCCCGTCCTTGGCCAGCCCGAAGTCGGAGAGCTTGGCGTGGAACCCGGCGCCCAGCAGGATGTTGGAGGTCTTGAAGTCGCGGTAGATCACCGGCGCCGGCTCCGCGCCGTGGAGGAACGCCAGCCCGCGCGCCGCGCCCAGCGCGATCCGCATCCGCGCCGCCCACGGCAGCGGCGGCGACGTGCGGGAGAAGAGGTGGGACTCCACGCTGCCCAGGGGGAGGTACTCGTACACCAGCACGCGGTGCTCGCCCTCGCAGCAGTAGCCCACCAGCTTCACCAGGTTCGGGTGGGAGAGCTGCCCCAGGAAGATCACCTCCGCCAGCCACTCGCGGTGGCCCTGGAAGCTGTTGTCGCCGTCGTGCACCTTCACGGCCACCGACAGCAGGGCCGCGTCCCCGGGCGGCGAGAAGGAGCCCTTGTACACGCGGCCGAAGCCGCCGCCGCCGATCTGCGCGTCCTTGCGGAAGTCGCTGGCCACCCTCCGGAGCTCGGCGAAGGAGAAGGCCACGAGCGGGTTCCGCGCCGCCGACGACGCGCCGCGACGCAGGGCCTCCACCTCGCCGGGGTTCGACGGAAGCTTGCGCTCCTCGCTCCGGTCCCGCTCCGAGGGGTTCTGGATCTTGGGTGGAGACTCTGCAGCCCGCGAGAAAGCAGAGGGGTTGTTCAAGCGCCAAGAGCATCCAGTTGCAAATCGAAAAAAAAAATAACAAAGGATCTACTACCCAATTACTTAGGGTCTAATTAAATTAGCTTTGTGCTGGTAATTAACTGCCTTTGGAGAGGGGGTTAGATTAGATTACGGCTAAATAAGCTTGCAATTTTGAATCCTCTGGTTTTGGATTATTCGGGTCGCCTGGAAAAACAGAAACAGAGTGCCTACTACCTACTAGCAAGCAACAAGCATGCATCTTTGCCATGTCGAAGCAGGATGGAGAAGGAGCAAGGCAAGAACCAGTGGACTGGACTCACTCACCAGGCTTTGCAGTGGAGGAGACCTTGTTGACGTAGGAGCTCCCCCCTAAGCAGTTCCCCATGGGAAGGAAACACTCCTTAATTATCCCTTCCGATCTCTTTCTATCTCCACCTTCACCTCCTCTCTATCTTCCAATCCAAGAACACCCAGGCGATCCGCTGGTCGTCTCTCTCTCTCTCTGGCCGCGCCGAGAGCAGCAGCAGCGAAACAGGGAGGGAGAGGCAGAGCACGCCGAGCGACCAAGAAAGAAGACGGTGGCCGGCCTCTCGGTTTCCGCCGGGGGTCGCCGCGCTGCGGGCGCAGGAACAGGACGCTGGACCGGGCTCTCGTCAGGAGGAAGACGGGGAGAGAGAGAGAGAGAGAGAGAGAGAGAGCGAGACAGAGATGGAAGGTTGCCGCTGCTGCTAAATTATTCTCTTCTTTCCTCCCCACGCCCGCCCTCCTCCAACTGCCGGAGGGAGAAGAGTCGGAGGAGGTAGCCGGCGGAGGACGTTTTTCCAGTGGAACATCCCTTTCCCGGCTTTATCATCATCGTCGCCGTCAGAAGGCTTAGCCGCTTAGGGCTTTAATCATGAGACAAACAGGAGGAACTAATCAAAGCGCTACGCAATTATCACGTACACACTAGTGCTAGGCTGCCGCTAGTTTTGTACTCCTGCTACGAGGAGGAGAAGGCAAGAATGAAGGCGATGCAACAGCTCCTTGCTGGTAGCCCGTTACACCACGAGCAGAGTGCACGTCAGCATGCACAGCAAGGACACGCGTTTCATGCGCCAAAATTGAACACTGTTGCTCACCATGCTGAGCTGACCGCTCTCAGGTTTTGTGCTTAGGTGAGTGACGAGTGATCGAGCTTTTCTTCCGCCGTGTACAGGCGTACAGCTAAGGAACAAAAAAAAATGCTACTCCTTGATCCATGTTAAGACGACTTATGTGGTGGTTTAGAGCATCTCCAGCAGATTATTCATCTCTCATATTCTATATATTTCTCTTTCCATTGTTAATATTATTTTTGTATTTTTAGTAGTGAGTGCTACAGTAGATTACTCAATGGATAGGGTGGAGGGAGCAATCCCCTTACATTTGAGCAAGAGGGAGGTATATTTTAGCAATTACCAATTCTTTTTTATTGGCGATGGAATTGGTAATCTGCTGGAGCATCTCCCATTGCTTGGTATTGAAGAGACAAATGAGTAATCTGCTGGAGATACTTTTACATGCTATATATATAGTTGGGGTATACACGGCACGCTATCTTTCCTACTGTCTTCATCATATTTAGAGGTCATGGGCACCCATTTGTTCTTCTATTTTTTTTACTAAATGCTTGTGATTAATAGCATTTTTTCTTATTAATGAGATGATACGATTGGTGTGATGGATGTGTAAGTCGTGGTTGAGTCAAATTAAAGTATATCTGAATTTATAAAATAGCCTATTCATTTTCTGTTATCTTCATTGTTCGTCCTAACAAATTGTATGCCTATTTAAATGCTACGTGATGGCTAGCCATGCCCATTTAATCGATCGTAAACAACCACTTCACGTGGATAAAAAAGCTGAGCGATACTTCCACTGCTTAGTTTCTTTGTATTGTTTTGGCATAAAGGGTAGCTGTAGAAAAAAAATTTCTGTGGTCCCGTTTAGCTACTAGTGGAGTTAAAAAAAATTCCATAAATATAAGGGCTTGCATACCATACCGCTAATGATACTAAATATATTCACTTAATTCTTCCTCATCGCAAATACTGTTCAATCCCCTTCCCCTATTCTTCAAGCGTCTCCATTAGTAGTATTGTCATCACAAACTACCCATCATCTTCTACTCATCCTTCCTCGGTAGCCGTGGATTCCTCCGTGCCACACTATATTTAGCCTCAGCGTGTGTTTCCTTATATAAAGCCCCATCCCTTTTTAAAAGAACATTAATAAAAAGGAAAAAAATTGTTTGCACCACTGACATGGGATTTTTTCTTTTGTACAAAATTTATGTCTTTTTTTTTCATTGCAACCTCTCACTAGTGTTACTGTTCAGACACTATAATAAGCGATGAAACAGCGAAAGGCTTAGCGTAGCAACTAGCAACAACAAAAACTTTATTTCTTTCACACAAAAAAACTTTATTTCGGGAAAAGGAAAAGCTTTGGCGCCGCTGCCGCGAATCGGGCTGCAGGCCGCGGGGTGTCTTGGCAGGTCAACCGAAGTCTGAATTGGTGGCTGCCTAGCTGCTCCGCACCCCGCTCTGAACCTTTTCTGATCCTACGGCCGGGGTTGGTGCTCGGTACCTGCAACGAAGGCGCGCGTTCCTGCGTGTCATGTCACCTCGACGACGATGTCATCCGCCACGCCGCGCCGTGGAATTGGTGGCGCTGGCGCCGGGCGCCCGGCCGGCGGGCGGCGGCCGCGACCCCATCATCATCGATCAGGTCACCACACCTCATCTCACCTCGCGAGGTCACCACACCCGTGTCTCCTCCCTTGTCTGATCCAGAAATCGCACCAGCGTCCTCTCGCGCTTCCCTGGCGATCGAGATCAAGATGACTCACTCGAGCGGCGGCTGTAGCAATCCTTGCGGGAGCCCTGGCCGGATGGCGACGACGACGGCCATGGCGACGTGCTTGGATTTTTGCTTACATTCTCCATCCTCTCTAAGACCAGTCTCATTAATGCGCAGTTTTGTTGCACAGTTGGTAAATAGTATGCGCTGAAGGAGTGTCATGGTAATAAAACTCCCCTCATACCCATGAAACCCCTTCTCTTTTCTTTTAATAATCCTATCATATCAGCAAATTTGCTGATGTGGTATGACATTAAATATTTATAAAACTCTTTATAAAACTCCCGCTGAGACTGATCTATCCATGCAAAGGCGACTTGGACCGGCACCGATCGTACTGACCCCTTGTATCGTCGCACCAACCTCTCTCTCCCTTCACGATTGGTGTACTGCGGAAAAACAAAAAACAAACAAAGATCTTTCTTTTGTCCGATTCGGTGGATCAAGAAAGTAAGCTTTGCTTGCTGCTGGCAGCCTTCTTTCCTCCACATGCTCCAATCACCTGCAAAGATGCATACTGACCTCTATCGTGCTCCTACTAGAGGTACACTTCCATATGGACCCAATCAGATTTGTTTGCAGTTCTTAGGCCTGCAAGATTCTAAGTTTTATGCATGGTCCAAGCACTGCATTGGACCCAGAACGAACTCCGGTGCTTGGCGAGATATGGGACTAGCTAGTGGGGAGGTGTTTGTTGGGTGTTCGCTAGAATAGGATTTGCCAAATGGGGGCAGATTATATTGTTAAGTTCGATGAATGGAAGGAAGCGTGTTCCGTGCCCTGTCAAGATTGTTAGGTGGTGAAAAAAAGGTGGTGTTGGTGAAGGAGCAGCGTGGTTGAGCGATTACGATAGGTTGGTGACATGGAAGGCTGATCCATGACAAAGACCCCGGCCGGCCTCCATGAAAGAAATACATTCTGTAAAGTGTGATCCGTGTTCTACCCGAAGTTACGAATTACTCTGCTGATCTATGCTAACGCATATTTTGACAAGCGACAGTGTGAGCCAAGCAGTATTTGACGAAAGACAAAAAAAAAACTCAACATGGTACTGCTGCCTGCCCAAGCAGTATTCATGCCAACTGCCATGCTTGGTCAAGCCACCTTGCGTTTGGCGTTTGGTATGAAGCCTGCATGTTTCAGGTACCGACAACGATGTCCCTGGCTGCTACGAGCATATAAATGTTGACCTGAAGTAATGCTCTGCAGTAGGATGCATATTCTGAAAATTCTGCAGAGCAGGCTAGCGATTTGCCTTTATCAGGCCACACGCACACACTATATACTTGATAAGGATTCGAAGGGCCACTGTCGCTGTCATGCCAATTGTAGAGATTACCTGTCGTAGAATATCTTAACTCCATTAATTAGGATAAGGACGGCCAACAACTGCAAACGCTCTTGGAGGATTGCATTTGCACATAGGAGTACACACTAAAATAAAGAATCCTACACCGAAACTGTGATGCTTCACTTGGTGGAGGCATCACTTGTCACTGTGTGATCAGTTGGCATGAGTTCAGACTATGATGATGATGCTTTGGTGCAGTGTTGGTGGGGGCATAAAGGTTGCAGTTGCATTCTCTTTAATTCATACTCTCTTTCATTATCTTGATATTAGGGAAATGGGCTCCACTTGGCTTTCATTATGTCTGATGCTAAACTATGCTAAAGATAGTATCTTTTCCTAGTGGCACTTCAAAAGGATGAAAAGACAATTACCTCAATTCACCCAAAATGATGCATGGAAACTGGATCGGAGATTTATCTAAGCTTTGTAATAAAAAAATATCCAGTTCGCGTTTACCTTTTAGTATTCAAATCAAAGTGGGGTTTAATGGCCTCCTACAAGTTCTGACTGACTTAAGAGTAGTGCTTCTGTTAGCTTCCCAGAGTACCCATTTGTACTCGACGACACATCAATTGGTGCTATGGGTTGTTAGAATGACCAGAAGTATTGTGTGTTCAGGCCTAAGAACTAATCTTTTCTGGTTGCGCTTTGAACTTGGGACCAACATAATCAAATTCGGCTATGTTGATAGTTAAAGAATGTGGATAACTGCTTCCATTTTACTCCTGAAGCAGAGTTCTTTGAAATGGTGTGAATGCTAGTAAATTCCCCAAGATGCTTGTGAGAGTTCTGTAAGTACAGACTTAACTTTCACCATACATTTTACTAGACTAGACTGGAGCGATAAATTAATGCCCACATGTCCTATTAATTTTACATATATTACCTGTTTCTTTGTAGAAAGCTACTTTGAAGCGTGGAAACGTGTTATGCGATTCCAAAGATCTTTTGGTCAGACAAAGTTCTATTCTCATGTTGCTCTGTTCTCCCTTCGTTCTTTTTTATTTGGTGTGGCATCTCTTTGTTACATATATCTATGCCTTTGTTTCAGGCAAAAGTAGTTTGCTGGCATTATTGCTCTCAGTGCCCAGGAGGTCAAGATTGATTGTTTAGGTTACTCTATGATTTTCCAGGGGATTGTGGAGATGGTTCTACAGTATGCAAACCTGGTTCAAGAATCGGCCAATAATATTTGTTGTTCCAGTCGGCAGTGAATTAATCCTTGATCCAGAACTCAGGGATAGCATATCTATCTCATCGTTCTGCCAATGAGGGACTTGAAAAGTGATGTTAACTTGAAATGCCATGATATAATAAAATATACAAGGCTCTGCAACACTTTCTAGTTGATTAGAAATGAGTGTTTGTTAAGCAAAACCATTGTGACAAAGAGAGTATCTGGTGCCTCTTTTTTCTACCAGGAGCAGGTGCCAACTGTTCACACCAACTGGTTGACTGATAATGGACTTTTATATTTATACAAAGAGAATCATAATGAGTCAGAATTCATTGCATATTGCATACATCACTGCAAAGCTATGATTTTAGCTCTTAGAACAGTTCATCCTCAAGGAATACTGATGATTAGTGAAGGTGAAGGGTTCAGTTAACACTTTTGGTTAAATACTCAAATGAAAGCAAACAATGTTCAAACTCGAGACAGCAGGGAGCATGTTGAAACCGCCTTATGCAGATATATTAGACGTTAATTTCCACTCTCTCTTTGTTGATATCATTTCCTTATGGAGTCTGAACTCTCTGAATTAATTTGTGAAAAAAATATAAATAAAATATTTATAGAATCATATCGTCTTCCAGGCTCTCGATAAGTTATACAGTATACACATGTTTCCATGCTGTAATATCAGCAGATTTTGTTGTTGTTGTTTTCTAGAGGGATACCAAGAAGTGAATGAAGTCTGAGGTTGTACGTATAAATAAATTTCCTATCATAACGAGACTAAAGTGTCACTTTTTATCTTGCAAAATGTAATGCTTATTGCAGTTCAGGTTTTCATTTTCTTCCCTTTTCGTAAGATGAGCTGAATAGAGGCATATTGCTTGAACCATTCCTTACTTTATCTGAACTTTTTCATTTGATAAACAAGAGCTACCATTCTTTCCAGCTATTATTTCTTTTAATTCCATCAAATGCTTTATAAGCACCAGTGCTGTTGCTCATGGCACTAGTGGTGAGTGTTCAGTTTGTGTTTTAATCAAATTAGGTTGTTTGTTGTTTAGGACCAATGATATAGAGGCATTCTGTAGTTGTGTGATAGCCTTTCGAGAAATCTCAAAAAGGATAAGTAGACGCCTACTAGACTGACAGTTTGTTGTTGCTATATTATTTTGTCTAGGATAAGTAGACACATAGGAGACTAGGGTTATTACCAGTTATATGATGGGAATTGGGAGACAACTCTAGTCTGTTGAAGGAAATGATAGTCTGCATCTTTACTTGATAGGCTTATTTATTCAAAGTTATAGAGGCTGATGGTAGCCATGATGCTGCCATACAGGAAACAGGAATCATTTCACTCATTCTAGCTTTGAAGAGATTGTCTTTGCACAGCAGCCTGCGTCATAAAACAAATACGAAAGAACTGAATGTTCTTTCTGCTAAGTACTGTTCATTTGTCTGCATATATTGCCTTCCATTCCATTAGCATGTAACTGGAAGACGTACAGTGATAAGCGCTGTGGCTACCAGATCTCTCTGCTCTGTCTCTACACTATTATATTATCCGCTAATAATGATCTCATTTCATCAACTCTCGCATCTTGTTAACATCATTAATTGTGAATATTTTCTCTTGTGTTCTTATAGATGGTTACCCTTCCATATGCTCATGCGGTTCCGCTTGCAGTTTCCTTTCCTTAGCTTTGCAGCAATGCGCAATGGTGCAATTGTGCAGTCTCTAGTTACACTTACACGCTAGCATCTCTGAATCTTGCCATGTCCTACACAAAGGGAATGGTTTTCATCTTTACCCTGCTGTGATTATAGGCAGCCAAAGGTGTCGATGAGAGGATTTTTACACTACCCGACAATACCACTGTCCACGGATGCAGATAAGTAGTATTAGTATCATAGATCTGATCTAATGATCGAGGGTAATATTGCCGTTAATGCTAAATACTTCCTCCGTCCCAAATTATTAGTCGTTTTGGCTTTTCTAGATTTATAGATTTTGCTATGCCCCTAAATATAAATATATATGTAGATGCATACTATGCATCTAGAAAAGCTAAAACGACTAACAATTTGAGACGGAGGAAGTAACGAGTAATTTCCCTCTCCGCCACCCCCTCGCTGTCAGATCATGCACAATGGTGCAGGCTCGTCCAATCTCTCCCGCCAAACGCCCTCTCGTCCACCTGAGCACTTGACATAATTAAAGGCCTGCAGCAGCAAGGCCCTTGCCAAGAGCGCCCTCATCGATTCCTTCCCAATTTTCTTTGCAGGTGACTAAGCTAGTATCTAGTTTTCATCTTGCAAGCTCAAGATGAAATTGACGAATACAGCAGTAATGTACAATTGTAGAAGCAATGCGAGCAGCTCTAGCTTAAAGTTCATCAATCAGCAGATTGATTTGATAACAATCTGGTTTGTATTAATGTCAACATATTTTTGCTGAGCATGAGACGTTTTGTTAATTTTCTTTAATTCACATCTAGTGTTTTGACATTCCCTCTGCTATCATTTAAACCAAATGCTTCTCTTGGTTAAGCAAAATGGCTTGTGTGATTTACGGTTTAAGTATTGTGGATTTTAGAGTGATTTGCATACCATATTCATCTTTTTAAAAAACCATCCTTTTGTAGACCGCTTTGTATATCCATCTTACCATACCTAGAAAAATAAACTACTACCTCCGTTATTTAAATATATGACACCGCTGACTTTTCGTCCAAACTTTGACCAACAATATTTATCGAATAATAAAGTAAAATGACTACCAATACATCTATCATCAAAATTACTTTAGATTTAACTTGTAGATTTATCTATTATCATAAATATTTGTAGAAAAAACAAATAGTCAAACTTATGAAAAAATGTCAATGATGTCATATATTTAAAAACAGAGGTAGTAAATGGACAAGTAAATACACTATGGTGAGACTTTTCATATTCTATCTGTACGGTGTATGCTAAGTTGCTAAGTATTATACAATTAGCAAGTGCGTGGTTCTGGTCGAACACTTCAAATATTTGTGTCTCCATAACACAAGGATATGATGATCAGTGTATTCCTTCTATGATTAAGTATTTATTTAAGTACTGCTGACTTTAGCAAACTAGCAATTGGCATATAATGATGTTTTTTATGGTATACTTGTGTTCGTGTGATTTACTTGATAATAGTGTGCTGCTGGGAGACCTGTTTGCATTGGTCATCGATGTTTTACCATCGATACAACACAGATTTCACTTATGTCAGCATTAGTTTATTGTTGTATTCTTATACGAAAACCTTGATTTATCTTGAACAGATGCTTACTAAGCGCTACATTCCATATCTGTATAAGGATGGCAAATGAATCCAATATTCACTGCTTGATTTCACCTCATTTGAGCATTGTTACCAAAACCACGAAGACAATTCCATGTTCTGTGATGCTAGGAAAATTTCATGACTAATAAAGAGTTCCTAGTCACCTAGGAACTTGCTACCAAGAGTCAAGAGACGGTAACAGTTTAACTCAAGTCATCATAAATGCAGAGCCATTCTTTGCTCAGACTATTCACAAGGGAGCTTTTTTCTTTTCTTTTTTGCGCTACTGCCCTCCTTTAGAACAAACAGGAAATTAGAATCGGACGCGAGCAGCAGCTCATGTCCAAAAATCAGGCAGTCAGGTCTGTTATGTACATCGGCTGCAGCAGAAGTCCCATTTGGCTGATGGATATCCTCCTCTCGATCTGTTCATACAGAAGTAATTCGTGTTAGGTAAAAAAAAAGGTTGTGTTGGCACAAGAAGCAATATGGCCTAACTTACCATTTCTGACATTTCCTGTACTCCGTTAGCACCGGGAAGATGTTCTCAAAGGCGGTGTATATCTCTTCGCGCACCTTGGCTCCAGTAAGAACAATCTTGCCAGAAACAAAAATGAGGAGCACAATCTTAGGGTGCTTCATACGGTAAATCAGCCCAGGAAAGAGCTCCGGCTCATACTGCCAATATCAAGAAAGCAACAAGTTAACAGAACTATCATGTGAAATTGTGAATGCAGTGCATTTTTTTCACCATGACCTAAGGAAGAACTAAAATAAATAAATAAAATGTAGTCAAATGTAGCCGATGAGGTCAAAACCATGTTGCAGAAAACTTTTAACCATTAATTACTCTCATACAAAACATATCTAGATGAAGACATTAAAAGAGAAGATTCAAATTTTGCCTCCTTTAATCTTACTATGCAACTGACATGATGAACTCAAGACAGGGCAACAGAAATCCAAAGCTTCAGATAATGCATATTGGGCAAGCAACTTACATTAGAAAAGGCACCATGCGAATAAGCAAGGCCCTCCAAACGAATCGGAAATTTTACATCACAAGAGCCAACCATATTCTGGATCTTGAAATCCTGCTTGTCAGCAGAATCCATTGTGTAAGGTGAGAAATAGGAAATAGATTCTGGCATGAATCCAAGTGGCACAATGCCATTACCTTGAACTTGGCTGGGTACCCAAGCTTCTGGATGATTCGTGCATACTGCGCTAGAAAAGAACATCAGATAAAAATTGTTCTATAGAAAAATTCAGCAAAGGGTTGAAAACAAGATCAAGATGATTAGCCAGCAATGCTAAGCACGTGAAACAAAAAATAATATTAGAAGCAGCTTTACCTTCCTTGCAGCAAGCTTTGAATGTTCTTCACTCTTTGCTCCGGTGCAAACCATCTTCCCTGAAGCAAACAGTAGAGCTGTTGTCTTCGGCTCCCGTATCCTCATGATAACTGCAGCAAAACGCTACAAGAGTCGATGAAAGGTCAGAATCCAGCCAACCACCAAATGCAACAGTTCCGTGTCTTATGTTTACAAGGAGATGGGAAGAGACAACAGAAAGAAGTATACCTTTGGATTGTACTCTGCATTACGAGCCTGTAAGGCAATCATTTTCAGATCCAACTGGCAGTCCAAATTGACTGTCGAGACAATGTTCCTTTGATATCGAATAAAAGGTTGGTCAGATCTCAGCTAAAGTTGGGCAGAGGCACCATCTGCCACTCCTAATGGGGTAGGAGAGGCACTAAACGTATTTCAATACTTCTCAGTTAACAGGATAATTTATCAATTGCGACAGGTTAATCTGGAACTCCGTCCATTGTTCTACCAATTTAACACCAAAAATAAAATACTATTTCCCACAAGAATTCAAGTCGTAGAGACACCATTTCAAGATTCGACCCATGATCAATCTACAAACACGAGGGGATGGGGGGGGGGGGGGGGGGGGGTCAGACCCTTGGGCAAGAAACATATAGACCTGATCCGACCCCAGCTCACCCATCGAATAAATAAAGACCCACGCGCCCTCCATCGTTCCGATCAAAGCGATTTATCCGAGCAGCAGCCCGATCAAACCGCGTCGGATTCAGCAGCTACCGCGCGTCCAGGTTTTAGATCGTTCAACCAATGCGCTCAAACCGTGGGTGGCTCGTGACTCACTGGAGGGCGGGGACGATGCCGGACGGGTGCCTGGCGAGGTCCACCGGCCGCGCCCCGTCCATCGCCGCCGCACCGCCTCCCACCCCCACCCCGATCGCGCCTCCGCCGCTCGTCCCCAGCCCCGCCGCCACCGGATCCACCGCCATAGACATGGCCGACCCTAGTGGAGTGAGGAAGGAGGAGGGGGGATTTTCAAAACGAGGCCGGTTATATACTGGCGGTGGCGGTGGATGGTGACGACGGCGGCGGCGGCGGCGGATCGGGTGTAGAGCGGGGAGCGGGTTAGGTTTCGTCCGTCGCGGGGTGGTGGAGCCGTGGATGAATGGATTTATACGCGCAGGGCCCCCCGGGTCTCCGGTATATATATAGACGCAGGGCTGGGGAGCGGATGCCGGGTCGGCCGCGCCCGCTAAGGACGAGGTCAGTTGGTTTTGGCGGTGCGGGTTGGCGCCGAGGCGGAGTGCCGGCCCGTTAAGGAGGGATGGAATGGAATGGGAACGCGGTGCTGGACAGCTGTGGGGACCTGAGGATGGCACGTGACACGCGGCGCCGTTTCTGCGCCTTCGCTTCATCGCTTATTGTGGGTGTGAACCCGTGATGAAGCTGCTGGTTGTGGCCTGCCTTTTCTTTTTTACGTCTCCAGTACGTGCGGAACCTAAAGGGGTGTACATGCATGCTTTATTTCTCACCCACATATATTGTCAAATCGCAACTGCTTTTCAACCATATGTGAAGTAACGGATTTTTGGTGCATGTCTCGATGAAACTAAGGAATCTTTCGAAACTCCATATCCATATGCAACATGCGCTAACGTGTGAATAACCGATTTTTAGAGCAAATCTTGATGAAATATCTGCATTCTCTTATAACTCCTCACGTGTGACTAACGGATTTTTAGGATAAGTCTTATGCAAGCGTCAAACTGAGAAAGCTTACCATCAAGCTACCGCCATATTTGTGCTCGTGCTGAGCTTGGCAAGAAGCAGTACTACTACTTTTTGATTATAGTTGCTATATATGGTGGTCTTCATGAATATGCAGTAATATGCTTTATATATTGCAAGCACTATGCTCGGGAACGCCTATGCAGACATGTTAGTACCGCGACCCTCTCCTGATGCACTACATTTTATGCGATGGTGTGCGTCCCAATGGTGGCGGGCCAAGAGATTTAGTAGAACCTGGACAAATGCTACAATATGATCATGCGCTAGGGTGCATGTCCTTATTATGTGCCTTGCCCAGTTATCCATGGTCATGCTAAAAGTACTTTTTTTCCCCTGGCTTAACCGTGCATGCAATGCACTTCTGCTAAATAGAGCCCAGCACGGTTGCCGGGCCTTAGATCCGCCCGTATGCTCTGATAAGAGGAAAAAGTCTACATAACTCCTCCAACTATTCATGGTGGACTACTTCATCCCCAAACTATAAAATCGGATATTCTACCTCCTGAACTTTTTAAAACCGGTCAAATAACCCCCCAAATGGTTTTGGACGGTGGTTTTGCTACAGTGGCGCGGTTTTGTCTTTTTCTTTTCTATTTATTTCCGCTGAATCTTTGAAAAATCATAGTAAATCACAGAAAATCATAAATTGGAAAATCTAATTTTTTTTGGACTCCATATGAGTAGATCTACACAGTGAACATATAACATGGTATTCTTTAGTATAAAGTTTTTCTGTAGCTTTAGATCTCTACTTTTCTGTAATTAATTGGAATAATTCATAACTGTAGCTTCTATGGTACAATTGTGGTGAAATTTTTATGGTGGAAAAATTATTTTATGCTTAGAATGTAGTAAAAATTTCATACTCATTGGATCATGTATAACTTAGTTATAGATTTATTTAGGTTTATGCTTGTTGAATCTATGCTTTATCTATAATTAAGCTATACATGATCCAATGAGTATGAAATTTTTACTAAAGTTCAAGCATACAATAATTTGCCAACCATAAAAATTTCACCACAATTGGACTATGGAAGTTGTAGCTATGAATTATTTTAATTAATTATAAAAAGTATAGATCTAAAGCTACAGAAAAAATTTTGTACTAAAATATACCATATTATATTTTTACTGTTTAGATCTACTCATGTGGAGTCCAACAAAATTGGATTTCTATTTTATATTTTTTCTGTGATTTACTATGATTTTTTAAAAATTCGGCGAAAATAAAAAAAAAAAGATAAAACCGCGCCACTGTAGCAAAACCACTTGGGTGGTTATTTGACTGGTTTTGGAAAGTTCAGAGGGTAGAATATCCGGTTTTATAGTTTGGGGGGTGAAGTAGTCCACCATGAATAGTTGGGGGAGGGTTATGTAGACTTTTTCCCTGATAAGATCGTGACATAATCAAGCGCATCACATATGTGCCTTTTAATTTATAGTGATTTTGGCCATGGCCTTATATCATAACCGGCAAGTACTTTTGATCTTTCTTCTCAAGAAAGCAGTAATATCCATGAGGATATGGTATTGGTCAACTCTGTGGAAGTCGGTGATATATACTTCATTGATTTTAAACAATTTTAGCTTTTCCGTTTAAACAATATGATAAGCAAAGGGTGTAGTGAGAGAAGTGTTTTGTGAGTTTGATCCATGTGTCCATTTGTGATGGCTCGTTACTGACTGTCACAGCATGAAAATATATACGATGAGGTCATGTTGTCCATTGGCAAAAAGGGATTGTATATGTTGGCTGGCTTAAAGATCGATGATGAATGTGATTTGAGAACCATCCCAATTTCGTCTAGAATGAAATTTGATTCCCGTTTGAAATATATACAGTATACCAGAACCCATCCTTGTTGTAAAGCACAAATATTACTTTGATATATACCGTATACATATATTCGAAAAAGAGGGCGTCATATGAATTTGGATTTTGGAACACATAATGAATGGGTGGAAACTGTGTCGTGCAAATACGAAAAGAAAATAGCAAGGTCGCCAAATGGTACGGAACAATTTTTTAAATAGAAAAAGAAAAAAGAATGATAAAAACATGTCAGAAGTGGGATTTGAACCCACGCCCTCGTTAGAGGACCAGAACTTGAGTCTGGCGCCTTAGACCACTCGGCCATCCTGACCTTTATGTTATTTCTGGATAATATAGACAATTTATACTAATAGAATCTCTGGTCCTTCATTCACACAAGTACAGCACCAGCGACGGCAGACGAGAGCGCGACGACACACCGTCGACACGGCACGTCTTGGCGTACGTCGAAGGAAGGATTGTATTGCTGCGCGCCGGCGAGAGGCTGGTCTTGGCACGCGCCGCGCTCGCGCAGCATAGTTGGACTTGGACCCCGCCCGGCCGGGCTGGTCTGGCTGGACCCGGTCCTGGTGCCAAGCTGCCTACCGTGTGCTAGGCTGCCAGGCTCCTCCTATAGGCTATAGCTAGATACCCTCTCACATTCCGTTCGCACATGACAAAGCACTGTGATTTGAACCCCCAGGAAAAGAAACCACAGTTAGTTAGCTATAGCATGATGAAGATATATCATTGGCTAAAAGAGTTTAGTACTAGTAGCATAGAAGATCAGAGGTCGTTCCTAATCCTGCATTGTTTAGCACTGTGTGCCGGATCTGATGTGTTGTTTAATGTGGAATCTTGGGGGTGAGGGTGAGCACTTGGCGCTGTCGTTACGTTCCTGGTTCTGGTTTGCAGTGCCGTCCAGACTAATCTGCTTGCCTGAAATGGGGCTAAAAGTAAAACTAATCTTTTCCCAGCGGCGTTGACCTGAAATTCCTTTTTATTTAAATCGGTCTTAAATAAGCACTCTTAATGTTAAAGGTATAGAGAAAAGTCCAGTTTGCACTTTCGTAGTATGACAAAGTCTAATTTTTAACCTTAAACAATAAAATCGGACAATAAGGATCATCCAGCATCCGACAGGTCTAGGTTTGACTACTCGTGGAAGCGAATTAAAAATAGACCTCGATCAAATAAAAAATTATATAAAAATCGGTTGGACCCTTCCCTGCTGACTTCGGTCAAAAAACCGAGGGTCATTCAACTATTGAAATCGGACAAATTTAGTTTTTTAACTAAAAATTTATAAATAATCCATAAATAATTTATTTTAAATCAGAACTATACGAAACAGGTGCCAATATTTTTCTAAAAATGTAACATATCTATTGGCTCTCTACTTTTTAGTTATTCGGATAAATATTTTTTCATATTTCTAATATTTGTTTGCTTGTAGTTATGCATATTTTTTTTAAAATAAATAAGATTCAAATACAACAGCATGGTTTCATATTTTTTGATTTAAAATGCATTAGTTTTGGTTTTTTAGTTCTAACTAGTTTTTTATTTTTCTAAAAAAGATACAAAGGGTGGGCTTTGTCATCTGATTTTATATTTGGAGGTTAAAAATTGGACTATTATGCTAGTTCGATAATGTAAATTGGTCTTTTCCCAAAGATACATAGATTTTGCATCTCTCCTCTCAACATGAACACAAATCTTGAGGGTATTGTAATTAAACTTTCAAACTTCAACATCATTTTAGATCCGTCAGAAAACGCTTGTGAGAGATGTGAAGCCCGTATAATTAACCACAAACAGAACTAACCGAGGGAGAGATCGAGCAGTATGTGTTGGAGATGCTTGTTAAAGATAATAAGGGGGTGTCTAGACCCTAGTGCTAATGCTCCAAAGTGCTAAAATTTAGCACTATTTTATCCAAACAGAAGCACTAGTAGCGTGAGCTAATAAACTTTAATCAAAACTTAAAATTTAAATTTTAATAAGAGTATAAGCACTAATTGGTGCTAAGTTTAGCACTTAACATTAGCCTATAGAAATAGGCCCTAAGGGCACATACAACGGTTAGACAACATCCGTCTATATAAGTCCATGTAAGCAAAAATGAACTGACGTGACTATTATTAAATGAGAAAAGAGTGTGTTGCTGCCTACTACTCCCATGCAAAACAACACCAACTAGAGTACGTATTAAATAACGTTTTTAGCTATAGTTGTTTATACATTTGTATTGTCAAAATAAATCAATAGAAGTATTCATAGTCCACTGTTACTAATCTGGACCTTTTGGTGGATTGTACTTGTTGACAGAAAGGTCGCACCGATGATACACTTGATAGTGAGACGATACCCTGTGAAGTGAAGTCAGGATGTACATCTCCCATTTTTCAAGAAAAGCATAGCGAACCGAATGCTAGTCAAGTTCCTTCCTGTGCTGATCATGCTAGGCAAGAATCACGGAAAAGGAAAGCTGAAGTGCCTGGGATGAGGGTATCTACAAGTCTGGGTGTTATGGGCATAAAGTATGGGATTAAGTATCAGAGGCTCATGAATAAGGACTCAGATTTGGAACATGGTTCTGAAATAATTAACCTTTGCCTAACTGCTAGCCTTCTACACAAGGTACATGACTCATCCTTGCGGTCCGAAGGCAGAACTTAGCTGCAGGAGAACTCCTTTGAACGTTCATTTGATTTCCAACCTTTTCTTTTCTTGACATTGTGCTGTTCTGTGACTTGTCTTAGAAATCAAGATTTCATACATAGCCTTTCTCCATAATTGTAGCACTCTATCTTATATTTCCTCCTAATTACAGTGTATTATATTCTTTCTTCCATCCCATTTGTGTATTCCTTGGTCAATTGTACCCATGATAATACCATTCTACAAAAGATGAAGTAACAAGGATTTCTTCTGTCTTTCTTTGACGAGGTTCAGCCATCTTCTTATTTGTAGGTTGAAAGACTACTTAGAGAGAAGCCATATACAGCTAATTTAGAGAAAGCAAAGTCGATACTCAAAGTGAGATTCCCCTTAAACTCAGTATGACGGTACTTGATTTGCATCTATATGCTCTTATTGCAATTTTTTTTGTGCTTCTGTGACATTTTGTACTTTCCCTGAATCAGGCCCAAGAAAAGGATCTTTTGGATGGCACTTGTTAAACTTTCTGAAATATCATATGATGGTAAGTCACTTCGTAGAATCCTTTTAGTTTCAGTTAAAATTGATCTATTTGGTACTTAACTCATGAACTAATACTTTATAATCTTATAAAAATAGACTAGTTCAGATTCTGCAGAAATGGTAGCTTGCCTATCACATATTTTTGTCTCATGGTGATTCTCTGTCGGTATATAGGCATGTTCATTTCTCGAGTCAGGAACGAGAGGAGCAGAGCATTATCAACAACAAAGCATGTTTTGGATTTTTTTTTGTTCAGTGGATCATGGCATTTGTAAAACTTTGCGAGTTTTGCAAATAGCTTATATGGGCCGCATGGGCCTGGTTGTGTGGATTTTTCTTCACTACACGATCCATTCCCCAGCCCAAGAGGCCGAAAATACATGCGGCCCGCATCAGCTCCCAGCGAGGGTTTTACCACTGGTTACTTGCCGGCCGCGCGGCCGCCGCAGTGCCGCACGCCCACAACACACCGCCTTCCTCTTCCCGCCGCCGCCGACCACCACAGGCGGTCATGGCGCTCTACCGCCGTCTCCTGCTCCTCCGCCGCCTGTCCCACCTCCACCCTTCGCCCTTCCCCGCCCCCGCGATCGGCTCCTCACCACCGCCCACCCTTGCGGGGCTCCTCACCCCCATGGGGCGCCGCCACTTCGCCTTCTCCTCCGCCGAGGAGGCCGCAGCCGAGCGCCGCCGCCGCAAGCGCCGGCTCCGCATCGAGCCGCCGATGAACGTCCTCCGCCGCGGGCCGCCTCCCCCGCGGGACCCCAACGCGCCCCGCCTCCCCGACACCACCTCCGCGCTCGTGGGCCCGCGCCTCAGCCTCCACAATCGCGTCCAGTCCCTCATCCGCTCGGGGGATCTCGACGGCGCCGCCGTCGCCGCCCGCGCCGCCGTCTCCTCCCGCGTCCGGCCCACCGTCTTCACCTGCAACGCCGTCGCCGCGGCCATGGTCCGCGCCGGGCGCCACGACGACTCCGTCGCCCTCTTCGAGTTCTTCTTCCGCCGCTCCAACATCGTCCCCAACATCGTCTCCTACAACACCCTCATCCTCGCCCACGTCGAGGCCGCCCGCGTCGACGACGCGATGCAGGTGTACCGCGACATGCTCGCGTCCGCGCCCTTTTCCCCCTCCGCCGTCACCTACCGCCACCTCACCAAGGGCCTCGTCGCTGCCGGCCGCATCCGCGACGCCCTGGATCTCCTTCGTGAGATGCTCAACCGCGGTGGTGGTGCTGACTCGCTCGTCTACAACAACCTCATCGCTGGCTACATCGACCTCGACGACTGGGGCAGGGCCTTCGAGCTCTTTAACGAGCTCACCGAGAGGTGCGTTGTCTACGACGGAGTCGTCCACACCACCTTCATGGAGGGCTACTGGAAGCAGGGCAAGGACAAGGAGGCCGTGGACAACTACCAGTCCCTGCTCGCACGGGGCTTCAAGATGACGCCGGCCACCTGCAACGTCCTGCTCGAGACACTCTTCAAGCATGGCAAGGACAAGGAGGCCAACGACCTGTGGGAGACCATGATGGACAACCACACACCACCAAGCTTCATTGGCATCAACGCCGAATCCTACAATGTCATGGTCAACCAGTGCTTTAAGGAGGGCAAGTTCCAGCAGGCAATTGAGGTATTTCACCGCCAGCCCAGGAAGAATGTCCAGATGGATGTTGGTTGCTTCAACAACATCATTGGTAAGCTCTGTGGGAACGGGATGCTTGCTGAGGCAGAGAAGCTCTTTGAAGAGATGGAGACCAAGTCGGTCCTTCCAGATGTGTACACCTACACTTACCTTGTTGACTCGTGCTTCAAGGAAGGCCGTGTGGAAGATACCATGCAGTATTTCTATAAAATGGCAGATGGGAGGGAGCATGGGCCAAAGTTCAATATTGGTTTCTTCAACCGTATGTTTGAAGGACTTACAGAGGCTGGCCGGATTGATGATGCCTTGAAGGTGTATGGGAGGATGCCTGACAAGGAGATCAAACCAAACACAGCAACCTTTGAAATCCTTGTCAAAGCCTTATGCAAGGAAGGGGACTTGGATCGAGCACGGGACCTAGTGATGGACATGGCAAGGGGTGGTGTTGTGCCTCCTCAAGAGTTCCGTGACTCTGTTGTTGACATTTTCAAGAAGTCTGATCGCCAGGAAGAAATCGAGAAAGCTTTGGAAGAAAAGCCTTTGCCAATACCTCAGCCAAGGACAGAGTATCAGCCGAGAACAGAGAATCGCCCTCGCAATGCAATTGGTGTTGCTCAAGGGAAAGAACCTGGCTTTAGCTCAGGTCCACCAGTGCAGCCTGGATTTGGTTACTCTCAACAGCAACGGGCAGCATTTAAAGACACTCAAAATCAGCAGCTTGAGTTTGACTCATCTCGGCAATGGCATTCAGGTTTTGGTGCTCCTCAAGCGCCGCACCCAGGATATGGTGCACCTCGGCATGTACAGTCTGCAGTTGCTTCCCCTCGGCCACCACGGCCACAGTTTGGTGCTTCTCAGGGTGTATCAGGGTATAGCAACCATCAATCACAAGCGGGGTATGGTTCCCAGCTGCCTCAGTCAGGATATGGCTTTGCGCCTCACCAAGAACAAGTAGGATTTGGAAATCAAGTACCACCTGCACCGCCTGCATATGTGGCTTCCCAAAGCCAACCTTCACATGGTACACACTGGAGCCAGAGTTATGGATCACCCCAAGGCCAGCTGGGGTATGGCGTTCCTCAAGGGCTGCCACATGCTTCTCATTTGCCACAGCACCAGGCAGATTTTGGTGTGCAACAGGTCCAAAATAATAATGGGTTTCCTCGTTCGCAGCAACAATCAAATTCTGTAGCTCGTCATGGGCAGACTGATGTAAGCACAATTGAAGGTGAATCAAAGTTTGGCGGTTCATATTGGCAACAAAGCAATGGCAACCTTTGAAATCCTTGTCAAATCCTTATGCAAGGAAGGGTACTTGGATCGAGCACTGAAGTTGACAAAGGGTCAAAGTTTGTCATATCCGCAATCCACTGAAGTCTGAAGTATTCACAGCCTGCTCAAACCCCTTAAATTATTTGTAAGTTTGTTTCCCCTTTCTTGCTAATCCCACGGAACAGTTCCAGTACATGATTAGTAGACTATGCTGCCTTTCTTTAAATAAATGGATAGCTGAAATCTTCAGATGGATTTTGATGGACATTACCATCAACATTTATTCCTTGCATTTCTCCTGATATCATTATTATATCTTCCATTTCTGCGGAATCTGGACTAGTTTATTTTTATAAAATTATAACATATTATTTCAAGAGTTAAGTACCAAATAGATCAATTTTTACTTAAACTAAAAGGATTCCACGAAGTGACTTACCATCATATGATATTTCAGAAAGTTTAACAAGTGCATCCAAAAGGTCCTTTTCTTGGGCCTGATTCAGGGAATGTACAAAATGTCACCGAAGCACACAAAATTTTTTTTGCAATAAGAGTATATGGATGCAAATTAAGCACTGCCTGCCTCCGCTGGCCAGCGCTGCCGCCCCTCCGCAGCCTTCCAGCCACCGCAAAGAAGCGACGCCTCCTCAAGCCTGGTGCTGCTGCATCGACCAAGAACCTGTCTTACCAGAGACTACTTCAGATTTTACTATTTCTTACCAGAGATTACTTCTGATTTTAATACTTGTTTGGAGTTACTTTGGAACGCATAAATGCTTTGTTTGCACCTTACTGCTGGAATGCACGAATGTTTAGAGTTGTTGTAGGTAAAACCTGTCTTGCTGTCAAAGTAGTTGCTTCTGAAATCTGAATAGAGACTAGTGGTTCTTTTAAATGCTTCCGATATTCCTGTACAGATTGAAAAAAAATGATTGTTCCTGTTTATGGTTTAATATGCTCTTGTTGTAATGCATCTGAATAGAAATGAGTTACTGAATGATTGATTTCATATACTAATGTGTGTTTGTGCTCATGTAGGAACTAGCAATTTAGGATTCCTATGTTCAAGAAGTCCACCGGAGCTGTTTTTTTTTTTTTTGGTGAAGTGCAACCTGCTGGAACAAGTCAATTGCAAGGATCAGTTGATGAATGGTGCTGATGGCTCTCCTTTTGGTTGTGACTGTGATTGATTCATCGATTGCGAACTTGTTGTAATGCATGTTGGAGCTCGATGGGACTTGTCATTTAAATTTGTTGCCGTTTAGACATTGACCAGTGAGGCATTTACCTTGGGGTTTGATCTTGTTCATCATGAGCTGAACACTGAACTTCTGAACCTGGTAGCTTTAGTGCTTGGTTTTGTATGCCATTAATGATCTATCATCTATGCATATTGAACTATCCTTGTATATAAGGATTATAAGCATATTCCTCTGAAGTCTGAATATATACTGTCTGTAAGACTGTGAAGCAGTGAGGCTGTTGGTGACTTGTGCTGCTGTGCAGTGCCTGCTATTAGCTGGCACAGGCGACCCGTGGGTACCGGGTAACCCGACGACTATGGGTTTGGGCAGGATATTAAACCTGTGACATGTTTTATATTCGCGGGTATAGGTTTGGGATGGCAAAACCCACTGGGTTTGTGCCCGCTGCCAACCCTATCTCTAAGTAGTCTTTCAACCTACAGATAATAAGATGGCCACACCTCATTGAAGAAAGACAGAAAAAATCCTTGTTACTTCATCTTTTGTAGAATGGAATTATCATGGGCCAAATGACCCAAGGAATACACAGATGGGATGGAATAAAGAATATAATACACTGCAACTAGGAGGAAATATAAGATAGAGTGCTACAATTATGGAGAGAGGCTATGTATGAAATCTTAATTTCTAAGACACGTCACAGGACAGCACAATATCAAAAAGGCAATCAAATGAACTTTCAAAGGAGTTCTGCTGCAGCTAAGTTCTGCCTTTGGACTGCAAGGATAAGTCATGTACCTTGTGTACAAGGCAGAGGTTAATTATTTCAGAACCATGTTCCAAATCTGAGTCCTTATTCCAGCCTCTGATACTTAATCCCGTACTCTATGTCCGTAACACCCAGACTTGTAGATACCCTCATCCCAGCACTTCAGCTTTCCTTTTCCCAGATTCTTTCCTAGCATGAATCATGCTGCATGATCAACAGAGGAAGGAATTTAACCAGCATTCGGTTCGCTATGCTTTTCTTGAAAAATGGGAGATGAAGTACATCCAGACTTCACTTTTACAGGATATCGTCACAGGTCACACTATAAGTGTATCTTCGGACACAACTACAGAATATGACTCTATCATTGGTCCCACATAACCTAATTTGATTAAAACACAAACCGAACACTCACGACTAGTGCCATGAGCAATAGCACTGATGCTTATAAAGCATCTGATGGAATTAATAACTTGAAAGAATGGTAGCTCTTGTTTATCAAATGAAAAGGTTCAGATAAAGTAAGGACTGGTTCAAGCAATGTGCCTCTACTCAGCTCATCTTGCGAAAAGGGAAGAAAAATGAAAACCTGAACTGCAATAAGTATTGCATTTTGCAAGATAAAAAGTGACATTTTAGCCTCAGTTATGATAGGAAATTTATTTATATGCACAACCTCAGACTTCATTCACTTCTTGTATCCCTGTAGAAAACAACAACAACAACAAAATATGCTGATATTACAACATGGAAACATGTGTATACTGTATACTTCTTGAGAGCATGTAAAAGGATATGATTCTATAAACATTTTCTTTATCATTTTTTTACACGCAATTAATTCAGAGAGTTCAGACTCCATAAGGAAACGTTAACAACAAAGAGAGAGTGGAAGTTAACGTCTAATACATCTACGTAAGGCGGTTGCAACATGCTCCCTGCTGCCTCAAGTTTGAACATTATTTGCTTTCATTTGAGTATTTGACCAAACGTGTTAACTGAACTCTCCACCTTCACTAGTCATCAGTATTCCTTGAGGATGAACTGTTCTAAGAGTTAAAATCATAGCTTTGCAGTGATGTATGCAATGTGCAATGAATTTTGACTCATTATAATGCCCTTTGTATAAATACAAAAGTTCATTATCAGCCAACCAGTTGGTGTGAACAGTTGGCACCTGCTCCTGCTAGAAAAAAGAGGCACCAGATACTCTCTCTTTGTCACAATGGTTTGCTTAACAAACACTCATTTCTAATCAACTAGGAAGTGTTGCAGACCCTTGTGTATTTTATTATATCATGGCACTTCAAGTTAGCATCACTTTTCAAGTCCCTCATTGACAGAACGATGAGATAGATATGCTAACCCTGAGTTCTGGATTACTAATTTATGGATTAATTGATATAAAACTTTGTCAGTTTGCTGTTGTTACTTGGGCGTTGTGGATTAACAGAAACAAGATGACCGTAGAAACAAAATTCCCTTTGTCTCCTATTGACGTTTTGTATATTGAAATATTCTTGCAGAAGTGTGGGACACACCTGCGTGAAGATCTTTGGAATAGAACTTTGTCTGACCAAAAGATCTTTGGAATCGCATTCCACGTTTCCACACTTCAAAGTAGCTTTCTACGAAGAAACAGGTAATATATGTAAAATTAATAGGACATGTGGGCATTAATTTATTCTCCAGTCTAGTCAAATGTATGGTGAAAGTTAAGTCTGTACTTACAAAACTCTCACAACTTCACAAGCATCTTGGGAATTTACTAGCCCACCATTTCAAAGAACTCTGCTTCAGGAGTAAAATGGAAGCAGTTATTCACATTCCTTAACTACCAACAGTGTCGCTGCTGCTCTACCTTAGTCCCCTCCAGCGGCCTGCAGCACAAGAGCAAGTAGATCTGTAGATGAAGAAGCACCGATAGGCTGGCTGGAGTTTTGGAAGATTACCATAGAGGTTCTGGACAGATGGTAAACAAGCAAAAATCTGCTGTATTCTTCAGTGCTAACTCTGATATGGAGATGAAGCAGATTGTCAGGGCATCACTTATGATTGAGAAGGAAGCTTTGGGGGAGAAGTACCTGGGTTTGCCGACTGTAGTGGGCCGGGCTGCTGAGGCTACTTTTGACTACTCTGCAAATAGGATTAGGAGCTTTATCCATGGCTGGGGTGCGAACAACTTGAGCTGCGCTGGCCGGGAGGTGCTCTTGAAGGCTAATGCCCAGGGGGTTCCGACATACCTGATGAGCTGTTTCAAACTGCCAGCCCCTCTGAAAATGAAAACCTACATTGCAAACTACTGGTGGGGTAGCTCCATAGATAATCACAAGATCCACTGGCAGAGATGGTCTAAATTGACTGCACTGAAGGGAGATGGTGGAATGGGCTTTCGTGATCTCCCTCTGTTCAATGAGGCCATGTTGGGGAAGCAAGGGTGGCGACTGGTCACAAGGCCGAACTCTCTGTGTATCACCAACATCACCGACGAGGACGTCATCCGTTGCTTCCAGAACGGGCTCTTCTCGAAACACACGTACCACAACTTCGGGCGCAACAGCCCGACTACTGCTGTGGAGCTGCGTGACATGATGGCATGGTGGACTCACCAGGAGGATGAGGAGAACGACCATTTCCCCAAGCGCAACCACGACAAGCAAGGCAATGGCAACGGCCACTTCGACAAAAGCCAGCGGAACCACTCGGGGAACACCCGAAAGCGCAAGCCAGGCAATGAAGTCACGGCTGTTGAGAGCAATCCGCATGGCAAGAAGTCGGGGAACAACCAAGCACAATACGAGCAAGTCATGCACAAATAGTGCCCGATACACCCGAAGTCGAGACACACGCTCTTCGAGTGTGTCACCATATGCAAGTCACTGAATGCACCACCCCTCCCTCAGGGAGTAAAGCAAAAGGACCAGGAGGACGACGAGGGAGGTGACAAGTCGGGGGCTCAAGACTTCCAGGATCCGAAGAACGTCGTCAATGTCATCTTCGGCGGAGATGACAGGTTCCCCTCCAAGCACGCGCAAAGTTAACCTTGCGCGAAATACTCTCTGTGGAGCCGGCCATGACAAGGCCTCTGAGATACAGCGAGGTCTCCTTTTTCAGGGACAATCAATGGACCAGCTTCTCCAAGCCGGAAAAATTCCCGCTCGTCCTAGACCCTGTCGTAGCGGGCTCACAGCTCACCCGAGTACTCATCAATGGTGGGAGCGGCCTCAACCTGCTTTTCGCGAGTACTCTGAAGAAGATGGGACTGGACATCTCCAAGATGCTCACTCCTAGCAAAGCTCCTTTCTACGGCATTATCCCGTGTAACGCGGCTACACTACTCGGGTCAGTGGTCCTGCCAGTCACCTTCGGGATGAAAGACAACTACCGCACCGAGTATATCAAGTTCGAGGTGGCAGATTTTGACTCATCATACCATGCCATCCTTGGCAGACCGGCACTAGCCAAATTCATGGTCGTGCCCCACTACATCTACCTGCTACTCAAAATGCCAGGCAAGACAAGCGAACTCACACTCCGTGGCGACCTGAAGAAGTCGTACGACTGCGATCAGGAGGCGGCCGAGTACGCCACGACATCACGCGTGCCAGAGCTGACCAACTCAGAGATGGAGATCTCCATCCAGCGGCCTAGCCAGTCGAGGGTTAAACCCAACCCCAGCGGCGTCGGCATCAAGGCCATCCAGCTGCAAGAAGGCGACTCGTCCAAGACTGCTTTGATCGGGGGTAGCTTGGGTGATAAATAGGAAAGCGCGCTCGTCAGCTTCCTTAGGGCTAACCGTGGTATATTCGCATGGAAACCAGCGGATATGCCAGGGGTACCCAAGGAGTTGATCGAGAACTGCCTAAAAGTCGACCCTAAAGCCACTCCGAAGAAGCAACGACTACGACGCTTCGCCCCCGACAAGAGGGAGGCCATCAAGAAGGAGCTAGCAAAACTACTCGCGGTTGGTTTTATTAAAGAAGTGTACCACCCCGAGTGGTTAGCCAACCCTGTACTAGTCTTGAGAAAGAATAATAATGAATGGAGGATGTGTTTGGATTATACAGATCTCTACAAACACTGCCCGAAGGACCCCTTCGCGCTCCCACGCATCGACCAAGTCATCGACTCCACGGCTGGCTGTGTCTTACTCTCCTTCCTCGACTGCTACTCGGGCTACCATTAGATAGCTCTCAAGGAGGAAGATCAGATCAAAACGGCGTTCATCACCCCCTTTGGAGCATATGCATACACTACAATGTCATTCAGGTTGAAGAACGCAGGAGCCACCTATCAACGGGCCATCCAACTGTGCGTTGCGGGCCAGCTACACTGCAACGTTGAAGCTTACGTGGATGACATGGTCATCAAGACTAGATCCCACGACGAGTTAATCACTGATCTTGAGGAGACATTCAACAGTTTGTGACGGTTTCGATGGAAGCTTAACCCGACGAAGTGCGTCTTTGGTGTGCCACAAGGAAAACTACTCGGGTTCATTGTTAGTCACCGAGGAATTGAAGCAAACCCGGAGAAGATCAACGCCATCACAGCCATGGACGCTCCAAAGACAATCAAGTACGTCCAGGAGCTCACAGGCTGCATGGCAGCTTTGAATCGATTCATCTCCCGATTTGGAGAAAGGGGACTACCCTTCTTCGAATTGCTCAAGCTCCACGACAAATTCCACTGGACCGAGGAGGCAAACCAGTCGCCGCAAGATCTCAAGCACCATCTGCAGTCGCCATCCATCCTAACGGCTCCCCAACTAGGCGAGAATCTACTACTCTACATCGCCGCGACTACTCACGTAGTCAGTACGACAATCGTGGTGGAACGACAGGAAGAAGGACACGCCTTCGGGGTGCAGCAACCAGTTTACTTCATCAGCGAAGTCCTCTCTAAATCTAAGGTTCATTACCCAATGATCCAGAAAATTCATTACGGTATACTCATCACTTCCAGGAAGCTCCGCCACTACTTCGATGCATACAATATCCTGGTGGTCTCCGACTTCCCTTTGGCGGATATCCTCCACAATCGGGATGCTACCGGGCGCATCTCCAAGTGGGCCATGGAGCTGGGAGCCCTCACACTCGACTTCAAGCCCCGGACAACCATCAAGTCGCTGGCACTAGTCGATTTCATGGTGGAGTGGTGAGAAAACCAAGTGGAAGCCCCAACCAACCAGCCAGAGCATTGGGTCATGTACTTTGACAGATCACTCAAGCTTGGTGGCGGTGGCGCAGGAGTACTTTTCAGCAGCCCGAGAGGAGAACAGCTCAAGTATGTGTTTCAAATACTATTCGAGGTCTCTAACAACGAAGCCAAGTACAAGGCATTACTGCACGGGCTACGCCTGGCTGTCTTCCTGGGCATCAAGCGACTACTCATCTACGGTGATTCCTTTCTGGTGGTTCAACAAGTCAACAAGGAGTGGGACATCAATAAGGATACCATGGATGCTTATGTTACGGAAATACGCAAGCTCGAGAACAAGTTCTCGGGATTGGAAATTCACCATGTGATTCGCGCCAACAATGTGGGCGCGGATGTGCTCTCCAAACTGGGTTCTGATCGAGCTAATGTCCCACCAGGAGTTTTCGTTCACTAGTTGCATCACCCTCCCAACAGGACACCAGACTCAAGTTCCATTGCTCAGGGTCCCAAGGAACCTGACCGAGAGGGCTTGATGATCGAGGTCGACTGGAGGGTGGCCTTCATCGACTACATGCAGGAGCACAAACTACATCCCGGCGTCGACCCAAAAAGCGCTGAAGCTACTCACATCCTAAGGCGCAGCAAAGGGTATGTTCTAGTCGGGGGCAACCTGTACAAGCGTGGATCAACATCAGGCATACTCATGAAGTGTGTCAGCATGGAGGAGGGCAAAGAGATACTCCAAAAGATTCATGAAGGCGTGTGCGGGAACCACGCAGCTTCTCGCACACTAGTCGGCAAGGCGTTTCGATCTGGTTTCTACTGGCCGACTACTCTGGCAGATGCTGAAGCACTCGTTCACCGGTGTACCAACTGCCAATTCTTTGGCAAACAACCTCATGTTCCGGCTCATAACCTCGTCACCATACCACCTTCATGGTTGTTTGCATGCTGGGGCCTGGACATGATAGGGCCCTTAACAACTGCGCTAGGAGGTTTCACAGACGTGTTTGTGGCTATCGATAAGTTTACAAGGTGGATCGAGTACGAGCCAATCGCAACGCTCACTGCAAATCGAGTGGTTAATTTCATCCGCGACATATTACACCGCTTTGGCTTCCCCAACACTATCATTACAGATTTGGGATCCAATTTCCACTCGCATCAGCTCTGGGATTTCTATGAACGTAGTTCCATTAAAGTCAAATATGTCTCAGTGGCTCACCCGCGGGCCAATGGCCAGGTTGAGCGCGCCAGTGGCTTGATTCTTGATGGATTGAAGAAAATACTCTATGAAGAGAAGAACAAAAAGGGCGGCAAGTGGATCGATGAGATCTCATCAGTAGTCTGGGGGCTTCGCACACAACCAAGCAAAGCTACAGGACAGTCATATTTCTTTCTCGTACACGGGTCTGAAGCTATATTACCTCCTGATGTATGTGGAAGCCTCCACGACTGGAGATGTTTAAAGAAGGCAAGGCTGACACTGAAAGACATCTTGAGCTTGACTCAGCAGAGGAAATCCGATGCAACGTATTGTTCGAGTCGGATTGCTACTTACAAGGAGTTCGTCGTTATCACGACAGGAACATTCAACGACGCTCTTTCAATGTTGGTGATATGGTTCTGCGACGAATCCAGGATGATACCGGGCTACACAAGCTTAACTCACGATGGGAAGGACCTTTCATTGTGCACAAGGTTACAGGCCCTGGATCTAATCGCCTGCAGTACCCTGATGGCCAGGAGGTACCAAATTCTTAGAATATTGAGCATCTACGTTGTTTTCATCCTTGATCAACTGGGGACATCTTCTATTGGTGCATAACAATTGATACTTCCAGTACAACTCCGTTTTACTGGTTTACGACTGGTATTACGTGCAAGTTTGCTAAAGGGGCATCGCTCCCATATTTCCAGTACCTAATTACTAGTTTCCAACTAGTCTCTTAGGTTACTGAAGGAGTCTTGCGCTCATACTTCTAGTACAACTCCATTTTACCAGTTTACGACTGGTACTATGCGCAAGTTTGCTGAACGGGCCTCGCTCCCTTATTTCCAGTAACATATTAATAGTTTTCGACTTGTACACTATGTTATTGAAGGGGCCTCGCTCCCATGACAAGAAGTATACTAGCTGACGACTAGTTCTACAAATGTTCGACTACTTCGACTACTTGTCTTGACTACAATCCTAGTCGGGATCGACTCCGACTAGATGCCTTCATCGACTGTTCAAGCACCAGCGGCTACGTGCTCAATGCCTGGGCTTGGGGGCTAGCGCCACCGTTCTGCTACGACTACTTTATGCTTATCATCTGGCCCCTGGCTCGGGGGCTCGATGGGACCGGGCACTCAGCGTGCTTCAAAGGACAGGTTTCATGTTTCAATACTGAACGCTGTAAAACTACTCGACAACACCCAATTCAAGAGGCTTTATAAGATTTATCTTGGGGAGATATTTGTTAACCATTATTCCTGGGATTTTATTCCGAATTAAGGGTTTTTTTTCATATTACCCAGAGGTCTTATCCAAGCATTGACTCAGGGAACAAAGATTGATTTGAGAGGTAACTTCAGGCGTTTGTTGGAGACGTAATTTGTTTAACCATTTTCTCAAGGATTTTATCCCGACAAAAGAAGTTTTCAAATTTACTGAACCGATTTGTCCATGTTCTACATCAAATTTCCGATGCCATATGTTGCATGCCACGATTCTTTGGATCCTTTACTCCAATCCTTGGGGATTTGGATTCAAGGCTCGGTGGCTGTGGGACACGTGTCATCGGTGATTTATTTTTCCAATTTGCTGGAAGATAAGGATAGAAGACTCAAGATTAAATTGACCCTCAGCCTGATTCTACGAGTCAACCTAAGGCTGGGGGGCTACTCCATATGGAGTGCGAGTTTAATGCACCACATATAAAGAAGACTGGACAACTACTCGGGGCATGAGCATCTCACAGCCTCGACGCAGCTAAGGAAGTACTCGGAGGACACCATCAAGATGAAGTTTGGGAGAATTTGAAGACGCCTTCAGAAGTACTCGGATGCCTGCAGTACTCGGCTACGAAGAGCTCGGGAGCTTGTCAGACCCGGGCACACGGGACTATCCACATGGCACGCTTCTCCTAGGATACGGGATGGGACATGGCCCACGCCCTACATCTGTTGTAACTACTCGTAATGTAGTAGGATTACTCGTATAGTAGTAAAACTAGTCGGACACGGTAGGAAACTACCCGAGAAGTACTCAGGTAGGACTCCTGGGCTTGTACCCGACTAAAACTTCCATGTAAACCTGTCCCTCCAGACTATATAAGGGTGGATAGGGACCCCCTCGGGAACAATCATCATCAAAGGCAATACAAACCACACAGGACGTAGGGTATTACGCTCTCAGTGGCCCGAACCTGTCTAAACCTTGTGTTCCTTTGCACCTTCGAGGTCCTAATCTCGGCGACACGCTACCTACAAACTCACCACCTCGGGGGTATCCCTCGGTGGGCGTGGCGGTAAAACACCGACACCCCATTTTTCACAAGTATTCGGACTTGCATGACGACTCCGAAACCTTTTCGGTTTGACATCTGGGCCTGACCGTAACCTCAACGCCGCAGGACCGGTTCGTGTACCGGAAGGGCATGAGCCCTCTGAGCTACTTGAATACCACTCCCGCTTTGTGGCCTTCACACAAGAACTGTCTTTTCAGGAAGGCAAGCCTCTCTCTCCCATTGCGGAGGAGGAAGAAGGCACGACAATACTCGTCGACTATAGCTCCAGTGGAGACTTTTCGCCGCAACATCACGTCTACATGGCCTCCCTCCACGAGCGTGGTGATGATGACGAACTAGGAAGACACTACGACGATGAACTACTCGCGGATTTCTCCGCCGATGAGCACACGGTGGATACCCTTCAAGATGAAGACGAGGAGCATAAAAATCCGGAGGATCAAGAACGCCAAGCGTGCCAAGCGCAGACAGAACCCGGAAGCCCGCGCACAGAACCCACCTCACCGCAGAAACCTCAACAGTGCGCTATCGTTCAACTGGACCAGCAGGACCCCATGCCGTCGTTGCAGTGCAGCCGCTCAAGATCAGAGCGTCACTTGAGCTCCATCCCCCAGGTTAGTTGCACCCCAGGAGGAGGACCCAACCCTCGAGGGAACGACAACCGCCACCACAACCAAGACAATCGGGGTGGCCACGGACACCAGAACGCCCAGGAATCTGCACGCGGCCACGCTGGCCAAGAAGTCCAACAACCTCCACGTCAGTCAGGCAACCATCAGGTTGCAAGGCCTCAAGCCGGCGATCACTTTGCGAGAGGTCTCCGCGATTTCCCTACAGTCGACCTAAGGCAAAAGATCAACAAAGGTTGTGATGCTCGAGACATCATCGACTCGAGACGCCGCGAGCGCGGCGGTGATCCACGCGACATCGACGATAGTGATCGCTTCTCAGCTTTCCCCGCGACATCACCTCCCGCGACTGCCCAAGGGAGTTCAAGCTAGTCGGCATCACCAAGTACGACGGCAAACAAGACCCACGGGAGTGGATTCGCTGCTACTCCACCGCCATTGAAGTATCAGGCGGCTGCAACATGACCAAGATTATCTACTTCCCAATGGCGCTTGAATCTCCATGCAGGTACTCGCCATGACTTGTCACATGTCAAGCAGGAGGAGAATGAGACCTTGAGGTCCTACACCAGGCGCTTCTTTGAGATGCGCACCATCATCACCAACATCACCGACGAGGACATCATCCACTGCTTCTGAGCTTTCCCCGCGACATCACCTCCCGCGACTGCCCAAGGGAGTTCAAGCTTGTCGGCATCACCAAGTACGACAGCAAACAAGACCCACGGGAGTGGATTCGCTGCTACTCCACCGCCATTGAAGTATCAGGCGGCTGCAACATGACCAAGATTATCTACTTCCCAATGGCGCTTGAATCTCCATGCAGGTACTCGCCATGACTTGTCACATGTCAAGCAGGAGGAGAATGAGACCTTGAGGTCCTACACCAGGTGCTTCTTTGAGATGCGCACCACCATCACCAACATCACCGACGAGGACATCATCCACTGCTTCCAAAATGGCCTTGGCTCGAAGAACATGTACCGTGACTTCGGCCACAATCACCCCAAGACTGTCATGGAGCTTCGCGACATGATGCAGGGTTGGGCCAACTAGGAGGACGAGGAGAATGATCGCTTCGGCAAGCGCAACAACGGCAACCGCTCTGACAAAAGCCAGCGGAACTACTTGGAACCCCTCCCAAAAGCGCAAGCCAGACCATGAAGTCACGGCTGTAGAATGCAACACGCGTGGTAAGAAGTCGGGGAACCAGCAGGATCAGTTCGAGAAGATCCTACACAAGCAATGTCCAATGCACCCGAAGTCCACGCACACACTCGTCAGTGCATCAGCCTCTGCAAGTCTCTCAACGCACCTCTCCCTGATGAGGACGAAAAGGGGAAGGACAAAGAAGATGAGGAGGGAGACAAGTTGGGGGCCTGGGGGTATCAAGACCCCAAGAACGTCGTCAATGTTATCTACGGCGGCGACGACAGCTTCCCAACCAAGCGTGCGCAGAAGCTTACTCTGCGCGAGATCTTATCCGTCGAGCCAGCCATACAACGGCCCTTGAGATACAGCGAGGTCCCGATTTCTTTCTCTTGAGAGGATCAGTAGACCAGCTTCTTCGAGCCGGGAAAATTCCCGCTTGTCCTGGATCCTGTAGTGGCCAGCTCACAGCTCACCCGAGTACTCATCGATGGTGGGAGCGGCCTCAACCTGCTCTATTCGAGTACTTTAAAGAAGATGGGGCTGGACATCTCCATGATGCTCACCCCAAGCAAAGCTCTATTCTACGGCATCGTTCCAGGAAACACGGCTACGCCCCTTGGTGCGGTAACACTACCAGTTACCTTTGGGACAAAGGAAAACTACCGTATGGAGTACATCAAGTTCGAGGTGGCGAACTTCGAGTCCTCATACCATGCCATCCTCGGCAGATCTGCTCTGGCCAAATTCATGTTCGTACCCCATTACATCTACCTGCTTCTCAAGATGCCGGGCAAGATAGGGGTCCTCACCTTCCGCGGCGACTTGAAGAAGTCGTAAGACTGTGATCAAGAGGCAATCGAGTACGCCTCGACTAAACGCGTGCTAGAACCTTCATCTGAAGTCTTCGTGGCAGCGTAGCAGCTCTCCCAGTCGGAGATGGTGATTCTAGCTGTACCTCCACAGAAGAAGCTGGGCCAGTCGACGGTGAAGCCCAACACCAGCGAAGTCAACGTGAAGACCATCCAACTGCAGGAGGGCGACTCGTCTAAGACAACACTCATCAATGCCGGGCTGAACGACAAATAGGAACTCACGCTCGTTGACTTCCTTAGGGCTAACCGACACATATTTGCATGGAAACCAGTAGATATCCAGGAGTGCCCAAGGAGTTGATCGAGCATTAGCTAAAAGTCGATCCAAAAGCCACCCTAAGAAGCAACAACTGCACCGGTTCTCCCCCGATAAGAAGGAGGCCATCAAAAAAGGAGTCAGCAAAACTACTCGCAACAAGTTTCATTAAAGAAGTCTACCACCCAGAGTGGTTAGCTAACCATGTACTCATTTTGAAAAAGAATAACGGTGAATGGATGATGTGTGTGGATTATACCGATCTCAACAGGCATTGCCCAAAAGATTCTTTCGTGCTCCCACGCATCGACCAAGTCATCGACTCCACGGCTGGCTGCATCCTGCTCTCTTTCTTTGATTGCCACTTGGGCTACCATCATATTGCCCTCAACGAAGAAGACCAGATCAAGACAGCATTCATCACCCTGTTTTGAGCATACGCCTACAAGACTATGTCCTTCGGACTGAAGAATGCAGGGGCTACATATCAACGAGCCATCTATTTTTGCCTCGCTGATCAGCTACATCGCAACGTTGTTACATGGATGACGTGGTCATCAAGACCAGAAACCATGATGTCTTCATCTCCGACCTCGAGGAAACCTTCAACAGCATGCGCAAGTTCCGGTAGAAGCTCAACCCAACCAAGTGCATCTTCGGCGTACCGTAAGGGAAACAACTTGGTTTCATCGTCAGTCATCAAGGAATTGAAGCTAACCCGGAGAAGATTACTGCCATCACAGACATGGGAGCTCCAAAGATGATCAAGGACGTCCAGAAGCTCACAGGGTGCATGGTGACCCTTAACAAATTTATCTCACGACTTGGGGAAAGAGGATTACCTTTCTTCAAGCTTCTGAAACGGCAAGACAAGTTCTAGTGGACAGAGGAGGTGGCGCAGGCGCTGGAAGATCTCAAGCACCATCTTCAGTCGCCCCCGTCCTCACGGCTCCATTACCAGGCGAGAAACTACTACTATACATCGCCGCGCCTACTCACGTCATCAGCACAGCCATCGTGGTGGAGGACCCTAAAGAAGGCTATGCATTTGGTGTGTAGTGGCCGGTATATTTTGTCAGTGAAGTCCTCTCTGAATCTAAGGTTCGTTACCCGTCAATTCAAAAAATTCTCTACGCTATACTCATCACTTCCAGGAACCTTCACTACTACTTCGACGAATACAAGATCTCAGTTATCACTGATTTCCCATTGGCGGATATACTCCATAATCGGGACGCCACTGGATGCATCTCCAAGTGGGCAGTTGAACTGGGGCCTCTCAGCATTGACTTCAAGCCTCGCACCGCCATCAAGTCGCAAGCACTAGTCGATTTCATGGTAGATTGGCGAGAAAATCAAGTTGCAGCTCCAGCCAAGATGCCCGAGCATTGGGTCATGTACTTTATTGGTTCTCTCAAGCTCGGAGGCGGCGGCGCAGGAGTTCTTTCCATATCACCAACAGGCGAACAGCTCAAATACGCCTTCCAGATACTATTCGAGGTCTCCAACAACAAAGCCGAGTACGAGGCATTACTACATGGGCTCCGCCTGGCAGTCTCTCTTGGCATCAAGCGACTACTCATCTACAACGATTCCTTGCTGGTAGTCCAATAAGTCAACAAGGAGTGGGACATCAACAAAGAAACCATGATGCGTATGTTGCTGAGATACGTAAGTTGGAGAACAAGTTCTCAGGCCTGAAAATCATCCATGTGATCCGGGATAATAATGTGGGGGCTGATGTGCTCTCGAAGTTGGGCTCCGATCGAGCAAAAGTCCCACCAGGAGTATTCATCCACGAACTACATCACCCGTCTATCAGGCGACTAGATCCTGTGATCATCAATCCAGGTTCATCAGAACCTAGTCGAGAGGTCATGACGATCAAGGTCAGCTGGCGGGTACCATTCATCGACTTCATCAAAGACCAGAAGCTACCCCCAGGTGTTGATGAAAAGAGTGCCAAGGCCGCACGCATCATCCGGTGGAGCAAAGGGTATGTTCTGGTCAACGACAAGTTATACAAACGTGGTTCAGCAACAGGCATCCTTATGAAGTACGTTCCAATTGAGGAAGCCAAAGAAATACTGCAAGAAGTTCATGAAGGAGTATGTGGCAATCACGCAGCGTCAAGGACACTAGTCGGGAAAGCATTCAGGTCTAGGTATTACTGGCCAACAGCTTTGGCTGATGCCGAAGATCTCGTTCGTCAGTGTACAAATTGCCAGTTTTTCGACAAGAAGGCTCATATCCCGACGCACAGCCTCATCACCATACCACCATCCTAGCCTTTCGCTTATTGGGGCCAGGACATGATTGGGCCTTTGATTACGGCGCCAGGAGGGAGGTTTTACCCATGTGTTGGTGGCCATTTATAAGTTTACAACGTGGATTGAGTACAAGCCGATTATAAAGATCTCCACGAATCGAGTAGTCAGCTTCATCTATGACATCCTGCACCGCTTTGGCTTCCCCAAGACTATAATCATAGATCTGGGATCTAATGTCCACTCGCACGAGTTCTGGGAATTCTACGAGAATAGCTCTATTGAAGTAAAGTACGTCTCGGTTGCTCACCCCCGGGCTAATGGCCAGGTTGAGCGCGCCAATGGCTTAATCCTTGACAAGCTGAAGAAAAGACTCTACAACGAGAACAACAAAAAAAGGGGCAAGTGGATTCATGAGCTCTCCTCGGTTATCTGGGGGCTTCGCACTCAACCAAAAAAGCCACAGGTCAATCACCGTTTTTCCTCTTCTATGAGTTAGCAGCTATCCTCCCTGCGGACATCATGTGGAAATCTCCAAGACTGGAGATGTATGACGAAGGCGAAGCTGATCAGGCAAGACATTTGGAGCTTGATTTGACAGAAGATGTCAGATGCAACGCGTTGCTACAGTCAGCTTGCTACCTACAAGGCATCCGACGCTACCACGTCCGCAACGTACAGGAGAGGTTCTTCAACATCGGTGATTTGGTCCTGCGTCGCATCCAAGACGAGATAGGGCTTCACAAGCTTAACTCACGATGGGAAGGGCCCTTCATCGTAACCAAAGTTACATGACCGGGGTCATACCGAATGCAAGACTCCGACGGCCAGGAGATACCAAACTCCTAGAACATCGAGCACCTACGCCATTTCTATCCCTATAGATAACTTGTGCACAAAGTTGTCAGCTGCAGTGCAGCATGTTTATCAATAAGAGTTGATTTGATCTTCAAACGACTACTTTTTGTCTCTAAGCTAGACTACAGAACTCGAGGGCTTTGGCCATGAGTACTAACAACGCGCTAACTACACCAAGTCACCAGAAGTACTCGGGGGGCAGTCGCCGCGAGTCCTTTATGAAGGAATACTTTCACACTTGTTGTACGGGTCGAAGCGCAAAGACTACTTGCGAATGACTCTGACTACTTTGAGTACTAGCCTAACGGTTTGTAGGAATCAACAGCATGAGTCACTGCGAGAAAGTCGAAGAGGCTCCCATGCCTACAAAAACAATCCAGCGTATCACACGGTGCGAGTAAATCCTCATTCGCTTATTCTCCCTGTATGGGACTTAACGCTGGACATCAAGTCATTAACTACCTCCAAAAGCGTGGCCTTCTGAGTAGTTCTGCATTGGGCATCCCACATTCTTTATCTGAGTAGTTTTGCTTGCCGTCGTACTTGGGGATCTCGAATGGTTTAAAATCCTTGGGATAGGATTTTTCAGTGATGTTGGAGGTGAAGGCGGGGAAGCGGTCGTTATCGTCGTCGTCGTGGTACCTATCGGGACGGTCCCTTCTCCTTGCCTCAATGATGCACCGCGCGTCGCGGCCACCATTGATCTCTGCCTAAGATCGATCGTGGGAGCGTCGTGAAGGCTGGCCTTGGGTGGAGCTTCACCTTGAGGCCTTGCGTCACGCCGGTTGTCAGGTTGGCGAGTGGATTGTTGTACCTCTTGCTCGATGTTGCCACATGCGGACTGTTGGCCCTGGTTGCGCTGGCGATTGTCCTTCCTTTAGTACTCGGGGCCTCCTCCGAGGGTGCGGCTGATCTGCGCAGTGTCACCATGGCGCTAAGACCTCGAGGGCATGTTTCGAGTGGAAGACACTGGATGTTGCCCATCGAGTTGCACGAACACGCGCTGGGTTAGATGCTGCAGCCTTTGTATCTGGGGGCTATTGGTAGTTGTTCAGCTAGGAGCGCTGCTTCTGCAATGGCACCAATAAGTGTACGATACTCCCAATCCGCAGCTGCTGCAAAAGCGTTGTTGAGGTTCTTTTGGTACATTGGGTTGCGAGCGCGGTTTTTCGTGTTACGCCTGCGCTGGGCGCGCTTGGCGTTCTTCAACCGCTGGATCCTTCTGTGCTCCTCGTTCTCATCCTGGGGACGCGTCCGCCGTACGCTCGTCGGCAGACACGTCTGCGAGTAGTTTGTCATCGTGCTCAGGATCTGGCTTGTCGTTATCCGCATTGCAAAGGGAAGCCATGTAGACTTGACGATCCAGCGAGTTGTCAGCCATATGGCTGTACTCGAGTAGCTCTGTGCTACCCTTTCCCTCTTCCGAGATGGGAGAGAGAGGTTTGCCTACCTGGAAGGGAAGTTCCTGCGTGAAGGCCACAAGGCGGGAGTCGTAGTCGAGTAGTTCAGAGAGCTCTAAGCCCATAGCATCATCCTGATTAGTCATCGCAAGAGCAAACTAAGGGGTTCCTGACCTTCCAACGAGGCCTACAACCGGGCCACGAATAAGCCTACACTTGCTTATGCCTGCTCCTCAGCCTCTTGCTGCGCAGCCGCCTACGGATGACTAACAGGTTAGCTAGTGGGATTTAGACTAAGCCCTTGCCACACACAAGGGTCGAGTGGTTGTACGATGAATTGGGTTAGGCAAGATGACACGTCAACTCGGTCCTTAAACAAGACAAAGAGGATATCTTCCATACTCAGCCACAAAGTCACGAGCCAAACTCCCAGGCATCCCACACAAGGAACCCTGATCCGCCCCATCTCCATGTAATCACCAACACTTGGTTGTTCATTAACACTTTCCAAAATCCGAACCCATGTGTATACCAACAACACACTCAACACATTTTATTTTTGAAACCAATTGCATTTGTAAAATGAGTAGTAAAAATGTCGAATAACAGGTCCTAAGCATTTAGCTATTATCAAGGTGATCGCATAAATAGAGCGCATCATATCGAGCATAAATCCTAGGTTATGTATCATCAGCGATATAATGGCTAATAAGGGGTGGCTCTCTAACTAGGTTTATAACTAAACCAAGCAGTAAAATAATTCAAGCATATATTTATATATAACTGGATGCAAGAAGTATTAGGCTTCTATGGGTTGTCTTTGAAAACTGGGATAAATATGATCAAAAGGGAATAGATTGGACTTGCTGTCTTCAAAGCCTTCGGGCAGCTCCTGCTTGCAGTACGGGGCTTCTGGCTCCGGCTCGCGGTACTGGCCTTTGTCCTCCGGCTCGCAGTGCTGGCCTCCAAACTCGTGCTCCTCCTCGATCACTCCGTCGGCTACGGCAATTACGCGCAAACAATAAACACAACACAACATAAAATTAGCTCAGAAGGAGATGAAAATAGAAGGAATGGATAGTATATGATTTGATAGGAATTTAGGAAAAAGAATCATGTGAATCGGAGTATATATGGTGGAGATATGAATTTGTAGTTGGTGGCTTCTAATTAAATCCTGAAGATAATTTGGACTCTTGGTTGCACGTGATTGGCTCAGGTGGGTTTTGCTTGCTTGGTCCTCTCGAATTAGCACCTCGTTTGGGCTTATTTTGTGGCCCAGGTAGGGAACGGAGGAGAGCGGGCACGGGAAGAACAAGGAAATCGTCCTTATTTCTCTGCGCCGCCATGGCATCGGGCATGAGCCCTCTGAGCTCCGCCGGAATGGTGCTCCCGTCCTCCGTTCACGAAGCCGAGGGCATGGGGAGAGAGGAGGGGGAGGGCATGGGGAGAGAGAGGAGGATGAGAGGGTTTCACTTTGGTGACTTTGGGCATGGGAAACATAGGTTGGCTCCGGTGGCCGCGGCAGCCATGGCTACGGCATTCTGGAGCTCGTGAGGAGCTTGCTGGTGGAAGCGAGAGGGAAAGTCGCGGGTTGGGGCTGGTAGAGGAGGGTCGGGAGGTACTCACCATCGAGGCAATGGAGCTGAGGTGGCCCGACGCCGGAGATCGACGAGGTGGCCCTTTTCTATGCGGGAACAGAGAAGGGGGAAATTGGAGCGGGGAGGAAGAAGAGCGGTGGAGCTGGCGGCTCGGCGGGCTCAGTGGTGGCGAGGGAGCGCAGCTAGGGTGGCTTTTATAGACGGGCAACGGTGAGCTCGGCTGGTGGCTCAATGGGGCGCCTTCAATGCTGGCGACTGTGGCTGCACGGCGACTTGCGGGCGTCGCGGTGCCGGCAACGTTGAAAGCGCGAGCAACGAGGCGGCAAAGCCGGCGAGGACGGCTGCAGTGGCGTGGGTGAGGTGGGAATGCGGCGGTGGCCGGCACGGCATGGTGCAGGCTGCAGCGTGCGGTCGCGTCACGGGGCCGGCATGTCGCGCGTGCGTCGTGTGAGAATGGGGTGAGGGCAAGCACAGCGGGGTGGGGGGGGGGTGGGGGGGGGGGGAGCTGGCTTGGTGAGCTTGCACGCGTGTGGATGCTGCAGCGCCTGCTGAAGCGCGAGCGAGAGCGAGCACGAAAAAGTCTTTGGTCTGTGAAGCTTGCATGCACATGAGTGTCGCTCGAAGCCATTATAAACGTATACAGGCTACTAAGAAGTGTTGAGTGTGTGCAGCTAGTGTGTCTGAGAGTGTACTGGCTAGGGAGGGAGCAATAGAGATTAGGAAAGGAGGAAGATGATTGGCTATCTTGATAGATTGAGAGAGAGGAAATGATTAAATAAAATTTAGGCAATGACCAAGGAGTTGAGCTCAAGAGATAAGTTTTGCAAATAGGCTTTGAAAATAGTTTTGAATTTGAGTGATTTTTGAATTTGAATTTTTGGGTTGTTACAGGTTTCATGTATATCAGTTACAACATACTTTTATGTTTACCATGCAGGGGACCTGATCTGGACCGTGCTGCTGGGCGATTTGGATAAAACTTCGATTAGTTGGCTTCACCAACAATCGCCAACAACTACTCCGACTTTGTGAAAACGCTCTACTACACGTCGCTGACTACAACGACTACTCGTCGGATTCGACTCCGACCAGTTGGGTTCATCCACAACCGTCGGCGACTACTGGACTTCATGAAGAATGCACGGCGACACGCTAGCGACTACTTCGACTACTCGTCTCGCCTACAAAACTAGTTGGAATCGACTCCGACTAGTCGGCCTCATCGACAGTTCAAGATTTTAGCAGCAACTTGGCCAATACCTAGGCTCGGGGACTGGCGCCACCGACTACTAGGCATATCCTATGCGATTCATCTAGCTCCCAGGCTCGGGGGCTGGATACGACACGGCTCTCAGCAACGAAGGTTTGATTTGAGCGGTAATTTAGGGTGCTTTTTGGTTCATTTTTTCAGGGAATTCATCCCAAAAAAGAGGTTTTCGAATTTACTGAACCAATTTGCCCATCTTAACCATCAAATCTTTACCGTCATATATCACATGCCACGATTCTTTGGATCCTTTATTCCAAACCTAGGGGGTTTGGATTCAAGGCTCAAGGGCTGCAGGACACGTGTCATCAGCGACTTACTTTTCAAATCTCTTGGAAGATAAGGACAAAAGACTCAAGATTAAATTGACCCTCAGCCTGATTCTACGAGTCAACCTAAGGCTCGGGGGCTACTCCATATGGAGTGCGAGTTTAATCGCACCCCATATAAAAGAAGACTTTACAACTAC
Organism: Panicum miliaceum; assembly: GCA_032594955.1. Taxonomy (NCBI): domain Eukaryota; kingdom Viridiplantae; phylum Streptophyta; class Magnoliopsida; order Poales; family Poaceae; genus Panicum; species Panicum miliaceum. The sequence continues at coordinate 15,152,443 of CM064059.1, forward strand.
TTGGGGCATGAGCACCTCACAGCCTCGATGCAGCTAGAGAAGTACTCGGAAGACACCTTCAAAATGAAGTTCAGGAGAACTCGAAGACGCCTTCAGAAGTACTCGGAGGCCTGCAGTACTCGACTACGAAGAGCCCGGGGGGCTTGTCAGACCTGGGACCACGGGACTGCATTAAGGATACATTAAGGATACATTAAGGAACTACCAGAAAAATATTCGGGTAGGACTCCTGGGCTCGTACCCGACTAGGATTTCCATGCAATCCTGTCCCTTCAAACTATATAAGGGCAGACAGGGACCCCCTCCAAACGGGGAATCACCGAGGAGATCACCTGATCACCACCAAAGGAAATACAAACCACACAGGACGTAAGGTATTACGGTCTCGGCGGCCCAAACCTGTCTAAACCTTATGTTCCTTGCACCTACGAGTTCCTAATCTCGGCGACACCCTACCTACAAACTCACTACCCAGGGGTATCCCTCAGTGGGCATGGCAGTAAAACACTGACAAGCCCCCATTTATCTACCCACTCATTAAAAGCATTAGCACATCTATGGTTGATGACACCATTACTTTTGTCATGCACAAATCTAACTAGATTAAAGTCTCCACCAATCAGGTATGGGCCACTCCACCCTTCCATGGCTTAATGGAGTTCATCAATAAACCTTTGTTTGCCCTCATAAGGACTTCCATAGATAGCAATAAACCTCCAGCTGAAGTTAGACTTCTTCTCTAGAACCGAGATAGATAAAAAGAACTCTCCTACAGCTCCTCTAGATATGCAAAAGATATCTGAATTAAAACCTACCAGGATTCCATCAGCTGAACCAGTAGCTGGAAGGAAATCCCAGGTAAAAGGAGTATTTCCTGTCAAGGACCTAAGCAGACTAGGAGAGAACTGGTCTTCTTTAGTTTCCAGGATTCCCACAAAATCAGCATGGCTACTTCTGATTTTATCTACTAAAGCAGGGATTCTTCCTATTTTTCCCGGTCCTCTAATATTTCATATCAGACCTATCATTTAACATTCCTTTTTGGTTTTTTCCTAACAGCTACCTTAGTCGAACCTTCTACTTTACCCTCTTCCTCTAAATCAGAAATTTTAATTTTACTAAGACTGTCAAAAGGGGTAACAAGGGCCTCTTCTTGTTCCTTCTCCAAATCTGCCCCAACTAGGCAATGAGCCCTACTACTGCAACTACAAGACTAGATAAAACCTTCACATCTACTTCTATCCATCTCCTGGATCACACTAATAACATCAGATTCCTCCTGCTGGCAATTAATGTCTACATCTATCACAGAAGCTACAGCAGATATCTCAGACTTAGATAAAACCGCAGAAACATAGCTTTTCTTACCTTTTGGTTCTTCTAAATTCACCTTTCTCTTCAAGGCTTGGGCTTTCTCAGCGGCAGTCCTGCCATCATCTATCACCTTGTTGCTCTTCCTCTGAGCTTGGATTGGAATCCACTTGTTTGGCTGCCCGCCACGCTTGGTATTTAAGTTTTTGGAGCTGTCACCCTTGTCCATAATGGTCTCATCTGTTCCCCCTTCAGGTTGAGAGAATCTTCCAACTTGGCCATTTTCATCTACAAAGGGGTTGACATAGGACCATTCCTCAGGTAGAGTGGATGACTCCTCATTTGGGTCATCTATTTGTTTAGTCTCCTCCATATCAGATTCATTTTCCTCTAAGTTCATGGCTTGGAGTAAGTTCACACATAGTTGGCCCTCTTGCTTGTCAACATCAGCCTCAAACCAGTTGTTTCTTGCAAAAGTCAACAAAGCTTGCTTTACAGACTGAGCTTGTTTTGCACTACCACCACTTGCCTTAGACGTTCCAGCACCTCCACTTTTGGCAGATGGGTCTGTTGCGTGATCACCACTGTGACACCTCAGGTGTTTAAATTACTAAACAAGTCTCATTAGCATAACAATATGCTTAACTAACTAAGAAAAATTTAAAGGAAATAAATTATGAGTTGGTTTTGCTTGGATTTGAAAGTATGTGTATATGTGCATAAGTACATGTACTTTAATCAAATAAATTAAATAATTTTCACATCAAAGCAAATATGGCTACGAAATTGAATAGGCACACCGTCAGTGACATGATAAACAAAAGTCTAGTTGAAGCCTAGGGGAGAATATAAATTTTTTCCCAGGAAATGGCGTGCCCTCCGAATCAAGCTTTTAGAGTTTTCAAATTAACTTTCAAACTAGAAATCAAATGAACTTTGGCCTGAAACCAAACTTGTGCAACTTTTTATTTTGACCAACTTTCATGTTCATAGATTTTTGAGCTGCAACACAGAAAAGGGAGATAATTTTATTTTTACGACCAGACCCCTGAAGTTCTTCCAATTTTCGCTTTTCAGTCCCTCCCTCACCTCCCCTCTCCCCTGCTCTGCCCGACCGCCGCGCAGCGACCGTCCGCCACCTGGCCGGCGATGCCTGACCGGCGCTAGGTGCCAAGCCAATGGTCAGGCCGCGCCGTGCCCGAGCCCCCGCCGCATCCCGCCAGTCGCCGCGCTCGCCGCCCGACCAGCCCGCTGCTGCAGCTGCTTGCCCCAACCTACGCCAGCGTGATCTCCCCCTCCGCCACGCCGAATCCCGCTCACCCAACCCACTGGCCGCAACCGCCGCATGGCACGCCGGCACTCTGCTTGCCGCCCACCGCGCCCAATGTTGTGCCACCCGCGCCCGAGCCTCGCAGTCCAGCCCCGGCCTTCTCCCTCCCTCCTGTCCCTATAAAGGCCGCCCCGAGCCCTGCTCGCACGACCAGATCCCCAGAACGCCGCCGCCCACTGCCATTGCCGCCGCCGTGCCAAGCTCGCTGCGGAGCTCACCTCTCCGGCCACCCATTGCTAGAGCTGAGCCTCCAACCGCCACCACACCGCCCCACCGAAGCTCACTGCCCCGCCCATCGCCGCCCAGACCCGCCGGAGCAACCACCACCGCCGCCCCTGTCCGTCGTGGGCACACCGCCTCCGACCCTCCTCTGCCCGAGCCAAGCCTCAGAACGGGTTCCCCTCGACGCCGCGAAGCTCACCGACCCGCCCCCGCAAGCTCTAGCTCGCCGAAGCATCATCGTCGACGCGCCGCACCGCCGCCACCCCCCTGCTCCGCGCCGACGAGCCACCTCCGGCCATCCCCAACCCCAACCAAGGCCCCCACAAGGTAGCTCTTGCCTCCCTGGTTCTGCCCAACCCTTTTTCCATCGCCGCCGATGAGCCCCCTCGCCGGAATTCGGCCGGCCGCCATGCCAGCGCCACCCAGGTACCATATTGCAACGATTGAAATCTTTAAAAGGGTCTGCACACAAGTTTCTAGGGGCATATCTGCAAACCAGTGTTTTAACTTTAGTTTCAAAAATAGCGAACTTCTAAAATTTATATAAAATCGTAGAAACATTGGAAAAATACAAAATCAACTGCTCTGGAATATATAGAAGAAAATCTACAACTTATGTTACATGCATTTCTCCAGATTCTTGCTATATTTGGTTCTATATTAAATGGAAGGTTTAATAGCTTTTAATTGTGCCCACTGTTGTAGACCAGTGCTGAATCTGATTTCTGGAAAGTGGCTTAGTTTTTTGATGTGTAGGCCAATGTAAAAATCTCAGGACCAAAACTCATCTCTAGCTAAGCTTTCTGTTAGACTTTGGTTGATGCCATAAATGGGTAGATTTAATTTCACCTACTGTTATATTTTGATTTATGTTGTGAAACATTCCTAGAGCAGTTATATTGATGTCTAGATCCCACAAAAATATTTAGGGACTTTTTACCTGTCTGTAACAACTTATGTAATTTTTGTGGTGGAAAAATGCATTAAATCAAAGTGATTAGTTTTTATGCTTGGATAATGTTTATATTTTTACTATAGGATACTTTGTGTTAGAACATGCTGTATAAAAAGTTTCATTCTCAGAAACCTTGTATAATATCCTGTAGAAATTAATCTTTATTAAAATAGGTGTATTTTTTCCTATTTATTATGCTCTGTATCATGCACAATAAAATCTGAAAAATTTACAGTAACACATATATGGATAGATTAACACCCTGTAAAATTTTTTAGCATCAATACTTGCAAGGTTCGTTCTATATAAAAATAACTAGGTTCTAGCGGTGGCTGTGTATTACATTTTTCAAAATTAATCTACTACACAGAAATTTTTGAAATTTTTACAGTGTTGTTTTTCCTGCATAATGTACTCTAAATAAAAATTTCATCACCATAAGTTACCTAGTTCAGTAGTTGTGTTTAATCCATGTTGTGCTTAGAAAATTTAGTTTCCAAAATAACACAACCCCCCCCCCCCCCCCCCCGCGCTTCTTATTTAACGGAGTTAATTAGTTTAAGTTATACTCTATTAATGATTGCCCAAGAAATCTTAACTAAGTAACTTTACAACCAAATCTATCTTTTGTGGACTGAAACTTTATCGTGAAGGAAAATAAATGTCATATACCATCACTACAACTCATACTTGTGCATTCATATAGAATCGACTACTCTCGCTGACGGAACGTACGAGCTGGTGCCCGAGTCCGAGAGTGAGCAGCGTGAAGCTCAAGTGAATCTAACTGAAGTTTTCGAAGAGCCGAACCCGAGTTCGGAAAAGCCCAAGGCTAGCTTTGCTCAAGAAGGCAAGCCCCGGAGCATGAACCCTATTTTTCAAATTATGAAACTTATTACTCTATATTGTTTGTGCATTAAGTTTATAGGAGTTAAATGAAAACTTAGTTGCATGATCCTAGGTACCCATGCTCTGAACACTAGATGTAAGGTTCGATAGAATGCTATGCTAATAGGACTCCGGTAGAAGTCGAGTGATTTCTTGTCACTCGCGAGAATATAGAAGTTGAATGTTTACTACATGCTGCAATCATAAGGTCGACGGACGGGGCTATGGTGCGATGTTCATGTTGATGATTGAGGCCCGTCTGTTTAGTGAAAAATGCTAAGGCCGCAGTGTGTGGTAGTGGTGGTTAAGTCTTTGAACGTACTAACCACATGCCGAGAATATGGTAATCGGTAAGCTTACGTACTGGATTGAACCGAGACCGGAATATACTCCCCACCGTTTTGAATTCGTTCACATCTAGCTAATGGCGGGTGCATGTGCCGCCATGGCCCGGCTGGGTCCGTGGTCCATGGGGACGTGTAGTCGAGGGCGGTGGGCGTGTTCTGTGAAGCGGGAATTGAAGGGAAAAGTTGCATGTGTGACTCCGGGAGTAACCACCAGACGTGTGTTTCGGTCTGCCTTGCAAGGTTAAGAAATTCAATTCGAATCGTCCATTTCTCGTGGTTATTGAGACTGCTTGACCCTTTTACCACATAGAGTAAGAAGAGGAACAATGATGATGATTAATCTTGTTGGATGCAAATTAATTCTTCCACCATGTATGATATTGGATAGTTGCTTACCTAGAATGGTTAAAGAAAGCTAGAACTTGGAGCTAAAATCGGAAATAAGGACCTACTTATATCTGCTTTTCGGCAAAATAAACCCCTCAAGCCAAAAGCCTTGCATGTCTAGGAGTCGGCTAAGTATATTCCACTAGTCGGGTAACCCTTGCTGAGTATTAGGTTGTCACCAAGCTCATCACCCAGCAGATCATCTTCCTCATCACCACCAGCTTGATCATCCCTGTCATCATCCTCACCATCTTCATCGGGTTTGTTATCATCATTACCATCATCATCTTTAGGGTCCTTGGTCTGAACTTGTTCGAAATCTTCAAACACTCTCTTTAGGGGAATTTTGGTTGGATCCTTGCATTTGATCTTTAGTCTGATCATCTCAAAGTGACTTTGAAACATTGAGTGCCAGTCAATTTCTATCTGCCTACCCAGTGTTGAGGCTATCTGCTGGAATACAAACCAATCAAACCATTTGGGAAGGATACCTCTGACTTGGACTCAGACCTCTTTTCAGCTTACCAATAGACTCTATCTCTCCATCTCACACCCTTAGAGAAGCTAACACACCATCTTTACTCGGGGGAAGTAGTTCACTTTCTTGCCAATGACCAGAGTTTCCACTCTCTGGTCACGGGGAAATCTCACCAAGTGTCTGTAATCATCCAAAGAATGGAGTTTCCAGGGCCAGTCCTTGTCAAAAATGGATCTGAGATTCTCTATGATGCCCTCATTATTGATTTCACCTTCTTCAATTGTGAATACCCCACAGTTCTGAAATTTGGACCAATGCTTAAATCTATTGTCCTTCTGCTCAGTGGATCAAGATTATAGACAAGTCAAACCAAATGGGCTGATTTAGGGTTACTTTGGGAGGCTGCGGCTCCGGTTTTTTCACCGGTTTCAATGGTGAAGCCGCATGAAACGCATAAAATAAAAGCACCTTGAAACTGTTTGTAAAAATGGACTAGCAGCGAGAAACCATAAATCTAAAATAAGATATTCACTAAGCGTTTTGCACAAAGATTTCGACTCCGCTAGAAAAGTTGCTTTACTATAGAAGCCAGAGTCAGAGATACATATTTTATAAGAAGCTAGAGTCCTGCCAAAGTCTTAGATTTCAGAGTAGGAACTGAAATGAAACTAAACTAGATATGTTTTTTTTATAAAGGACAAACCAACCTCTAAACCTCAAATGAGAATCTCAAACACACAAGAAATAAAACTCTAAAACAAAGAGAGAAAACTAGAAGACTAAGTTTCAATCTTCTTCTTCGCTCACATTTCATCCTTGCAAAGTCTTTATGCAGCATAAAACCATCAAACATCTCTCATCTTCTCAGAAACTTCATGTCTGAAATGTCTGATGCTGATGAGGTAATAAAGCCAGATCGAAGAACCTCCAAGATGATGCTCCATGAAGAAAACGACATTGAAGACGTCATCATCGCCGCCCTCTCATCTCCAACGCGTCGCCCATCTCGGGCGGCATGGGTGGAACCACACCGCCACCGTCCGGGGCCCCTCCACCCTCTCCCCTACCGTGGCGCCATCAGAGCTGGCCGCCGAAGCCCGTACGGCAGCGAGGATAGTGGCGGCGGGGCACTCTCCTCCTTTCTTTCTTCCTTCTTTCTCCTCTCACCCCCCCAACCCGATCTGCTCATGGTGGAGGCGGCAGTCTCTAGCGGCAGCTTCCTTGCTAGCGGTGGAGGTTGTGGTGGACAGATCCGCTTTCCCCTGGCCGGAGCTGGGGCTGGGGGCGGGGGAGTGTTGCTGTCACGGGCGCACGCCCAGATCCCTTTCATGTGGTAGTCGCGCCAGATGCGGCCCATGCCCTCATCGCGATTCCTCGCCCCCCCCCCCTCCCCCCCTCCCCTACGTCGGTGATGCGGCGGCGTGCGGCAGCGCCGGACCTCAAACCGGTGAGGCCGGATCCGGCCTCACCCAGTGGAGCCGACGCGATGGTGGGGTATCTTTGGCTCGCTGGTGGAGGCTCGGTCCCTCGACTCCGGTTGCGGTATCGCTCATGGAGTGGTGGTACTGCCGGTAGGCGTTCCAGGCAAAAGCCCTTTCAAACCTTGCGTCTATGTCGACAACGGTAGTGGTTTAGGCGTCGTTTCCCGGGTGAGGTGTTGTTTTGATGGCGTCTGCAAATATTGATGGACCTCCAGGTGAAAACCCAATTCTTGCTCACTGGATGAGGCGGCGATGGCGTCTTTCATGTCATTTTTATCTTGGAGCGTCGTCTTGGAGGTCCTTCAATCTGACTTAGTTACCTCAGTGGCATCAGACGGTTTGGACATCGAGTTTCTAAGAAAACAAGAGATGTGATGGTTGGGTGCTGCATAAAGGTTTTGCAAGGATGAAACGTGGACGAAGAGAAGGATTGAAGCATAGTCTTCTTGATTTCTATCTTTGTTTTAGAGTTTTCTTTCTTATGTTTTTAGATTCTCGTTTGAGGTTTAGAGTCTAAGAACTCTTGTAACCATTAGCTGTAGACATTCACTTGTGAATGCTCAAAGTATTTATTTAAAAAATGAATGTTCAAGGCTGGGATTTTCTTTTATCATCTACTGACAGTTGCCCAGAAAATCTCAAATACTCTCTTGAAATTTTCCTGATCCAACTCTTTTCACCATGGACCGGCCCTAGTCGTTGGCGTAGCAACAGCAAAAGCACAACAGACAAGCAAGCGCACTCATCATCAAAGAGTCACGGCCCACGCTCGTGCCATCGAGCTTGCCCAGTTTCGACCTAGGTTGGCCTCGCACCTTGCTAGTTTGCTACTCGTGCGCGTTGGCCCAGGTCCGCCCTTCTAGTGCTCTGCCCTCTGCTCCGGAATTCCTATCTATCTTCCGGAAGAAAAAATCATATACATCTTCCAATATTTAAGATTCGTGCATGTTACTTCAATATCCGAGATCTAATATCATGCAGCCGCGAAGAGAGCCGAGCCGAAATGCGGTGCTGGCTTGGGAATTTTGGGACACGTGTCACTACCTGATTGGGATGGTTGGAGAAGAATCTAGGATGAATCTCAATCTTTAAATGATCTTTTCTCTTAAACGGTAAATGCGTTTTCAAATATGTTTGCACCATCATGTTCTACAGAATTAATCCAATGAAATGAGATCCAATATGATATATTTTTAAATTTTTGAACCTTTTCTTATAAAATTCAACATTTGAAGTATATTGTTTCAACATTTCCAAAATACCATTTCAACATTTTCGTGAAAATGTTGACTTAGTTTTCCTGAAATTTTGAACTAGTTTCCAGAAAATGTTAGATGTAGTTTTTTAAATGTTGAATGCAACAAAACTACAAAAATATAATTTATGTCTCCCGATAGGTCTAATATGTCCACGTCAATGGACTGTAATTTATCTTTTAAATATATTTTATCTTATACTGGCAGTAGATGATTTAGAGATATGCTCCATGTGCATTGTGCCGTTGTGTAATATATGGGCCAATTTTCTGCTAATAGGATTTATTGGGCTTTATAGATGTATCCCTTAACCATCTTCCACAAGATGCATGGGGATGCCCTCTCTGCTCGCCCATCGCCTCTTCCCAGTCCCACTCTCCACCTGCCGTGCGAGGACGTGCTGTCGAGTGTCCCGTACTCCTGTGTCCTGATGACCTGCGTGCGGCCGAACCTAAGAAGCAGGCAAGCAGCCAACCAAGAAGTGTTTATGCATCCTACTCCATCCTCCTCATTTTCCCGATCTCCATGACCCATCCTGATTTCTTTTTATTGCTCGCTCGTTAGTAATCGAGTAATTACTCCATTGATCATAGGAAGGATTGTTCCTTAATGTCCTTATTGCTATCGATTGATCTCGTGTATAACTGTATATCCTTATTGCTATCGATTGATCTGGTGTATAACTGTATATGTATGTATGGGCCAACGTATTATAAGTTGATCAGGAGTATGTGCAATCAATTCATCTTGCTGTATACGAGAACAGGATATTTATTTGCTTAAGTTCTTTGATCCGCACAATGGGCACAAGCGCGAATGCGACTTTGCTTGCTCATATTTCTTGGATTACCCATTCTTGACCTATGTGATGGCAAATGGAAAGATTGAATTTATGATATAATTCAGAATTTTAGGGTTTGAGATTCTTGAAAGGATTACCAATTCAGGATTTGAGGCACAAATCCTTTTTTTGTATCGATTCATGTTTTAAACAAGTTTGTTGTACAATTAAGCGTGAAATTATGATATCATCTTAAATATGCATTTTAAGCTTTGATTTTTTGTTCACTGTCGGTATGTGGCCTAGCGTGGATAATTTACACACTTTGGTATTAGCCCTAGGCATGCAAATTCAGCAACTCCGCCACTGATCCCGAGAGCTCTCACCCGCCTCCCACGCCCTTGCCCTCGTGTCCCCCATCATACCTAGAATAACGAAACCACAAGAAAGAAGAGTCAGATGAATGGTGAATCCATTAAAACAGAAACCACCAAGCAACCAACCCTACGAATGCAGAACTACGGATGACCCAAGGAAGCCAAAGAAACGTAGAAACAAGGGAAAAATCCAGCGAGAAATCGAACGCTTCAGCGAGGATCAAGAACCGTACGGCGAACCAAGAAAGCAGAAGGGCTGAGAACTAGAGGGGGAAAAGTAATCTATACCAACCGAAATCCCAACCATTCTATCGAGGATCAACCAATCAAGAACCGAAATCGCAAATTAATCGAAATATTTTTGGTATGATTTTTTTCAGAATTTTTTACTGGCAATGCACTTTTTACTCGAGAGTTTTGGTCAAAGTGCGTAAAAAAAATTATCCTTCAGTTTTTAGGAAAAGCTCTAGATGCGTGGTTTAATGTATACTAGTAGGAATAAATAATCTGATTTCTTTTCTTTATTCTTCAATCTCTATTTCTTATGCATGCACCCATATTATCTTATAATTGCTGCACCTTTTTCGCATCACGTGTTATGTACGAGGATCTACAAATTTATTGTTGCAGTCGGCAAGATACCGTCTTTCTTTATGATCACCATCCTCTACAGTCGTAATCACCCCCTCTGAATGTGACCCATGTTGACTTTCGCCCCTCCTTTGTTTGATTATAGTCATTCCATGTAAGCTACTGCTATTGAGTTGTACTTCTTCATGGTCACTTCAATGCGTTTTTAATGCTTCCTAAATTGCACACTATCCCATCGTCTTTTAGTTTGAAATAATATGGAACAAAGCTACACCACCCGCAAACTAAGGAGGGCTCAAAGTCCTTCTAAAATGACTTTAGCTTTATCTTCAATAGTGTGACATGTTTTTTATTGGAGCTGGAGCCACTTTAAAAAATAGCAATGTGGTAGTTTAATACTCCTTCTGTTCTAAAATGTAGGTCGTTTTAGCAAAAATAGATATATAGATTTTGCTATGCACAAGATAAACATTATATATAGATACATAATAAAAATTATGCATCTAAATTTATCAAAATGACCTACAATTTGGAATGGAGGGAGTAGCACTTTAGTGCTTGGAAAGGGAGGAGAAGCCGGTTGAAGCATTTTGTCGCTCCTCCTCTCTATTGTAATTTGTAAGTTGTTCCGCGCCAGTGTCACTTTTGCTATCATCAATGGCACTGATGTTTGAGATGATGGCAACGTAATGAACAGCACGTCAAGGCTTGATGAACGCCATGGTCGAGCTACTCTTTAGCTACCAATCCATGATATTTGGGTTGTAACATTTAATCTTCATTTATTTGTTCGTAGGTCGACTGGAAGTAGAATCATGCATCTTTCTGTCGTTTTTCAAACTATAGAATTATCATCCAGGCCGCAATTGCAACATGGGTCGAGCGGTGCGCCTTTTATTAGTTACAAATTCCGTCCTCTCAAAAAGAAGTTACAAATTCCGTAGAATTGTCATCAGAATTTCAAGGATGTCAGCTATGGCGGTGATATATCGAAGGACAGAAAAGACGAGGCAACAAACGTCAACAACAGATGGCGGTGGCCGGCACGACGAACAACAGTGGAGGCTTCGCTGACGAGTGAGTCACATAAACAGTGGTGTCTTTTTAACGATGTTAACAGAGGTATTATTATTGTATTAGTAACACTCCAAAGAGTACCGATTCAGTATCAGCAAATATGAAATGACCAATGTCTGGAGCCCATTAAGCATGGTCACCTTCAGCGCCCAAGTGAAGTGGTTGAAACAGATAGCTGACTGTCCATCTATTGGTCAAACTGACATCAACAAGTTTCTGTAACCAAACATTAACGCTGTAACAAAACCAATCAAGGGGAGGAAAGAAGAAACTATATGATATCGCAGGTTGCACTTATATAAAAACTAAGTCCAAATATGTGCAACTTCAAAGTTTTTTGTAAAGCGTATTTGCAGACAATGTAGCTTGGCCAAGGCTAACATTTTAGGCAAAGCCTGACACATCGAGAACAAGAAATATGTTCTAAATTCTCCACGATGTGATGTAAACCATTATCATGTAACAGTAGCATCCAACACAACCTTAAAAAGCCTGTATGACCGATTTACCAATCTGACCAATGTCACGTCATATTCTATTCACAATTTGATCCTAAAAGGCAAAAGCAATTGAAAACAAAAAACAGATTAACTGAGTTGAGAAGACTGGCACCAAAAACTCCAATTTTGTACAATTACAGTCAGTTTGAAGCTCTGTGACAAAAATGGGCTTGATCAAGAGCCTGTTTTTCCTTCTATATCCACAGGGCTGAATCCTTGGAGGTCCGAAGAAGATTTGCTAATCTCACTCATCCGCTATCTTAGCCTTCCACCCTCTCATAGAAAAGAATATAAGCCTCGCGCTTGAGAACTTCTTCTAGAGTCACTTGACTGATGACAGAATCATCTGCACGGAACCATGAGAAAGAGCAGCTGCTCTGTTGTTGATGATTTCCAAGCCTTCTTGCTCTCACATAAGCAACATAGTGTCCTTCATCCAACGAACCGGTGCCACGGTGCTCTACAACACCAGCTAGACGATAGAGGGAATTATCTTTGTCCACAGAGCTGAATATTGGAGAAAATAAAGCAAAATTAAACCAATGTATGACTATAAATTACTGTAACTTGCTATGAAAAATGTCATGCCTTTACAAAGTCAAAAAGAAACCTCTACCAGATAAACACCGATGATCCTTCTCAAGTGATTAATCATATAATAATGAATGTTTTAACAAACAAAGGCTCTGCAATTATTAAGAAGGCCATTAAAAATATTAGGTTTCCTATAGACATTTATCTTTGAAATACTAACACCAGAAGTCAGAACTATAACTAGCAACCAACTTTCCAACAAAGAAAAAGGCTGATATTTAGGCATTTAAAAGACACCTACAGAAAGAAATAGTGAGATCTTAGATACGACAAATCTATTTTATAGTTAAGTAAGCAGTACATTGCAGCAGTGGATTGGGTTCAGATTCAAATGTGATAGGTTCTGCCGTACAAACAAACTCAATCACAACTGACTCACTGAAGCATTTCCCAACCAAAGACAAGATTACAGCAGGTAGGTTGAACATGGTTCTGGCCAAAATCAGACTGTAGAAAAGAGCACATAATACAGTTGTTTCTCAAACTGGAATAACAACTAGTTTAAAAAAAAGTTGGACCATTTGTATTGATATCTCATTTCCTCGCTCTCTTATAAAATAGTAAAGATTTGAAATTTTCTAGACATGTTGCGAATGGCATTTGTACAATTCCTTCACATTGTTCCAACTCCCAAGTTCCAAATAGTGTGACATGGAAGCACCATATGCCAGAGGTCCATCCCCCTCATTTATGAAAGAGTAGTGTATTTTGAATCTGGCAAGACCCTGTAGCTTTCATATGAACCCTTGTTGTATGACTTTTTCTTCTCAAACCTTACAACACCACTGCAATTTTTGCTATATATAGAACTTCCTTTCTCTCTATGCTCAAATGACAAGATGATTATTCATACTGACAATGTCCTGTTATAGTTTTTTAAAGAATAAATTACTTACAATAAGGCTTTACCTTCTTTTATCACCTATTACCACACTGCTGAATACAAATGTTTTCAAGAAAATTAGACCATTAAAAGTTGGTTGTTCATATTTCTTTAATCTGAATCATGTTAATCTGCAGAGATGAAGATGATTAGGATTGTCCTAAATTACCTCCATACAAATGAGATATCCAGTTTTCCAGGAAACTACCATGATCTATATGTGATTCATTTTCATGCACTAGGATAACATGTTTGTTTTAAAACTCTGATAGTTGATTTGAAAAGGACAAATCTAATGCTAGAATTCCACATGATCGCAAATGAGAACACTGAGATATGGACAAACAAGTCATTGATCAACAATGGCATGTGTTCTAAGTCTTTGTTTAGAGAAGATCGTGTATTGTTAAAGCTAGTAGGAATAAACTAAACAAGAAGCTTATGCAATGAAAAACTTCAAACTTGTTAGAACTTACAACTGCACAGATGTATATGATAGTAATGTGAAGAATCAGTACCTGGGATCCATGAATCGCTGTACATCAAGATACTCCTCAAATCTCACATGCTCACTATTTTTAAGCTTAGTATTGTGACCGGTGCCGGCTCTCTGAAGCTGAAGAGTTAATACAGCTGGCAGCTTCTTAAGAAGACATGTTTGAATAGCATCACCAACAATATCTTTATGCTCATTTTTGCCATCTTTCAATTGGAGTGAGCTAGAATCCAGCTGTAACTGCTTCATCATGTCCTGATACATCATAAGTTGTCTGCTAACATCTTCACTATGCTCGTTTTTCAACAGGTCAGTCTGTTTCTCAGTTGGAAGAATACCTTCATGGCATTCAGGCTCTTTATCGGTTATGCTGCAAGCAGCTGAGTCTTTTTCACCACAACTCATCCCCGAACTTGTTCCTTCAGTGATTCTGCCCGCTGTTTGTACAATTTGACTCTGTGCATCAGACGCATGCGGTTGCGTACTTGAAGAAGATTTGCATTCATTGGCACTTCCTGCCATCTGCTCCTCATTTGCACAATTATCACAGCGCCATTCTATCACTTGTTCAGAAAACAGTGATAAGCAGTCCTCAATCGATACTATTGAATTTGCTGTCATCTCATTCATTTCCTCAACTTTGACATCAGAAAAGATATGAGGAAGGAAATTAACAGACTTCACTGGCACGTCGATGATCCTTCGTGAAAATTCGGAACTTGAGACCTTGTTCTTCTGAGTGTGCAAAAGATCCTGTACACCATCCTTGCTTTGACAGATACGTTGCGCTTCAGTAGAATCTGCAGAGCCAAGCATACAGTGTTTAACTTTATCTGGACTATCAACATCATGCAACCAGCAATCATCTGCATAATTTTTAGGATCTCTATCCACCACATTTGTAGCTTTCTTTTGGAGAGTCCCCGCACATGATTAAGTTAAGCAACCATTTGGGGCAAAGTTTATTATATGAAGACAAGGACCCGACTCCGAAGCTATATTCGAATGGTAGTCGTGCTAGCACACTACACCAAACAACATTGCCATGTTAATACTGCTGGAACATCCTGGTCGCTTATGCATACAGATCCTGAAGGTTTTCCTGAAATTTCTTCTGTCCATGTGTGCAAAGGACCCTTCAAAATTTCTCCATTTAGCAAGTGTAGAATACCTATTCCAAAAAAATGGAACTTTTTTTTCTCAAGTTGAGCAATATAACCAATAAGAACAATGATTTCAGAGTGTTCCACAGTTCCTGCATTTTCAAACCACAAAATTGGTATGATCTATGACTCTAGATAACCCCCAACATCTGTAGTCAAGGCTTTGGAATAGCTGCAGGAGCATGCATAAACTCACCAAGTTCCAAAGGTTTAGGTGTTTCCTCCACAATCACCTCTTTTAATTCTGAACCAAGAAGATGAGAACCACCACTTTTAGCAACTGTCTGTATCAGCTCATTTGCTGGAAATAATTGACAACAAACTTCTGTCGAGATTTGAGACTCTCACTTGTTTGTGGTGATGCAACACTTTTGGTTGGATGCCCCTTTGATGGCAGTGGCAGTGACAGATCATAGAGAGGATTGGCAGCTGATTTAGAGAAACCACATTTGCAGGATAGTGTCTCAGACAGCTCAAACCCAAAAATGGAATCCATAATTGTAGGAGCACCATTTTGCCTGTCATCACTCTCCTCATCTTTATTCAAAATAGCATGCAAGGAAGCAAGCAATTCGTAGCTGTCCTGCATTTTACCATGTTTGAACCCCTCCGTACGCCAGCATATCAAGCGAAAGAGTTTCTCTGGGTCCAGCAGCATGCCTCCTGAAGCACCTGTCTCCACAAAAAGCTCCTTCAATACCATGCCGAAGAGACTCTTTGCAGCATCCCATGCTAACATCCTTGCCCGCAGCTTATCAAGTGCAAAGAGGCACTGCAGTATTGCATTCATATAGCATGTGTTTGAGATATTTGGTATCCCTTTTATAGCATAGCCTTGCCCATTAGCTGATCTGAACTCGTGGCTATGATGTTTGTCTCCGAGATTTGGTGACCCACTGATAGGATGACATACCTCACCAAACCCAGATGCACGACGACCTGCCTGGATTTCCTCAGGCATTTCCAGCTCCTCTGGATACACAGGCACTTCAGTTTCACACTTGAAGCAGAATCCAGCTCCTGGATCAGCAAACATCGCAGCAACCCAATGCCGCTCCTGTTTGGCATGATACTGAGCATGCCCGTATGGGACATAACTCGCCAAATCCCCGCAGGATTGCTGGCCGCATTTCAGGCACACGAATATATTCACGAGCTCCTCCTCGCGCTGGCAAACTGCGCACTTCCCTGCGTCATCTGATTGCAATGACGAATCCAAAATCTCCTTGTGAGCATTGTCAGTGGGGACGTGACTGCACCGATCGTTGTCGCTGTTCACCTCTGGCCGTTTCTTGCATCCCAGATCGTCCACCTCCCACGGAGTCTTGGCATCCCGCGAGCTCTCGCCCCCCTCCTGCGCCCTCGGCCTCCTGCCCATCACGCCTGGAACAAAGGAACCACAAGAAAGAAGAGTCAGTGTAAACCCATTAAACCCCAAACCAGCATTCCAGCAAGCAAGAACCCTACGAATGCGGATGATCCAAGAAAGCTAGAAAAAAGTTTGGGAAATCGGAGAACCCCCACCCACATACACCAAGAAGATGAGAAATCGAACACTTCAGCGAGGATTCAGATTCAAGAACCGCTCCCAAGAATTGTACGGGCCATGATTATACCAAGGAAGATCAGAGGCGAAGAACCGTAAGGACAAATAAAACAGCAGAACACGAAATCGCCAAACGTTGTGGCGAGGGATCAAGAACGGCGCCGCGGGTTCACGAAGCAGCAAAGCCATGGAGCCACAAAGAACAAACGACGGGAAGAGGAATGGCCGGGGAAAGCTTACCATACGACGGGAGCACGTACTTCGGCAACGAACTGACAACATCGCGGATCACATCAATTCCAATCACATAACCATCAACCTCAAATTCACCCGGCATTCCCACCTCGGAGTCACAGTTGAAGCAGTATCCTCTTCCTGCATCATGGTACAGAACAGCAACCCAGT
This sequence comes from Panicum miliaceum, assembly GCA_032594955.1. Taxonomy (NCBI): domain Eukaryota; kingdom Viridiplantae; phylum Streptophyta; class Magnoliopsida; order Poales; family Poaceae; genus Panicum; species Panicum miliaceum. The sequence continues at coordinate 15,169,511 of CM064059.1, forward strand.
GCTGCTTCTTCATGGCGTGCGCCCGAGAATGCCCAAACGGGCTCGCAATCCCCCCAACCCCACAGCAGAGGTGCCAGCCGCATTCCAGGCACACCAAGATACTTCTCTCCTCGGGCCTGTGCTTCGCGTCCTCTAGCCGACAACTCACGCACGTCCCTGCGCCCTTGGACATCAACGACGAGCTAAACTTGCCGCGAGCACCGTCAGCGAGGACGTGATTGCACCGGTTGTTGCCGCTGGTCCCCTCCGCCCCTTCCTCCATCAAATTGCTCGCCTCCGGCGGCGACGCCACCGCCGCATCAGCCAGAGCCATTGGGTCCAGACGCGGAGCCTTCGGTCTCCGTGGGCTCCCGTCCGGCTCCCCCTTCGGCGGCGTCTTCTTCCCCATCGCGCCTGGAGCAATACCACGAGAAAAGAAAAGCCGCATGAGTCCATCTCCCATTTAAGACCCAAAACCCACCAAGCAACCAAGAAGCTGCGGAATGCGGATGGCCAGATAGGCGGGGAAACAGGGGGGGTGAAACTCCAAGAAAATGCCGAGAAATCAAGAACCGTACGGACGAGGGGTGAACCAAGAACGCAAATGGGCGGAGAACCAGAGGGGGAAAAGATCGATCAAGAACAACCGAAATCGCAACCATTCTGACTAGGATCAAGAACTTGTGCAAGAACCAACGGACCAGGGATTGAACCAAGAAAAGGCAGAGAACGAGAGGGGAGGGGGATGGAATCAACCAATAAGACGCGCGAAACGGAAACCATTCAAGAACGGCGACCACGGATTTCGGGATTCGAACCAGTGAAACACCAATGAACCGAGCGACGACGAAGGGAACCGGAGGAGGAGTGCCGGGGAAAGGCTTACCGGAAGACGGCTGCGGCGCTCGGGTTCGGGCGGACTGCGGCGAGGGGAGGGGGAGGGGGTTTGGAGAGGCAGAGCGGCAGCAGGCAGAGAGAAGCAAATGATGTCGTGCTGGTTCCGTCGAGACGGGGCGGTGGGGTTTTCCTTTTGTGGGAGACGGACGGACAGAGACGGTGGGCTCGTGTTCTTGCGCTGCGGAGTTGAATGGGTTGGGCTGAGGAGTAGGCGGATCCGGCCTGCTGGTTTGCCAGGCTGGACCAACAAAATTCTTATCGGGCGCGCGAGCGCCGCCAGCCGGTTGCAGCGAGAACACACACGATGAGATTAAAATGCAATAAGATCATTCTCAGTACAAAATGCACACACCCTGCAGTTGCAACCGAGAGACTCATCGATTAGAACTGGACGAATAATTCAACTGCAACTGGACGGAGGACGGAACTTATTGCAAGTATGCGCGAAACTGTTGCAACTGGATGCGAATGAGTTGCAACTCAGACTGACCCGGTTGCAACTGGACGCGAACCAGTTGCAACTTAGACCGATCCGGTTGCAACTAGACGCAAACAGCTGAACGTGAACCGGTTGCAACTCAGACCGATCTGGTTGCAACTGGGCAAAATTCATTTGCAACTAGAACTGTCACAGTTGCAACTGAGATGGTAGGTGCATTCTCTATACAAAATGCACCCAGGTGCATTATAATAAAAAAACAATATATACACACACACACATATATATATATATGGATATACATATATATATGACGAGTTTTATCTACACTCGCGTGTAGCTACTCTCACCATCAGTATACCATTGTGCGTATGCATACTCATTTATCACTTTGAGTAGGTTCATATACTAATTCTAACATACTTCAAAAGGATATATACAAAAAATTTTAAAAGCACCCCTATTTTTTAAATATATTATAATTATATCTTAGTACTAGTATATAAAAATTAGTACTGCCACATACTATATGTACATACCCAACGTATATACCATTATAGATTTTCTAGTATTATCACATACTTCACATACATACTCTTTGTTGGGTTAGATACGTCCGACGTCATGAAATACACATGTGGGAGTAGCTACAAGTGCGTGTAGAATGATTTTTTCATATATAAGACGAGTTTTATATACACTCGCTTGTAGCTACTGATGAGGACATCCTCCACTATTACCCGCTGGCAAAGACGCAACAAAGGGGGCCGAGTGGCCCAGTTGTAGTCGGGCGGCGACCGTGTGAGCCTCTGAATAATCCCACCTTGCTTAACTTGGGAGGAGGAAGCCACCTTAAAAGGGAGAGCCACCCTTCCTCTATTGGACTAGTCTTTTAGGGAGATTGGGCCTTTTTCCGAGTGGGTGTGCCTAAGAACTGTTGGGGTCCGGACAACCTTAATTTATTGGGCCTCGGCCAACCCCACCTGGGCCAGATGTCTCAGCTACTCTCATCATCAGTATACCACCGTGCGTATGTCCGCATACTCATATATCACTTTGAGTATGTTCATATACTAATTCTAAGATACTTCAAAGGGATACATATGAAAAATTTCAAAAGTATCCCTATTTTTTAAATATATTATGATTATACCTTAGTATTAGTATATAAAAATAAGTATGTTCATATACTCTATGTATGATCACATACCCAACATATATACCATCATAGATGTTATAGATGTTCTAGTATGATCACATACTCTACGTACATACTCTTCGTTCGGTCAGATACGTCCTACATCGTGAGATACACATGTTGAAGTAGCTACAAACGAGTGTAGAAATGATTTTTCCTAGGACAAGTTTTATCTACACTCGCTTGTAGCTACTCTTACTATCAGTATACCACCGTGCGTATGTCCACATGCTCATTTATCACTTTAATTATGTTCATATACTAATTCTAATTCTAAGATACTTCGAAGGGATACATACAAAAAATTTCAAAAGCATCCTTATTTTTTAAATATATCATGATTATACATTAGTATTGGTATATAAAAATGAGTATGTTCAAATACTCCATGTATGGTCACATACTTAAAGTATATACCATCACAGATGGTCTAGTGTGATCACATACATTTCGTTGGGTCAGATATGCCCTATATCATGAGATACACATGTAGGAGTAGCTACAAGCGCGTGTAGTATATATATACATATGTATATATATATGTGTGTCTATACATATATATATATATATATGTGTGTCATATATATATATATATATGTATAGACACATATATATATACATATGTATATGTATATGTGTATGTATATATGTGTATACATATACATATACATATATATACATGTATATATATATATATGTGTGTATGTATATACATATATATATATATATGTATATACACATATATATACATATGTATACACATATACATGTATATATATGTATATGTATATGTATATGTATATGTATAAGTTATACATATACGTATGTATATATATGTGTGTGTGTGTATAGGATGAGTTTTTTCTACACTCGCGTGTAGCTACTCTCACCATCAGTACCATCATGCGTATGTTCACATACCCATTTATCACTTTGAGTATATTTGTATACTTATTCTAAGATACTTCGAAGGGACATATATGAAAAATTTCAAAAGCATCCCTATTTTTTAAATATATATTATTATACCTTAGTACTAGTATATAAAATTGAGTATGTCCACATACTCTATGTATGGTCACATATCCAACGTATATACCATCACAGATGGTCTAGTATGATCACATACACCTCGTACATACTTTTCGTTGGATCAGATACATCCTACGTTATGAGATACACATGTGGGAGTAGCTATAAGCGCGTGTACGATGAATTTATATATATATATATATATATATATATATATATATATATATATATATATATATATATATATATATATATATATATACGTATACATATACATATATATATATGACAAAGCCTTTATCCCCTTGAATTCTCGAGCCAATCCCTTCGCCTCGGTTGCAGTATTGCACTATAAAAGTGACTTGTGCATGATTTTTTAAGCCTATTTTTATTTGTGAACTACACTTGTCATTTGTTTTATATTTTCTGTACTTTTGTCTCCATATACCTTATATATTGGAACTCCTCTGCATTGATATATCAAGCATAAGTATCCTATAAAGTCCTATATATTGGAGTTAAAAATTTTGTTGTATTCTGTTGTAAAGGGTTATCCATAGAAGTTGAAAGTCAAGTATATGTAGAGTTGTCAATCGTGCAGTTAGAAGTTTTTGAACTATAAATGTAAAGTTTTGTGCACTTGGTTCATAAGTTTTTGAAAATACTAACGTGAAGTTTTTAATTGTCCATTCAAAAATTAGGGATTCTATAAAATTGTTTATAACACTCAAAAAGTTTTTCATGTCCTTTTATGAATATGTAGTGTTGTGTAAAGAACATGAAAATCAAGTACATAGATTTTGAAAGATGTGGTTTAAATTTTTTGAACTACAAACAGAATTTTTGTACATGTGGTTCATAAGTTTTTGCAGATATGAATATGAAATTTTCAATATAGACATTCAAATTTAGGGATTCTATAAAGTTTTTCAATTATATTGTTAAGTACTCTGTACATAACTTGAAAGTTAAGGACATATAAATTTTTTAAAATATATTTTTTTATGCATGTGGTTCGTAAGTTTTTCAAATACTAATATGAAGTTTTTAAATATGTGCATTCACAATTTGGTATTGTAGAAAGTTTTGTACATAGGATTCCAAAGTTTTTCATACTCTATCGTAAAGTGGTTCATAACCAAATAAAAAGTTATGTAAATTTCGAATGTACCATAGTTCTTGGTAAGTGATCACTACATTTTTCCCTGTGCACAAAGGCTCTAAATGCAGGTCGATACACTTGCAAGAGGTGATCACTACCTCCTTGAGCCCATTTTTTCACATGGACAGTTGTATGTGGTGCTGTCAAGAGGTGTTTCTCGTGAGACGATATGGGTTCCTGCGAAGAGAAACATGAATATTGAGCCTACTGGAAAGAGTACGAAGAATACTGTGTACAGAGATATCTTGGAGTCGTGAGGTATGTCTATGCTAAAGTTTTTCTATAAATTGTAATGTATAATAACATGCATTTATGAACTTCTACAAATATGTATCGCCGTGCTCCTCCTGCTCACATATATTGTGCCTGCAGCTCCTATGCTTGAAGATTGTGCATGACTTATGGAAAATGGAGAGGTTATCAAATGCACAAATTGATGATGATTTGATATACATGGTAGATCAATATATGTTAGCAAATGCAAGAAATGATATTATAAATATTTATGTGTGTAAGCTGCCTCCTAGTGTGTCACATGGTTCTGTTGTTAGTATAACTTTAAGCATAACCGGATTGGTTACACGTATGTTCTTGGATGAATTTATACTAATTTTTTAACCCATTCAATTAGTAACATGCTTGTTATATAGATGGCATTTCATTATGTCTTGTAATGTTTTAGGAAAATATCATGAGAGCATAATCAAGTTCATCTTCTAAGGGCCTGTTTGGGACGTAGGGATGCAAAACAGAGGAATGAGAAAAAAACGTAGGAATGTGATAGAGTGAAAAGTGAAAAACTACAGGATTTTAAAACTTAAGGTGTTTGGATTGCAGGGACATGATGGAACCTTCACAGGTGCCCCCAAAAACAAAATTCCACCATGTTACTCTAATCAAACTGGGTTTCGATGCTAATAAGGGTCAGATCTTATCCGTTTCTATTTTCTCCTCTTCTCGTTTCTTCCCTCTTCCTATAATCTCATCCCTTCTTATCCCTATGATTTTCGTTTTTTTCTAGCTCCCATAGGATTGACATTCACTGACCATGCCAAGCAATGATAGGACTGCTAGCCTGAAGCCAAATTGTCGCGGGCAACAACAGTGAATCATTTTTTTTTATCACAACCGTAGCATTTGGTGTAGCAAACAAGGTAGGACAAACTCTAGTAGTTGCAGCCTTGCAGGGCGGTGCCAGCTCCACGAAACGCTGCAGGAAATTTTCCTTTGGGTTTTTCCGGATGCTTTTTTCCCTACGTTTTGTGAAGGAGCAGAAGCCTTTCCTCTGGAAAGGGATTCAGTTTTCCTCCATTCCAAACAGCAAAACAAGAAAACTTTCCTAAGAAATCTATTCCTTTGCTTTTCCTTTGAAAATACTCCATTCCAAACAGGCCCTACATAAAAAATTTGAAATAATTCACTTGATCTTTTTAGAATAACTCATTGCCGCATGCACATCTTTGATATAAATTCGCTTGATCTTTTTGGATAAGGACTTTTTTAAAACACGTGTATGGGGTACGTGCATTTCCACTAGTGTTGGAAATTAGGCACAAATAAGATACCCAACCACAGCCCGCAGGTCGATGCTAAGATTCAGGGCGATATTTCCAGAAGATATGGTTGTTTGAAGCTTGTATTGCTGGCAATAACCTCAGTATGGCTGCACAGAAATATTGACATGGGAATTTCCTCTTGAAGTAAAGAAAATGACTAGCTAAATAAATATCCATCGTCACTGAAGAGAATACTCTTAGTCATAAAAAAGTTTCTGACAAATAATGGGGGCGGTCATACGGCGCTTCAAAGAAGAATGTACTTGCAACACAACTAAAAGAAAAGACCAAGCTCCAGCTAGGAACATTATATGATCTGTACTCTCTAAGGCAGGGGTCATCTAGATCAGGCTTCTCGTCAAACAATGAGAGTCATAGGTGGCAGCGCGCAAACTCTGCCCCTTGCACTAGTTCTTGGTAAGTGATCACTACATTTTCCCTGTGCACAAATAAAGGCTCCAAATGCATGCAGGTCGATACACTTGCAATGATTACTTGACCCTTTCTGAATCTTATCCGGCGGTGTTCATGGGTTTGGTCAGCAGCCTTGTGCTATTTTCCATTGGCTTCACCAGTATATTCTCTCTATATTCATATATGCTTTGTTATCTTCCCTTGTAGTACTTATAATTACGAAAAATATTTATCCCCTTCAATTGCTTTAGGATATTATAGACTCAAAGGTGTTGAAAGTTGTTGTGTGGGGGAAAAAAATAGGTTATGGTGTTTGCAAGCAACCTGGGCTGTTTGCAAGGATCCCGTGTCTTTGATTTGGCCGGAAGCTCCCCAGACGCCCACAGCATGGCGTCTGGTGGCATGGCTGGGTCACAGTTCAACAGTGCAAAGCCAGTTCTTGAGCTGCCGCACCTGAGGGTGAATTCCCATTTCTGCTTAACATAACAGAACTGTCAGAACCCAACCCAGGGAGGCTGGAGTCTCGTCCATCTGAACGCAAGCCTGCTGATGCAGAATGCAGATGATAATAAGGATATTTTTTCTGGATGCTACTATTAGGATGTTTGGATAAAGGGATTAATTTTAATCCAGATCACATCGAATATTTGATGCCAAATAGAGAGATTAAGGTTCTGTTTGGCATGGCTCTGGAGCTGAACTTCACCAACTCCAACCAATTTTCTACCCAAACACCCCACCTCCAAAATTTCATGGACTCTGGAGTTGTATGCAAATGGGTTTGGAGTTTTGAAGCACCTCTTTTGCAGCTCCAAAACCCTCAAATATGGATCTAGACGTGGAGTTCTGAGATAATTACCCACCAATACCACCCGTTACACAGAAAACGTTCATTTTCTTTACTCCCAAGCCCCGTCGCCCCCTAACCTAATCCTTGCGACTCCCTCCTTTCTGCGTCTGCCCGCCGCCTCCCTCCCCTCGCGAATCCCTCCCTCCCCTTGCAACGAGGGCAGGTGGACGGGCGGCGCAGCGCGGGGAGGCGGCGAGCAGTAGGCGAGCGACGGGTGGCGTGGGGGCGAGGGAGCGGCGAGGGAGCGGCAACAGGCGCGCAACGGCCGGTGCGAGAGGCGAGGGAGCGGCGGCCGGCGTGCAGGTGTGCGGGGGCGAGGGTGCGGCGGCACCGAGCAGAGCCAGCGCAAGGGCAGGCGGGTGGTGCAGGGGTGGTGCTAGGTGCATGAGCAGAGATCGGAGGCACGCGTTCCTGCAGAAGCGTACTAGGGGCGGGCGGGCGGCGCTCGAGTGAGCTTGAGAGCTCCTTCGTCCACCCTCCAATGTGAGGTGAGGAAAGGATAAGGTTTATGGAAAAAAATAAAAAAGAAAATAAAAGAGGTTGACAAATGGGTCCTAGAAATAACAAGTGCCACGAACAAAATCGAACGTAGTGTATAGGATGACACGTGGGACTATGAGTTGGCGGTAATAATGGCAATCCACCTTGAAAATTCTCTTTTTTTGGAGCTGAGGGTACTCTTCTAGCCAAACACCCAATCTAGACAGCTCCAACTCCACCCAGATCTAGCTCCACCTGAAGTTTTGGAGTGGAGCTGCTCCAGACAGAGTTGGAGCTATGTCAAATAGAGCCTAAATATGAGCTAAGTATAAAACTAATAAAACTAATTGCATAAGTTATTGCTAATTCACGAGACGAATCTATTAAGCCTAATTAATCCATCATTAACGTATATTTAATGTTGTACACCATGTTCAAATCATGGACTAATTAGATTAATTGGATTCGTCTCGTGAATTATTTTTATTTATGCAATTAATTTTATAATTAGACTATATTTAATACTTTTAATTGGTGTTAAATATACGATTGGACTAAAGTTCAGTAACGAGTAACCAACAGGCGCTTCCTAGTACAACCCTCTGCTTACATGTCATTCTACTGTAGAGGACATGTGTGCTCAGCTCAAAGTTGGCTGGACCGGACGTCTCCATGCTGTGCCTGTGCCCCATTGAAAAGGCTGCAGCGGCCGCGTCTGGTCCCTGGTGACCATCATGTTGCATTGCTGCCATGGTGGGGCTGGCCACTTCACTCTATCCGTTGTGTGGCTGCTTTTGCTCAGTGGATCAAGATTATAGACGAGTCAAACCAAACGGACTGATTTGGGTTTCCTTTGCAGGGCTCTGGCTCCAACTTTTTCACCGGCTTCATGGTGAAGCCCTATGAATGGATTAGTGTAGAAGCATCTTGAAGCTGTTTGTAAAGGTGGACTAGCAGCAAGATGCCAAGAAAGATAGTTTTTTCTTGCTTCCCTTTTCCCAAACCTCTCCGTAGCTAAAAAAAGCTATTTTACCAAATATTTCGCACAAATATCTCAGCCCCGCTAGAAAAGATGCTCTACTAGAGAATGAGCCAGAGTCGAAGATATTTTCTGAGAAGCCGGAGCTCTGCCAAAGTCTCAGATTTCACAGCTGCCTGGCTGTGCCTCGACCAAGTCATTCATGCGGTTGGTTGATGTCGCGCTCGGCAACTGCTTTTTGATTGCGTCCCGCGAGTTCCGGAGAGCAGTGATCTGAATCGCAACGTCACATCTCCGCGGCTGCCCGGCCAGGCGCGGTAGCCATCATCTCCGGCTCACCCGCTGCCCGACAGGTCCTCTTGGACGGTCTTGACTCGCTGCTGCTCGTCGTCTCGTCTGCTTGGACACAAGGACGGACGCGTGCCTCCATACGCTAATCGATCCAGCATCGGGTAGAGAAAGCGTGCGTCTTCAGATCGCACCCACATCATCCTCACGGTGAGCATGCTAATCACTATGGGGACCTCATCTTCAGATCGCCAGCAGCGTGTAAACTAGTGCCGTGTCCATGCCGTCCGATCCCGGGTTCTTGCGCCGCCACCGCCACGGCGTGCTCGGATAATCCTTCAAGGCAAAGCTCCCCCGGCGCGGCGGGCGAGCGCGAGAGCCATGCATGGCGAGACCTCCCGCTACTGCGGCGGTGGCCCGTGTCTGCCTCGGCGTCGCCCTCGTCGCCCTCCTGCTCGCCACCTCCGGCCTCTCGCGCGGCGCCACGGGCGGCGCCGATGTCTCGTCCTCGCTGGCCAACGAGGCGCGCTGCGACGGCGGCTGCGACGGCAAGCGGCGGCTCGGGAGCACAGAGGGCAGCTGCCGCTACCCCGCGGCCGGGTCTGGTGATCCAGGCCGCAACCCGCGCGGCGGGTATGTCGACTACCTGCACCTCTTCTACTGCGTCCTCGGCGGCGGGCGCCGGCCTGCGCTGGGCTACGCCGCGATGGCGGCGTGGCTCGCCGTGCTCTTCTACCTGCTCGCCGACACGGCGGCGGTCTACTTCTGCTCCAGCCTCGAGGGCCTCGCGCGCCTGCTCGGCCTCCCGCCGGCCATCGCCGGGGCCACGCTGCTCTCGCTCGGTAACGGCGCGCCCGACGCGCTCTCCGCGCTCGCGTCCTTGGACGGCGGCAAGGGCGGAGGGGCCGCCGCCGTCGGGCTCAACGGCGTGCTCGGCGGGGCGATGTTCGTGTCCGCCGCCGTGCTCGGCGTTGTCGCCCTCCGCGTCGGCGGCCAGGGGATCGCCGTCGATCGCGCCAGCTTCTTCCGGGACGCGGGTTTCCTCCTCCTGGCCCTCGCCGCCGTGGCCGTCGTCCTCGCCGTGGGCGAGGTCAACATCTGGGGCGCCGTGGCGTTCGCCTCGCTCTACCTCGTCTACGTCCTCGCCGTCGCCTTCACCCCGGACCGCTGGCCGACGAGACGCCAGGATGAAGAGGAGGACCACGCCCATGCCACCGCCTCCTCGGAGCTCCATAGCGTCGCAGAGACCAAGTTCTACACCGACCAGGAGGCACAAGATTCACTCCTCTCCGACACCGCGCCTCTCCTCCAGTACTACGCCGCCAGCGACAACAACGGCGGAACCGGTGAGAACAGGAGCGCGTTCTGGACCGTGTTTCGCGTGCTAGCGGTTCCCCTGACTCTCCCCCGGCGGCTGACGATCCCGGACGCGAGCAAGGAGCGGTGGAGCAAGCCGACCGCGGTGACCGCGGCCACGCTCGCCCCAATCTTCCTGTCCATCCTCTGGAGCCACCGCGCCACGGGGAACCCGTTCCCTGCCGTCCTCCTCGGCGGCCTCGTTGGAATCGCGCTGGGCCTCCTCGCCTTCCTTACCACGGATCCCTCCGCCCCGCCAGCCCGGTTCCTCGCCGCGTGGCTCGCCGGCGGGTTTGCCATGAGCGTGGCGTGGGCGTACGTGATCGCCAACGAGGTCCTCTCCCTGCTGGTCTCGGCCGGCACCGTCCTGTCCGTGGACGCCGCGACGCTGGGGGTGACCGTGCTCGCCTGGGGAAACTCGCTCGGCGACCTCATCGCGAACGTGGCGGTGGCCTCCCGCGGCGGTCCCGGCGGCGCGCAGGTGGCCGTATCCGGCTGCTACGGCGGGCCGGTGTTCAACGTCCTCGTGGGCCTAGGCCTGTCCATGCTGCTGTCGTGCTGGACCGGGTACCCGCAGCCCATGAAGATTCCGAGGGAGCCTGGGCTCTACCGGACGCTGGGCTTTGTGGTTGCTGGGCTTTCGTGGGCCTTGGTGATGCTGCCCCGGAGAGGGATGAGGGTGGACAGGACGCTGGGCTTTGGGCTCCTGGCGATTTATTTTTGTTTCGTCTGTATTAATATTTCACAGCTCAAGAATGAACGGTAAACGTATTGGATTCATTCGTTCGTTCATTGCATGGTGTTTATGCTAGGTTCAGTAGGACTAAGAGCCTCTAATAACATACAAAAGTGTCTGAGTTGCACTATGTAATCTTAAAAAAATAAATGAAAAAAGAAACTACGCAATATCTTTGAGATAAAATCACATATTCGTAATTTGCACACAAAAAAATTGGTACTATGGTGTCTTTGAGAGAAAAAAATATATTGTTTCAATGTTTAGCTGAAAATTTGCCCATTTTTTGAGATAATGAGTGAAGGAGGGTCCAAATCTTCGTTCATTGCAATAGGAGAAGGATTCAGAATGACCTTTTGTGTATAATGATTTACACAATATTAGAGTAATAATGGGACTACAACGTAAAAGCGTGTTAGAGGGCTTCATATACGTGAAGTTTCGGGCTAAGCAATTGATTTCACTACCTGAAAAGCTTAGCCAACACCTCAACTTGTCTCTCCCACGACTGCCTAGCTACACACATGGTACTAACAAAATATATAGCGTAAAACAATCTTCCATCCTTGGGTGGTGCCAAACAATCGAAGAAAGAAGATGACTAAAAAGACACCCGATTTAATTTTATAGTTTAGAGGTTCTTCATAAATATCAAATATAAGATACTCTTAGAGAGAGAGAGAGAGAGACTTGTCTGGTAAATTACAAACATAATTTAGAATCCTATAAATTGTAGAACTTTTTTTTCCTTCTGTTAAAGAGCACTATAGCATTATATAGGATTATAGGCAACTTTTGATCTTTTTTAGAGTTATAGGGCTTTCACCCCAGTTTTACTTAAAGGCAAGACCGTTCAAGCGGTTAACAGCACCAGTTAAACTCAGTTCACAAGGGAAACAAACGAGGACACTCAGACTCACATATTACCCTATTACAACACCTCGGAGGGGCGCTACTTTACTTGGTGAACAGCTTCCGAGCTCCTGCGATAACTTGTTCTGGAGTGGGAGCATCTGTCGTCTCTTGAATGCAGTCAGCCTCCAGCTCGACCCACTTCCCAGATCCCATCGATTCTTCCCAGTTTTTGTTGTTGAACATGTGTTGAATCTCTTTTGAGATGTCTTCTCCACCCTGTCCAGCATCGTGTTGCTTGAGGAAGAGGAACAAGTCTTTGTCCATGCCCAGGTTCACCCAAGGATCATGCCTGGAGAGTTTGCAGCTGTTTTCAAGTCTGACAGCTCTGCTTCTCTTCCGCTGGGCAAATGATCTTCCGGTTCACAACTAGACCAAGCACCTAGCAGGTCCTGCACACTTCTCCAACAGCCATTCTAAAAATAAATGAAGTTTCTTAGTTTCCAGAGCCGTCACAGGGCAGCAGCTGTAAAAATATTGAGCACCACATGCGCCAGAATTTAGCTACAGATTCATAACTTTCACTATACTTGACACCTACTATATCTGAAATAAAACTCCACATCTGTTTTGCAACACCACACTTAACTTTTTGATCTTTCGAGGATCCTGGTTGATGCTATGGACAGGTTGCCGAGATCCTGTCAGATGAGGTGCTGCGCACTGACAGGAGAGATCTCGGCCAGGCCCACGCGCCTCCCGCCTTGGCTTCGTTTCGCGATCACGATCAAGCAGGCGAGGAGACCTCCAAACGAACCGCCGTCGAGTGCCCTGTCCATGTCATGGCGATACGTGTCGTGCACCTGCGGGGGCCCTTCCCTCTTCTCTGTTCGAAGCGTCGATTCGTGGCCTCGAGTTTTTTTTTTTCTAAGAACGGGAATTATTGTCCTGAGTAGTTTGGATGCATGACTAATTTTTAATTTTTAGTCGGGTTTATATCGGATGATATTAAATAAGAGCTAATTATAAAATTAATTATACAAATAAGACTAATTCGTTTAATTAATCCATCATTAGCACATGTTTATTGTAGCATAACATGATCAAATCATAGACTAATTAGATTTAATAAATTCGTCTCGTGAATTAGCCTCCATTTATACAATATGTTATATAATTAGTCTATATTTAATACTTCTAATTGGTATCCAAACATCCGATGTGACGGGAATAAAGTTTAGTCGGGGAAACAAACACCCCCTAAGCAAAGAGATACATGTATAGATATATCCCGGGCCTACCTTGGATGCAAGAGTTCAATTTGCTGCGCTGAAGCAAATGTAGTCGAACTGAACTCTTTGGAGTGAAAATCATTGGCAAACTTTGCCCAAAGGCACAAGTAAAGGCAAACACGAAGTAGCACAGTGCTAACTGCTACACAGCATCTGGCGCGAAATGTGATCGACTTCTGGAAAGCATGAAGCCACCGGCGTTTGTCCAATGATTCGGAGCGCTGAATAGAATAGCAGCAAGAAAAGAAAAGCCAGTGCAGTGCAGGCACCTCTCACCTTACCATCATGTGACGGCAGCATGTGAAAGCAGAGGCGAAACCCAGTCCGTGGCTGGCCCGTGAGATCCGATCCCTCGCTAATCAGCACTCAGGGGTGGTAATTTATACGTCCGGGCAAGTGTCAGCCAGCAAAAACAGGAGTGGATCATCACGTTTGTGCTACGATAAATATGTCCTAATATCCGGGCGGTGCTATACTAGTATAGTATACGTGTTACCTTTTTCACAGTTTCGCGTTCACCCGTGGCTTCGCCTTGCTGCTCACCTACACCCCCTCGTGACCTTTTAGGACATACAGGACTCTAAATAAAAAAAAATGTATCCTTTGCCACACTTTTACCATACCAAGTTTACCTCCTCCCCATTTCGGCCCGGGGGCCCACCCGTCACTCACTCGCCATCCTCCTCCTCCCGACAGCGACCTCCCTCCTACTCCCCGGCCTTGCCTTTTACTTCTCCCGAATGCTCGAGCCAAACGCCCCCCGCAACGCCTCCTCCTCCAGTGCTGCTCGCAGGTGGTGGATAGATCTCGGCGGGCCTCACAGTACGACCCGCCGTTGGCTCACTCACTACAGGCAAGCAAGGCCGCGCGAGTAATCCAATCCACAGATTGATCGATCGATCGAGCGAGCCAAGAGACCGATTGGTTGGTAGGTGGGGGCGAGGGAAAGCGGCGAGAGCGAGATTGATGCGCGCATGGCGCTGCGGGCGCGGGTGATGGGGCCGGGCGGCGGCCGGCGGGAGCTGCTGCTGGTCTCCGCGGCCTTCACGGCGCTCCTCGTCGCCTCCATCCTCCTCCTCCCGTCGCTCCTCCTCAGAACGCGGCCCAGCTTCCTGTCGTCCTCCGCCGCCGGCGGGGACCGGCAGCCGCGGTACCCGGTCTCGTTCGCCTACCTCATCTCGGCGTCCTCGGGGGACGCGGCCCGCGCGGCGCGGCTGCTGGCGGCGCTCTACCACCCGGCCAACACCTACCTGCTGCACCTGGACCGGGCGGCCCCCGCGGGGGAGCACCGCCGGCTGGCGGAGCTGGTGTCCGCGCGGGGCGTGTACGCGCGCGCGGGCAACGTGTGGGTCGTCGGCCGCCCCAACCTCGTCACCTACCGGGGCCCCACCATGCTCACCACCACGCTGCACGCCGTCGCCATGCTGCTCCGCCTGCGCCGCCGGTGGGACTGGTTCGTCAACCTCAGCGCATCCGACTACCCGCTCGTCACCCAGGACGGTAATGTTTGTGCGGCCGCTGCTTGTTTGGATTGGATTGCATAAAAAGCTGGTTGATCTAATCAGCTAATGAAGCTTGCTTGCTTGCAGACATGATGGAGGCGTTCGCCGGGCTGCCCAGGGACCTCAACTTCATCCAGCACACCAGCCACCTCGGCTGGAAGATGTAAGAACTCTTATCATGCTATCTAGTAGTACTCTGTTCTGCAACCAGAGAATTGTATTAGGATTAGGAATGCAATGTTCATCATCAATCCTCTAGTCCTAACAGCAAAAGGAAATGCCCCCTAGCTCCTTTCTTCATGCTTACTTTTCGATTTGATCGACAATAATGAATGCTTGCTTTGAGACATTTTGGAAGAACATTTGTATTTGGAAAAAAAAAAGAAATTGTAAGCGTTTGACAGGGGATTGAACTGATGGTAGCTCTGCAGAAAGAAGCGGGCGCGGCCGGTGATCCTGGACACGGCGCTGTACGAGGACGGGCGGGCGGAGCTCATCCGGCCGGTGAACATCACCACCAACCTCCGGAGGTTCCCCACGGCCTTCAAGCTCTACACAGGTGCGTGGCGTGCCTGCAGTGCCATCATCTTCCACACCGTCGCTAGGAAGCTTCTAGTGCCTACAGCTGCCGTGCGGTACACAGCGCGTAGGCGTGCTAGCGACCGATCGAGGACAGGCATCTTTCGTCAAGCCGGTTGTTGATCGGACGGTACGGCTCCGTACTCTCCGCCGACTCCTCTGGTGTCACAAGGATGATGCCACTGCCGGCTGCCGGTGGTTGCGCCCAGAGCCTTCACCTGTCCTTCAAGTCACAGGGGGCGTCGCGTTGATTCAGCAGTTCATGTGATCCGCAGTGCCAGCGAATTCCGGCACAAAAAAAGAAGTTTATCTGCAATGGCATCTAGCCAATGGGGCAGGTGAGGTGGCGCCGTTCGCGTACGGATCTTAGAGGGTTACAGTTGATTATTCCGCCAGATCTGAGCCAGCGATGATCGTGGTTTGTTTATGCCTTGGAGCTCGCAAATCCAGCCGGACAGCCAATGTGCTTGCTGCATCGGCAGTGCCCAATGACAAAGCAAAGCTGCTTCGATCCTGGTTTCCTTTTGCAAGCGCTTGCTTCCAAGAAACGGCAGGAATGCCGACATAAATGCATGACATCTTGCCGGAATCTCCAGACGGTTCCAGTGCCAATTTCAGAGAAACCAACATCTAGGAGTAGAATTGGATAGAAAAGATGAACATGTTCTGAACTCGCTCGCCTGCAAAGCTGATGAATCGGTGGCTGAACAAGAACAACTCACTCACTCTGCAGGGTCGGCGTGGACGATGCTGTCGCGTCCCTTCGCGGAGTACGTGACGATGGGGTGGGACAACCTCCCCCGGACCCTCCTCCTGTACCACGCCAACATCATCTCCTCGCCGGAGTTCTACTTCCAGACGGTGGCCTGCAACTCCCGGCGGTTCCGCAACGCCACCGTGAACCACGACCTGCACTTCATCCGGTGGGACAACCCGCCGAAGCAGCACCCGCTGCACCTCACCTCCAGGGACTACCGCCGGATGCTGCTCAGCGGCGCCCCCTTCGCGCGCAAGTTCCGGGAGGGCGACCCGGTGCTGGACCGGATCGACCGGGACATCCTGCGGCGGCGGGGGCCCGGCCAGTTCGCCTACGGCGGGTGGTGCTCCGAGTCCGGGGAGGGCGGCGCGGCGCTGTGCGGCAACCCGCAGGAGCCCGGGAGGAAGGGGGCCGTCAAGGCCGGCGCCGGGTCGCGACGGCTCAAGGCGCTGCTCGGCAAGGCGCTGGCCCCGGGGAATCTCAGGAGAAAGCAGTGTAGGTGAAAGAAATTGTTTTTTTGGCTTTGCTTTCTCTTTTATTTACAGGGCGAGGAGGATCAAACATGTCATGTATGTATAGCAAAAGGAACGGCATGAATTCGAGGCAATTTTGGTTCCCTGAAATTCTGAGGTCAAATTTCAGGAACTCTACAGGTTATCTGCTGATTATATTAGCGAAGAGGTCATTCATTAGTTTGACAGAGCTAACATTCAGCTCGTGTACTTCACTCTCTCGTGTCAGAAAACAAACATGAAACACCGTGTACAAGGTAGAACTGGCTGCAATACTGGGTACCCGTTTGTCTGTACAAGCATGCAATGTTTCAGTCTTTGCCGTGTTTTATTTATGTTGCAACAACACTTGTAAATTCTCGTTACATCATCATTGCTTCTACGCTCTTCCGAGAATCGCATTTCACGAAAGTATTTCATATGAATCTTGGTGTGCCCGATCTGCACAACTTTGTGGCCATAACTTTTAAGTTTTGACGATAGAATTCCATACCCTGGAAGGTTTGCTTTGGTACAACCAGACAAAAAGATTGCATGAAGATTGTACAATACAGGGCATGGTGCTCATTTTGGTTGCCCAGCTCCTTGAGCACATGACACCAACGACGTGCGGCGGCGATTGCTTTGCCACAGGCGAATGCCGTGGCCGGTCGTTCGGAGCATACGACCTGATTGGTATTCAATCGAGCGAAGCGACCATTGTCCCGAGACGGAGTGCGCAAGTTTGTCGCTACGACGTCGACCTCGTTGCGCCGCTTCACACGTCCGCCCCCCCTCCCCCCTCCTGTTGGACACGCAATCGAGGGATTCCAGCGCAAGCACTCCTCTGCCACTTGCATATTCTGTAGGGACGAGTATTCCCAACTGAATTGTATTTAAATGATGTGGCAAATCACAAATTAAAGATCTTATTTTTAAGGAAAATAAGATAAAACCCAATCTTACTAGGTTAATTCAGGAAAATCAAGCTGCAAGCCAGCTAGCTAAACTAGATCTAAAACTGCCCAGCATAAGGCGAAATGTGGCATCACCAGACACAACAACACGTCCTGGCATAAGAACTCAGAATATGGTGTAAGCACTGATACTAAAACCATAGCACAAGGTATTTTAGTGGCATCACCTTTGAGTTTGAAAGCTGTATATATGTATATATAATGTGCGAAGGTGGACACCTCCCTGCACTCCAGACGCAATACTTTCGCTGCACGTGAAGCCGTCGCTTCCTAGACCAAGGGGTGAACGGCGCCAAGGACGTGGTCGTCGTCGAGGCTGGCTAGAATCCGGCAAGGCTTTCGCCTGCGATAGAGAGCTCGGGGCAACAGCCAGCCTGATGTCCAGCGTCACGAGACGGCTCAGTGCGGCATTGTCCTGCAGGCCACCGCGGGCTCCGCGCAACCCTGCTGCTTGAATCCTTCACGAGCAGCAAAGCACAGCTCCGCCGATGGCCGCCACCAGTTGATGATAGGACCGCGACCACGACGCTGTCCTGCAGGGTCGGGAAGCCACGCCGGCCGCCAGCAGGGGCGACACGGCCGTGGTGCCCCCAACCTGCAGGAGGGATCTTGCTGCGGCCCAACGGCGCGGGTGACAGGTGTGGGGGGAGAGGAAAGAACCCCCTCCCGCCGCCAACCCAGCAGACGCGCGGCCGCCGCGAAGCTCCCTGTATATGGCAGATCAGGACCCCCAGAGGTTGGATCCGACCATAGAGGTCCGCACGGAGGGGAGGGCCGCTGCACATGGACGGCGCGGCGGTGGCTGGGTGGTGGCCGCCCCACTTGTCGCCCCCAACTTGGAGACGCAAGCTCCGCCCAACCGCTCGTCGGGGAGCTCGAGATCGGTCGGAGAGGACGTATCTGGGTGCCGGAGCTCCATGAACGGCTGCAGCTACAGGGCTGTGCTCGGCGAGGCTAAGGGGTAGGGACCCGGGGGGGAGGGGGGCGACGGGGCGATGGCGGAGAGGCCTCGCCGCCGCCGTCCTGGCACCCGCACGGGCTTCCGGCGAGGGTGTTCCGGCGGCAGTGAGGGGCATGGATGGGGGCGGGAAAGCTGGGCGCCGGCGGCGCGGGTTCCGCCCGAGTCGCCCTTGGGGCGCCGCGGGGGCCTCCTGTTCCTGCCACTTGCATATCACCAGATGATCGAAACACAAATAAAACCTTTTACGAAGACCCTTTTCCCCATCTAAAAGAAAGATCAACTGCCCTTGCATCTTACAACCTACTCCAGTCATAGTACCACTCCACTGTTCCACTTTAGAGGGAGGCTAGAAATTAAATTAGACAATTGGGACTGTTTTTCTTTCCTGGTTGAGTTCCAGTCGTTATAGTATTTTGCGCGAGCAGGCATTCCCTTTCTTACACCTCAACTAATGAGATGCCAACAAGATTTCTTCTCCACCTCAAGTCCTCAACTAATCACGGCCACATGCCAGGCGTCCTCCTTTGCTGCTTGCAGTTGCACTGTTGCAGGAGGCAACCAGAATGTATATGATGCATGATGGGATGGGATGGAATGGAAGGTAGTTGCAAACTGCAAACAATTGCAGGGCACAAATGCATGGATAGCCATCATCTCTAGGACAAGATGCATACCAAACTTAACTGAAAACCCATTCAGCCTCTACTTCACTGGCGACCAAATGATCAGGTGAGGTCAGTTAACTTTCTGCCAATCGATCATAATTATGAAGTGGAGACAGATTGATCAAGAGGAACAAATATCAACTCTTTCTATAGAATAAAAATATATGCAACCTCGATCTGCCTACATTGGTTGGATGCAAATCAAATTAGGGAGGAGAGGAAAAATACTGTATTATGACTGAATGAGCAGCAGCAGCAGCAGCAGCAGACATTGAGACAGACGAGACGGACCCATGAAGGCTAAGCTAGTGGCATCTGTTCGCGAGATTGCTCGGCCTGAACATACCGCCGCCACCGGCTTGACTCCTCAAGCTCGGCTCACTTCTTGTTGAGGTCGATGCCGGCCTTGCGCGCGACGGCGTCCAGGCCGTGCTTCTCGATGGTCTTGAGAGCCTTGGTGGAGAGGCGCAGCTTGACGAAGCGCTTGCCGGCCTCCCACCACAGCTTCTTGTACTGCAGGTTCACGAACTGCTGCTTCTTCGTCTTGTGGTTGGAGAAGGACACCTTGTTCGCGCGGTTCGTCTTCTTGTCAGTGAAGGGGCACACCCGGCCTGAATGAAGAAAAGAACACACAAAAAAACTCATCATCTCGTCAATAGACGGCAATTAGCTTAATTGTTATCATGCTCGTTAGACAGATGCAGGTCAGAACCGATGGATGTGAACTTTTTGCTAATAGGATTGAAATTGAAATGGACGGAGCAGCTAGGCATGAACAGTGCCACTGGCGAACTAGCTGAATCGATCAGCAGAGAATAATGGACCAACCCAGCCGGGTGAGGATTCGTTGACAGTAACGGAAAGAGACGAACAATGCAACAAAGCAAAGCGAATCAGACTTACGCGCGACGATGGGCTGGAGCGGCCTCTTGAGGAGGGGGACGACGGCGGTTGAAGTGGGCGCGGCGGCGGAGAGGGAGAGGCCGGCAAGCTGCGACGTGGCGAAGCCCAGGGAGGTCGACGAAGAGGAGGAGGCCCTCCGGGCGGCGGCGGGCATGGCGAAGGTGGAGCTCAGCAGCGTGGCGGTCGCCATGGCGGATGGATGGACGGAATGGAATGGGTGCGTTGGATAAGCAGGAGGGATAAGAACTTAAGAAGAGGAGGGTTCACTAGAAGCAGGCCAAGCCGAACCCAAATTTCTTTCGACCCGGCCCATCTTGGATGATTATGGGCCCAGGGGAACTACCCGTGCACAATTCCCTCTCACTCAAAAATTACTCTAAAGAACTCAAAAAATAAAAACACACGCAGAACTTCCTTCTGAAAAAAAAGAGACTAACATAAGATGCATGCACAGGAGCTGCTACAACAACAAAGCCTTTAATCCCAACCAAGTTAAAGTAGGCTATACTTGAAACCCAACAAGAGCCACAAACAAGGAGGGATATGATGCATGGGGAAGGGCTTCATAAGAAAAAAGAATTCTTGTCAACTAATGAATGCCACTTTGTAATTTCCCTATTGTACCAAAAGAATCAGAAATTTACAGTGGTAACTTCTCCAGTAGTTTGTGAAATTTCCAGAGAGAGAAAAAAAAACAAGGCCATACGAGACTGCAGAATGTTGTGCCTATCTTCACTCTTAACGGGTCTGAATTTCAGAATTTCTCCTGTTCCTTCTTCAAATCAAATCCCCTGGGATCAGAAACCCCCAGCCATCTATGAGAAACAGATGCTGTATCCACCATGTGGGCTCATTTCTCTGCTATCGAAAATGCAAAAGAACTCTACCCAACATTGAACTACATTGGCGATATGCGATGGTAGGCCATTCCTGCCAGTGAACTATGTTTTATGCCGTAGAATAAGTATATGAGCGCACCAGCCGCCATCCATATGGAAACTCGAATCCATGTGTGACTCCTGCAATCATTTGAGTTGAAACGTGAGGTCAAGATTATTTTCAGGATTCCCACAAAGCATAGGTAGCTATCTAGACATTCTGATATCTCGATATCTGTAAATTAAGTGGCTAAATTTCATCTGGCCTAATAAAACTGCAGATTAGCTCAAAAGAATTATGTGTTGCTTGATCAAACTGACTGTCTTATGAAATCTGCACATCTTCCAGAAAATAGCAGGCTGCACAAATTGCAAAAGCATAGACGATAAACAAAAAAAAAAAGATGACTATAACCCATATTTCTTACCCAAGGTTCATAAGCAGGTATGCGTTGACGATGATGCAACAAATTGGAAGGAATGGAACCAACGGGCACATGAAACCTAGGACAAACAAAGAGGTAATTTGAGATTGTACTGAATTGCACTGGATTTTTCACTCAAATTTCACCAAGTTTGCAGAACTGCTAATGTCCATGTCCCTAAGCGTATACCTCCAGTTTGTCCCAAAGAGCTCTTATCTTGTCCAATGCACAAAAGCACAATAGAAGAACTCAACAGTAGCAGCCCGCCTATGGTGCATGCAGTCATTTGCACATAACTACAGAAAGCAAAACAGGATCAGATGATGTTGCTTTTTCCTTGCCATAAAAACAGCAATAGTAATGATGATGATGCAATTCTGGTTGTGCTCTTCGGTCCCAGGAACAGTATCAATTACTTTGTTTGCACATTATAGAACCAGATATTTGAAATAGTGCCCACTGCGATACAGGTGGTGGAGACCTATCACTTACAATGGCAAAGAGGAGAAAGAAACCGCAGAAATGAAGATGATGGCCCCAAGGCATATCAATACTATGCTTCTCATGGCTTTCTGTCGCCTTGCTTTGCTGGCTATCTCACTGACAGTAGGTGCTTTTTGAACAGATAAAGAAAGGAAAAAAGTCAGGAAACAAATTATCTCAGTAGTCATGAATGTAAAACTAGTAATGTGATATCTGAAGTAATGGTCGTCTGCTGGCGGGAGATATCTTGCAAGCATTTCATATGCAAAACACAAATAATAATAAAACGAAGATATGAACAAGGTGGATGGAGCTAACTTGTCAGCCAGACCTCATTACTGTGTGAATGCAAGCTAAAACTGGCAAACAGAATTCCTGCAATAACTTGACTTAACAGTCAACAGAAAACTAATCTTCTAATTACCATTGCCAAAAGGATCTTCCAAATTTTGCTCATCCTGCTCTGAGTGCCCAGAGCATGAAGTTAATGTCTCAGGTGTTCCTGCAAGAGCCACTTCCATTGGCATCTCATATGGAGGAGCATATCTTACTACTAAAACAGAAACGGCAACCGTAGTAAATGCCAATAAGGTTCCCACGCTTACCTGAACAAACAGATCAAGAAACTATTATCACCTGGAGTATATCTGCATCCAGCAATGCTACCATTTTACATGATAATTAGCATATTACCATCCCTGCCAATTGGGAGACGTCCATGAGAAAAGCCAGGATAGCAGCACACGTCCCTGTCAAGATTGTGCTCAAGATTGGCACTTGAGTTTGTCGATTAACAGCTGAGAACAGGGGCGGAAGCAATCCATCTCTAGCCATAGCCATTATAATTCTTGGCTGACCGAAAGCATAATGTAAACAATAAGGATCAGCTAGTCATGGTTTAATTTTTGGATAAACATTTCTTCCTATAATGAGCATGCTACATTCCTACGACAAATAAACCTATTGATTATTTTTTTTTGTGTTAGTTTATTTGGGAAAATCGGTGGGTAACCTTCTCTGACCACACATCACTCTTTATTTAACTGAATTTGCCAGGGGGTCCCTAATAATTTCACATATTACAACAAACTTCCCCTCAAGATAGGCAAATATATCAATCATGCATGTCTTCTTACATATTGGATCATCACGTATTACATTTAACCGCAACATGTTTCAAAACAGTAGTTTTTTCGAATTTTTACTCAAGTCACATAACACGTACCGTTCCTCATAGAAAGTAGGAAACTACTGAAATCAAAAGTGAGCTCAACAATGCTCGAGTTCTCAATTCTCAGACACATACCTGGGGAAGAATACCGCCTATCAAGGACGCTATGAGGGCAAGAACAGCCCCACTGGAAACAACATACCTACATTTCAATGGAGTAAAAATTGTTCAATGACTGACATAGACTAGACAAACGGTGGAAATAATCTCCATCACAGCCGGATCATTTCAGCATTTTCAGCTGGAAGGGAACCTGGAACTTACTCTGCCCACTGCATCCCGTATTGTGCAAACGCAGAAGAAATAGGGGTGTTAGGATCGATCGCGCGATAGGGCACCAGACCGACCACAACAGCAGAGACCATCATGTAGAGGAAGCAGCACAGGGTCAGGGTCAGGCCCATCCCCAGTGGAAGATCGCGCTGAGGATTCTTCACCTGGAAATCACTTAGACCAACCAAATTAAAGGTGATCTTGTCATTGCACTGAAACTGTAGTGAAATGTAGAGGAACACAAATAGAATTCAGTACATGAGGAATGCAAGCTGACCTCCTCAGCCGTGCTAGCTACTGTGTCGAAGCCAATAAACGCGAAGAAGAGGGTTGCCGATCCAGAAATGACTCCACCAACACCATTAGGGAAGTAACTGTGTGCCAGCCAAGCAAGTTTAAAAATCCAATTTGGTAGGTCAACGTGCTGATTTGATTATATGATGCAAGAAATTTAACTTTACCCTTCTGGCCCTTTATAACCGACCCAGCCATTCCTGAATCCTAACCATCCACCAGCACAGATGACAAAGAGCATGACTATGATGTTTGCAGTGGTGATGATGCCTTCCACAAATGAGCTCTGGTCAGGACATAACTCATACTTTAAGACTGAAATTGTAGGTTAAATCTTGAAAGTAGCCACAATTCTTGAACTTAGAAAACCAAGTGTAAGCAGAGGAGAAATGATGGCCGAAGAGAAAGTCACTAGTAGAAAATAAAATAGTGTAGATTCTATCATTCACACCATAATCTATTTTTACCATAAAGAAAACATCATTGAGTCTATAATATTGTAACGCCATTTTAAGGGGATATTTATTTTTAGTAATCATAAAAGAGAATAAATTTCTGAAACAAGTTGTGGGCTCTGTGCTAATACCTCTTTAATTCCCAGACACAGTAATGCAGTAACTATCAGGACAAGAATAGCAGCACAAGGGTCAAGTGGGGTGTCTAGCCCTTTGACATGTACTTGTGCTAGAAAGAAGGGCAACTTATCTTGGCCACCAAAAAATAGAGCCTGAAAAAAGGCCTGATTATGAAAAGTTCACTTATCTGAAGAGAGAACTTAGTAGACAACATTACCAAGTTTGGCGATATGCCACGTGCCACCGATGATCCCCCTATCGTGTACTCAAGGATCAAGGCCCACCCAATCAGCCAAGCAACACTGGCCATAATTTTCCACAATTGGAGACGAAGAACAAAGCAAAGGTAAGCAAGAAACCATAGTTCCACCTTACGATGGGTGCTCATGCACCAAGTAGGTAAGGCAAACATATACAGAGAGACTAAGGGAGGAAAATAACATAGACCGAATGCAAGTGTGCATTTGTACATGTACCTCTCTCCAATGCAGATGTAGGAGTAGTGGTAGGCACTCCCTGCCGAAGGGAAACGGCAGGAGAGTTCAGCATAGCACAAAGCTGAAAGGGCCGCAGAAACGCCGGCTATCAGAAAGGACACGGTCAGGCCTGGTCCTGTGTGCTCACGGGCCACAGTTCCAACCAGGACGTAGATGCCAGCACCAATCGTCGAACCAACACCTAATCATCACTAGAAGTGAGACATCGAAATTGGCATATGTTGAAATGCCTGGAACTTGAAGTAGATTCAGTGGAGGCAAAGGAAGCCGCACAGCAGAGACCAAGTTCACAGAAACTCTGGACCCCCAAAACACACTTCAGAGTTGCTGTGGACACTAGGAAACATGCAGGCGTTCTTGCTAGTTCTGTTACTATTGTGGCCCAAGTTTTGTGAAAGTGATATATCACATCACATATCAGGTATTTCCATGCCATGGTGTGGTTACACGTTCTCGTGTTGTTCAGAAAGGAATAGCAAGATTCGTATCAGCAATCGCCATTTGATTGCAATGCGAAATGCGAAATTGCAGCTAACTGATGAGGTGGCAAATTCAACTTACAATATTCAGGTCATGGTCCTCTTAAAGTTATGTAACACAAAAAAAAACTGAGTAATAGTATTCCACAGATGGCTAAAATGAAATGAAATGTGATTGGATTAGCTACTCCACTCCTAATTAGCCATGGGAAGGCCAGGTGAGAGTGAGAATGGGGCGGGTACCGATGGCGGCGAGGTGGGGAATGGTAAGCGTCTTGGCGAGGCGCTGTCCGCCGCCCCCGTCGGCAGCATCGGCGCGGCCGCCGGCTTCCGCCGCACCAGGGCACTGCAAGTC
The DNA here is from genome assembly GCA_032594955.1 of Panicum miliaceum. NCBI lineage: Eukaryota > Viridiplantae > Streptophyta > Magnoliopsida > Poales > Poaceae > Panicum > Panicum miliaceum. The sequence goes on from CM064059.1 coordinate 15,195,346, forward strand.
CGGCCAGGAGGGGCCTCCCATGCCTTGATCATCCAAGGCCCCAGGAGAACGGGTGCGGCGGGGAGAAGAGCAGATCAAGAACTCGAGGGATTGTCAGGTTGAAGTCCTAATGAGATCGCGCTAGTGTCAAGAGCAAGGTTCTTGACCTGCTCCCCATGTGGAACTACGGGCATTGACTTCCTCGGTTTCACCTCCCCCGCGGCCGGCTACTTCTCTCTTTACGGCTAGTTTTCCTTTTCCAATTCCAACGAGAGAAACGAACGGGAGAGGCGGAGAGCCGCACGCCAGCACCCTACACACACGCACCCAGTTTCCTAGTATGCGATTACTTATTTCAGCTACAGACTAGTACCAATATAGCCAGGCACAAATGAATACACACGGAATTTGTCCTAGTGTAAAGTAAATCAAACATGTTTACAAATTTAGACATCTTTGCAGAGGAGTTTAGGATCCAAATACTTACTACTCCCTCCATCTTTCCATCTCTCTTGATAGTCCTATTTCATCCTGGTACAATGACCATCTTGATATTGTACCAAGAAGAAGGATTTTACTTATCATCTCATTAATTATGACTTCTCGATTTTGATGTTATATATACATGCACCAATTAGGAACACCAATTAGGAATCGAACAACCATCTCTATTATTTTCAAGATGTCAACTCAAATAGGACTATCAGAACAATTCAGTTTTGGAAATAGGACTATCAAAAGAAAACGGAGGAAGTATATATATAATCCAACTGAAATATTCCATAGCGAAACGACGGCAGTAATTCTGCAGGAAACAACGTAATTCCCACTAAAAACACTGGTGAATTCGCATGTTCCAAACATTAAATTCCGCATTACCTAACAATTGTCTCAAAGTCATCCATCAAGTTCAGGTTAGCAACACCAGGACACTACAACGCAGGAGCAGCCTCTTCTCGTGAATGCACAATTTCAAGGACTTGTCTCTACTCTCTACCCACAGAATATTCCCGCATACAACATGTGTTCCCCTTTAGTCGTACTCTTTTACCTATATAATCTTGGAACATCACAATTCGTCAGTTATACATCTCAACTATTAGTGATACGTAAAATTTCTATTGCCAGAAGGCGGGAAAGCCTGCCGCCTTCGTGGATGCTGGAAATTCCCATCGTTGTCTCCAACGCCTGGTTTGTTTGAAGTTAGCTTCTTATCTCCGGAATCTGTATTTATGGGCCTGGCAACAGCATCGTCTTTTTTCCTCTCAGCTTTAGGCTCGCCAGACACAAGATTCTTTCTAGCTTCAGCGTAGTCAAAAGGCACCAGTGGGAATCTAAATTCAGGTTCCTGAGGTGTCCACTGATTCTGCTGAACATTTCTCTCTTCGTTGAGTGACCGGAACCGTTGCTCGGTATCAGAGGGAACATCTGAAGGGGACTTGGACATTTCCATGTCTTTGGGTTCCTGATGTTCATCATCATCATTATGACTTTCTGGTGGTTGCGGATCATCTGTTTCAGTGTCCAACTGTATCACGTCTTCCATCTGACAGGCTGGATCACTGTGTTGGATGCTTTCTGGTTCAGAATGCACCTGTTCTTTCAGTGGAAGGCTGCCTGATGGAGGTTTCACACTGCCAGAGAAATTATGGAAAGGAAGTACCACAGAAGACGTTATCTTGTCCACCTTACTCTTACCCTGCAATTGTCATACATACAACACTGAGTCAGGATGGCTCTGTGGCCACTAAGCATTCGTATCAAAAGCTGCTAGGAAAAGTCAACTTCGATTAGAGAACAAGGCAGGATATAAATTTCATAAAGCCAATGTATCACTGATTGTGCAGATGCATGCTCATCAAAGGATTGAACATACTAAGCATGTCAAAACTAAACTCTAGCAATGCACTTTAAATACTCCCTCCGATTCATCATAGTTGTCATTCTAGCTTTGTCCTAAGTCAAATCTTTCTATCTTTGACCATTAAGTTCTTAAAAATTGTATACTTTAACATTATAAGATTTATGTTTTTTGATTCACCACGACATATACTTTCATAATATATTTACATGTTAAACTATATGAATTTGTAGGAATTCATTGTCAAAGATAGAAATGTTTAACTTCAGCAAAAGTTAAGCACAACTATTATTATGAAAAGAGGGAGTAATGTTTAAGTTGTATTTCAATGGCAGGCAGTAAACTGATCTTGAAACTGCATCTCCCTATATACAAGACTTCAATATTGAAACAATTCAATTCGATAGTCCAGATAGAGAAAAGAGGCAATAAATTACCTGGTCATTTGAAAAACCTTGAAAAGGATTGGGCCTTCTTCCAGCAGCTGGTTTTCCAAACAGAGCACCAAAAGCTGTAGTCCTCTTCGATACTTGAACAGTGGCCTTCGCTACCTGGACAATGCAGATGTTTAAATACAAGGCCAGAAATACTGCAGGCGCATATGTAAAATGATTTTCCTTACTTGCTGCTGGCCATTGCTCAATATTTCCTTATCTGCCTGTCCAGTAAACCCTGATGAAGTCCCCGAGTTATTATTTTTGGGCGTGAAGTCCTCTAAATGCATATTATCAAAAGGAACTCCGCTAGTAACAGTTCCCACACAGGGAGAAGCAGTACCAACATTTGTGATCACTGTGGAAACTACAGCAGATTCATCAATGGCATCTTCATTGTTATCAACAGCAACAGCAGGGATCATTTCAGCGTCTTCACTGCTTTTTGTCGCATTTGCCACTGTTAACTGCAGAAAACCATATGTTCACTTCAATTGATGTCCAGAAGACTGAACTGACTCTCATAGTGAAGTGGAAAATAAGTTGAAATAAAATCAGTATAACAAACCTCTTCCAGCTTTCCCTGCTTTAGTTGTTCCGCTATACTCTCAAAAGCACCAGAAGCTGATATGGCATCCCTTATAGTGTTAATGACAGTGTTGAGATGGCGCTCAAAATTTTTTGATTTAACAATTCTTTTTAACTTTCCACTTGTCACAGGCATCTCCTTTGCTTTAAATCCAAAAATCAAGGAACAAAGTTAGCCAAGGCATCCAAAGCCATACACCTAAGTAAGATGAGATTGAAATAAACCTATCTCAAGTAGACTCTTATTTGGTAATATATAACCAGTGCTCTCATCCTCAGCACGGGCTATGCCATCTCTCCATCGATATAGACTCTGCATGGAAAAATGAAAAGAAATTAAATGAGGAGCAATAGAATTGTTTCATTAACTTCTATTACAAGTAAACTGTTTAAACTGGAATTCCTGCGCTCTGGTTATTATAGAAGAAACTATGGAATTGCTTAAACAAAAAACTCAGATTATGACCTTTTCTTTCAGCTAGCATATCTAAGATCTATAAAAACTAGGCATAGCCTCAAACAGTAGGGTATCAATAAGAAATCATCCACCAGGACAGCTAGGAATTCATTTCTAACAAACCGCCATACTGCAAATTATTAAGGAGTCGAAAAACACCAGTATAATGCCCTCAAAGAGGAATTATGTACTTACAGAAAGAACTGACAGCTGCCTTGCATCCAGCTCGATTTCTTTCAACCTGTTATTGAAAGTACTGAGATTATGAACGGTAGAATAGAATTTTGTTGAATAATGCTGCATTAAAGCACGCATAATACAAACCCATGTATATGTAGATACGATGAATCAGTCAGCTGCTCCTTCTCATATAGTTGCAAGCAAATTTCATTGCTGCACTTGCAAACCTGCAGTGATGAAAGAAACATCAGTTTAGTTGCTCCAGATAGTATGTTGTATTATCACACATAGTTCAGGAAAGTAAGTGAATTTGTAAGCAATAGGAGTGGAACCAGAGAATATGCATGTGCTCCAGTGTTTCAAATCAGTTAAAAAGATAAAAACAAACATTCAGCTATTCAAGTACCTGGATGGCAACCAGGTAAATAAGACATGAATCTTAACTTAACAGACCCTCAATGGAGGGCCTACTACACTTGTCTCAGAAATTAGTAAACAGTGAAATTTACATAAGAATAGAAGAAAATTGGAATACCCTACTAATATCAGGAAAGGACTGCAAAGCTGCATGCTCTACTAATATTAATCTAGGGGGGAAGGCCGGGGAAGAGAATACTGAAGAGTGTAGTCGAGTTAAATTGAACATTATATAGGGAAGAAGGGAGAATGCATTAAAGAAAAGATTTACCTCTAAAAGCATATCACTGTCACCTGATGACTCCTTCGCTAGTCTCAATCTCATCAGGTCATATATATATAGCAGATAGTGTGTATCTTCTCTAGCATATCTACACACAGCAACAGCTATGAGATACACTTGGTGGAAACTATGCTCTGGAGTGGTAAAAAAATAATAAAAAGAAATATTGAAATAAAACATGATGATCAAAGGATAAAGGAGCATAAAGGCACAGTACTTGATCATTTCATCAGGAAGGGGCCTCAACCTCCAATCTGCAGCCTGGTACCTGTTGCAAGAAAATGAATGTCTTAGTCACGCTTCACAGTTCCCATACATGGAACCTGTAAACTAGAAGCATGAAGGAGGTAAACAAAATCACACACTCTTTATTCGCGATCACTCCACAGAAATGGCGCAAAAGATGTTCCAGGCTGTTCCGGTCCATCTGTAAGACCCTTGAAGCCTGTTTTAAGATGGGGGGAGAAATCAAGCTTCAGTTAACAAAACTTTAAAACAACAAGTACAATAGTAAATGTAAAGAAAAAGAAACAGAAGCGAGACATGAATATGCAGATAATCATGATATGTGCACTATACCTGGCCTGTGTCAAAAAGGTTGCACACATATATGCTGAAGTCTCGTTGAAGCCATATTATATCACGACCTGCGCCATGCATTACCTATTTGTCATAAGAGCAATGAGAAACTACAATTTCAGACATATTATAAAATGCAAACGTACAGAAAGAGAGCATACTGTACCTTTCTCTTGGTTGGATCTCTGAAAAATTCTCTTAAGTAATCACCAAGATATTTGCGAAGCTTAAGAGTGTCCACAATAAAGTCCTCGGTTCTAGTTGAAATCTGCATCAAGCATGTCAGACCCTGAAATGACCTATAATGGTTGTGTTCCAAATCAACCTGAAATGGGAGGAGCAAAGGGTCAAAATGCTTCAGTTAACAAATGATGCACAATAAGTCAAAGAAACCATTGTAAAAAAAAAAAGTCAAAGAATCAATTTGTACAACAATGCAACACAGAGAAATATGGAGCGCAGATAATTTCCAACCATTAAGTTTAACATAGAGAGTGGAAATCGTTTCTAGGACACGTGATGCATCAATATATGGAGAAATTTATCCAAAGTATCTTGGGTGATAAGAAGGTAGAACTAACTCAGACAACCAAGGAATCTACTCCCTCCGTCCCAAATTACAATTCGTTTTGGCATTTTTAGATACATAGTTTTTGCTATGTATCTAGATATAGTGTACATCTAGATCCATAGCAAAATATATGTATCTAGAAAAGCCAAAACGAATTGTAATTTAGGACGGAGGTAGTAGCATGGAAACATATATAATGGAAAGTTAACCACTTTGTGAACATTAAAAAAAGTAAGGCCTGAATTGGCAGCAAATATGACATAACTATACCAGGATCCACCATATTGACCACAAAGGCCTGATGATTAAGGAAAATAGTTTGAATTTGATGGCTGATATGATGGACATATTGAACATAACATAACTCGCACGTTACATTTGCAGTGCACCATATACTTAATGTACACAATAGCACCAGTACAGAAATTAATGCTCAATAACCAGAACTTATAAGTATGTTGACACGATACTAATCTTCAAATCCCTAATCTCAGTTGATATGTGTTACAATCAAAGTAAGAAGACTCCTGAATACTCCTCATAAACAGCACAAACTCAAGCATACTGACAGTATGTACTGAATCCTCCTGAATATCATGTTATCACAGTCACTGATGTATTTGTAGCATCAACAAGAAAGAAGCACACTTACAGCAAACTCAGTTGCACTCTTCAGCTTTGTGGCTAGCACCTCCAAGGTTTTCAGATCTTCAACAAATGTAAAAGGGGTATCATCTAACGCAGGTGGCTTTACAGGCTCACTGTCAGGAACATTTCTGTCAATTAGTTGTTCAATGGGGAGTTTTTCCTGCAAATACAGAATACACATGCAAATCAATTGTTTTTTTTTACATTTGACAATACAAATGCAGAACATGGACAACAGCATATTTCCCTAAAGCTGACGCTAAACTTTTACACCATGCTGAAGAGGCTTTCTGCTCTTCTTATTTTCTGCATGCATGATGGTTTCCTCGTTTCATCCACTGATTTTGCATCCCATTAAGTCTCCCGGAGTGAGTTGAGTGATTTTCCACCAACAATATGTTGTAATTCATTAAGTCCCCATCTATGAATCACCGATAATTCACTAACCCAGCCGTACCCGTATCCGATACTTTGATGCTTCGATATTCCAATACTTTCTCTATACCACCACTTTGTCATTTTTCAAAGTCACGTATCGCCATACCCGTATCGCGTATCAGTGATACATAGGACCCCATAAAACCAAAGCATAGTCAATTCAGAATATTGTTGCTTTGCTTCTAAATATGCATGTTGTGCCCTTTCGCGTAATCCATCATCAGCTGCATATAAGACCTGTTGATCCTACATTGCACACGTTACCAAACAAAAAAACTGGTTCTCTACATCTTTTCTGTGTCTTCAAATTAGCCATACAAATTGCAATTTACAGGCAGTAAGGCGCCGGTAATCATTGTGATTCGGTGGTGAGATTGGAAATTAAGGAAGTAGACCTGCTTTGACGTGAGATTCACAAAAAAATATGTAGAAAAACACTAACCAATGGGTGCACGGCACGGGTGCCATCCTCGCTCCGCTCGAGCAAAACATGCTCAAACGGCTTGCTGGAGTTGTCCACCACAATGCGGTACACTTTCTGTGGCCGCGGGATGGTGGGGATGTGGAAGGGCACCTTCGTCTTCGTCCCCGGCGCAGCCGCCTTGTCCTTGGCCACCTTCACGGAGCTGGAGGCCCCGAAGGCCTCAGCTCTTCCAACGCCTTCCTCCCCATCGCCCACCTTCTTCTTCTTCTTCTTCCCGTACACCACTTGGAACCCGTCCCCGGCCTCCGGGGCCGCCCTCCGCCCGGATGCCTCCTCCTTCTCCCTCAGCGCCTTGAACTCGTCCATGGAGGCGCCAAACCGCTCGAGCAGGTCGTCGTTGAGGGCGACGAGCCAGTCGTGCGCGTCGTCGAGGTCGGCGCCCCCCGGGAACGGCTGCTGCCGCGTCGGGAGGAGCGGGGCCCCGCCCAGCACGCCGAGGGAGGCGTCGGCCTTGGCGGCCGCGGCGCCGACGGGGGATTTGAAGGCCGTGAAGTTGTTGTAGAAGTGGAAGTCGCGGGACGAGGGGAGCGCCCGGGAGCGGGCGGAGAGGCGGGCGGCCGCGGCGGCGAGCGGGCCCGACGACGCCTCCATGGCCGCGGCCGACTTGTTCTGCGCCCACGGCGGCGGCGGCGAGGCCTCGTCCGCTTCCATGGCGAAATTGGGTGGGGTATGAGGTGGTTTAGGGTTTATGAGAGGGGGAGGGGGAGGAGGCAGCCGCCGCCGGCTTGTACCGCGTGCGGCGTGCGAATTGTGTGTGAATTGAGCGATCTCTCTCTCTCTCTCTTCCCCTTGCTGTTACCCTTTCTGGGTGTTTTCCTTCTGCTGATGAACTGGCATGGAGTTTGTGTGTCTGCCCACGCTTTTGGAAGTTTGGATCCTTTTTTCAAGGCGAAGCTTGTGCAAGGTGGAAATGTGGATCACAAAATTCAATTGAGTGGTGGGATTAATTGCAATGATTATTTTAGGCTCGGGAGATCTTATTATCAATTACAGCAATAATAACTCAATTAGGTAATCTTGCATTGCTCATGCCTACTATACTGGTCCATTGTCTAGAAAATAACTATAGTGGTCAAATTCATGCGCCAGCTACTTTGATCTCTATTTCATCTTGGCAACTTGAATATTTTGAGGGCCGAGGGGGTTCTTTAAAATCTTGGAAACTTATTGTGTGCATTGTTAGATATTTTGCAATTTAAACAGCTGATTCAAGCTTGCCTAGGTCTTCGAAAGTTAGTTGCAAATGTAGGAACATCGCGCGAAATAATTTACGTATTGCAATTAGCTGCAATGGTAGCAACATCACGTAAAAGACTTTATACATGCTTTAAGCATTTAAATCGCTGAATTCAGTGAATGCGTCATCGTGGACTTCAGAAGATAGGGCGCTTGTAGGTTTAAAATAACGTCATGGGAAAAGAAAGATGCGACCACCACAGTTTGAGTATAACTTAGACCACGTAGCTGCTATAGCTGGATTTTCACAGTGACCGATGAAATGGGATGTCATGGAAGATAACTCGATAGTTTCTAATGAGGGTCAACGAGCTGATCGTTGCAAAATGTCCCATCTAAATTTCAGGTTCTTGATCAAAATCCAACGGTTTAAAATTATAAGCAGTGGTTATGCGGATGAGAGGGGTGGTACTGTCATGCCGTTGAATTGGGTTATCATTCTAGTTTGTTTCAATCGGACGAGTAGTCAGTGCAGTTACTCGACGCCGGATTCAAGTTAAATGTTAAAGCAGATCTTGAAACAGAGTTGGAACACCGTGTCACTAGGCGAGGGCAAGATGCACTCTTGACTCCCACTTTCACGAAAGAAGAAATTGTCTGAACTGCACAGAAATTTGAAGCTGGTCGGTCCAACCGAATGGACTCTCGCTTCGCCGGGAAATCGGGGCAAAAAAAAAAAATGCGTAGCATAGCATAGGGTCAGTACGGCACTAGAGACGTACAGACGTCTTGCGCAGTTGGACTTGGGGCCGGCCGGCCAGGGTGCTCGGTCGCCGCGCGGCGCAGGGGAAACCGCGCGCCGCGGCGGCTGGCGCGCTGGGGCATGGCGCTCGGAACCCGGGGCGGCGCGGCGCGGCGGTCACTTCGGCCCTGCATGGCAGCCACGCGCGCACATGGCCCGCTCCGTTCTCATCCTGACACCCTGCCTGCCACGCACGGCCCTGTCCATCGCGCCAGCCAGCCCAGGCCAGGCGCCCACCGCTCGCACAGGTATATATCACCCCGGCGACGGCGACGCCGCTCGGAGCCAGCCGAGCAAAAGCCATCGGGGTGAGAGAGAGAGACAGAGAGGAGGAGCAGGAGCAGGAGCAGGACAGCAGGAGCGATGAAGGTGCTGATGGCGGTGGACGACAGCGACTTCAGCCGGCACGCGCTGGCCTGGGTGCTCGACCACCTCTTCTTCCCGTCCCCGGCCGCCGACCAGCCGGCGGCGGCGGAGCCTCGTCCCGAGCTGGTGCTCGTCCACGCCCTGGAGCCGCTCCGGCACGTCATGTACCCCGTCGGGCCAGGTGCTGCCCGCCGCTCTCTAGAACTAGAATAGTCGCTTGCTGGCCAGCCACCGGCACGTGCACGTGCGCGTCCGACGTCGTACGTGTAAGCCTTCCTTACTTGCCACCGCGCGCGCAGGGTCGGCGGTGTACGGCGCGCCGTCGATGATGGAGTCGGTGCGGGCGGCGCAGGCGGAGAACGCGCGCAGCCTGCTCGACAGGGCCAACCGGATCTGCCACCAGCGAGGGGTAGAGTGAACTTTTTTTCTTTCTTCTTTATCGTATCAGTACAAGTGCAGAGCGTTGGCGGCCGTGGCTGCATTCTCGGCGTCGTCGTCTGCCCTGCAGGTGAGCGCGGAGGCGGTGGTGGTGGAAGGGGAGCCCAGGGAGGCGCTGTGCCGCGCCGCCGCCGACATGGGCGCCGGCCTGCTCGTCGTCGGCAGCCGCGGCCTCGGCGCCGTCAAGAGGTAAACTAACGTGGGCCCGTGCTCAGCAACACGCGGTCCGGATGGTCCGTGCGCGGCTGCTTATTGATCGATCTGTCTCTGCACGCAGGGCGTTCCTGGGGAGCGTGAGCGACTACTGCGCGCACCACGCGAGCTGCCCGATCATGGTCGTCAAGCAACCTCGCGACGACGACCGCGCCCGCCGGACGGCGAGCTGATCGCCGGCCGGAGCAAAGAAACATCTTGATCGCCCACCAGACGACGACGCCCCGTGTGTTGCCCTTCTTTCATTTCAACGGATGCAGAGATTCTCGACGCTTAGGATGCGAACGATGCCGCCAACACCTTGATCCTTGATATTGTTGGGAACCATCTTTGGTACGACGATGTAAAAAATCATGCGCTTGGGTAAGAAATAAATCTGTGTAAATAGTAATTACCACCGCCTTTTTTTTCACCTGTGAACATCAATCAATAAGCTGCGTAAGGAGTTTGTTTTAGGACCACTGACAGAGTTGTTCATTTTGCACCCATTATATTGGCACATACTGTATGCTCCAAGGAACGCAAATTGGGCTGTATTTTGTCCCGGACAGAGCGCGGTCTTCCCGGTTCACACGGCTAAACTAGCTTCACTCGAAAACGAGATCCTTGTGTTTCCTGCTCCATCAGGTCTAGGTCCGCATGAACATACTCGCGTCCCAAATTCGTACTGCGATTGCTGAAATCCGAACTAACAGAGGAGTAGAAAAAAATGCAGAAGCATCGCAAGATAAAAGGCATATTAGCAACAGTGTAGTTTGAGAGCCGCATGCAAACGGCCACGCTTTTTTTAGAGAAAAGGGATTCCTCCCCTCGTTTCATTCCATCAGTTGCAAACGATTCAGAGTCGTTGCAGCAGTCATTAGAGCAGCGACTTCGAAGCGCGCCCGCTTAAAGGTTTAACATGTTCAGCTAAGGGAAAAGGCTGTAAAGAAATTGAGGATTCAGCATCCTCCTCCGCGCCAGAAGCTGATGAACTTCCCGCTCCCGACGCCTCCTAGTTTACAACCCTCGGAGCAGCCACCGACGTAGACACGCTCCAGGTAATCCTCGGAGGTTGCCTTGCTCGGCCCTCCAGCTGATTCACCAGGTCCTTCAAAGAACTTGCATCCTTGCACGGAATCATCCATCGTCGCATCATCCTTATTGCCTTGAGGACCACCATCTTCACGTCCGACCACACCAAGCCCTGAAAACATATATCATTTCTTATATTCCACAAGCTCCAAAGAATGGCAGAAATACAAATGTTAAGAATAGCATGTTTTTCCTACTAATCCACCATCTCGCCATAGATTCAAAGTTAGAACCGATATGTATAAGTAAAATTTTAAAGCAAACTTCCCAGACTCTAGTCGCCACACATCATTCGAAGAATAGGTGGGAAATTGATTCCTGTTCAGCACAGGATATGCAAGTGGAGTCATCCAACTTTTTTCTTTTGCCCAGATTATCTCTGGTAAGGAGTTTGTTATGGCTGAGGAGCCACAAAACACCTGGACTCTCGTGGGAATACATATCCCCTAAAGGGCTGGCGAGTAGACAGGCACAATACCCTTGAAATTGATCACTGCATACAAGGACTGCACAGAGTATAAGCCCGAGGAGTTAAAACTCCAGATAATAGCATCACAGTCATCAGTCAGCGTTATAGAGTCAGCAATAGCACAAACTTCATGCCACAAATTCATGAGTTGCATAGAAACAGTCCTCCTGGCAGTAAACTTCAGGTCATTACCATCCCATGCCTCTGCGGCAGTTTTACCTTTGTCATTCACAATGGCATAAAGAGGCCAAAACTGAATTGCTACACTAGAATTACCAAACCACCTATCCTCCCAAAATCTAATAGACCTCTCATTCCCAAGTTTCCAGGAATACCCCATTTTTGCTGCTTTACTAGCCCACATAACCCCCTTCCAAAAGGGTGATATGTTAATTTTAGGGCAGCAGAAGAAGTTGGGGTCATTCAACTTATATTTGTGGTTGACCAGGTTCTTCTAAATAGCCTCATGTCCCAGGTGATACCTAGCTATCCAGAAAGCTAACAGACAAAGGTTCAGATTTTGTAGGTCAGGAATACCCAGACCCTAAACCTCTTTTTTTTGCCATTATTGGTCAGTTAGCTAAGTGATACTTTTTCTTTCCCTCATGGTCATTCCAAAAGAAGTGAGCCATCTGGGAATTGATAGTTTCGGTGGCCCATTTAGGGAAATTAATAACTGACATAAGGTAGATTGGAATACTATCCAGACAAGCCTTAAGTAAGGTGAGTTTACCCCATAGGAGAGTAGCCTCCCTTTCCAGCCAACAACTCTTTTTATGATCTTATCCACCACAGGTTGGATATCTTCTCTTTTCAACTTTGCATAGTGCAAAGGGACTCCTAAGTATTTAAAAGGGAAATTCCGCACCTTGCAGTAGAAGAGCCTAGTAAAGGTGTTGGAATCCTCATCTGGCATGCCCAAGGTCATTATGTCACTTTTTTCGTAATTGATCTTCATACCAGATAGATTCTCAAAACAAGCTAGGATCCATTTGAAATTTCTAGCTTTGTCCATATTTCTTTCCAAAAAAAGTAGGGTATCATCCGCATATTGTAGACTGATAATCCCTCTGGAAAGATATCGGGTAGCAGGCCAGTAATCAAGTCATGACTAGCAGCTTCACCAGTCTTGAAAAAGAAGGGGGGAAGAGGGTCACCTTGCCTCAGCCCTTTACCAGTCTTGAAAAAGTGGCTTTCTTCATCATTGATGCGAATGCAAAGTGAACCAGTCTTAACCACCCCCATTAATCCAGCTGATCCATTTAGGCCCAAAACCTCTGGACAGCAGCATCTCTTCTAGAAACTCCCAGCTCACCCTATCATATGCTTTCTCGTAGTACAGCTTGAGGATAATGCCACTTTCCTTCTTCCTCAAAATCTCATGAATAAGTTCATGAGCTGCTACCACACTCTCAAGAATAAACCTCCCTTTAATGAAGGCGGTCTGGTTAGAGGCAATCAACCTATCACAAATCTTAATGAGTCTATTGTCCAGAGCTTTAGAGAAGGTCTTAAAGCTACAATTTAAAAGACTGATTGGCCTGAACTTTTTAAAATTCCTAGCATCAGGTTCTTTTGGGATCAGAATGACAGTGATATAATTCAGCCTTGCCATGTTCAGATTCCCATCTTCGAAAGCTTTAAACAGCTTCAGCGGGTCATGTTTTATGCACCCCAGAACTTCTGATAGAAGAGGAAGTGGAGGCCATCAGGGTCAGGTGCACCATCGGCATAGGAATCAAAGATAGCTTCTTTGACTTCTTCTTCAGTAAAAAGGGTCTCCATCATATTATTCTTCTCCAAGGAAATTTTCTCATTTTCTTCCCTGAAGTCCTCTCTTAGAGAGATGTTCAATCTTGGCTCATACCTAAAGAGTTTTTTTAGAAGTCTACTGCCAGATGCAGCATACTATCAGTATCCTCTACCACACCATTAGGTCCCTCAAGGGAGTTAATGGTTTTTTTCTTTTCATTTGATTTGCCACTGCTTGGAAGTAAGCAGTGTTCTTATCCCCCTCCTTAATATCTCTCTCCCTAGAGCGTTGTCTAGCTTTGATTTCTTCTAGCCTCCACAACACCTCTAGCTTCCTCAAGGAATCTTTCATCTCTTGACTTTCAGTTTCAGATAACTCTCCTTTCTCATACTTTTCATCTAAGTAATCATACTTGTTGATCAAGTAGGTTTTTTCCTTCTTAATTTCAGCATTGATATTAATAGCCCAGCCTTTAAGTTTTTTCCTAACTAGTCCTGGTTTTGAACTTAAAGGCGTCCAAGGGATCAAGGAGTGAGCAGGGAGTATTCCAAGCTTTGAGAACCACATCCTCAGTACCCTCCCTCTCTAGCCACATTTGTTTCTTCTTTCTGAAATGAATCCGATAGGCAGCATTTTTTTCTTAAAAAGATACAAACCGTATAGCAGATCTACAAAGTCGAATCAGAGCACGCCCACAAAAGTGTTATCTTGCACCTGTACCCAACCGTAATGTGACCTAAGTTAAGAGTATATTACACAACAAGAGAATACCCACACATAAAAGCAAGAAACTAATGTAACATGAAAGTTCGCCTTGGAGAGAATGTCGTTTCAATATGTACCGAATTTTCCAATTATCTTTTATTACTTTTGTTTAAAATGTCAATAACCTAGTAATTAGAAATAAACTCAAAACAGAAAAGCTAGAGATTCATGTTCCTAGACATGGACCTGCAATTCAACCTTTTTATAGATTGAATCCCGAAATAGGTACTCTAAACTTCTACAAAGCTTGCATGAGGCCTCGAAAAAGTTTAAGGCTCTGTTTGGAATGGAGTATTTCCACAGGAAGTACATGAAACAAAAACAGAAAAATATTTTGAAGCATAGCCTTTCGATCAGATGATTCTTCAATCCATTTCTTATGGAATAATGTGGCAGGCTTGTGATTTCAAAGGAAAATAAACATCCAATGTGAGCTCAGGGCTTCGCTTCCTTCATGAAGCCGAGACAGACAACCGCTCGCGGGCGCTTAGACTGTCATTAACAATCCAGGAATAGGGGTGAAAGAGCTAACGTGGTACACAATCTAGTACCGTGATAGAATCCGCGATTGAATATTGGGATTCAAATTATGTCCACCTCTGATGGGATCATTTTTAACATTTTATTTCCAAGATTCGAATAAATAATAATGTGCAAACTGTGTCGTGCCTGAAAATTATTGTAGTGGGATAGGAGTGTACGATCACAAACAGGTCTAATTATGGTCACTCAAGGACGTGGAGAGAAATTAATAAAACGAGAGGAGGAGATTGTTTTCTTTTTTGACTAGAGAGAATAAAAAAGACCGGAGAAGACATTCTCTTCTCTTAAGCAAGGGACCATCTCTACAGCCTTTCTAGAGTATGGAAGAAAGCTATATTGTGCTCCGTTTTTTACTGTGTAACTAATAAAAACTCAAGTACCATTGTGTAAATAGGTAATCCGGAATGAGAACAAAATAGCTCCGAATATTCTTTAACTGAAAAAAATAACTAGAAAAGCAAAAATTAAAATTTTGCTTGTGTTCTGGAAAAAAAATACTCCAATTTGCGTGGCGAGGATTCAAAGCAAAAAAGGCCCGAAAAGGATGGACGCAAGCCACACGTTCGCTGTGGCCGCCACCTGGGCCTGCCGGCGCCTCCTCTCGCGGCCGCACGTTGCTGCACAGCTTGCACAAAGCGAAACGGAAGAAAAAGACCACCCAGAAAAGGCAAATAAACGCAGCAGGAACTTGCAACGGCACGAGCTCGCTGGAACCGAGGTCTCCTCCGGCCCGCTCCCAGAGAGAGAGAGAGAGACCACCTTCTCTTCCGCGTCCCCCTCCCACCACACGCGCGGACTTCCGAATCAGTAGAGCACCAGGCTGGTGACGAGCAGCCCAGCTCCACTGCTGGAGCGGAGCCCCCAACCTCGCTGCGAGCTCCAATGGCGAGTTCCACTTTCCTCGCCGCCCCCGCGCTGCTGCGCCCCCGCGGCGCCTCTCCACCCGCGGCCTGCGGCTGCTGCCGCCGCCGCAGTTGCTCCGCTCCGCGCGGGGGGCTCGTCCCGCGCCCGTTGGCTCGCGCCCCAAGCCGCCGCCTCAGCCCGCCATGCCCGCACCCGGTGAGCCTCTCTGTCCTGAGTGTCCTGTCCCTCTTCCCTTCTCCGAATCGACCCTCTCGTTCACCTGAAATGCGAGAGGGTCTAGTAATCTGGTCGCTAGAATCAGCGCGCGGGATCACACTCCTAACGGCGCCCACGCGCCGCGGCCCGGGTCACGCCTGTGTCAATCTGTTTCGCTGTGTCGGGGACTCGGGGGCGCCTGGCGTGCTCACAATTTCACAATTTCCGCTGCATGCTGCTGATCCGGTGGTTGCTTGTGCCCACTCTGTTTCTAGGTGAGGTTGTGCGTCAGTGCTGGTGCTGGGTGGCCCGTGGTGCTCAGGGGATCGAGCAACCGGGGGTTTGAGAAGGGTTTAAATGTTGCAGCGACGGATGCTGAAGCTTCTGGTCAAGTTGGTGATGACGACGAGGATATGGTCCGTGTCACCAATGAGGCACTTCGCGCCACCATCCGCAAAAGCAAAGAAGTCTTGGCGAGGCACAAGATTATACTGGAGCAGGTATGATTTACTGGAGCAAGTTTACTTGTACATTCCCATATTATTTGAAGTGTATTAATGCAGATTTTGTTGAGATGTGATTTACAGAAGAATGTTAGACATCCGAGTCGGATTCCTTCTGTCCTTGTAGCAGCTGCTAGACCTTGCACTTTTCAATTAGAAACAGTGCTTTTGATTTTTTTTCTTCACAGATTACATTGCACCACTTGGGTTTGCACGTTTTGAGGAAGAATGTGATGGTATTGGGAATGGTGCTCCCTTTATCAATGAGGCTATGCCATGCTTTTGCTACCTTCCATATGAGCAAATAAGTACTGCTGATGTATAGAGTCCGCCAAGGAAGGTGTCCTTTTGATATATTCTTACGGGAATTGAATAAGTTTTGTCACACTGCAAACAATTGTTTAGTGTCGTCACAGTTTTTCTGCCATTTTTGCCCGTAATCAGTACCACCTGCTTCTTTTCGGAACTAGTGTTATGTTTTTTGATATGTTTGCTGGGACAATTTGCAATTATTTTAATTAACTATTTTGTTAGCTAGTTACTTGCATTAAACCTTAATTCTCTGGAATGATGCAGTGTATGCTTATGTTGTATTGTTTATTGATCTATATGATGGTTTGGATGATGATATGTCGGCAACTTATTCAGATATCGGAAAAGAAGAAGCTCATCTCAGTTCTAGCGGAAAGGTCCATTCATAATGAACAAGAGCCACATAGTGGTCAGAGTGATAGTTCCTTTTCAAACCTGAATGCAGTATCAGAGGGTGAAGAGATTGATTTTGGCCGTCAAACGTACCTTGCTACGCATGCACAACAATCTGAATTTGACACAACTTATGGAGAGTCCATCTATGGTCAGAGTGAATACTATGAAAGTGTAGAAGACGAAGATACTGATTTTAATGGATCATTTGGCGAGGACAACTATGGGAATTATTATCAGTATGACAGTTTTCCTAGAGCTGCTCCCAGTGTATATCAACCAGAAGCTGCTAATGGTATGGATCATCATAATGCGGCACAAATAAGTCAAGCAAGTGAAAAAGACCAGTCAGTTGATGAGGGAGCGAATGGCTATCCTGCTACTTTGGGTGGAGTTGACGTTATGAATGTCATATTGGTAGCTGCAGAGTGTGCTCCTTGGTCAAAAACAGGCAAGAACGAAATGATATAACTATATTTCTTATTTTCTTGTAAGGGTATGGTTTAAACTTAGCATGGACCTTATTTGTCCAATCTGTATGCTGGTGCTGTCAGCCTACCAAATGCTGGAAAGAATAGGTGTCTGTGGTGGGTGGATTGGTGTTTGAGTGTGTGTTTGAGTGGTTAAGGGGTTCTGATTGTTTGCATGTATGATTTAATACACATATCATGACACGGGAAGGTAGTGGTAGCTAAGAAAAGGATGCATGCTCACAAGCTGAAAATATATAACATGGCAAGGAACCTTAGCTGCTCAATAGCTTCGCAAAGGCTTGCAATTAAGGAAAATACCAATATCAAGGAATATCCCATTGCACATGCATCAAAACGGCGCAAATGCCCCTTCCTTCTCTAACTTGGGTTAGGCTAGCTGGGCAGATGAATCCATCTATTATCTTCATGGACCTTGAAATCGGTATGAGGGTGAAAACCGTGATTTCACCGAATAGAGTCATTCTCCAAATTTTCACATGTTTGAGGTGTCATTAGGTAGTCTAGTGTGAAATTGTTGCTATCTCTCTAAATACGACAGAATCGGGTGCTATTAGGCTAATTTCCCAATTTTCATACCCAACTGTCATTTCGACTATGTAGTGGCTACTCTGGAATCCCTGTGCAACTGTGCTGCAATATTTGAGATCAATTTCAGTGGATCATAAAGAATATCTAGATGAAACTGTGCTACCTTTTGCCTGTTTCTGCTATTTTTCTCAGTAAATTTCCTTCATAGTTGGCTTATTGTGCTAGATTGAAGAAAAGCATACATGCTACGGCTTACGCATTTGTCTTTCTGCAACCTAATAACACGTGATGCCCGTTGAGTTGTTTTTCATACATATATTTGTTGCATGTTGAGTTATTGATCCACAACTTGAGGCATGTACAATAACAACTTCTCGGAGCTGACCCTACCGTATATGATTTTAAATATCTTTTAAATTTAGCACCCACTACCCATTTCGTATGCATCTTAGCACTACATGCAGCATGAATTACGAGACTCTGCAAGATACTTATGGTGAAAACCTAGTAAGTTTGATCGCTATGAGTTTAGAAAGGAATTTGCTACCTGCTCTAATTGTTTGGTATAAGTTGCTTTGAAACATCTACAGTTCCAATTTCTAGTGCATGCCTTTTACCATTGTTTCTAAGGAACATATGCTGCTAAAACAGATAAAAATGTACATCATGAAAAGTATATTCCAATACAAATCTAATTGCATTACTTTCATGTGGTCGACCTATAGTAATTGTACACATATTAGATTTTTCAAAATTGTGCAACGTGGATCCCATCCAACCTATATTCGATTACACTCCCTAGTATTGCCTCCTTGAATTATGGTTTCATCCTTGGCCACATCTAGGTCATGTACTTCCCTGCTTGAGTGTTTAACTTTATGCATGCTTACTACTGCCATCGTTCAAAATCCAGGAGTGAATCACAACTTAAATCGTTTACATCTTTACCTTTTCATGATTGAATCTGGCATTTAGTGTGTCAAGGTGATTGAACTTTGCATGTTCCACTTCAAAATTTTGGCGATCTGTTCAGTTTTAGAAAGGTGTAATTGCTTGACAGAGGTTTGCATAACTTATGTTCTCACTTTGTTGGGGGTCAAGTACAGTTGAACAGGCTGATCTTTTAATATTTGCTAGTTGATGTGCTTGGAACTAAAGGTTTTGCTGATGCTTTAATGTAAATATATACAGGTAAAGAACCATCTTTTTTGGCAAAAAAGGGTGTGGGTTTTAGTGACCTTCCCATATGAATTTGCTACTGATTTTAATGATGTATAGATAGTCAACCATTATCCACCAAATTACAGATATCCTGAGTTAGTCATTATTTTTACTGTGCGCATTATATCTACCCCAGATACACTTATCATTTTAGTACCTTGCTCACTGAGGGCACAGTAACATTTTACTAATTTCCTGCAGGTGGGCTTGGGGATGTTGCGGGAGCTTTGCCCAAGGCTTTGGCTAGGAGAGGTCATCGCGTCATGGTGTGCTTTCTATTCGCTATCTTATCTCAATGTTTTTGGATAGAGATTTAAATAAGCTCTTAATAGTTGGAAGTGCTAAAGGTTAACATGGAAAATAAACGGTTGGCTGTAAATTTCACAAAATCACCAATTCACCCAGTTGGTGGCTGTAAATTCCTAAGGTTACATAGTTCAAATGAATAGAACTAACAGTAGAGTTTTGAGATACCATGACATTTGTGGCTACTATAGAACCCTGAGCGAATGGGCAAATCATGAGTACCCAGTGGTGATACCTATTTGCTCTATCTCCTACTTACATAAAGTGGGTCTCCACAAAAGACTTATTCTAGTAATATGTTCAGAAGAACTCATATGCTGTTGGCCTGAAATATATCAGCTAAATGCACAGCACAGGAGTCTCTACTAATTCTATTAACTTGTTGCTGCATTGCCCCTGTAAAAAGATCCCTTCGTTGTGTCCAACAGTAGAAATAAATGCTTTTGAAAAACCACTGCAATGCCAATAGGAATCATAGTAAATTGTCACAAAAAAGTAATGTAATGTAAAATCTTGGTTAGGGCCTGGTATGGAAATAACTCATGTAGTGAATTCCAAAGAAAACCTGTGCCCTTATTTTGAGGAATATCGAGCACTTTTCATTTGAAAAAATACGTGTGCTATAGCTTAAATTCAGAAATGCATGATACAACATTTCTTAGGTAGCATGGGATGATAGGTCTGTTTCTGAGTCTTTTGCGTGCAATATTAACTAAATTTTCAAAAGCCACATGGGGGGAAGTACTTGAATACTTAATATGTTGTTGCTTCTTATGGTTTTGTAGGTAGTAGTTCCAAAATATGGTGACTATAAGGAACCGCAAGAGATAGGAGAGCCAAGGAGGTATCAAGTTGCAGGGCAGGTATTTTCTCTGTTATCATGTTATATTAGCTTACATATGGTCATATTGATTAGGGTTCCTCTTGAAAAAAATGATTTGTTTGGACAGGATATGGAGGTAAAGTATTACCATGCATACGTATATGGTGTGGATTTTGTTTTCATCGACAATCCTATCTTCCACCACGTTGAGAGTGAAATTTATGGTGGAAACCGAACTGTAAGTATACCACCATTCATTTGCTGATACCTAAAGCTGAGATGAGATTTATACTATCTAGCAGTCAGTTTCTTGCCTTTTTGGGTTGTCTATTCTTAGCACTAAGCAGATTAACATCTATCTTCAGGACATCTTGAAACGAATGATTTTGTTGTGCAAAGCAGCTGTAGAGGTAATATCTCTTGGTTATTACATTTGTAGTTCAAAATTGACATCTAAGATGTCTAATTACACAGTCAACGATCTGCTGCAAATTTAAAAGGAATTCTATAGTCGGGAATTATGAGTTTATATGCCGACCATCTTCAATTATTTAGTTTATCTTTTCACTAGTCCTTCAGATGCATCCAGGTTTTTATGTCTAAAAAAGAATATACCTTACCTTTATGACTTTACCATTTTCCCTGTCTGAGTGCCCCTTTTAATACAGATTTTTCCAGCTCAAATATTGCCTACATGGGTGGCCTTTATTTAACCTTTTCATTTCTCTATCATTGTCTTCTGTGATATGCTTATAGCAAACAATATTTTAGGTTCAATGGTACGTTCCATGTGGTGGTTTTTGCTATGGTGATGGAAATCTTGTGTTCATTGCAAACGATTGGCATACTGCATTACTGCCTGTTTATCTGAAGGCATACTACCGCGACAATGGTTTTATGACATATGCCCGTTCTGTTCTTGTGATACACAACATAGCACATCAGGTAAAATTGTTTTTCGTTACTATTACTTTTTGTGTCCTATGTACTGGATTTTACTTGTAGCTGTTATAGGAAATATTGCTATTACTATATTTACGTTAGTAATGCCTTTTTTACCTTTTTTTGTCCCCATTATTGGTGGATCTTATTGGGTTTCTCTCTAGCCTTTCCCAACTTGTTTAGGACTAAAGGCTTTTTGTTGTAGTAGTTAATGGAAATTTATATGCTCCATTCGAGGGGGTAGGGATGACAGTTATGTCTTGTGGGAAAAGGTAGTAATGACCCATGCAGCCATGCCAGTACCTGCTAGGAAATTTCGGCCCATGTGCCTGCATGCTATCTGTCATCTGCTATGGGCTTAACTGTGCACATGTAACTTCATCTATGCCTCTTAACTGTGCACATGCCCTTTTGACTGCCAAATGTTATCTTAAAAGAGTGCCCAGACAGAAGGAAGATATTTAAAAAATTTACATTTGCCCACATGACAACTATGATGCAAAGCACCCACTTTAGTCAGTTACATGAGCAGAAGTAGTAAAGATATCAAGAGAAAAGGAGTCCACAATCATATTTAAAAAAGAATCCAAGTTATGAACAAGTCTAAATAATTAAGTACCAGGAAAATTATTCTGAAGCAACAAACAACATAAATCTTGTAACAATGTCCCTATCTGCTGCAATTCCTTGTGATGATACCTCAAAACATTTGAGGCTGGCCTCTCTGATTAGAAAGTTTGTCTAGAAACCATCTTTGAACTGGGGCTTTGCTGAGAGGCCTTAAAGTGTGGAAGCTTCTTTGATGTTGGTCTGGAACCTAGGGGGAGGCATTGAGTGGTTGGAAGACAGCAGGTAAGAGGCAACCAATGAAGGTGCCAAGGCAGGTGAGTGGCTGGAGCCAGGAGAGTGGGGATACACCTTGCCTGTATGTGTGTGTAGTGAGGTGGAGAGAGGAGTGAGGAATGGTGCCTGAATTATGAATTTTGTTACCTAGAGTAGGGTTTATATGTATTGGGCTGGATTCATATGTCAGGGTAATACATAGGTGAATGGGTGATGGGCATGGGTGGGGGTGGAACATTCCCATGCTTACCTGTCAGGTGAGACTTTGTGGTCATGAATGCACCTGTGGGAATACAAACAAGAACATACGTGTAAATGGGCAAAACTTGATATCCCTAACTTCAAATTCTATACAATGAATCTAGTAAGGTACACAATTACATGCTGCACCTTTATCCTCAAGGGCACATGCCACGAGTGTTTGAGGTAAGTTAACATACTTCTTGCACTTTATATGAAATATTCAAGTGGACTTTATTTCTACATAGGTGAACCATATGACAATTAGAGCCTTCCGATGCTACTCATGAAAATCATGGTAGACATTAGTACGTACATGTGATTAGCATGGTCTCAGATCGGGATTCTAGGAAATAGGTAGTGCTTTGCATACTTGCAGTTTTGCACCAAGAAATAATGGGATATATATACTATAATGCCTGAACAAAATACAGTTACAACCCCAGCAAAACATGCATAACTAAACTTGTAGTTGTAGAGGTCCAGAAAAATAGTACTTCCAACAGGATTGCGAAAGTATTGAGTGGTTCATGTCGTCACTGTTCAGATACTTTTACAAACAGCTTCTATTTTGCTGTCCTCTATATTTACCATAATCCCATATTCAATTCTGGATCAAAGTTGTACATAGTAGTTGCTATACTCTATTACCTGTTTATGTTAGCACTGATGTTATTACTCTATAAATATTTTTTCAATTGTAATAATTATCTCACTATGCTATCTGTTCAGTTAATTTCAATTTCTCATTCCAGGGTCGTGGTCCAATAGATGACTTCAGTTACCTGGATTTGCCAGGTCATTATATGGATCAGTTCAAACTCTATGACCCATTTGGAGGTGACCATCTAAACATTTTTGCAGCTGGTATTAAAGCTGCTGACCGTTTGCTTACTGTTAGCCATGGGTATGCATGGGAGCTCAAAACACCTGATGGCGGTTGGGGCCTTCATAGCATCATTGGTGAAAATGATTGGAAATTCCAGGGTATTGTAAATGGTGTTGATACAAACGATTGGAATCCCAGGCATGATGTCCACCTACAATCTGATGGGTACACCAACTATTCTCTAGAAACGGTTCAGACAGGTAAAGCACAATGTAAGGAAGCATTGCAGAAAGAGCTTGGCCTCCCAGTTCGAGGTGATGTTCCTGTCATTGCTTTCATAGGGCGGTTAGACCATCAGAAAGGTGTAGACCTGATAGCAGAAGCAATGCCATGGATTGCTGGCCAAGATGTACAGTTAATTATGCTGGGTACTGGAAGACAAGACCTTGAAGATACATTGAGGCGACTCGAGAGCCAGCATTATGACAGGGTTAGGGGCTGGGTCGGTTTTTCTGTCCGGTTGGCTCATCGTATGACTGCAGGGGCTGATATACTGTTAATGCCATCAAGGTTTGAGCCTTGTGGGCTGAACCAGCTATATGCCATGATGTACGGCACTGTCCCAGTGGTTCATGCGGTTGGAGGTCTCCGAGACACAGTCCAGCATTATAATCCCTATGAGGAGGTTGGAGTGGGTTGGACTTTTGAAAAGGCAGAGGCAAACAGAATGATTGATGCACTAGGGCACTGCCTGAACACATACAGAAATTACAGGAGCAGTTGGGAAGGCATCCAAAGGAGAGGCATGATGCAAGATCTAAGCTGGGATAATGCTGCTAAACTTTATGAGGAAGTTCTTGTTGCTGCCAAGTATCAGTGGTGAAGTGATGACCGCTGGGCTGTCCAAGAAGCTGTTGATAGTTGAACCCATTCGCAGACCAGAAGGGCATTTTTCACTTTGCAGCCACTGAATGGTTCGATTCTATTGGTGCTTCTGGCAGCTGTCTGCATGCCTCATCCTGAATTTTGCATTGTTGTTGTGAGATCCTAAATCGCATCAAAGGCAAATTCTGGGTGTACCTCCTGACGAACGCAGCGAAGGAGGCTTTTCCTGGAATGAGGCAAGTGGAGGAGAGAACAGGTTAAGTGGTGCGCACCATGCATTTTCAAGTGGCTTTCAGTTTTTTTCTGTCTACTGGGATGAGCTCAGTGAGATGCTTTCGTACAGGGGAGTAGCAGAGAGCAGAGAAAATATTGCTTCGTTTCTCAGATAGTTTGTTGTATTTCTAATTAGGGTGCTTTTGTTCAGTTCTTCGTTTTTTCGTGCATATCCTGTAGATGATTTAGTGCCCCCCCCCCCCCCCCCCCCCAGATTGTCGGGATGCGATGAAAAAAGTTACGATAATAAAATTAAAGAGCATCGGAAATTCCTGAATTTGCTACCGGGATCTGAGGCCTTTCCCAACATGATGAGATACGTTCTCCAAAGGACACTGACGCAGTCGGAAGTTGTAGGTACATAGATCAAAAATCGTGGACTCGGCTAACCTACGGCGGGCCTCTGGTACGGCTTTACTATTTTTGAAAATAAAAAATACTGCTTTCATAATCTGGCTGTGATGCTCTACGCCGCCCGTCGCCAAAATAAAAAAAGAGCATCTAGCGGGGTTCGCTTCCTTCCCTTCTGCTCCCCGTTTCCTCCTCAATAAAATGCCCAGGCAACAAAGATCTTTTCCTCAATAAAATGCCTAGGCAACAAAGGATAAGATCTTGTTCCCCCTAGACATCGCCTCCATGACAGGTTCCTCCTTGCCCATCGCCTCCTGACAAGATAAAGGCGACAAGCAAGATTGCTCAACCAGATGCCAACACCACCGAAAGAGATTGATTGGAAAAAACAATAAAAAAAGCGTAAGCATAAAAATAGGCACGTATGCACAGAACTACTTTAGTTGCTATATCATGGATTTAGGGTTTCTCCCCATGAATCTGCATAGATCTGCGTAGATCTATATGTACACAAATTTACTCGAGCATTTCAATAAGACCAAAAGTCATGCTTGATGCCAAATCTTCTTAATCCTGTGCCCACCTTGCCTAGCCACAGCTGTTCCTTTCCACCCCAGCATGTTAGCTTTTGTTTACTGCAAAAGAAAATGCAAAAATGAGAAGAACTTCATCATGTTCTATGCCAGAAGAACTTCATCATGTTACTAAGCAGAATAACTTCTGTAGATTAGCTTACTGATTGGTAAAAAATGCTTGGTAATGTACTCTATTTTGCCCTTTCTAATACACTTTATTGCCAGCATGATGTAATGTGTTTAAAAAAACTGCTTGTACAAAGTATTTTGTTTTGTCAGTTAGTATACACACAGATTGCCTAGTCGTGAAAAATAGAAAAAGAAATGCTAATCTGCTTAATAACAAAATGTGGCGTGCAGGCGCCATGGATTTGAACGAGCCTCCCCCAGGATTTGATTATGATTTCCTAGATGAAGTTGATGCAAATACTTCCTATTGCACCCAACAAAACCCTGCTGTTCCAAGTTTACAGGACCAAAACCATCAAATACAGCTAGATATTGGGACCACCCTAATTGCTAGTGGTGGGAGTCAAAATATTAATGCTTATGTTGTTAACACCGAAGAAGCTACTGTTGTTGGTGGTGGTGTTGTTGAGGACATTGTAGAAGAAGTACTGGAAGATGTAGTACAAGAGGTTGTGGAAGAGATTTGGCTAACACCTCCAGTGCCATACACAGATCAGACATTTAGCACTAAGCAAGAGGCAAGAGAGTCCTACAACTCATATGCAAAGAGGGTTGGATTTTCTATCCGTACAAGCACTACACGCCTTTCGTATTTGATAAGGGAACAGAACAAAGTTCAGTTTGTGTGTAACAAAGAAGGACGGGGGAGGAAAGTGAAAGAAGAGTAAGGGAGTGCTGCCTCTAACGAAAGCAATTATGATGAAGATGATTCGGAACCTGAGTATAATAATGATGGTTCTGTGAAGAAAAAGAAGCTTGATGGTGGTAGGAAGAGGAAGAGGGAGAAGATGCAGCATACAAACTGCAAAACCAGGATGGTTGTGAAGCTAATTGCTGATAAGTGGCATGTAATATACTTTGCACCAGATCACAACCATAAACTTGTCATGAAGCTGTCGCTGAAAAAGTTTCTACGGTCTCACAAAGGGATCCCTAAAGAGGAGAAGGATTTTATTGCATTGCTGCACGGATGCAACTTGAACACTGGGCGAATAATGCAGCTGATGAATGAGTTTTATGGTTCTGCGCAGCTAGTTCCGTATGAGGGGAAAGATATTGTCAATTTCCGCTCCACTATTCGAAGAACAGAAAAGTACAAGGATGTGCAAGAAACCTTGGACTAGTTTAGAGAGCTGGAACAAGAAAATCCTGAATTCTTCCACAAAATTAAGCTCGATGTTGAGCACAGGGTAGAGTGCCTATTTTGGGTTGATGGTGCTGCAAGACATGCCTAAATTGAGTCTTACAACGATTTGGTGTCTTTTGATGCTACCTACATGACAAACATGTATGATATGCCCTTTACACCATTTATTGGTATCAACAGGCATGGCCAGTCTTTCATGTTGGGTTGTGCCTTCATAAGGGATGAGAAAACACCTAGCTACATCTGGTTGTTTGAGACATTCCTGGAGGCAATGAAAGGTAAAACGCCCGTGAGCATTATAACTGATCAGGACGCTGCTATGAGGGCTGCGATTGCGCAAGTTTTTCCAAACTCAAATCACAGAAATTGCCGGTGGCACATAATGGACAAGTTTTCTGGAATGATAGGGCCTGCCCTAGACGATGATGAAGAACTAGAAGATGATTTCAAAGAATGCATGAACTACACTGTGACTCCGGATGAGTTTGAAGCAAAATGGTCAGCAATGATAACCAAATATAATTTGCAAGGGAATGCACATTTTCAGCGCCTCTTGGTATGCGGAGCAGTTTTGTGCCTTCGTATTACATGCGTTGTTTTTACCCCTTTTTGCAATCCACTCAGCGGAGCGAGGGGTTCAATGTTGTTCTGAAAAAGTATGTGAACCCCAACATGTCTGTTCTGCACTTTTTTAGGCAATATCAAAAGATTCAGGATAAGTGCCTTGTTGCTTAGGATGGGCAGGACTTTAGGACAGATGACAGGGAGAGAAGGAGGTGGTCGAGATATCCTATCGAGAGGCATGCAAGTACTGTGTACACTAAGAATCTTTTCTATAGGTTCTCAAAAGAGTTTGAAAAGACTGCAGAATATGATTTGAAACCTGAAGGTCAATTCCAATATTGGCTACTGCCGAACAACATTTTTGTCTATGGTTATGGCAAAAGAAACTACCTTGTGACAACACTTGAGGATGAGGAAAACTACTACTGTGAGTGCAGCAAATTTGATAGAGATTGGATGCTTTGTTGCCATATAATGAAAGTGATGACAAGATTGGGTGTGAAGGCTATTTCTCAGCGGTACATATTGAAAAGGTGGACACAAGAAGCAGTCCCTGACAATGAGGGTGCTGCCACTAATGCCCATGTGCAAGTTGATTTCATAGCACGTGGTATGCCGTTGAACAACAAAAAAACTATGTGGTTTACCAATCTCTCTACTGCATTTGCAAATTTGGTAGTGGAGGGCTGCGCATCAAAAGAGGCGTATACTATTATGGACAATCACATAAGGCTGTGCTCTGAAGTTGATGAAATGAAGAAAAAGAAAAAAAGCAGCGTCCAGAGGGGGCGCAAATTTCCAGCATCTGTCCCTGATGATGGGCCTAATGTGCCTATTCCCGCAGCACAGCAGGGGATACGTGTGGTCTATCTGAACCTTTAGGACTTAATGATCTACCTGCTAATCCAAATGTGCCTAAAAGTGCATGTGTTTTGGCTCCTATCCCAACTATCCCAAGTGGTAAGAAAAAAAAATTGCAATACCCCGTCCACCCCCCCCCCCCCCCCACACACACACATAAGAGTCTGCTGTACATGATGAATCTTTGCGTGCAGGTAACAACAGTGATGGCCCTGAAGGCAATCTTCCTGAATTGGCTGGTTCAGGTATGATGACGCAACAAGGTGTGGGCAACCCGCCAAGGTCGAAAGCCAAAGGGCGCAAGAAGGAAAAAAGACTTAAGAGAGGGATGAATGCAGAGGCAAAAAGGAAGAACAAGTGCGGGATCTTCAAATTGACTGGTCATAATGCTGCAAGGTGCCCCGATAAAATAGGTATAGAGGATGGTCAGTCAGGGTCTATGGCTGTCAATTGAAGAAAACTGCGGAGAGAGAATAGGCTATGGGAGCGCAAAGGTGGATTTTCAGAGCCTAGGGTCCAGGGGGTGTAGGGGTACCACAAATAGCTATGATATTGCAAGTTGAATTGCCTATTGCGGAGATCAGAAAATGCTCGTGGGATGCTTATATCATACCTATTGAGCAAATACTGAAAATGCTAACTATAATATGAAAAAAGTATGTGGCATACCTATATCTTCAGATTTAGAATGGTTTCCCATATTGCGTCGTTTTCTTCATATTTTAGCCACTTGTATGTCAATATTTTGCGTATGTTTGACATATCATTCTCAATGAAGTGGCTCACTGAGCGTCCATCCAATACTGAGCATGCATGATCATGTGAAACCTGCAATCTTTGCTGCGTGAGCGAGGATGATGGAAGAAATAAAAAAACGCATGTAAGATTGTGGCAATATCTGTTGTAAATATGGGGGAAAAGGTGGAGACACCAATAAAAAGTGGTATTGTCTTACTTGTTAGTCTGCTTTGGGACTGCAATATCAACGAGTTCATAATTATCTATTGGATGCTTTGAATCGGAGTACTGGTCCTTCCACAAGCTTTTTATTGCAGCCAGAAAACCATTGCAACAAGCAGCCAACTTTTCATCTTCAAGTGACCTCATAGAGTACAACAGGTCAAAACTTTTGTTGCGCAAGT
The DNA here is from genome assembly GCA_032594955.1 of Panicum miliaceum. Classification (NCBI taxonomy): domain Eukaryota; kingdom Viridiplantae; phylum Streptophyta; class Magnoliopsida; order Poales; family Poaceae; genus Panicum; species Panicum miliaceum. Next base: position 15,224,344 of record CM064059.1, read on the forward strand.
TTAGCACAATCAAAAAGTAGTGCCCTGAGTGTTCATCAGCTTCCACCAGCTTCTGTAGGACTAGGAAGAATATCTGTATTTTTTGTTGAACATCATGTCAGGCGGCCATAAAAAACAAAAAAAAAGAAAAATCAGGGGTGCTGCGCAAAAAGAATTCTGGTGCATACCATCTGCCGGTGGTCTAGGTGGTTTACATCTTTTCTGAAGGCTCGTTGGACCGCTGCCCTTCCCGTTTGATGATTTAGCAGAAGTGTCTGCAGGTATGTGGGGATAAAAACATGTCAGGATAGATGTGAAAACATGCACACATAAAAAGAGATAAAAAACTGTCAGAAAAAAAATTTCTGCATATTATCAAAAATAAAAACTTATTGAAACATGTAGTGGCATTACGCATCTGGTGGCCCCCTTGTCTTCTTGCCATTGATCACATAAATGGCAATCTCTGCAATGGTACTCTTCAACTTCCCTCCTGGTTTTACCGAGTCCACCAGATCTCCCAATGTGGCATGATTGAATAGGTAATTGATTATGATTACACTGCTGGAAAAAAAGACGGGTTTCATTTGTGAGGTTAAAAAAATCCAATATGAGTGAAAATGAAAAGGCGATGAGGTTAGATACACATACTCCCTATTGTTGGATAGCTTTCTGGACACGAGCAAACAACATCATACACCTTACACACAGCCTTGCTGCACTGAAAGGATATCTTTCGAGCGATTTCAACATATGGGGACTGCAGAGCTACGGGTGTTTTGAGCATCCATCTTGGCGTTGGTGTGTAGTCAGGTGTGATAGAGGAGTCTCCCACTGTTCGCATTGCTGGTTTCTTTGTCAACACTTGATAAGTAGCTGATGTTGATTGTCCAGTCACATTTTGCTTTCTACTAGATACTGCGTTCAGGTTGTCTGCTGGGGTTGCTGCGCACTTTGGTGTAGCTGGAACAACCCTGTTGCGTTTTGCCTGGGCTTGTTTAAGCATTTCAGTAGCTTCATCTTCAAACATTTGAAGCTCCTCATCTGGTAGACCGTCCAATGTCCATGGGGACGCATCATCTTGTGGGGAGAAAAAAACTATACAGTTAACCTTGACTGATGAAAGCAATTTTGGTGGTGAAAATACCAACTAAAATTAGTTATTTTGCCTAATAAGATAAATATAACTGCCTGACATAAAAAAGAGTAAAAAAAGAATAGTTTAAAAAAAGAGAGGATGGGGGGAGGGGGGTTGGGGAGGCTGTTAGGGGATGTACTAGGCTTGATGCTGTATTTCTTGGGCATGGCATTTGGGGTGGCATCAACTTGGATTTGGTGTGATCCGCTTGTTCCTTCCCCCGGTGGCGTCGGCTCTTCAATTGCTTTCATAATATCAAAATCTGGTGGGGGAAGTCCCAAGAACTCCTATTGCCATCACTTGCTGGAATAACTACTCTTTCCCCCAAGAATTGACTGCCGTGGTTGATTTTTTGGCAGCATGAGCCTTGTCCGTCTGATGTTCGCGCTCCCTAATTTCTTCACTCCTTGGTCCCCTTGTGCTGCGGGTACAGTTGATGCTGAGAGTGCAGAGATGTTGTTCGGTACTGTTGGTGCGGGTGCATCGCCTCTTGGCTCAGTGTTTTTCTGATCTTAAACTGTATCATCACCTCCAGTGCTTCCAATGCTGCCTGTTCCATGACCGTTGATTGGTTGCTTTGGAGCTGATTGCATTCTCTTTAAACGCGTGCTTAATGACACAAGATCTTCATTTTCTTCCATTGATGGTATATCCTCAGAGGCGGCTGCGTGGTCAGCTTCATCTTCAGAATCCAATCCCAAGCTACCTTCATCGCTGCTGCAAAAATCTTCATCTTTCTGAGCTTCATAATCTGAATCTTCCTCTGTCTCTTCATCTTCTTCTTCTTCGTAGTGTTTCACTGTCCTCCCTTCTTTGATCTTCTCACACTTGATTCAGCTGGATCCCCATCTTCTGCAAATGCTAATTCTTGAATAAATGTACCTAACACCTCTATGATGCCACCGAGAACTTTCCTTACAGCTTCACATATTTTCCTCTTCTTCTGAGAAAAATAAACCAAGAAGGACAACTTGACCATGAGAACAAATAAATGCCATCTGAAATATACTATTTTACTGGTTCACATTTAAAAAAATGCTTTGCTGAAACACTAAAATGCTGGCTTGTGAGTGCGAAAAAAGTGACATGTGTACATACCTCTGGTGCCAAATCTCTCGGAGCTTTTGATAATATAAAGCTATATATGTCGTCCATTTGGAAAGGAGAGTCCTGCACCACTGAATGGGCCGACGGTTTGAGCTGAAAAAAAAGTGGCTAATGGTTTGAGTAATGGTTAAAAGGGTCAGAACATAGATGTTCTAGCTTTACAAAAAAATACCTTAAGTTTGCCAAATGAACCATCACGATTCGTGTCCAGCTTGATGACCTCGTCCAACAGCTTCCTTGTCCATGCAGCAATCCTTGGTATGGTGGCAGGGATTTGTACATTTTGAACAGCTTTAGAATCTGCATAGATAATCTGAAAAAATGCACAATATTAAATCTCTTGAACAAAATAAAAGAAGTGGATGAATATGGAAAAAAAACATATTGTATTGAGTGAGACTTACGACAAGCAGTAGGATACAACCCTTGACAGAATTTTTCATGTTGATCTTTTTAGCAGCAACCTTGAGCTGGTCGACCACAAACTGACACCAATTCAACTTCTTAACTCTTAAGACGTCCACTAGTGAGGGGTAGCATCTAGGACTTATCCCCAAGCTGGTTGGAGGGCACAGAAAAGTCGACACTGCGATCATCAGCCAGGACCTTAGAAAATCTTCGTTTGCGTCCTTGTTATTCTTGATCCTTTTAATTATTTCTTCAATCTTTGGTGCTGAACCTTGCAGAATGCCATACTTATTGTGTATAAAATTGATGGCGTCCACGTTAAGCTCGTATTTGACTTCGGCACCCTTGCTTGGCAAATGCAGTATATCAGCAACGGACTATGCTGTGACTGAAATCCTTCCCCTTCCAGGGAGAACAAGCTCTGAAATCTCTTGATTGAAGCACTCAACCATTAGCCAGTTTGCAAACTCTGCTGGGATGGTGGAGTACTCAATCTTGAGCAGCACGTCGAAATGCACATCTCGAATCATCTTCTTCTGATCTTCAGACATGACCCTATATAGCTTGACAAGCCTAGCAAGGGAGGCCCTATTCCTTAGAACCTGCACATTATAGAAACGAACAGAAAAAGATAATCTTAGAGTTTTGCATTGTCTAGCCAGATGCGCTGAAATACCTATGCTAAGTGTATTAATGCCTACTTATTAAATAAAAGTTGCCTAATCTGATGCATGAATTTGCCTAGCCGAGAGAGGTATTATTGCCTAAAAATGAAAATGCATGACTATATTAGTAAAATGACAGATGGTAATGCCTACTTATTAAATAAAAGTTGCCTAGTCTGATGCATGAATTTGTCGAGCCAAAGAGAGATATTATTGCCTAAAATTAACCATATTACCAAAAAAGATAGATGGTAGTAGATATTGTGACATACAACATTGGATGATGTCGCCCGTCCTTATTTCTCCTTCTGTACTCTTGGCATTGGCATTGTAATTTATATGTGTTTTTTAAGAAAAACTACACATTACGAAAGATAAAAAAGGTTAGTGATGAAGGGGGCTGAGGGGCTAAAAATCGCAGTCATCTAGGGAGCCACCACACCGGGGATTACATGGTTTTTCCGCGCTCTTGCAGAAAACCACAACCAATCTGGTGGATTTTTATGGTTCGAAATAGAGACTTCTGCGACCATCAGCCCCTCAGCTATGCAGGTAAAAAAGAAGTCAGTGCAAAACATGAACTATGGTTTATTCAGACAAACAACACTTAAGAAGTCAGTGCATAAAAACTGTTAAAAAAACCATGATATCCTATACATGCCCACCGATCTCCAACAAAAATCGCTGAACTATATTTCAGCGGGTCAAAACAAAATAAGTGCATACCAAAACCTAAACTATAATTTATTCAGAAAAAAAACTCCTAATCATCAATCCAGAATCTGTAAATCCCCCCCCCCTCCTGATATCCCCTACCTCCCTACCAATCCCCAACAAAACCACTACCACAATGTAGCCCCAACACACAGATTTAATTGAAAAAAACACCTAAACACCTGAGCATCCACTACAAAAAAACAACTACGAAAAAATGTTACAGTGCTAGATGGCCTAGGGGGGTGGGGAATTTCAGTTTAAATCACCTGTGCGCACTTTTTTCACTAGCAGAAATCCTTCCACTGTAAATACAACCTTCGTGCACTGAAAAATCTGGGGAGAAATCCACATAAGCGTATATGAGAGGGAATCTGAGCAACGCGGCGCAAAAAAGGGGGGATCCCTCACCTTTCCACCACCAGATTGCAGAAATACCTATCTGAGACGAGTTGTGAAGAGACTCAGGGGGATGCGCGGGAAGGGGGGGATGAGCTCAACTATCTGATCTGCGCTTCCCGCATTCCTTCCTAACTTCGGATTCCAGCTGCTCGGGGGAGATGACCTCCAGCAAAAAGCAAGAGCAAAAACAGTGAAAAACCTGGATTAAACGCCATAGGAATCAAAATGATACGAGCGCGCTGGAGGAAAAGCTCACCTGAGTATGATCTCCGCTTCAACCCCCGCGCTGATTCCTCGCTGAGCGTCCAGATGCGCAAGCCGATGGGGGTGATGCGGCCGAAAATTGTCGGTGGGTGAGAGAGCGGATAGAGGAGAGAGAGAAACCCTAGAGAGAGAAGATGACCAAAGAAAATGAACAGGCGCGCGACCCAATGTTTTGAATAAATTTTCCCTCTGATTTCTAGAATATAGGACTGGCATGTCAGTGGGGGCGCGAGCGGGGGTGCGTGGGCGGTGTGTGGGACCGGTCTGTCAGGGGGAGGCTGAGCGCGCGTGCCCGAGGCTCGTTGGATGGACTGGGCGGTATCCCCAATCGGCCGTTCCGTCGGACAAAAATACAGCTTGCTGTTATAGAGTCATTGCCTTATCAAAACGACCACAATTTGGAAAGATTTATTTCCAGTTCAGATAATTTTAACAGTCGGACCATAGCATTCCGGTTCGTGGAGACCGCATGCGCCCATCGTGCTTCGGCGTCCTTGTGGACGGTGGGAGATCGACGCAGGGAGGCATACGTGATCCTGGGGAAGACGTGGTCCAGGGCAAGGGACAAGGTATCGGCGCCATCATATCCCCCCACCGGAATTTACCCAAAATCCACATGCAAAATTGCCTCTCCGTCAAGCGATCCCTCCTCCCGGTCGGCACTGCTCGTGATCATCCTCCAGGAATGCAGTGTGTATATATATATGCTCACCAATCTTCCATGCTTTCAACTCAATCAACCGCACCTCGCATACTCTACTCTACTCATCTCGCCGATCCCTTCGTTCGTCGATCGGTGCACTCGGCTGAGCTCGGCTGATCCGCCATGGATTCCAACGGCCGCGTGTTCGAGGACTTCGTGCCTCCGCATAGCATGGTCCGGGAGCCGGCGACGCACACGCTCACCGTCGACCTCACCGCCGCAGGCAAGCACGCCCCGCCCGTCGATCTCTCTCACACCACGCACGCATGGAGCTCGATCTTGTTATTAACCTCGCTCGCTCGCTCCTGAGCTGGGCATGTAGCTGCTGCAGGGTACAAGAAGGAGCACATCCGGGTGCAAATGGTGCACAGCCACCGGCGCCTGGTCGTGCGCGGGGAGCGCCCCGTCGCCGGCAACCGCTGGAGCCGCTTCCGCCTCGAGCTCCGCGTGCCCGACGGCTGCGACGCCAAGGCCATCTACGCCAGGTTCGAGAACGGCGTCGTCCGCGTCACCATGCCCGGCGTCGCGCCGGAGCCCGTCCAGGTCGAGACCGGCGCCGCCGGCCGGAAGCAGGACCCGTCCCCGCAGGCGAAGACGGCGGCCGCTCCCAGCGCCGCCCAAGACCAGAAAGACGCCGCCGCGCAGCAGCAAGACGGCGATCGTGCCGCGCGAGCGGGAGGAGTAGAGGACGAGGGGGGGAAGAAAGACGAGGCGGCGGCGCAGAAGCAAGAAATGAGGCAGCGCCCCGTGAGCTCCCCGAAAGACGGCGGCCATGACCATGACGACGCCGGTGGGGCAGGGGAGGTGACGGCCGCTTCCCCGCCGCGCCAAGGCTTCGGCTTCCTGTATGACCGGAGAAGGAAGATGGCGACCACCGTGCTCGGCGTGGTGCTCGTCCTGATCAGCCTCGGCATCTATGTCAAGTACAGCCTTTGGCCGTGATGAACGGGTCGAGAAATTTGTTGCGTGTTTTATTTCAAAAAAAAAGAAATTTGCTGCGTGCGGTGCACGGTATTTGCTCCTCCCCAGCAGCCTAGTAATATGAGTGTGAAGCCTGGTATATGATTGCTGGGTATGTGTCGATGAATCTGGCAGTCACAAGTGTGGCAGATTGATGTACTGATGTGTGTGAAATGCTGAGTGAACAAAAGAATTTCTTTGGTGTTCCAAGATGAGCTTGGTAAAAAGGTTGAGATCCTCAGGTGTTCCAAGAACAAAAGTTAACAATTTCACTTGATGTTGAATGCTCAATGAATCATTTTATCGTGTGGACATTTGCACGGTCAAATAAACAACCATGCAAACTATGAGAGAACGATTGTGAAGCCACTGCCATCGATCCACGGGCCTGCGCTACCCATCACCAAACACAAAAAGAATCAAAATCGGACCAAAGTAACCGATTTGCATGGTTAACTTCAGTTTTAGGTCCAGTCTTTAAAATGGTTTTGTTCAGTCATGATTCATTTTTTGGTTTATCAAGTTGTAGAAACTAACTTTTTTCCCCGTAAAATGGAGTAGAGACGTAGGCAAGGGCACCCGCAGTGTGGGCGGGGCTTGAGACATCATTTCATTTAATTGTTATGTCTAGACGATGCTTGAACTCTTTCTGCGTCGCAGTGGCCGGCATCGATTGATCGATGCCTAGACACGTCATGCATTCTATTATGAACCATTTTCTTGGATGGGCATCGATGCATGTACAACCTGTGATGCTAGCATTTTTCAACTAAGCATCAGTAAACACAGTGTTGAAATCGATGCTTCATCAGGAGAAAGAAAAATGAAGCCTCGCCTTTTCACCGCATTGCGGGTGCTTATAAGCACACGTGGTTCGATGGCTATCATTGCGCTTGGCCACCACCATGACCAACATTGCCCCCTCTCCATCTCCCAAGCAGAGTAAGGGCATTGGTGAACTTAAAGATTAACCGGTGGACCCCACTTCTTACCTTTGTGGTCATGACGTGCCGTTAGAGAGGGCAATGTCACCCATGACCGGAACATGAGTTGCAACCCAGAGTCCTGAGGTAAATATCGACTGAATTCACCAAATTGCGAGGCAACTAACTGCTGTTCAACAAATCTGTATTGTGGTTTTCTATCTAATTTTTTTTAGCATATTATCCACTGCTAATTGGTAGTAAGTATGTCCTACTTTCTGAACAAATACATATGTAAGAAATTTTTGGGCTTCCATTGGATTTCAGGATATTCCTGTTCATGGTTGGGCAATATCAGGCCCTCTTTCGACTTTTATCCTCTTCTTCCTAGAATCTCTTGTCCCCTACCCCAAACTTTCCTTTCTAGGTGATAGAAAACTGAAATTTATTTCACGAAAGACATGAATATGCATCAACGCATCAGCGTCCGGGTGAAGCAAAACCCGAGTGCACTAGACAGAAGCAATGCATGTGAGACCCCCTATGGCTATAACCCAGCCCCCATCGACGAGCATGCTGCCCGGGTCAGCTATCCTTTGCTTTCCTTCATCTCCTTCCCCGGTAGGCTGGGTGATCTAGCTAGGCAGGCGTGGCTTACATCTCACGCCCCAATTTTTTTACCACCCCAATGCGAACCCCGTCTATATAACCTTGCCTCTGTGCACGGTTCGTCCCTCATTCCGGCGACGAGCCAGCACAGCGAGATCGAGCAAGCAGAGGAGGAAATGGAAGTGGCGGCGCGCCGGCCTCGCGTGCTCGCCGAGATCGACCCGCACAGCGAATGGGTGCGCGGGCCCGAGTTCGACACGCTCGTCGTCGACGTCACAGGTGCGAGCGGCAATCGCTGTCGATTGGGTAGTGTTTCTTTTTACTAGGAGGGATGTCAGCTGATGGACGGCGGCATCCATGTCTGTCGTGGTCGTCGATGCAGGGTTCGGCAAGGACCACCTGAAGGTGCAGGTGGAGCCGTCGGGGAGCCTCAAGGTCAGCGGCGAGCGCGCCGTCGACGGGGGCGGCCGGCAGTGGTGCCACTTCACCAAGCGGTTCGACCTCCCCGCCGCCTGCGACGCGGCGGAGATCAAGGTCCAGCTCGACAAGGGCATGCTCTACGTCCAGGTGCCGCTCCCCGGTGGGGCTGGTGGGAGCGGCGAGCTCCACCCGGCGCTGGAGATGTACGAGGACCCGCTGCAAGGAGAAGCCGAGATCGGCGGCGGCGACGGCGGCTGGAACATCGACCGCGCCACCACGCTGCGGGAGGAGCAGCACCCGGTGCTGCGGCTCGCCAGGGGCCTCAGCAGGCACCGGCAGGTGGTCCTGAACGTCGTGCTCGCCGTCGTGCTCTTCTGGCTCGTCGCCTTCGCCAAGAACCAGCCCGGCGGCGGCCAAGCCAGGAGCGACTGAGGCGCGGGATCAGGAACCGTGTTTCTGTACAGTGACAACATGGAAGCGAGCAATAAAACACCTCTGCAAATAAGCAAGATCGGGGTGTGGCTCAGTGTGCATCATCAGCATTAGTCAGTACTTGCAGTCAGACATCACAAAGATGCATGCCGCCCCACAGGAACCAAAAGCAGTGTATGAGATACTGATGTGTGTGCATACATTCAGATCGTTAATTGCTGTTTACGAAAGGAATCCAATCCATGGTTTTACTTTAGGCTGCAATCGATCATGCATACACATCCAAAAGCGTGTCTGACTCCTCCTTGTTGTATATTCTTTTATGATATGGAAATAAGGGGAACTGAAATATGCAAGATCTGAGGCTTTAAGTTCTAGTTGCAGTTGCAAGCTATTGTGAAGTGATGTTCTCTGTTTTATCTGTGCTAACACACGTCTGAAAAAAGAAATAATCATCTAACAATCTTATAGAAGAAAAAAAATCAGATAGAACTGGCTGCCAAAGCTTTACTGAAACATGAAAGAACTCAATCTTCCTTGCCTCCTCAAGACTAAGCTCCTGGCATGTTGGCACCTGGAATTTTTGCACCCTGAGAATCCTATCAAAGGGGCCAAACATCAACACTGATCCATCATTTGCAGGTATTCAACTGCAACCTTTTTAACTTTTAGAATGAAATGCCATGCATTTGTACAGGAAGCATTATGCAGTTACGGTGTTAGAGCACCCCGCGGTGTAGTCGAGGCTTGAAACGTCATTTCGCTTCAATACATTTTCTGCCATAGCATGCATGGGTCGATGCCGAAAGGGCCGTGGGGCCAGTGTTGAAATGATAAAAAAAGAACTCGGCACAGCCACCTCTTCAGCCACCGCTTCATTCGCGTGAGAAACATTTCCCCTCGTCCTCCTTTTCCTTCCCTGAAGAGCCCTAGAAGAGAACTCCCAAATCGATCTCCTCACGTCCAAATGTCTCACAAAATCGACCCCCCCCCCCCCTCTCGTAGATCTGAGCTTAGCAAGCACGTCTGCTCATGGATCTGGAGGGAATCGGATGGAGTCGCATCATGTGGGCTCCGGCAGATAGCAACATCACCAGGCATGCCGGTTGCGGGCGGCGGTGTCGGTGGGTGAGTACCGCAAGCAGGGATTCGTGGGAACCCCCGTTTAGAGATTCGGCCAGGGGCAGTAGGATTCCGACCGTGTGACGATCGGGAGATAAGGTGGTTTAGACAGGTTCGGGCCGCTATAAGCATAACACCCTACGTCCTGTGTGGAGCTGATGGTAGTATTCAGCTGAATCTGAGTTCGGGTCGATTGGACTCGATCCTTTTACACATTGCCCATCTATTCTATTTATAGCCATCCCCGTGGGCCCCGGGAAGAGGTTTACTGCCTTAAGTGTGAATGCGGCGCCTGATGAGGGGCGCCGGCCTGCAAGTGGTGCCCGCCCGCCAGGCAGGGTCCTGCGCCGTGGGCCAGGACTGTCGTCACTCGGGGTCCTCCTCGAGGGACCCCGAGATGCTCTGAGGTCTCTCCCGGGCTCTATGCATCGCTCGGGGTTTTTCTGTGCGTTGCCCAGGGCCGCAGGCGCTCCTCTTCGTGTCTATCCGATGTGACAGGAGGTGTGAGTGGCGGGGGCCACCCCACTATCCATCGCCAGATGATGCGACATGACCTGGGAGGGGAGGCTCCGTCTGAGAGCACGCCTCCCCCGTAATATTGTTGTTTTACGGGGAAGACGCGCCGTCCACGGGTCTCGCCCGGTTGTAGCAGGACGGCGCATTAAATGCGCAGTCAGACGATCCCTTCTCCATGAAGGAACCGCCCCATCCCAGGGAGGCGCTTGGCCTCCCACGGTCTCGGATCCTCTAGGAGACACCTCAGTTTGGCCCATTACTGCTAATGGGCCAGGAGGGTCTTTTAACCCATTTATCCTTGACTTGTCCAGGGCTGGGGGATTCCCATTCCCGTGGCGCTGACAGGGCGGCATCCACAGTCCATGCCTCCCTATTCCCCCCCTCCCCCCCCCCCCCCCCCCCCCCCCCCCGCCCCCGCTCTCTTTCTTGAAATGTCATGCTATTGTTCTTTGCATGAACCTTCTCCATGAGTTGATCTTCAGATTGACCGCTGGAATGTGTGCTACAGATATCATTGTAGACTCCATTGAACTTGTTAATATGAGAATATGAGGGATGATCTTGTTCCAATGTTCTTTGCATTGTATAGCTGTTCTTCAGGTGTATGTTTGTTGTATCCGTCTACAATGTCCTTCCAGTACCAACCCGACTTCTTTCTATTGCCTAAAATTGGATCATTTGAATTCTTTAACCATGAAGTTACAAGGCGTAGGTCATCCTCTTGATTCCAAATTATGCGCCATCCTCTTTTTTCAGCCTCATCTTTGCTGGCATCACTCCACTCTTCTATATTAGCAGGGTTTGGAGGCAATGGTTGTCCCAAAGTTGGAGAAGATGAAGTGATTGGGCTGATCTCATCACCCCGCAAACCGCTGCCTCCGTTGTTTGGAAAGAAGGCTATCGATCCCACCGGAGATGCTAGACTATTGGCTGCAAAACCTCCAAGAACTCCTGGCAGATTCTGCCTAATACTGCCAGGAAAAGGGCCTTCATATAGCTTGTTGCTGTGGAAGACAAGCTCTCGTAGCTTGGACCTAGAAATAGATTGATATTGTGTGGGTAATCACCATGGAAGCTTGGATGAATGTTTGGGGTGGGTAGTTCATAGGAGAATGGCGTGGCTGAAAATTTTGGCTCTGTTGCTATTGTGCGTTTGCATCTTGTGAATTTGAACTAAAGAGTGAGGAGTTGAGGATATTTATTAGGCTTCCAGAAGAGGATCTATCCATTTCAATGGCTGGCTTTTGTAGTAGGGTTGTGGTCAACAGTGGTACGTGGAGGTGGCAATGAGTGTATATATGTTGTGGCTCTTGAAAGCAACGGTCGGCCGAGGAGGTGATCGTTGGTGATTGAACCTAACGACCATATAATTGGATAATATTATTTGATTGACTGGATAGAGTGAGAATCGGTGATAGTACTTTCTTGGGTGCCTGTATTTTGTAATTAGGTATTGGTTGCTGCAGCAGGAAAAATGATGCTCCAATAAAAGAGAAAAACTGGGCATCATTTTGGCACCACAGTGCGGGTGCCCTTATACACACCACAGGCTCTGTACTGGAACCGGAACCGGCTCGAACCGCCGGCGAAGCCCACCAGGCCACCACACCCGAGTCCCGACCGACCGAGGCCGAGTCGGGACCGGACCAAACAGAGGGCTCTCGAACCACGCCGCCCATAAACCCCAACCGGTTACTCTTCCTCCCCGAAATTCGCCGTGACGGAACACGAAACCCCCAAACCCCCACGCCGAGAAACAGAAACCCGCGCCCCCAATCCATGGCTCCCCCGGCCGCCGCCGCCGACAAGCGCGAGGGCAAGCGCCCCATGCCCCCGGAAGGGGACCCCGCCGCCGCCACCGCCGGGGAGACGACGGAGCAGAAGGCGCAGGCGGCGGGAGGCGCCGAGGCCGGCGACCGCGACGACCTCGTCCTGGTGGCGGACTGCGGCGCGGAGGTGCGCCTCTCGCGCTCCGCGGCGCGGATGTCGACGACGATCCTCCACATGATGGACGACTGCACGGAGGGCCGCGTCCCCGTCGCGGGCGTCCACGCCGGCGTCCTCCGCCTGGTGGCGGCGTACTGCGAGCGGCACGCGCCGCACTACGACCCGGAGGCCTCCGCGGCGAGGCTCCGCGACACGTTCCCGCCGTTCCCCATCGACTTCAGGCCCACCGCCCACGCCATCAGGCCCGTCACCGACCCCGGACCCGACCCGCACGGCCTCGAGGCGTGGGACGAGAAGTTCATCGCCGACCTCCCCGACAACTCCGCCCTCTTCGCCGTCATCCTCGTGAGTAACCGCACCGATCGATGCTTTTTTTTATCTGTCAATTTACAATTTATCTGAATCCTGTGCAATTTACAATGGCTTGGTTGTGCGGGTTTGCGCTGCAGGCTGCCAACTACCTGGGCATCGAGGACCTGCTCGACCTGGGCTGCACGGCCGTGGCCGACAAGATGAGGGGCAAGACGCCCGAGGAGGTCCGCGTCGCGTTGGACATCGAGAATGACTACACGCCCGAGCAGGAGGCCGAGGTCAGGAGGGAGAACGCCTGGGCATTCGAGGATTGAACTGCATGTCCTGTTGCTTGCCTTGGTTCCAATGTTCTGGGGGTGGTTACCAGAAGCAAGTTTTGGTGTGAATTGTGCTTCGTGGATGGTTCTTTTGACTGGTTCATATCAGCAGAAACTGGCATGCTTCTTGCACGTTGTCCTCACTTTAAGGTGTTACTAGTAATTGCAAATCCTGCTCAGTTAACTTTTTTATTTCGTGTTAGCTTGCTGGCTGCTTCTTGCACATTGTCGTCAGTTGAATGTTTGGTACGATGTAGGCCTAGCCTCATGTTCGGCTGACAGTTTAGGGGATCTGTTTACATGAAAAATCTGTGTAGCATCATGTGAGCCTGTGACAATGACTGGGTAGAGTTGGCGGCTGAATGGCCATTCAGCCGTTGCTATGGTCCTATCCTGACCGCCGGCCACCTTGATTCTTCAATGTTAAGGATCACACAATATATAGAAAATTAGTGAAAGCTGTGGAAAGTATCATGATTTCTTTGCCATGTAGTAGAACAAGCAAAATCATCCTTGGACAAAAATCACACAAAAGAAATGCAGTTACACGAGCCAGCTGCATACGATCGCTAAATTTCAATATAATTCAAGGCTATCAGTCAAAATGGTTATTAGCTGCAACCATGTTTCAGCAGTTAACAAGTGATAAATCAGGACGAAGAAGACGGAGCAGAAGACAGCTCTCAAACCCAGAAACACAATGCTGCGAGATGAAGATCACATGAACCATGACGACCGCAGAAGCAGCGCCGGCGCCATCTTCTCACCCATTTTGGCATACACAAGTCCTGGCTGCAGTCTCGCCCCCTTGCCAAGGTTGAAATTGAGGTACCCTTCCAGGTCCAGTTGCTGCAGGTGATGTGTTCTTTCAGCCGTGCCACCCACCCTCACACCCCACCCAAGTTCGTTCTCCGGGATGTCGGACAATGAGAAACCCCAGCGCACCGATCCACTGTTGGACCTCTCCATCTGAAACCAGGCTTCTGTCTTGAGAGTTTCATAGAGTTCACAGTCCACCATCAGCGCGATCGACTGCGCTAGGTGCTGTGCGGGAGAGGCACCGTGCACCGCCACCGTTGATTCCACAGTGTGTAAATTGGCACCAGCATGACGGTGGAACTTCACACTCAATTCCGTCTGTTCTTCCGTATCAGCTGCTGTGGCTTTTTCTGGTTTCAGGCTGCCTAGTGGAATAGCAAGGATTCCAAGATTGTTGAACCGGGGCGACAACGAGCGGAGCTGCCAAAGCCCTGACAGATTGAGCTTGACATCATTGGCTGGTCTGTAGGACACTTGCCCAAATGTTGTCATGCGGTTAGTCCCTCCACCGCCACTGTCTAGTCCTCCTGAACCAAAGATTAGCTGGGCAAAGGAGGCGGTATATTTGGATCCTTCGATTCTCAAACCAGCAGCACAGTTGTGATGTTCTAAAAATGATGGTGGCCCGTCGAAAGAGGCTTGGGTCCGCAGATTCTGAAAACAATTACATGATTTTGTCAGTTAAGTTACACGGTCATTGTTGTCCAATGATGAAACCAATGCTTCCAGCAGAAAGTCAGGGACACGTTACCTGAATCATGCTTGAACTATGCAAGAAGTTGTTGCATTGGGCTCCAAATGGGACTAGGATCATTGACAACCATTTGTTGATCCGGGCGTTGTACTGCAGTCTAGTCAGCTCTACAGGCCTCCCGATTTCCTCCCCAAGATGAGCACCTGCTCCGAGCCTGGTTGAGAGCTCTGCAGCAATGGTGTCTTTGCCCCTGGTCTTCGACTCAAAGATGAACCTTGAACTGAGGCCCGTCCTTTTCCCCGCCTTGTCAAGGGTTGCTTTCGCTTGTTCGAATTCATTACCATCGACAAGAAACAGTGCCCCAACCGCATCAAGTGCTATTTTCACCTCGATAGGGAGATGTAGGAACTCGAACCCCTTGCCACTTTTATATAAGGAAAGGATGTGTTCTATCTGATCGTGTTTCTCCTTGAACTTCATGACATCAGAGAATGTTTCACGTTGCAAGCGCTTCATGATATCAGCCTGCGGTCATGAATATTAGTGAGCCAATTCTGAATTAATTGTACGGATCACAGAGGAAGGTATGATCAATCAGACTAACTGATGATGTTTTTTGAGTGTTAATTATTCAAGAAACGATCATTTTTCCATTTTTTTAAAAAAACAATCACTTATACATGGTTCCAATTCTCTCAACAGATGTATTGCAACCGTTGATATATTGTTCATCTGATTTAAAGCCAAATATACATAGGGTCTTAAACAAAGCTCTAAAATTATATTGCTTTCTTCAACCATCAAGAGAAAATTGCAAACAAACCAATGTTCAAAGCTAGATATAACTTCAGAATTTGATATTGTCTGTATGGAGAGTGAAAACATGATGACTGTGTAGAGCTAGACATGTAACTTGCAGTTTTTCATTTCTCTCTGAAGCAATAGTAGCTTGATAAAATTGTATAAACTCGCCTGCTGTTATGGAAATTTTGTAACAGAAAGTTAGAAACCGTTGCAATAGTGAACATAGAAGGAGCTATTTTGCTTCTGCAATGCGAAACCATACAGAAACAGTAACACTAACTATGAATAGGTGGAGGAATATGAACCATGTCAAATTGTCAGTGCAGATTTCAAGTTCAGCTCCTGATCAGGAATTGGCCACTGGGGACGAAAAAAAAAATCATGCGTGTCAAAACGCCAGACATTCGAAGCAATTAGTCGGCAGCATGAAGTCATGAACATCAGAGAGCTTGAACATCAATGCCAATCACTAATAATCACCCGGACTCGGTTTTACGGATCATGAAATTCCCAAGAAAGAGCGCGGTGAGGGAGCATACAGGGCTGTGATGCTGCGGCTGGTGGTGGTGAAGGTGGTGCTGTTGCAGATGATGGCGCGGGTGGGCGGAGCTGCCCCGGAACACGGCGCGGATGAGCGCCTCGCCGGGCCTGAGCAGGCCGCGGACGCCGTCGGCGACGGTGGCCCTCGGCCTGGGCCTGGCCTCCGGCGGCGGCGGAGGAGGTGGAGGCGCGGGCTCCGGCGGCGTCAGCAGCAGGGGCGGCGGCTGCGGCGACGCCGGGTTGGATGGCGAGGACGAGGAAGAGGCCATGAAGTACCCGCCGCGAGGCCTCAGTGACAGTTGGGGAGTGCCGCAGGAAGACAAGCGAGAACACAAAAGCTGCTGCTAATTCCGGGGAGAAGCTGGCCGGCGCGGCGGCAGCGCAGGTGGTGTGGTTCCCGCCTTTTCTTCCTTTGCTTCACGGGGGGCGGGGGGGCGTTATTCCCGCATGCCACCCTTTCCCTTTTGGTGTCTTTGGCTTTGGCCTTTCGCTTTTGCTTTCTCTGTTCCTGGTTTGCTCCTCCTTATGCTGTACTGTACTGTGCCCTGTCGGCATTTCATTTCGGCTCGAGGTAGGAGACGAGACGCGGGGGGTGTGGCGGCATGGAGACCGGAGGGAATGCCGGTTCTTTTCTTCAGGAGCTGTGCTGTGGGGATCACGACCAGGCGATACCGTGCCTTTGATTTTTTTTTCTTTTTTTCGAAAGACCGTGCTTTTGATTTATGCCCTGCCTGCTAATCTGAAATTCAGGTGCACACATTTTGTTTTGCTTTGATTTGAGGCCGGCCCGGTTGGCAAGGAAGGAAAAGTGCGGTGTGCGGATCTAGTGGTCCAGGCCCAGTTGAGCACGGACAACAAACCCAAGTACCCATCCGGGCCGCCAAAGATAGAGGAGTAGAGTAGGTAATGACATGAATCACCCTACGCACGCACATATGGTCAATAACTCAATATAATACAGCGTGGACATACTCACGTACCTACCAATGTACACTAGGCACACTTTCTTCCGTTTCAGAGTGTTATTTGTAGCGAGTGCGTGATGTTATCGCTACGCACACTTGTCGAAGAAATGGGACACGCTCTTCCAAAAAAAGAGTCGATTAGTGACAAGTATCTAAGTTTCTTTTTTGGGCAACAAGCATCTAAGTTTGCAGGTTTAGTAACTGTGTCCATCAGTTCTAAAGCACACTCGCCTCGGTACTTTTAACGGAAAGTAACAGTATCTCTTGTTGATAATTAACGAATAGAAGATTTACCATCATAAATCGACAAGTGCTCAGCTAGCACTAGGTGCATCTGCTAGGCGCGCCGTTGAGCTATTAGTGCGCCTAGCATATTGCGCGAGTCCACGATCAATATTGTTATTGTTATGATCTCTAGTTCTCTTGGGCACCTTTAACCTGCCTATCCTAACTTCTCCATCAGCTCCTTGCGATCTCGGATGGTTCCTGCCATTCCGGATAGATGGGTATTTAATGGGCAAAAGCTGTTACCCACGGTCGTGGTGACAGTAGACAGATTGTTAGCGTGTGGGTATATATATATATATATAGACACACACAGTTACTCCCTCTATTATTTTTTGATAGTTTTATTTTATCTTGGTACAATGATTAAGAAAAAGATGTTGCTTATCATCTCATTGATTGTGACTTCTCAATTTTGATGTTATACTATACATACATCAATCTTTTTTCTAGAGAAGTTACCCTGCATATAGATCAAACGGCCATCCATACTATTCCCAAGATGTCAATCCATACTATTCCTAAGATGTCAACTCAAATAGTACTATCAAAAGAGAATAATTCAAATAATTCAATTTTAAAAATAGGACTATCAAAAGGGAATGAAGGGAGTATTATCGAAAGACTGTGGGTAATGTTCCCAGCACGATAGCACATCTCTCGTTAAAAGTGGCTAATCACACGACGTCACATAACTACTAACAGATGTTTCTTGTGGTGGAATCTGCCTACCCAGGTTCGAGTCCTCAACTCGGCACACGTGTTCGTATTTTTCTGAATTTATTTCAGAATGTAACCAGCACTATTCTTTTAGTGGTAGGCAATATATCTGTTGACAGCGAGACGCCTGTGGTGACTTCGTCAATCTTAAGGATCTGACCGCTTAGTCTCTCGAAGGCTCGAAGGTGCTCGCAGAGGTAAGATTGCGTGCATATACGCGAACCCTCCGCTTGAGTAGTGCGTTTTGAAAACAAAAAATATCTGCAGTGTCCAAAGTAGCCGTACGGCTGCCGACGCCACCCGGATGTATTCGCAGCTGGGCCGGCGCAACCACGCGGCCCACGCCGCGGGGGTGCAACCGCAGTCCGCACGCGTGGAACCGTCGGCACAGCGATCCCCTCGGCACGATGCGGCCGTCCCAAACAAAGCCCCGCGCCGACGGAAACCACCCCAACGACCACCGCGGACGCGCGGATAGAGAGATTCTAGCAGAATCGGATCCCGCCAAGACCCGAGAGCTGGTGGGGCCCGCGGTTTCCGCGCCGCAGACACCTGCACGCGCGGAAACCCGGCGACCTGGCAGCCTGCCTGGCGCGCACACCCACCATCTGTGAGAAGGAGGGCCACACGTGGGCCCACCTGGCGCCCTTCTCACGCCCGAACAAACGCCATCGAGGCGGGGCCCCCTGCTCAGGGAGGGAGACGGGAGCCAGGCCCCGGCGCCGCCGACCGACCTCGGTTTGGAAGGCGTCCGTCTCGCCATCGGGATCCCGCCGCGCACGTACGGCCGGGTGGCGGCCCGCGCCCCGAGACCGCCGCCCCGGCACGGGCTCCGCGCAGCTCCTCCGATCCTCCCGCCGCGCCCGTGCCCACACTCTGCCGGTGGGTGGGCCCCGCGCCTCTCTCTCTCTCTCTCTCATCCGGCCATGACCCACCTCCGAGCTCGTTTTGGCGCCAAGCCCCGCCGAAAATTTTCGGTTTTCCCTCCACGGCTCCACCACCTCTCGCCCCCACTCCCACGCCCCCGCCCTCGTACAAAGCCCGACTCATCTCCCTCCCTCCCTCCCTCTCTCTCTCTCTCTCTCTCTCTCCCCCCTCTCGATTCCCGATTTCGCTCCAGCCATTAAAGCAGGGGAGCAATTTGTTGCCGTAGGAGTGCGGTCGCGGGCGCCCGCTGATTCCTCCTGCTCGCCCTCGCCGGCGGTGTGGTGGTGTGTGGGGGGAGCAGCCACCAGCCAGCTCGCGCCGTTCTGCATCTCGGCTCTCCCTTCGCGCGTGATGGGAGCTGTTGGGTCCTGAGCTGCCTGCCCTGTTCCAGGTAAACGCTTATCCTCCTCCTCTTTCTCCCTCAAAAATACGGCGTCTTTGGCTGCATTCTTGCGCGTTCTCGCGCCACTGACCGAGCCGTGGGGATTAGCGCTACCACTCCTGACCCGTGATTCGTTTGCCGAGCGGACTGGGTGCGGGTGCTCGTGCTGCTTCATGACTCATCTCCTGCTAGATCTGCTGCCACGCGATAAGGGCGGTCGTTTTCGCCGCTTCTGTGGTGCTGTGGAGATGCTGCGGGTGTGAATTTCATGTCTTAAAGTTGGAACCTAATGTTGGCCGCCCGGATCTATGGTAGATTAGGGGTCTATCATTTCTTTCGGCGGCCAAATCGTCTCCCATGAATTTTATCTCCTGTACCTATTTGTAGTGTTCGATACTTGCTGTAGATGCTAATAAATCATAGCAACTGGGTGCCTTTTCAACCAGTTGAGGATTTCTCTTCAAAATCAAGATTTACTACACTAGAGACTCCACATTTAATTGGTGCTACATAAATGATTGTACTAATCGGCAAAGTTTCTGTCCTATTTAATACTACTGTTTGTCAGGGATAAAACATTTAATCGATCCTACAACACTTATGGTACCACTCATTGGCATTTGGCAAAATTTTAGTACTACTAGTACTTAATACTACTATTAGCCAAATATTTAATCGATGCTACATCAATAACTACCAATTGGTAAAATTTCAGTACCAGCAGTATTGAGTACCACTATTAGTTGGATTAAATATTTATTGATGCTACAATACAAATCTCATTTTTACAAGCTTTCACTTCTTGTAATAGTCAATCAGCCAGGCTATGTTTTAACATTTGTCTTTGCATGCATATATCTGAGTTCTGTGTGCATGTACTTGAGGCAGTATAAAGTGAAAGGTGCTGATCCTTGGTACATCCTTTATGTTGTGTCTGAGGCTGCCCCTCTCCATAGAAAAAGAAATCTCCTGACAGGCTTTAGTTAAAGAAACAACAGGCATCTTATATCCTTTAAATAATCTGACCCCTCATTTGTTGAAATTTTGCTGCACGATGTTGTGTCTAACGATTTGTTATCATGCTCTCTACTGCTGTTTAACTATTTATTAAAGTTGAAATTGGTAAGTATAATTCAATAGTATCAAACATTGATTCCCTCGAGCCTGCATTGTAGCATAAAACTTGGTAAAAATGTTGATTCTTGTATCTTTTTTTTTCCAGAACAGGGTCTTCTTGCATCTTAGTTAAATGATGGATACACATGTTTATACAGATCATCTTTTCAGTCTGGGTGTTTTTCAGCAAAGTGATTGATTGCTTAAAATGCTCCGTGACGGTGATAATTTTTTTGTTATCCTAATTTCTTTATTTCTCTTCCCTTGTACTCAAGCTGAGAGATGAAACTGGACGATAATCAAAGTTCTGCTACACCTGACACTTCCAATTTAACCGTGAACTGCAATCATCATGGGGTCTGGATCAGTGACTCTGAAGCAAAAGAAACGAGTGAAACATGCAAAGAACAAGTACTTGAAACCTGGTGCCCTGGCTCAGATTCGTTATACTAGGAGTACCAGCAGGGACATAGGGAAGAAAAGGATTCTGTTGAATGTGAAAGATGAGCTGGAGATATCGCCACAGGCTGAGGTTCTCTTAGAAAGCACAAGACCAATTTTATCCCCCGCAAGACTCAATTTTGAGCCGTTTGGTAGCAATAAAGGACAGATATTGCCAAGGACTCCGAGGACTCCTGATGCAGCTGAGTTCGATGGTGATTCAAGACTTGAATCGCTTCCACTTGATTTGCTGGTATGGAACTGAAACGACCACCCTTTTGTTAACTTCAGTTTGTATTATATTTGTGGTGAACCTGATTTCCAGTGTTTTTCTTATTTGCAAAGATCAAGATAATGTGTTGCTTGCACCATGACCAACTGAAGGCTGTTTTCCATGTTTCCAAAAGGATTCGAAAAGCAGTAAGTATCATCTTTCAGTTGCTGTATCCTTTATTTGTCAACTAGGATAAAGTTACCTTTTTCTCATTTCCTAGCTCCCTTACAAGCTGTAGTTACCATGGCATATATTTTCTAAGCAGAGTAACTGATGTCAGCTAGGTGTGGAAATTGATAGTCTTACTTTTTGTTTACTTACCTTGTTCTCTCCTGACTGACAATGATCAATGATGGTATCTTTTATTGCAAGATGCAAAAAAATGTTGCTTGCTCTTCTGTTACAAAATGGCATCGTTCTACTTCTCATGACCTACTTGCGTCTTCCATATTTTTTTTCTAATCTTGGAATAATATACTTGTGAATCGATACATTCTTGTCAACTCTATCACTGTGTTTCCATGCCCAACAATCTGTTTGTTTAGTTAATTTGCATGCTCAATATTCTACATGTTTGTTGTGCACACTCAGCTAGTGCTTGACTCCTTAGTTGTATTGCCAAGCTCACTTATAAGGTAATTCAATCTAGGTTGAACTGGCGAGGCAGTACCATTTCAACTATACTACACCAGATCGAAGCAGACAGGAATTACTCCTAAACAAGACTCCTCTTCCAACGGAGCATTGGCCTTTCTTGAGGTTAGCTAGATTTTATTTGATTTACAGATAGTGCTGACTTATGTAACACTCTAATCTCTTCCAAAAACATTACATGTTCTGTAGAATCGATGGCAAGGATGTGCGTGTTTCCACCCCAAGGACCCCACGGGCCCCAAAACATGCTGCTCGCCTTTCACGCCTTAAGCTGGTTGATGTGAAGCCAATCACAGCAGTTCTTTTCCAGGAGTCTTCTACTTCTTTTCCTTCAAAGCGTCTCCGACGCTCAATGCCACCTGGACTGCCAAGACCTGTATCCAAAGCTGCACCCTCGCCTCGAGTTTTACGATACGAGGAGGAGCTTTGTAAAGCTGTGGCACAGAATAAGCTTCTTTGAGGATCCAACAAGTGTATTTCTTTCATCTGTAGTGTATAGTGTCAAGCCCCTTGGTAAGAATTTTGTCTGCCAGCTAGCTCCTAGCTGGCATCTTAGATTATTGTTACGGGTTAGATTTTAGACTAGTGTTAGACTGTCATATACCCTTATGCCATAAGTATCCAGTTTGCTTTACTCCATGGTTTTGTATATAGCACATAATAAAATGGACCCTTTTATGTATTTATTTATACCTAATCCTTTTGCCTGCGAAAGTGGTGTACTGTCCCCATTAATCTCAATCAGGATTCTGCAGGAATTGTTTCTCTATGTTCACCTTTCGTCAGTTGAAATCAGGTTGGAATGAATCCTTCAAGAGCAGAGGATTTGCGTGAATTCATATGTATTTGTCAAACAGTTTGTGAGCCTGAGTGACACAACCTTGTCAATGGCTGTTGCTTGTTCTGATTTATACATCCTTGAATTTGACTGTCTAGGAGTAGGATTTTGTATGGTTGTAACAGTTTTATTCAGCGTTGCTGATTTTGCTCAGATACATTTTTTGTCACCAGAAGGTTCAAGTTTCTTGTTGCAACAGAAATAAGCAATTGGCTGCTGGCATATTTTCACAACACAAACTGGGGACATGATAATGAACTGCTGATTGCTTTAGCTGCAGTTCAGCTACAAGATCAGAACACACTCAATTTCTTTGATCAGGACACCCAAGATTCAGCAAAAGCTTCTCAACTACAAACTGCGCAGTCATAGCACCGAAGTCCGAAACCTCCACTGCGGTCATCTTGAAATCCGTTTCAGAGCCCGTACCGGTTTATAATCTGCTCCAGGAGAAGTTCGTAGCCTCTCTCGGTGAGGTGGTAGGTGTCCCAGAAGAGGAACTTGCTGGGGTCCCTGCAGGGGTGCGCCGTGTAGCGGTTGCACGTCATCGTCACCTCGAACACCCCCGTTCCGCAGCACCCCCTGTTCGTCACGTCGAATCCTGGGAGCACGGAGATCGGTTAGGAAATGGCGTCATCGACTCGCATTTTTTTCGATGCGTTTTGGGTCGGTGCGGCTCACCGTAGGCGCCGGGGCGCTGGATCATGTCGAGCAGCGGCGTGTAGAGGTCGATGTACTTGAGCACGGAGCCCGGGAGCTCGGCGCTGCCGTTGAGCCGCTTGATCTCCTTCTCCAGCGCCGCGTTGAGCACGACGGAGGCCTGGTTGTACAGCGGCACGCAGTCCCGTTCGAGCCCGCCGGCGTTGGTCCGCTGCGACGGCACGCACCCGATGGGCGGCGCGCCGGCGACGTTGATCCGCCGCGCGCCCTGCCCGTACAGCTTCTTGATGAAGTCGGAGGCGCACCGCACGACGAACTCGATGTAGGACTCGAGGTCGTAGTCCCGCCGGAACGGCGTCGTGAAGTAGGTGTTGGCCAGGTCGTCGGTGCCGGTGACCACCATGTAGACGCTCGTCGCGACGATCTCGCCGGCGCGCCGCGCGCCGGTGATGCGCTTCAGCTTCTCCTTGTACTCCTTGAACAGGTCCAGCTGGTTGTCCATGGTGAGCACCGACTGACGGCACGCATGCGACAGGGAAATCAGAAATGCGGGACGCGGAGCTGCATGCAGGTCCGGAGTTTCTTTGAACGGAGGGATGGGTTACCACGAGCTCGGCGGTGAGGGGGTCGAAGCCGCAGCCGCCGGAGGCGAAGCTGACGCCGGTGAGGAGGTCGAAGTCGCTGAGCTGCGTGCCGAGGTACGCCGGCAAGTACTCCTTGATGCCCAGCCGGCTGGCTGCATCAGACGGCGACAAGGTGTTATCAATGACACGCCCTGATCGGGATGTCGTGCGCGGCGTGCGTACATACCGAGGATGTCGCTGGGGACCCTGCCGTTGCTGAACCTGCCGGTGGCGCTGTGGCCGGGGAAGTCCTGGCCGTAGGGCGGGAAGTTGCAGCGGATCAGCGTGGTGAGGGCGTTGTTGTTGCCCGGGTCCACGATGGAGTCCCCGAACACGAACAGCGCCGGGGGCCGCGTCTGGTTCGCCGCCGGCGTCGGAGCATCGACGGCGCAGCAGAACGGACGCACTAGCACCGCCGTCGCGATCACGAGCAGGAGGGATCGCGACACCGCTCGCTTGCTCGCCATGTCGGTGCTCTCTGCCTGTCTCAACTCTGACGCATGCTGTTCTTGGTGCAGGCTGTGCAAATATAATAGCAGAGAAACCGAAGTTGGTGAGACTTTCTGGTCATGGCTTGTATGATCTCCTCTCCATTTCTTGCGCAGCTTGATTTTGCCGATAACAATTCACAAGTTTTGGCAACTTACACTTTGGTTTTTCTTTGATGTGAGTCTATACGTTACTACCTATATCAGCTTGATGGCTCGAGGGATACAGTGACGGTGTACGTGGCAGCAGATCGACTCAGCCGGTCGGTGTTTACGCTAATTCTAGCTTGGTCCACCGTGGCTGATGTTGGTTATCCGGGATAAACAACGTCAAACCGAATTTCTGCCGTTGAACGTGTCGGTGGAACCGTAGCAAGTGAGCAAAGAACGCGCGAATCTTCTTACCAAACTCACCCACCTCCCAGCTTGGAAGAACAGCCGAGTTTTTCCTGCTGAATTCAAACAAAGCTACATAAAAGTTCAGATTTCACCCATGATTGACACGCATAAATTTAAGGGGGGAAAAAGACTATGGCGCACGACATGCCTTGAGAATTCTCTGTGAATGTAGGCAATTAGCACAGCTTACAGTGACTAGTGACATTTTTTTAGATAAGGAAAATCCCAGCATTAAACTTTTAGAAGTGATTTTCTACAGCCAATCGTCACAAGAGTTCTTAGACTCTAAACCTCGAAACTAAGGAATTAATACAACAATAAGAAAGAAAGAGACTAAGAAAGAAAGCTAGAAAGACTAAGCTTCAAACTTTTCCTAAGTCCTTGCTTCAACCTTATCTTGATCCTTGTCAGCAACAAAATTAAAACTCTTCGCATCTATTGTCTTCGTAGAAACTTTTGATGTGAAGATAGTTTTTCCTACTTGACTGCCAAACACTTCATGAATATATCTTGTCAAGTAGACACCGCACTAAGTCGATCTCTACCATGAACTCTATCACTCTCACATCTCCATCCCTCCACACAGACCATGATCTGTCGGTACTTTTACCGTCAGCCTACCTAGGGATACCCTAAGGTAGATGATTATTGGTGAGGGATCGCCGGATCTGGAACTTGAAGGTAAACGCGAGGACACAAGACACAGATTTAGACAGGTTCGGACCGCCAGAATAGAGTAATACCCTACATCATGTTGGGGGTGTTGCATATTGCGCCTTGCGCTTGAGTGTTGAGGTTCCTGTTGGCTGCTCTGTTATCTTCCTATCTAGGTACCCGTGCCCTCCTTTATATATCCCAGGGGGTGGGATTCCTAGTAGGATTACATGGTATGAGTCCTAGTAGGATTACAGGATAGAGTCCTAGTAGGAGTCGACTTCTCTTCCCCCGCGGGTAGCTTCCTTGCGGTACCCAGGGGATCTATCCCTGACAATCCCACTAGCTCTTCATAGCCGAGTACTGCAGGTATTTCTAGTACTTCTGAAATAGTCTTCGGCTTCTTCTGAAGCTCCCTCTTGAAGGCATTCTTTGAGTACTTCCTTGGCTGCCTCGAGACTGTGAGGTGCTCATGCCCCGAGTACTTTCAAGTCTTCCTTTCTATGGGGTGCGATGCAAATCGCACTCCATATGGAGTAGCCCTTGAGCCTTAGGTTGAATCGAAGAATCAGGCTGAGGGTCAATAAAATCTTGAATCTCCATCTTGAAAAAAAACAACCATTAGGTGTAGCTTGTCAGCCCCCGAGCCTTGAGATGATTTGATTAATCAATTCAAGGGTCTTTAGGGGTCTTAATCTTCAAGTAGTTCATCATTCAAGTAGTTTTGCGACGTCCAGCCCCTGAGCTATAAGCTAGGTGAGCTGTAGGAGCAACGTCGAATAGTTGCTGGCACACAGCCCCCGAGCTTGGGAGCCAAAGGAGCCACGTCGAGTAGTAATCCGCCCAGCCCCCGAGCAGGGGAACCAGACGAGTAGTCGAGGTCACGGCGAGTGCCCTATCGCGCCCCTGCAAGGTAAACATGAAAAATATTTGTAATTGATATACATGATATCGAGTCGGGAGTGAATCCCAGCATTGTAAAAATGCATGTAAATTTTTTGCGTCTTGCTCTTGCTAGGCCATGTAATTTCCTTGGGTAGTTAGCCTGTTACGTTTAAGCACCTGATCCCTGATCGTAGCCGTAGCTCGTAGCCGTAGCCTATAGCGCAGGGAGCTTGGCCGCATGCACGCGTAGGAACGTAGGCGTACAGGAGAGTTGAGGTTGCACAAGTTAAGACGTGTGCTACCCGAGTACTTTAGCAACAATTAAGAAAAGACAATGAAAGTTGTCATCATGTAGACAAACAAAATGCACGGTGCGCATAAAGTAGTCGGCGATGTGTAGCTTTGGAGGGTTTCACGCCCATTGAGAGATGTACATAGATAAATAGTCGGCGAGAGCGCGTGTTGCAGCGCGAAGATCTATACTTCCATAGGGTGTAGCCACTTGAAGCCTCCAGCACTTAGAACACAACTTTGTGGCGTAGCCTCCGCAGTCGGTATGCTAAGACTGTGGCAAAGCCGCCAGCATTCGGTGCATTAAGTTTGTGGTAGAGCCTCCAGTACTCGGTGCACCAAAGCTGTGGCTGTCGGTCTAACATCCCAGGAGTAGTCGATCAAGGCGTAGCCCCCGAGGGTGAGTCCCATCGAAAGGCGTACCCGAAAAAATAGTCGATCTTGTGAAAACAAGTCGGAAAAGGTATAAGTGACTTAGCTTGATTCATGGACGATCGTCGACGAAGCTGTAGTGCTCGTTGATGAAGTCACGATGCTTTGTTGATGAAGCCGACTAGTCGAAGTCGATTACAACTAGTTCTTGATATCGTGAGGCCCGCTCTCGACTAGTTTTGTAGTCGAGATGAGTAGTCGAAATAGTCATCGGCGGGTCGCCGAGCATCCTCGTCAAGACGAAGTAGTCGCCGCTTGATCGTTGCTGGAGCCGTGGAGTAGCCATGATCGTTGCTCTGTATCCTTCTTGCTGTTAGCTTGTGTGTAGATCTTGGAGAATATACTGCTCGTGTACAACTTCTAGCTAGTATTTGGAGTCTTCCAGGTAGCCTTCTTCCGTGTACATATGGCAAAAGCTCCGCACATCTCGTAGACTCGAGTGACTTTGCCTTCACAAGTGTGCGTGCGTTAGTCAGAGCACACACCAAAAACCGAGGTGTCAGCTACCAACTGGTCATGTGATCGTTGTTGCCGCCAGCCCAGCCCATGCATGCACACCGCTGCGCAGGTGCGGTGCCGAGCAGAGCAAAAGCGAACGGTCGCAGCGACTTGAAAAGGGAAAAAGAAAACTTGTCTGGATCGGGACTCGTGGACGAGACCGGGATTCGGCGACAGCCTCCAATCCGATCCGGATCGAGACTCATCTGGTGCCGAGTTGACGCAGGTCAGGACTCCGTGATGCCGACTCGAAACCACGTAGCACTTTTCCAGTGTGGCGCGCCGACAAATTAAATCCGCTGCGTGGAGTAGATAATAAGGTACTTCAAGCTCGCCCAATGATCGTGACGATCAACCCATGGTGGGCGCCAACTGTCGGTACTTTTACCGTCAGCATACCTAGAGATACCCTAAGGTAGGTGATTATTGGTGAAGGATCGCTAAATCTGGAACTTGAAGGTAAACGCGAGGACATAAGATACGGATTTAGACAGGTTCGGGCCACCAGAATAGTGTAATCTAGGTACCCCTGCCCTCCTTTATATATCTCAGGGGGTGGGGTTGCTAGTAGGATTACGTGGTATGAGTCCTAGTAGGATTACATGATAGAGTCCTAGTAGGAGTCCGACTTCTCTTCCCCCGCGGGTAGCTTCCTTGCGGTACCCAGAGGATCTATCCCTGACATGATCGACCTCGCAAGGACTACATAGCGACGCCCCAGCAGGAGAGCAACACAT
The DNA here is from genome assembly GCA_032594955.1 of Panicum miliaceum. NCBI lineage: Eukaryota > Viridiplantae > Streptophyta > Magnoliopsida > Poales > Poaceae > Panicum > Panicum miliaceum. The sequence continues at coordinate 15,252,408 of CM064059.1, forward strand.
CAAGATGCCGCCGTCACCCGAACCAACAATTCAGTTCTTCGATTTTCACCTAGAGCTATCCTTGGAGGTTGAGATCCTCACATCAACGCCCTCAAGAAGGAGAATGATGCACCATAGCACTGTCGTCGCCGGCAACGGTCGAAGACCGAGCAAGACTTTCGCCCGAGAACCTGCACAACCTGACGACCACCGACCTCTAGCATCTGCCACCATAATCCCGCGACCCAAACAGCATCGGCTACGGGCCGCTGCCCCCGCCATGGTGCGGGACCACGGGGTCGGGCAGGGCACCGCCACCATGGCCCACCGGAAGATGAGAGCCAGGGCTATGCCCCCTCCATCGCCCACCTCGCGACTCGGGCTGCCGGATCCAGGCGGTGTGGATCTGGATCGGGCCCTAGTCCGCTCGGCCGCCACCGGCACCGTAACACGTCGGGGGAGGCAGCCGCGCCGCCGGCCTCCTCCACGGGCAGTCACGGTACCGGCCGCCGGGCCCCGCCACGGGGAGCCACGCAACAGGCCGCGGCGCCCCGCCACGGGGAGCATCCTCTGCTGCCGACGCTCGCGCCGCTGCCGCCGCCGCCGCCCACAAAATATGGATGACGATGAGGCCGCACGACGGCATGAGGTTGCTGCCGCGGCCCCCCGACCCGCCGCCACGCCGACTCCTCGGGAGAGGCCGGATCCGGCCTCACCAGCCATAGATCCAGCGCCGCCACCCCTGGGCCAGGGTGCACGCCGCCGCCGCTAGCAGACGCGCGGCCGTCGCCCGGCGCTGTGAGAGAGCAGCGATGGGGATGCGCGACGAGGGGAGCCGCGGCGGGGTGGCTCACCGCCGATAAGGATGGGGGCCGCCGCCACCGGATGATGGCACGGGCACGCACGGTGTCAGGAAGCCCCCGGTGACTAGTGACATCATATAATTACACGCAAATGTCGTCGCTATAGGGTTTGGAACGCGATGTCGCGCTGCGAAATTGTATAGACAGATTCCTATTGCAACCTTGGGCCCTATCATAGCTAAGGACTACGCTATATTGGTATAGTTAGCACTACTAAATAGTGCAGCGTTTAGCGCCGCTAAGCATAAATCGGATGTTTGTGTGTCCAAATCGAAGCGGAGTCGATGTATAGCACTTGTCGGCCCAAATCTAGCCTCTCAACACATATATATCCGCGCCGGTGCATGCGTGCTGCCGCAGAAGGCACAGCCGCGGCACCGCCGGAGCTCCGCCGTCGTCGTCGGTCGTCAAGCTGTCGGGTAGGGCTGGATGAAAAACTCGTGGCTCGTTAGCTCGCTCGACTCGGCTTATTAGTGGCTCGGCTCGACTCGGCTCGTTAGAATTTATTCACGAGCTGAGCTCAGCTTGTAGCTCGTAGAGATAATGAGCCACCTCGACCGAGGGAGGCGCAGCTGCAGGCGTGCTGTGATTCAATCGCCGCAATTCACTGAAAGTGATGAATAGACACCTCATATGTATCGGCCGGTTGCTATCAAGAACCCTAGCCCTCACTGTTCCCCAACTCCATTGATGAAAGAAACATGGTGGTGCCATCCTTGCAGCGGCTCGTTCGCTGGAGGCTGCGATCGGCGGCCTATCGCGTGGGGCAAATGCATGGTGCGATAGCTTCTTATGCTGAGGCTGAGACCGATGACTAGCAACTAATTCGCTTAGGGGTTGGGGCAAGTGTATTCTGCGGTGGCTGATTCTCCTAAGAGTAAAATGTATATTATGGGCTTCCAAACTTATCCTCTATGTTAACCAGCTTTCTAAACTTCTAAAATATACTTATGGATCCTAAAAGCATCACGCGAGCTTTCGATGCCGATATGACATGTCATCATGGTGTGCCATGATAGTGAACACATGTTAAAAAAAACCCATTGTTTCTATCATCTTACCTTAGCGTCTCCTCTCCTCTCCTCTCCTCTCCTCCTATCTATCTCCTCTCGCAGGGCGCTGGCTAACGCAGGAAGAAGCCAGCCGGCTATGGCCATGGCAGCCCGGCGCGCAGCGTTTCGACACCAACGAGCTGGCGGAGAAAGAGCTGTGTGTTGGATAAAACACTCACTAATAAGCAGAATCTTATAGTCTAATTACATGAACACCTAATAAACTCAATTAATTAGAACTTAATTACTTACTACTCGATCTGCAGACCCTCTTAGAGGTGCTGACGACCTGCGCCTGCTCGATGCAGGCGTGATGAAACGTAGACGGGAAACAGCGGAGGTCTTCAGTGCCATTTCGCGAGCTAACCTGATCAGAGGTTTTGTTTAGGCATTATCTAATTTTTCCTCTCTCAGAAAAGGAGTGGCTGCCCCATTTTTATAGCTCGTGGTGGCCTGAGACCTGGCCTCTTAGCAGTTGGATGGGCCTACTGATCATAGGCAATGCTTGGTCCAACGTGGTCCTATTCTCATGGGCAGTTAGCTCCTTTAGGATTAGGTCCATTTTGACTAAGCCAAGATCAATTCCAACATTCTCCCCCTTGATCGTAAGGCTTGTCTTAAGTTCCATTTGTGGTAGAAAAACATACGAGGTAACACATCACAACAGTCAATAAACACCATTGCAACTTCATTGCCCACGATACGTCATCCTACTCTAATCACTTAGACACTATGGAAGATGACCAACTTACTTATGGTCCTTATGTGCAAATTGTTTTCAACTTCATCATGCGCACTTAGTAATAAGAAAACAACATGTGTTCAGAATCACGGATTTGAGATCTCAATTATCCTAAAATCACAGGTCGTCACAACTCATAAAGCCGGCACAAATAAGACAACCCTTTAATTAGGAAACATAGCCTGAATGATATTCAACCCTTAACACTTATATGCTGAGCACCGACTTACGTCATTAGAGCATGAGCTTAAACATTATACAATATATGATTCTGTATCTTTCTTTCACAATATCATGTGTTTGGCAATACCACTAGACATGTTACTCAAAACTAAACTGCACTTCTTATGGTGATTCCGGGATCAATTTCTTAATCTAAGGAAAATTGTCTGATAACTCAAACTGATCTCATGCTGAAAACTTATTCCTTAATTTCTTAATTTCTGATAGGATAAAAATATGTCACGACTAAGTTGAAATATCACTTATTCCTTAGCAAGCTTGGTTGGAGCCTTCCACAATACAGCTCCCTCAGACTCGAGCAAGAGTGAAGACTTATGTGGAATTTCTAATTTCAACACTCCTTGCAAAATTAGCACCTGAACAACCAACAATCTTATAGCTATCAGATTCTTAATTCGTGAGCATATAATGCCTTAGTGCTATGCAAATAATGCAAAGCTTTTATTAGAAGTTTACTAGGGGTCCAATCCTAGATTAATTTATGCCAAAATCCCGGTTTTAAACATTAAGGGCTCTCAATAAACTTAGTTAAACTTATTGTCCTTGACTCAAACATCAAGAATGACAGAGTTATTATATCTTTCACCTCTGTCACTACATGCCTCTTGAGTCAAACTTAATACTTTCTTTGAGTCAGACTTAGTAAATCTTTGGACCTATCTCGATGGATCTTATTATTCGAAGACATAATGAACATTATCGAGATAATATGAATTACTGAAGGAAAAGACATTAACGAACATTATGCAATATCCCTCTAAAATTTATGTACCATAATATAGATACTCATGGCTCTTGAAAATAATGAGCAACAAGTGTTAAGCTCAATTCCTTGAATTATGATAGTCACTTATCATGAGTAGCAATATTTCCTTTCTTAGAGTCACTATTGCTCATGTGAACCCTTATGATCCACTGTTTTGACTCGGTTAGGAACTCCATTAGGCATTTAGTTTTGGGTGATTGTCTCATGTGGGATTATTATTTCTATTCCCACCAATCTACTTAGACCTTGCTTGACTAAGAAATATCTATCTGACATGTACGTAATTTAAATATAATAGAATAGTACCATCTCAAGTTGGAAGCTTATGATTTTAATGAATACACATGCATAGGGATTTATAATTTGGTGGCATCTTATCAGAGTATACTTATTTTCTGTAGCACCATCTAAAACATATGTGTTTGTGTTTTAAATTTCCAACTATAATTCTTATCTTCAGAATGATAGGGCAGTCACCATCTCTATCTTAATGAGACGTTCTAATCTCCCCCTCAAAATGTGAATTGATCGGTAAAGTGATCCACATTTTGATCAACTCTCATTAATGGATTCGTGGATGAAGTCATGCCTTAATGCTGATGAAAGAACTTATATCAACTTTCAACATTATCCGTTTATTTATGTGTAACTCTAAGACTTATCACAGGACTTATCTTAGATTATTTTTATTATTCCTAAAGAAATATCGACAACATGCTCATAAGGCTGCCAACTTTACTCAAAACGCACATTCTAGATTTCACTTTCTCAATTTGTGCCTCATGATTGAAACGAACTCAAACTTTTATAGGATTCTAATGTCCCAACTAATGATTGTTAGAGAACTTTATATGAATTGCTCCCCCAGGTCCGAAGAAATTAACATAACCTTCAGATCCTGACATATCCTCAAGGGACATAGATTTAGGCTAAGCATATGACAAATAATTTGTTGGATTCTTATCAATGCACTAATGACCGAGACTTTGCCAATAAAAACTCATACTCATGTGCATAATTAATTATATCCTTAAGAACCAATGTACTGAAATTAGATACTATTACTCAATACTTTCTTGCAATACTTATGTACCACTATTTTAGTGTCGTCAACTTTCTCTTATTCAATCCCTTAATCTTATGGATATTTTTTTGCCTCATCTACCATGAGCATAAGCTGAAAGCTCCTTCGTAAGTTTTCTTTTAGAGTCACATTTTGAATGTGAACCCACAATAATTCACTGTTTTGACTCTATTAGAAATAGATAATAAGTGAGGTCGTGAGGAGGCAATAGTCTTAACCCTACTATATCATGCGAGATAAATTACTTATAAAGTTTCTACTTCCTGAGCGGTACTCTTTATACAATACCCTTTAGCTATAAGTGGAACAAAACTCATCAATAATGGAGGTATGCCACAATTCGATGATCTCTTATGATCCTTATACTCCACTTCATCTTATAATTATATTGGCAATAGTAATTCATTTTAGACTCAGCCAACTCATTTACTTAAACACACAACTCTTTTCTCTGAACTAGATCATTGTCCACTATACTCTAGAAGCAACTACTTAGGGAGTGGACTCAAAAGTCCTAATCCATGCTAGATGTTCTTTAAAAAAAATTGACTTATGGATTTCTCCGTGCATCCTTATTAGCATAATCACAGAAGGTATACTTATTTTAACCAAGTTGCTCTATTATCCATTCAACCGATGAGAAAATTGTTGAATTATCTTCATCATTCTAAATTTCTGAAGCCTTATCTAATGAGAGTTAAATTTGTGTGTATGAATAGTGATCTTATTCATATTGCTTATAGGTACTGAAATTAGCCGAAAACTTATGATTGAATGGGATATTACTTAACAATGTTGATATTCACAATAAAACACGAATAACAATCTACCATGATAGAAAACCATATATGTTAGATATATATCATGTTGTCGCCAAACTTAATAATTCTACTTCGCATCACCGTTGGGCAGAAACGAAGGAAAAATCATAGCTAATGATGGTCTGACTCATGAACTACCTATGAAAAGGTTTAGTTCACTAATTAAGATGACAAATAATTACTAACGACTTTTCTTATTGTCTAAAACATGAGCCATCATGAGTTCTTGGGAATGACATTTGATATCTAATCAGAACTTCTCGTTGGTTCCATCGCAATTAGAGACACTTAAAACTTACATTATCATCACTTGTTTGGAGCATACCTTACCATTACTTATAAAGGTGTTATTAGAAAATCCCAAGAATGACATAATGTTATTTCTAACCAAAATTTCTCCAACCAAAAATTTCTTATTGGTCCATTTTGGTTAGAACAAACTTAATCATATCAGAGTCTTAATGCGGAAGCGAAAAAATTAGAATAGGATACTTACATTCTAATAATGCATAAAATTTAAAACTCACTTAGTGTGGCCCCTTTTTCAACATTAACTTATATTAAATAGAAGCACCTTAACATCAACTTAAATTTTACAGCACCGTCGGGTAGGAGCAAAATAAAATAATTAAAAGGAAATCTCATGAATCAAATTTTACATCACCTTTGGGCAGAAACAAAAATTCTTAGCATCAATAACTCAATAGAAAACTCAATTTTGCATAGCCATTGGACCGAAGCAAAATTACTTAGTATGAATAACGCAGCGGAAACTTAATTTTGCATCACCGTTGGGCAGAAGCAAAATGACTTAGCTGAAATAGTGTAGCGGAAAACATAATGTTGCATCACCGTTGGGCAGAAGCAAAATAACATAAATAAAACTAAGCATCTCATGGCAATTAATTGAAATCAACGTTGGTCAGAATTTAATTAAATGCTCAAAATAAAACTAAGCAATTCTGAATAAAATTCACGCTGGTTTCATTTGCTCAGAATAGCAACTCATAATTTATTTATAATTTTCAGTGTAATAATACCCAAATTAAAATTTCTTAAAGCTAAAGAGGGAAATATGCTGAAAATCAACTCAGAAAATAATAAACTGAAAATAAAACGGAAAAGAAAAAGGGCTTAAACCTTATTAGGCTCTTGGCCCACAAACCGACGGGCGGGCCGCCAAACCGGCCTAGCCGCGCCGCCCACCCCCCCACCCGCCTGGGCCGCCGGCCCAGCAGCACACGAGTGGGCCGCCAAAGCGGCCCAACTCGGGCGCCTACCACCCCCCCCCCCCCCCCCCCCCCCGCACGCGGCTCAATCTCGACCGTCAGATCGTCAAAACCTAGATCCGACGGCTGAGATTAGATTTCGGAATTATATATGCTCATTGGGAGACTGAAAATCCTAACCCTAACTCATTTTTCCCTCCACCTCCTTTCCTCAAGCCACCGGCCACTCTCCTCAGGGCGCCGCCGCGCCTTGGGGCCGCGTCAGGCGTCGGGCGCCGGCCGCCGGCGGTGGGGGCCGCCGCGCCTCGAGCGGCCGCGCCTTGGGCCGTCGCGCTTCAGGCGGCCGCGCCTTGGGGCCGGCTGCGTCGGGCGCCGCCGGTGCTTGGGCGGGCCAGAGGCGGCTGCCGGCGCTAGGGCCGCTAGTGCCTACGGCGGCGCGCCGTTTCCGGCGCCTTCACGGCGGCCATGGAGGCGGCCCGCTTCCGTGGTCCGCCATGGCCGCGCCATTTTTTTTTGTTTTCTTATGCCGAGAATTTTGGATCTTATGGGTTTCTGTGTGGGTTCTACTCAGATCTGATGAATCTCTACTCATTCCTCTTTCTATCTCTCGGATCTAATATTTATTCATGCGAGGTCTCTTAGAACTAATGGATCTATATTAAAACATGAATAAACCAAAAAAATTAGAAACTCACTGCACAGATCTAATGCACATTGACGAGTAGAAATTAACTTCAGGGTTCATGATTAGACTAACCTGGCTCTTGATGCTAATTGTTGGATAAAACACTCACTGATAAGCAGAATCTTATAGTCTAATTATATGAACACCTAATAAACTCAATTAATTAGAACTTAATCACTTACTACTCGATCTTGAGACCCTCTTAGAGGCGCTGACGACCCGTGCCTGCTCGATGCAGGCGTGACGAAACGTAGACGGGAAACGGCGGAGGTCTTCAATGCCATTTCGCGAGCTGACCTGATCAGAGGTTTTGTTTAGGCCTTATCTAATTTTTCCTCTCTCAGAAAAGGAGTGGCTGCTCCCTTCTTATAGCTTGTGGTGGACTGGGACCTGGCCTCTTAGCAGTTGGATGGGCCCACTGATCATAGGCAATGCTTGGTCCAATGTGATCCTTTTCTCGTGGGCAAGTTAGCTCCTTAAGGTCCATTTTGATTAAGCCAAGATCAATTCCAACGCTGAGAACAACGAGGGGAGTGCGGGGAAGCTCACGATGCTCTTTGTAATTCGGGCGGAGAGAGGCTGGAGATGGCAGTCGACGGTGAGGGGCAGAGTTTGGGCAGCTCCAATGGTAGTCGGCGGTGGCACACCAATTCCTAGCAGGGGAGAGGGTATAATGTGTGGGAAGGGGCCTGCGGAGGAGGGTGCTTGGTGGAGGAATCGGGCAGCCACACTCCCTAGTCCCTACGTCCTCACCCTGTCCTCCACGAGCTCCTCGATGGTGAGGCTGGCGCGGTGGCTCGCGCGGAGCTTGAGGACGTCGTGCGTTGGCGATTTGAGGCCACCCATCATGGAATCGCCGTCCTCCCCTGGCCAAGCTTCCTCGCGGGGCATTGGGCGAGCTCCAGCACTACCCCACCTGGCCTTGCGCGACACTGCTGCGTAGTGGTGAGCCTCAGCTAGCGGATCAAGCTCTAGCTGCTGCGGTGGAGGGATGCCAAGGTTGAGCCGCGCTCCGATGCCGGTGGACAGTCCATCCATGGCACCTCGGACTCATCCGCATGTCTGGCAGAGAAGCACGATATGGGAGGAGAGGAGATGATGCAGAGTGAAGGATGGTAAAAATAAGGGTTTTTTTTTCATATGTTGGCCAGTGTGGCGCTATTATGGCATGCCACGCTCACGTGGCGCGTTTAGGATTAAAATAGATTCTTTTATATAACATGGGGATCCAAAAGTATATCTATTTTTATTACGAACGAAAATTTTTGAAAACACTTCTCATCTAAATATTTTTCATATCTCTTTTGTTGGACCCATCTGGCAGACCGAAGGAGGACAAAAGTTTTTGAGGAGAGGAAAAAACGCATCTTTCTAAAATACTTGTGCCATTTTAAGGCTACTTTTTTCACCCGAGTTTTTCTACCTTCCCGCGTACCCACCTCCAATCCCGCCCGTCAATCGCGCGCTTGGCTCCTCGCTAATTCTCGTTAATCATGCGGAGTCGCAGACCTTCCTTCTCTATCTCACACCATCCCCCTCTCCCTATATGCATCTCCTTCCATCCGCGCCGCCCTGCCCAATCGCTTCCCACCCCGGCCGCCTACGCATCCCTTGCCCTGCCCAATCTTGTGACCGCTGACGGCGGAAGCAGAGGTAAGTTGTCCTCGCCTGTGGGACGTCGCCGCCGCCCGGCCCAATCCACCTGCGCATCCACCGCATCGACGCCCCCCAAGACACGTCCGGACGAACCCCGCCGGATCCACCACCTCACTATCCGGAGCTCACACGCCACCTCTGAGGAGCCGAGCTGCAGTGGCTCCTCGCCGTCCCCGACCTTCTAGCCGGCCTCTCATTTCTTGACCTCGATGCTGTGATTGGCGTGCACGCGAGCCCGTCATCGAATTTCAGCGCCGCCTCCTTCCGTGGAGCCGCTCCTCCCGGTTCTAGGTCCACGCCGAAAGGTTGGTGAGCTAGCCGCTGGTCTAATGTGCTCGTTGATATGCCTCTGAGATGTGGTGCGGTAGCTTTTAATTCGCGAGTGCTTTGGTCGACCCAGGTGTGTCAGCAGCGAGCGGGGTTCGTCAAGAATGAGGAGCAGAGCAGCAGCACGAGCTCGGCACCCAAAAGATTACTTCCTCTGCTCCGAGCTTGACAGTCTGTTCCTCAAGGTTGGCGTGCTTCTTTTGGATAGGATCGTGCATAGGTACATCAGTGCTTTCTACCGTCCTACTGATGTTGGCCTGTGCATATGTTTTTTTTTCCTGCATTTTAACTTAACATCGCATACTTGCCTGGGAGACATCACTTATTTTCTCACTTTGTCTTTTAGTGTTAGATAATCTCTCAGCTAATATTTTGCCTCATATTTGTTGTTAGGTGCATCGAGTCGAGCAAGGGTTAGATTATCAAAGGCAGATGTTTCTGTCAAGGTTAGTAATGCATTTATGGGTTGTGTGAACAGTTGTTTGAAATCTCTTTTTCCGGATGTGTCATAATCAATTATGAAATGATCAGATTCAACATCAAGGAGCTGAACATATGATGACGGTTGATTAGTAGAACTAAAGTCCCGGTTAGCTTTCTAGCATCGTTTCTCTGATTCACTATTTTTTACTTTTAGATCCTGCATGTGGATTAATCTCATGTGTTCTGATAAGAATCCTTGTCCCTAGGCTGAGGAAACTTGACATGGGCAGGTCATTCTTGTATCCAACTGGTGCCACGCTAGGCTTTCATTTATCATAGTGCTTGGAGTATATTATGGAGGATACAATCTTATGTCGTCTAATTAGTCTTGTAATTGAGGTATCTTTGGTTGTGTCTGAAATAGCCATGTCACGCATTCACGCTGAGGGACAGTTAAGAACTACTTATGCCTTGCTGCTTGTGATAACAAAAAGTAAGCTTATTACTCCGGAATTGATTTGCAAAATATCTACAGGATTCAGAAGCACTAATCATTGTTTCTCTAGCAGGGATGACTAGGCTGTTGCAACTACACTCTCTTTTCTACAGAAGGATGGTGTTACAAGTGAGGTACATGTTGATATTTTCTGGATGTGCTACATTATCAGCAATGGTCTGCAAGTTAAGCATGTGTGAGTTTAAACATATGCTCTGAAGGCATCGTTTTTTTTAATACATGATGCAGGAGAGTTCAATGTTAACGTTGAATGCAACCATGCTACTTTATCTGGACATAGGTAAGTTTTTTTTTTGCTTGCCTAACTTCTCTGTTGTATAATAATAGTACCATAACTGCACTCAGGACATGCAGCTGCCATCATCAGCGGATTATAGGCTGCTTGGAAATATTGATGCAAACACTTAAAAATCAGAATGTATATACTCCTGTTTTCTGAGGAAAATGTGTAGGTTGCTGGAGTGAGATATCTTCCTGAATTTTTGTCAAAATTCTTTATATCCATAATAGGTTAAAACAGACCTATTTTTCGCTACTACTCTAAAAAAAGAACTACATGCTCCTCTGTGAGAAAAAATGGGGTGAAGTTTGAGCGATACAAGAGTCCTATATATGTTGCCACAACTTTCACGTCTGTCCAAATTATACAAGGTGTTATTTTAGTTCCAAACTGGAAAAGGATTATAGTTAATGTTTAAAATGTTCATACTTCCAACTAGGTACAAGCACTGGAACAATTTATGTTTTGAGTTCAACGTGCATTCCAACTAGAAATATGAATTCGTGCTAATGAAATTCTACTCAAAACATGAAGTATGTCTGACAACATTTTGATTTGTTCACCATGCAGTATGCTTTGGAAGCTCTAACTGATTTGCCTTGTGGAGACACTAGAAAAGGAAATCATTGTTAGGTGCTCTATCTGCAACAACAGTGTTCCATATTTAAAGCTATTTGGCATATGTGCTTCTTTGCTTATCTACATCATTTAGTTGGTTAGCCTGTGTGAGTTAAAACTGAATTTGTTCCTCTGCATTATTCAGTTAGCTTGTTTGTGTTAAAATTCAATCTGTTCCTCTGCATTATTCAGTGGACCCTGATCTGATGCATTTGGGCATGGCATTATGTGAAAAACAGAGAATATCTTATTGTGGTTTCCGGAGTCTGATCAGCCTGGAGTCACCGTGGGCATTTATGAATACCTTCTGAAGTAACGAGCTAGCTTCTGATTCCTTCCATCTGAAATTTGTTATTTCTTTGACCTATCGGAAATTTATGAGAAGTCTGAGAATGGTATGATGAATTCTTTGAAGACAAGGGTGCATGGGCTGGAGATGGTTTTGGACGAGATCTATTGTTATTTGACCTTTTGTTCGAGAAGGACGTCAAACAGGAGCCTCACTTGGCCATTTAGGTAGTTGTATAGTACAGTGTCATATATGAATAAGCATCTGTGAAAATGATCTAATAAAAGATGTGCCATGAAAATGCTGCACTTCATAAATGAATTCAACTAAAATATTTGTATTGAATAATATTTTTGTATTTGAAGATAGTTGAGTCTTGAGGTTACAGAAATTCAACATCTATATTTCTGTGGTTATTGGGGCTTGACTTTTGTTTCTGTTATTGAATAATTTTAATGCGTGTGATACTAATTGTAGTTGCTTATTTGTTTTTTTTGAAAACATGTCCTTCTCATGCGTACATATTATTTTCTACAAATATAAAATTATTTTAATATAAATTTTATTACACCTGGTTTTCGAAAAACACGTGCGTGTCGCATGTGCACTCTACTTAGTTTTAGAAATTTAGGAACATAATTAATACGGTGGGGCAAGTTGAGGAACCTGTGATGCATTCTACTCTTCTTCTAAAACTAGGACAGGAAGTTGGGGCAACTACATCTCTTATACTATTATAGTACCTTTAAAGTGTAAAAATTAGAGTCCTATAAAGCTAGTTTTTGAACTTGACAAAAACTATGGTAAAAGAAAAGGCTCCTCTCGAACAATTCCCAGTAATTAGTTAGAAAATGAATTCCTACCACATCATTTATTTATGGGGCCACCTATTGGATTTCTCGCGTCAACATTCAAAAAACGCCACTGCTCCGATCTCCTAGCCTCGACCCGATGACAGGGTACCTCAAGGAAAAAGAAAACAGCGCCTCCACAGTCCTCTCGCCGTGCATCCTGTTGATCCAACATCGCGCTGCGCCTCCAAATAAGGAAAAAAAAATCATGCCGGCCGCAGAGAGTAGCGGGCTGCTCAAGTTATCGAAAGACAGGTCAATATTGCCCTACACCAAGTTAGTTAGTACACTATACTTTTCATCGCAAAAAGTTAGTCCAGCATCCTTATCCGTCCATTGTCAATAGTACGGAGTACCTACAAAGACAAAAGCTCTCATATCTGGTACCAGTACGTTCTCACAGCCTCACAGTACAGGCGATCTTGACAGCACAAGACACATTAGCTGCTCATAAGCAAAAGCATCAAAGCACGGTTCACAGTTCATAGGCAAAAGAATTAAAGCACGGTCACATCACAACAATTGGTGTCTAGTTCTCAGTTGTCTTTCTCTCGAAGTCACGGGTCATTACGGTTCACAGTTTATAGGCAAAAGAATTAAACATGCAGATGCAGCCATCTGCCAGAATTCACGATAGATCTAAATGCATATGTACTGGAATCATGTCAAATTGTCAACTGACAACATCCAAGCTAGCAAGTCAAATGAAGTGCAGTACAACATTCAGATGCAGGTGTGTACTAAAGTTCAAGCACAAAATAAAAATAAGAATCCACTTCTCAAATGTGCAGCTGCAACCAGATTTCAGTCAATTAACATACTGGCATCAACAATTTTGTTCCCTCGGCTAACAAAAACGGGGCAACAAAAATATGGCAACATCAGCAGGAAATACTAGCTGATTAAACATAGGCAACAAGAGTAACCTTGCTCAATATGATCCAGTAGGTCAAACTCAAATGGGAGGCCTTGCAATCATTAGCTGCTCTGAGTGGGTTCAGGTAATTGGCTAAAACATGCAGTGCTTCCCCAGGGCTATGTTGGCCTCTGTTAATCCAAAATGCAATTTTAGAACCCAAATCGGAGACATCATTGGCATTAAGGTTCAGAGGCTATACCTGACTATTCAGAGAGACACGATTGGCATCAAAATTAAGTGATATCACATCGGCATTACGATTGAGAGGCTACGCCTAACATGCACCTCTAGAATCCAATCAGAGACATCACGTTGCACTGAAGATTCAGAATTTCAGAGGCTACACCTGACTATTCAGAGACACGATCCGAAGAATTTAGACGCTACACCTGACTATGCACCTTTAGAGCCCGAGTCCAGTCTCAAAACATGATCCTTTGGCAGGCAATTCCAATAAACTGCTAATAAAAAATATTATGCTCCAAAAATTCACTAATGTCTATCACTTTTCCTAATAATTATTAGTTTATCCTAATATTTCACCCCAACCCTCCTCAAATAAAGAGAGAATTCCTGCTCTCCCAATATGTCAGTTGCATTAAGATGAGATTATTGAGGAATTGTAAAAGACATCTCCCTAATAACTCATGATAATTGTATTGAGACATCATAATAATATCTTTTTGGGGGATATTTATTGGGTACCGGTGAAGATGCTCTTAGGTCAGGTACATTGCTACACATCAGCTATCTTGTAGGTCGTCTCGCTCGCTCAATGTTACATAAGATTTTTGATGATGTGGAGGAGAGAGAGGGAGGTGAGAGAAAGAAGTAGTTGTTTGGCAAAGCAACCATCTCATGAGCTAAAATTTAAGATTGTGTGGCGATTCTCCAACCATTGTACAAGTTGCCGTAGCCATACAACTTACAATATTCTTTTCTCCCACAAATTAAGGGATATGGTATTACTACGACATATTAAAAAAAGATAACATATCGTAGATATTGTTTGTTAAATCGTCTTAAGTTTATATCTCAATGCATGATACCGTCTATTAGACGTTATAGATGTACTTGCCCTTCCGAAAAAGAGTTTTTAGGATAATATTATGGTGAGATCTTGGGTCTTATCTCTTATGCTTTTATGGATGGACTTTTTGAAATATACAGTCATCAATTGTTGAAATACGTGCTAAATTTTCTTATTTTGGGGCCATTTATAAAGAAACACCATTTTGGTTTAGCAATGCTATAGCGATCTTGGCGTTTTTAGCAGGCCGCTATAGCCCACTATTTAGAATATTGATTATACAGTACTACTCTTCGTTGGCCACTACCTTCGGGCCATCCAACGTGGCGTCCTAACAAATCATATCATTATTGGCGGCAGACTAATATGCATTTACTGATACACCTCTACCTTCAGAATCTCACCTCTGGCCATCATCCTCGTGTCGTACTCTTTTACTCACTACAGTCGACCACAGCCCTAACTTCATCCTCACGATATCTAACTTGTGAAATTAGCACAACTACGACACCCACGCGTATACCCGGTGCATCAGCCGCCTCTGGCCAGCAAAATCCATTGTCAATACGCCATTTGCGCGCGGGGGCCTAGCTTTGTAGAAAAGCATCCAAACCTTGCCCATGGCACCTCCATGTGAAGTTAGGTTTCATGGTGGTGCTTACTTTAGAGGGCTTGTCTCTGCACCGAAGCCACACGACCAACTGATCAAGCATGCCGCGAGCTACATGCAGCTGCTACCTACAACGCGACCTGGGTTCTAATGTTCATGATCGTGATACAGTGAAAGCAGCTACGCTCAATCAAACTTGTTCGAGCATATTTGGGATGAAGGTAATTCTAAAGCTGAATTAATTTCTTTATTTATTTTCAAGCTAGCTACCTATTATCATTAAGGAAAAGTCCGGTTTACACGTTCGAACTATCGTAAAAGTCCGATTTTCAACCTTCAACTATAAAATCGGATAAAAAAGACCATCCAACTATTGAAACCGGACAAGTTTAGCTCTTTGGGTGGTTTCGAAGGTGGTTTTGTATTTTAAAAGAATTTAAAATTCTAATTAGATTAGAAAATCAAAACTAATTCATTTTAAATAAAGAAAATATGAAACTAGTACCAAAACTTTTCTAAAAATGTAACCTATCTATTATTTCTCTATTTGAATCTTATTTGTTAAAAAATAATAGGTATAACTACAAGCAATCAAATACTATGAACATGAAAAAGTTGGATCTGAAGAACTGACAAGTAGAATGACAATAGATAGGTTACATTTTTAGAAAACTTTTGATACCCATTTAATTTAAAATAAATCACTTATTAACTTTTTAGTTTAAATTTGAATTTTTTAATTTTTACAAAATAAAAAAATCACCTTTGAAACTACCCAAAGAACCAAATTTGTCCGGTTTCGATAGTTAGATGGCCTCTGTTATCCGGTTTTATAGTAAGATTGAAAATCGAACTTTGTGATAGTTCGAGGATGTAAACCGAACTTTTGGTAGTGTATACAGTACTATGCTGACGTTGATCTTTGTGCCACGTAAAGCACGTGAAAACTAGCTACTTTTGCTCCAAGCTCATTGTGCCAACGTTGAGCAATTGATCGCCCCGTGGTTTGCCACACGTAAGAGTTGTTGACGAGCTGTGGCAAATCAGCTTGCCAAAATAAACATAAAGTTTTTTTTCTACCTGCTGCTTAATGATAGGCTCAGTACTAGAGACATCGTGCAAAGGAAAGGCATGGCTCTCCCTTCGTACAGTTGTGTCTGTTGCCAAGCTGCAACAGTGGAGACCCACATCCATCTCTTCGTCACCTGTCCTTTTGCTATAGATTGTTGGTCGACCATCAATTTGCAGGTTCTCCATGATAACCCCTTTTAACTCTTGAAAGCGTCAGGTTACAACTACAAGTACCCTTCTTCATGGATGTTATTATCACAATAAGCTGATGCATTTGGATGCAACGCAATGATCTGATATTCAAATGAATTCAACCAAGTTCAGCGCTTTGTCTACAGCATTTTGAAAGAGAATTTGCTCTAGTTATTCTAAGAGCAAAAGTTCGCCTCCAACCACAAATGGAATCATGGATAGAAGCCCAGTTGTAGTCTTTTTTTATTTTCTCTGTTTCCTTCTTTGTATCCTGAAGATTGTTGAACTCTGTTATTTTTTGGTTTGTTCTTTTTTAATATATAATCAGTAGAGTACCCACCCCTCCTGTCGTCAAAGCAGTCAGGTGATTCCAGTTGGCTATATATAGCTAACTGACAGAGCTGACCCTTCTCTACTGTTACTATATGCAGCAAAAGTGGATATCAAGTTTTCTTCTCCGTAGAAACTACTAAAGAATTTTCATATGCATTGAAAATGTTACGTCTATATAAATATTATTTATTGTGCCATACACACCGTACCATGTATTAGGATTGCTCTTATAAATAGTATTTCTCCGTTTCAAATTGCAGATACATAGCAAAAACTATATATCTAGATTTGCTAAAATACCTATAATTTGAAATAGGGGGAGTAATTAATAGAGTACCAGGAAAATCACACAACTAGATACCGTATTTCGTTAGGCACGAACATTGAACACTTCCGCAAAGCTTTATACCATACACCAAGATCTGGATATATATAGCTCGCAGATCCACAAGAGTATCCTTTATACTTGATGACCACGCCGTATAAAAGCCGATTTCATACGCTTCGGTTTTCACTCTACTGCATAGGCAGACGGCAGCAGCCTGGGCTCCGGCCGGACCATCAGCGGCACGGCGCGCTGCAGGGTGAGCCCGTAGGCCTCCTCCATGTCCAGCTTGTCGGCGGTCATGCAGTCGGCGAGGTGCCAGTCCAGCGCGTGCACCAGCGCGGCCGTCATGAGCGTCACCATCCGCAGGCCCCAGCTGAGCCCCGCGCAGATCCTCCGGCCGGCGCCGAACGGGATGAGCTCGAAGTCGCTCCCTTTGACGTCGACGCCGTCGTGCGAGCCTCCGGGGAGGAAGCGGCCGGGCCTGAACTCGAGCGGCTCGGGCCACGCGTCCGGGTCGCGGGCGATCGCCCACACGTTCACCAGCAGCGTGGCGCCCCGCGGGATGCGGTACCCGTCCACCTCGCACTCCTCGGCGGCGACGCGCGGCAGCGACAGCGGCGTCGACGGGTGCAGCCTGAAGGTCTCCTTGACGATCGCCGCCAGGTAGGTAAGGCGCGGGAGGTCGGACTCGGAGACGAGGCGTCCGCGGCCGACGACGGCGTCGAGCTCCTGCTGCGCCTTGGCGAGGACGTCCGGGTGCCGGATCAGCTCGGCCAGCGCCCACTCCACCGTGCTGGACGTCGTGTCCGTCCCAGCAGTGAACAGGTTCTGCCCACGAAAACGATGAACAAGCAAATCAGTAGCCGGTGGTCCCATCAAGATTCAAGATCGAGAGCGCTCTCGGGATCGAAACTCACGAGGAGAAGCGCTTTGATGTCGGTCTCGTTGATCGTGCCGTTCTCTCCGACGGCGAGCGGCTGCTGGTCCCGCATCCTGGCCAGGAGGACGCTGAGCAGGTCCTTGCCTTCCTCGGCGGCCTGCCTCTCCCTGATGATCCCGTCCATCATGTCGTCGTAGCGGCGGTGCAGGCGCTTCATCCTGCGGGTCGAGCCAGGCCAGCGCGGGGACGAAGTCCCCGACGTTGAAGACGCCGGCGAGCTGCATGAGCTCGACCACCATGTCCTTGAACTCCCTGGCGCCCTCCCCGCCGTCGACCGCGAAGACCCGGCGCCCCACCGTGGCCCGGGCCAGCGTGTTGGTGGCGCAGACGTTGGCCACCTGCCCCAGCGCCACCGGCGGCGCTCCCCGGCCTCCGTGGCGCGCGAGCTCCCTGACCATGAGCGCGACCTCGCCCTCCCTGACGGCGCGCAGGTCGTCGAGCGCCCTGGCCGAGAAGAGGTGGAGCGCGCAGAGCTTGCGCAGCGCGCGCCATCGCGCGCCGTAGGGCGCGAAGACGAGGTCCTGGTAGTTGTAGGCGACGTGCTCGGCGCCCGAGTTGGGCGGCCGGTTGCTGAAGTTGGCGTCGTGGGCGCGGAGGAAGCGGGTGGCCACGGGCGCCGACGCGGCCACCACGACCTCGGCGCTGCCGAAGAGGCGGAAGAGCGGCCGTGCTCCCGCGCCAGGTCGCGCATGGTGTGGTGCGGCTTGGCGCCGAGCTGCGGCAGGTTGCCCAGCACCGGCCACCCCCGCGGCCCCGGCGGCAGCGGGAGGCGCGCCGCCTGCTGCTTCCCGCCGCGGCCGCGGAGCAGGAGGAGGCAGACGGCGACGGCGACGGCTACGGAGCCGAGCAGCAGCGGGAGGGGCAGCTCCATCTCCATGGCCGGTCTGGCCGTCGGGTCGCTCAGGCACGGGCGTGGCGGGTGTGGGCTTGGAATGAGGAGCGCGGTTGGTTCAATATAAGCACCCGGGCGCACGTGACGTGCCGCATCGAAACAGGAAGCCGTCGCTGTACCTATCCCCCAACCCCAAGTGCTTGGGGCTTGGCAAGGGCGCCTCTTTGTTTTTTTTTCTAGAAACCCAGAATTGCGGCAGCTGACGTGCCAGCGGGCAGCGATCATTTTGGCTGACTTGTAGTGTTCCGGGCGGCTGGGCCGCAGGTGGCAGCTCGTCCCAGCTACCACTCTCCGGCATCCTGCAGGGTGTTTGTTTCTCGGATGGGAGCAGGGAGGGACGATGCTACGTGAGCTCGTTTTTTTTTTTGGTTGGGACGAAAAACGCAGACAGAGTGTCCTGGAGCGCCATATTCAGCTTGTGCTGCCAACCGTTTGCGGTGGTTATTATTCCAAAACTAAATTGCATTCAAATCACATATTTCAAATTTCATTTTTTCGAAATAAGTAGTTGTATATATGCATAATTCAAGTACAAATGACTCTGGGTTAGCCCTAATTCATACATACACAAATAGGTTGTACATATGCATGAGTATTCTACTCTTCTACACCTGCAGACCTACTTCATATATAAATATTTATTGTTTTACATGTATTACTGTTTTTAAGTTTGGTCTACTACGATATACTCCCTTCATTCTAAATTGTAGTTGGTTTTAGCAAATCTAGATACATATCTTTATTATGCATCTAGATAAATACTATATCTATATACATAGTAAAAATTATGTATCTAAATTTAGCAAAACGATCTTCGTTATTGGAACGGAGGGTGTATTACACTTCTCCTATGCTACTACGAATCCATTTGTGCTAAATAAGAACGTTAGATGTAGTGATCATGTCGTTGTCGTGCAAGTTTGAGCGGAGGATATACGGATCCAATTCGAACAAAACTAGTGCGAGGCTGAAATCTTAAAATGGGCTGGGCAATGATAGATATTTGGAAGTTGGAACGAGGGAAGAAAAAAAAGATGGAAGAATGATGCAAAA
This sequence comes from Panicum miliaceum, assembly GCA_032594955.1. Taxonomy (NCBI): domain Eukaryota; kingdom Viridiplantae; phylum Streptophyta; class Magnoliopsida; order Poales; family Poaceae; genus Panicum; species Panicum miliaceum. Next base: position 15,272,201 of record CM064059.1, read on the forward strand.
TTCTTGGGCCCAAATTCAGGAGGGCAGATATTTGGGAGCGAATTGGGCCCGTCTCAGCCCGCGACAATTAAGCGGGTGGCTGCCGGACCGAACCACCCACACCAAAAGAAGAAGCGCAATGAGGCGGACGGCGTCGATGCTGTTCAGCCATGCCGGCGCCGGCCGCCGGGGCATCCCGCAGGCTCTCGCCGACGTGCTGGTCTGCCCCCTCTCCAAGAAGCCTCTCAGGTAGGCAAGCGGGCCAGAAAAAGGTGGCGGCGGTCTCCTCTTTGGTCCCCGCGCTCCGCTCTGCGCATCTTCTCCCTTGATCTCTCCATGCTTACTGAAGTGCCTGCGCGAATCCTTTCGCCGAGCAGGTACTGCGAGGCCAGCGGGTCCCTGGTTAGCGAAGCCGTCTGCGTGTCCTTCCCGGTGAGTCCTGTTAGCCCCCCCGTTCCGACCGTCTGCTTTGTGTACGTATGCCGGCAATCTGTTTGTTGTATTGCCTGAGTAAAAGAAAGCGTTCATGAAAGGGGAAAGAAATAATGGTTTTCTAGCACTAGCGAGTAGCAAGTTACGCACAATGTGGAAATGTGTGTGCTGGCTGGGTGCAAACCAGACCTAGGAATCAGCCGATGATGTTCGAGGCCCTGTATTTTGTCAGCTCAGAGTGGAATTCATTTCAGTAGGTTCAGGTCTAGCGTAGCATTTTCAGACCCGACTGGGAATGAAATTCAGTGGTTATATGGATAACCTTTCCAGATAAGCTTATTGTGGGTCTCGGGGTAAACTAGATGGGGAGTGTGGGAAATCAAATGATCAGGGTGCACGCACCAAGTGGCTCATAATGAACTGATCACAATTGGAAAAATGGGGAACAGATAAATGATTTGCATCGATTGTATATTTTTTCGGTAATGCTATATATCAGGTGTCCGATACAGTTTAATTTCTCGGACGCATGCCAGCACCGCGGTAGCATCCACGGAAATGCTCAGTGTAGGGCGTCTCATGCTTGGTACAAATATCAGATGGGCTCCACGTGAGACTTATCCCACCGAGGCACCCACCATACCAGCATTTCTCTCCCGCATTAGTTTTTCTTTAGCAGCTGCTTCTACAGTTTCTCCCATCCTCCTCTCGCTTTTTATCCATTCAGGATTCAGCATCTGTCTCATCTGCTTTGCAGGCATCACCATGGAGGCATGGACCGCCCCAAGAGCAGTGAGGTCATGGTGGTCCGTCTCCCTTCCCATCTCCCTCCATCCCTCTATCCTATGCACCCATCCAGCTAGCACCTAGCGACTCCTGAATCCTGATTTCCTGAAGCCTCTCCCCACGCCACCCGCCCGCTCCTGTCGCCTCCGCCCTCCACTTCTGCTCCCCTCTCCTTCCATCCCTCTTCTCCTGGCAAGTGAGCATCTGGTGCCTTTGCAGCCTATCTGCCTGTCGCATGCACTTGCTGGCGCGGTTAGTGGAGGAAGTCGCTGGCGTCCCCTTCCCGTTTCTTCTTACCTCTCTCCCTCTGAGATTTGTGATGTCTCAATAGTTGATTCTGGTTGTTACAATGGCTGATTTGAGGTGTTATGGTGAGGATCCGGGATTAGATGCTTGTAGAAATATATTTTCTTAGAATCTTTTTTATTTTGTTGCAGCAGATCATTTGGGATGTTGAGATTGTATCGTTTCCATGTTGCAATGATAAATTATTCTTTCAACATTCACATGTCACATGTGCAACTAACAATACCAATATGTGCAACATTAAGATTTTTTTCATCTTCTTGTTGTTTGTTTTTTCTCTCCGGATTAGATGGTAATGAGATGTCCTTTTCATATTTCTTATGTTGCAACTATATTTTGATGTGTCATTGAAGAATTTTTCGGAGGTTGCATACGGTATTTCTGTAAGTTGCAACAAATTTTAGCATCTGATGAAAAAATTTAAATGTTGCATGCAACACGAAAAAACTTTAATTTAAATGTTAAATGTTGCGGTGGGAGTTTTACGAAGGGAGCTGCCGTCCGATGCTAGACCCGGACGTCGGATGTCCGGGCGCTAGCAAGTCCGATATTTTTTATGCTTAGACAGAAAATTTAACTGCGCAAATGGTGGAATCTATGAACATGCTGTTTCTGAACAATTTCAAATCGTGTCTTATTGTGTAAATCATCTATCTTGCACCGATTTTAACTGTATATTAACATTTGATCCCGGCACTGGTAATTTTGTTGATAATTTTTCCTTAACTCTTATTTTGTGCTCATGCTGACTCTAGATAGAAGATGGGATTCCTTGCCTTGTTCCGAAAGATGGGAAGTTGCTCGAGGACAACTCCGAGAAATCAGAACAAGAGCCCATCCCTAGGGATTCCTCTGGCTGAGTCAGACAATCTAATCATTCTTTACCAAGAAGACATCGTTGGTTGTAATACCTGAGATATTGCTCTCTTCCAATTAGTGTTTGCTGTAATAAATGGTTGGCGTTTTTGCCTTGCTCAATGTATTGAAGTTGATTCATGATTGTTGTTGTTCACTTGAAAAGGCTATATTCTTTCATCTTGAATAACATTAATGCATAAAAGTTCGACAATAAGTTGGTTTTGTTCGGTCATCCGGTTTCAAATTGTCTATTACCTTATCCTAATATTTAAGAGTTAAAAGAAGCTACCATGCTCGAGGGTTAGGAATTACCACATTATAGGAAAAAGGAAAAAAACTCCACTATTGATGGTTATGATAATCTAACTTATTAAAGTAAAGAGTCAACGTCAAATAAGGATTCACATGCGAGCGGAAACAAAATATATGAACAAAGAGTCCACCTAAAATATAATTAACAAATATCACAATTTAGGATAAAAATAAATGGAATAATATATTTAAATACAACCAATAAATATTTAAATTAAGAATAAAATTAATAAATAATTAATTTGGTTTAAATACAATTTTGAGAGCAAATAGCTAAATAATGATCGATTTTAGAATAAAACCTGTCTTCGTCCAAAAAAAAACAAGTCTATTCTAATTTTATCGGTAGTCAAACTTTTTTGAGTTTGATCATATTTATAACGAAAAGTATCAAAATTTATAAAAAAGTTATTTTAAGAATATACTTTATGTTGAATCTAATAATACTTATTTGGTATTATAAATATTGATAGTTTTCAATATAAACTTGGTGAAAGTTAAAAAAAAGTTTGAGTTAGAACAAAACTAGAATGACTTGTTTCATGGAACGGAGGGAGTATATATTAGGAAGTCATCTGCTTGGCTCTTCGGCCCTAGAAATTATCATGTTATAATTGTAAAAGAATGAAAGATAATTCTAAACCATTTATTCAATGAGCATATTATAACAATAATGTCACCTATACATGCAAGTTAGCAGTAAAAAGTTCCTATGAGTTTAATTACGAATTCCATCATCTCCACTTTGCCATGGCACTATTGGATAGAAGCATGGTTGTACTACCACGTGTGAGCTTTTCGTTCCAAAAAAATGGTGCTCGAAAATTTTGTAACAGGTTGGAACTCGTGAAATATCCTCGAAAATCCTTGGAATCATTCCATTTGAATTTTCTTTGTTCCAAAGGGACAGATAAGAAAAACTATAGTAGGTTTGAACTCTTATAAAACAAAATTACTCCACCAATATAAATCCTTAATATTTGTCTAACAGAGGAAAAGCATAGTTCGACTAAACTGAACTGATCATGTTGTAGCAGCCGACTGCTCGGTGTCAGAACCAAAATCGAAGCATGCAGACAATTCGAACCATGCGCTGTTCCACGTACAGGATTGGGTGGGCGTTGTACGCAGCACTAGTGCTCAACCACCACATAATTCTGAATTTTTTATTGTTTCATTTGGTGCAGCGGCGAACCATACTTCTGTTCGGCTTAGGTGGATTTCAAAGGTCGAACAAGGAGCGGAGGTGCCCTGATATGGCAAAAGTATAATGAATATACTCTCTTGCAAAAAGGTCTCTAGTCTTATGGTTAGAGCATCTAAGTAGCATCCAGCAAGTTTGAATTCAACTTCCCGTGAAAGTGAATTAAACAGGTCTTGAATAAACAAAATAGGTTGGAGGTTCCCTACTGACTTTGGTGAAAAATGAATATACTCTCTCTCTTCCATATTATAGGTCTGTTTGATTTTTTTAAATATATAGTTTTATTTTGAGTAAACTGCACACATCATACAAAAACTTATATAGTTGTATCATTTTAGTCCAATAAGCTGCAAATAACGCAAATGGGAACATGAACTTGTCACGTGTGTGCGTATACGGTACGCAACCAAGAGATATATTACCACAGTGACAGGTTAGGTAACTGTACTTAGGTCACGAGTATTAATTTTGAGAAAAGAAAAGCAAAAATACAAATTGTCTAACACAGGTTTCAAGTTGATCAATACTAAGAGTGCGCTACATAAAAAATTCAGTGCAGTGAATCATAAGGGTTGAAACAATATCTTTCTATAGCTTCCTGAAAAATATTTTCTAATTTTGGTCATTGTTTAACATTGAGTATCATGGAATATCATAGCATGCCAGCTGATTTCCAGCCGTAAACCCAACTGATTTATGTACGGCCGCTGCGCTGCTCTGCTCGGCTGCTTGGGACGGGTCTCGGTGCTCCGGCCTCTCTGCCCGCACACCCAAGCCGGCCGTCGGCCGCTGCTTGCTCCGCTCTCGACCCTCCGCCCTCTGCCTGCCCCATCCGACCTCCGGCTGTCGCCCCGTCCTCCTCAGGTCCGCCCGCCGCCGCCGCCGCCGTCGCCCTCCGCCCATTGCCCCGTCCTCCTCGCGTCCTCCTCGAGTCTGGCTGCCCGCGGCCCTCTGTCCTCCGCCCCTTCACCTCGGGGCCAGCCGCCACACGGGCAGCCAGGCATGCGGCAGGCTGCAGGAGCCGTCCGCGCCGGGCTCGGCAGCACAGGATGCACGGCCGCAGCCCGCGGGCGGCGCTCACTGCACGGCGAGCCTCCTCAGGTCCTTCCTTGACGCGCCCCGTCGGGTATACCTGATACCCGACCCGTACCCGACGGGTACAGGTACGGGCAGGAAATTTGACCCGAAGCGTTTAGCAGGTACGTGTATAGTTAGAAATGTCAGGTACGCTGTCGGGCGGGTAAATGCTGCGCCCGCTCTGACCCGTTGCCATCCCTAGCCGAATGTATATATTGGCCTGAAAATGCTCGAAACTGGCGGTAAAAAGAAAAAGGGAAAAGGAGAGAGAAATCGAAGCCTCCGGTGGTTCTTAAACTTTAAACTTGTCCCGAGTTCTCATTCCGGTACCGGTGCTCTTAAAACACATATAATAGTCCTTAAACTTGTCTCGCGATCTTATCCCCGTTCTTAAACTTGTTATGAGTTCTTATTAAGATGAAAACGGTATGAAACGATCGGTGAAAGGCTCCATCACTTTCACTTTCACATGTTTCATCGCAAACGAAAATGATATGATATTATCGGAAACGAAAACGACAGCGGTATTACGTTAATTTCGAAAATGAAAATATACGATCGAAAATACATCTATAATGATCGAAACCCATCGAAATGATAAACATGTCAAACTATAGAGCACAACACTAACAATATGACTTGACACATCTCATACACAAGTACTGATGATTATAATATTAATGCAAGTATCCAACTATCCATGACATGTATATTATTTCATAGTACTAAAAATTTAGACATTAATCTCACCGTCCATTAAAATTATCCATAGTCACCCTAATTCAGATTGTCTATTTTACCGCCAAGCCCACCGAGGGATACCCCCGAGGTGGTAGGTTGTAGGTGGGGTGTCGCCGAGATCTGAAACTCGAAGGTGTAAGGAACACAAAATTGTAGACAGATTTGGACCACCGAAAGCGTAATACCCTACGTCTTGTGTGTTGGTTTGTATTGCTTTAGATGGTTATTTTTTGAAGGGGTCCCTGCCCGCCCTTATATAGTCTGTGGGGACAGGGTTACAGATATTCTAGCCAGATACGAGCTCAAGAGTCTTACCTGAGTACTACTCGGGTAGTTTCCATTTGTTCCAACTAGTCCTACTCGTTGCCTAGTAGCTTACAACTGGTATAAGGTATGGGACATGCCCCATTTCTTATTCTAGAATATTCATGCCATGTGCGTAGTCCCGTGGCCCCAGGTCTGACAAGCCCCCGAGCTCTTCGTAGCCGAGTACTGCAGGCTTCCGAATACTTCTGAAGGCGTCTTCGAGTTCTCCCGAACTTCGTCTTCAAGGTGTCTTCCGAGTACCTCCTTGGCTGCCTTGAGGCCGTGAGGTGCTCATACCCCGAGTAGACTTCTTTTATATGGGGTGCGATGAAAATCGCACTCCATATGGAGTAGGCCCCAAGCCTTAGGTTGAATCGAAGAATCATGCTGAGGGTCAAATTAGTGTTCAATCTTCTGATCTTTATCTTCCAAATGAATTCGAAAAGTAAGCCATCGATAACACGTGTCCTCCAGCCCCCGAGTCTTGAATCCAAATCCCAAGGTTTGGAAAAAAGATCCAAAAAGTCGTGGCATGCATTGTGTATTGAATTAAGAGTTTGAATTGATGGTAAAAATAGGTAAATTGGTTTAAAAATTCGAAAACCTCTTTTTTGGGGTGACATCCCTGAAAAAATGGTTAAACAAATAATTTTCCCAAAGAAATCCTAAATTACCCCTCAAAACAAATCTTATCCCAAGATAATCCCTTCTCGCACATAGCCCCCGAGCATGGGAGTCAGACGAGTCGCATGAGATACGCCGAGTTGTTTCCTGCACCCAGCCCCAAGCATGGGAGCCAAGCAAGCCGTCACAAACATGCTGAGTGCCTTGTTGCGCCCAGCCCCCCGAGCATGGAAGTTAGACGAGTCGCCGAAGGCACGTCGAGTGCCTTGTCACGCCCAGCCCCCGTGCATGAGAGCTAGACAAGCTGCTGAAAGCACGCCGAGTGGTTTGTGCCGATGAAGCGATAGCCAAGTAAGGCAGCTCTCGGGAGCATATCTTACCCAACGGCATGGTCCAAGTCCGGTCCCCTGCAAGGTAAATAAAAAATATGTTGTAATTGATATATATGATATCGAGTCGGGAGCGAATCCCAGCATTGTAAAATGCATGTATAATTTTTCGCGTCTTGCTCTTGCTAGGTCACATAATTTTGATAGTTAGGTAGCCTATTAGGTTTAAGCACCTGATCCCTGGTAGCCGTAGCCCATAGCTCAGGGAGCATGGCCGGATGCACGCGTAGGAACATAGGTGTACAGAAGAGTCGAGGTCTCACGGATTAAAGCGTGTACTACATAGGGTATTTTATTTACTGTTAAGAAAAAACTAGAGCAGTCGGCGCTGCATGAAAAAAGAGAACGCTCATGGAGCGCATATTATACACCCATTAGGTGTAGGCCCGACTACAAGCCCGAAACTGCATGAGTAGTCGGGAACGTAATTATGGTGTGGTCGCGGAGGCACATAGTTAATATCCAGAGATATAAAGGATATTTAGAAAAATATTAAAGCATGACTTAGCTTGATTCATGGGAGATTTATCGACGAAGCCGTAGCGCTCGTCGATGGAGCCACGAGGGTTTCTTGATGAAGCACAACTAGTCGGAGTTGATTCCAACTAGTTAGTGATGGTATGAGGCCTGTTCCCGACTAGTTTTCTAGTCAAGATGAGTACTCGATGTAGTCGTTGGCGGGTCACCGAGCGTCCTTACGAAGTCGAAGTAGTAGCAGCGTCGATGTTGCGGCGCGAGCTGAGGTCGGAGTCTGAGTTGAAATTGATCATTCAAGTCGTTTTCCAATGCGGATAGGGACTCGGACTACAGCGCCTCTCGATAAATGGTGGTTGTGATGTGAAGTCTGAACGGAGACTCGAGTTTGGACCCGTAGTGAGTAGGAGCCGAGTTGGACCCAGATTCTCTCTTACGATTTCCAATTAGATCGGAAATTTGGATCTCACCGAGATTTTGGGCGAGTTCGTTGATGTCGTGGCTGGATGTTGACGTTGATGCCTCAGACTCCTTGGGGTTGGAGAGGTGGTTGCCGAAGTCACCAGAGCCATTGGCGATGCAGACCCAGGAGCCGAAGATGAAATTTGCGCCTTCTTCCGGCGCAACAGTGAGGTTGAACGATGCCATCGAGCTCGCCAGGGGATCTTCGATGAGCACCCCTACCTGACGCGCCAACTGTCGGTATTTTACCGCCAAGCCCACCAAGGGTTACCCCTAAGGTGGTAGGTTGTAGGTGGGGTGTCGCCGCAATCTGGAACTTGTCCTGTGTGTTGATTTGTATTGCCTTAGATGGTTGTTTTTTAGAGGGGGGTCCTGGCCCGCACTTATATAGTCTGGGGGGACAGAGTTACAGATATCCTAGATACGAGCTCAGGAATCCTACTCGAGTGCTACTTGGGTAGTTTTCTTCTGTTCCGACTAGTCCTACTCGTAGCCGAGTAGCTTACAACAGGTATAAGGTACGAGATATGGCCCATGCGCCTATCCCTTATTCTAGAATATTCATGCCATGTGCACAGTCCCGTGGCCCCGGGCCTCACACAGATTGCTAGATTGTGATTTAGGGTTATGATAAATGAGTCATGACTCTCTAAAAATATAGATAGCAGGGTGTGCTGGTATTATACGTGAATACGGTATTTTTGTGGGTAAAATACGGTAGAAATACAGGCAAAAATATGATATTTCCTAAAAATGATCGGAAGATGCTCGAATGATTTTCATTTTTATTTCCATTTTTTTACCATTTTATTTTTTATTCCGATAATTGTTTTCATCTTTGTTTAGCCTTAAAAATTGATAAAATCTCAAAAGCGGTCCTTGAAAATCGGGAATTAACATTTTCATTTTCATCCCGGTCCTTATACTCTTAAAATGCATATAATGATCCGTAAACTTATCCCACGCTATCCAATACATTTCTTTGAATTTTTCCAAATGTTTAGAATTTCAAATCAAGTTTTAATCTCACTTAAAATTCATCAAAAATTCATAAGGCAATCATCTTAGATACAATATTTACTAGTTGATTTTATTTTAAGAATTGAAAATAATGCTAAAATCATTTATCCTTTGCTCTAAAAACTCTTAAGAAAATCACAAAAAAATTATCCATAAAATTTTGGATCCAGGGGAGGATCAAACTTGATTTTAAATCCAAACAAATTTGAAATAATTTGTAAAAGTTTTTAGATAAATAATACATTTTAGAAGCATATGGACTTGGATGATAGTGCAGGATAAGTTTAAAGACCGGGATAAGAGCGTGGGACAAGTTTAAGGACCGTTACGTGCATTTTGAGAGTATCGGGAATGAGAACTCCTGACAAGTTTAAGGATAGGGATGAGAGTGCGGGTTAAGTCTAAGGATTATTATGTGCATTTTAAGAGTATCGGGACCGGAATAAGAACTCGGGACAAGTTTAATGACCGCCGGTGAAATTTACTCGAAAAATAATTTTACCTTGCAATATTGGTGAGACCTGCGGGTCACGGTGGCGGCCCTACTATGCATGGCTACAGACAGGAGCCACCGACGGAGCCAGCACATTCATGTCTGCATCGCACAAATTGCTAGATCGTCTCATGGGATGATCTATTCGGGTCCGGCTTGGCGGGTCTTCCAACTGGTTCATGCAGTAATTAAATTAGGACTTTTCTGTACTTGTGGTAGTTCGCTGCTCTTTCACACGTGAAGATAAACACGTTGGTACACCATGGACACAACTGGAAAAGAGCCGAACAGCACCGACTGATAAGGCCCATAGGCACGGTTCTGCACGGTGCTGAAAGATCCCATTGGTACGGTTTGAAGGGTCAACCGTTACCAAAGGGGCCGCCACGCTGACGCAAGCTGGCGGCTACTTTGATACCGGTTGGTCTTTCCAACCGGTACCAAATAGTTTTCCACCCTTTCTCAAAATCTATTTTATTTCTATTGTTTATTACTACTTATTCTTTTTCTAAATTGTTACGCGTACCCGAGCTATATATTATTATACACTGCTACAAAACCTATCATTGCAAACGTCTCATCAGCGCCGGTTTAAACCGAACTGGCGATGATGGTCTATCACCGCCGGGTCGTAATACGAACCGACCGTGATAGATTCAAATAGCATCACCGCCGGTTCGTAATACGATCCGGCGGTGATACTCTTACACCACTATTTCTATCTTCCACTCCTCGGGTCCTTCTCTCATTTTTCCTCCTAGTCCCTCCCTCTCTCTCTCTCTCCCCGGGTCTTTCTCTCTTCCTCCCCTCCTCTCACCCACTGCTTCTCCCCTCCACCGCCGCTCCTCGCCCTCCCCTGCCTCCCTCCCCTCCCCTCCCTCGCCGCTTCTGCCCTGCACCGTCGGCCGCCCCTCCCTCTCCCCTCCTCTCCCTCGCTGCTTATGCCCTACACCGCCGCCCGCCCCTCCCTCTCCCCTCCCTCGCTGCTTCTCCCCTCCACCGCCGCCCCTCCCCCTCCCCTGCCTCCCTCCCCTCCCCTCCCTGGCTCCCTGCCGCGCCTTCTGTTGGCATTCCGTAGCGTCATAACCAGGACGGTTAATGCTCGGCGGCGATGTCAGGGAACGCCGTGTGGTATTTCTTACGTCACAGATAAATCCATAAACGCACGGGATACCGTTGTAGCATTTTACCCATGAGTAATCTCGGGTGTCGTATTTATATTTCCGCAGGGAAGGCGGCGGTTATGGAATAGGTAATTTGATGATAAATTCTTACTTAGATATTCAATTGTATAAACAGGGGTAAGATAATATATGGATAATGAGGTAGTGTGACACACAAGTTACTCAAGCTCAAACTCAAGCAAAGACATTAGGTAGGGAGAAAGGAAGAAGAAAGCTACCTTGAGACTTATGTACTTCTATCTAAACATACAACTTATACTCATACACATACACATGATTATCCTCAGCTCTAGGCTCCCAGGCACTACCGGGAGAACCGCACAAGACTGGCAGAGGAGCCACCAGTCCACTCGGCTACTTTATGGACCTCCTACCGCAACAACTGGACGGACAGGGCTGTCACGACCTGCCGCCTACCTCAACTAACCGTGGGATAGAGCCGCATCCAGCAACACTAATTAACCTAGATACCATGTCTACGTTAAAAAGCGATACTCTAGTATTCCACGCGGAGCCCCCACCCTCCGGATGGACAAATATCATACTAGAGCAAACATACGAATACCAAAACTATTGCCGTGGCACTAGATTTACTCGTCTAATCATGCAAGGCATAAAGTACCTACATGTCTGACACCGCAGAATATAAACTATGTGAATATATAAATCTAGAAGATAACTCTATTAAGGAATTCCGAATATTACAAATGAGAGGAAGAGCAAAACCCATACCGAAAACTCCTAGGCAACCTCGGGAACCTGAAGAAGAGCTACTTCACCTAAACTCCACTATCCTAAGGACTAAGCAAGAGAGGAACTTGAGAGAGAGCAACTTGAGGTGTGTCTTCATTTGGATCCCCTCCCCTTATATTTATAGGTGTGGCCATAGGGTGCTCCTGCCGTGCAACCAGTTGAAGCTCTACAGAACCGACCTTGGGAGCCAATGGGGAGGTGACACGTCGAAGAGGTAAGACGGTGGAGCTGGTTCTGGTTCAGCCGAACCAGGCTGAGCTCCCACCGACTTCAGCTTCATCTTTGTGATTGACATGTGGGCTCTGGTCACTCCTGAGCATGGCTTCGGTCTGTCCTAAGGCGGTTGTCTGCTCTGGTGGGCCCTTTGATCCATGTGAGGTCGAACGGTGCGTTCTGATTGGTCGATGCTTTTTGCCTTGGATTCAAGGGTGTGTTTTCCCTCCATTTCTGCTCAATTTTCTGCATAGCACTAATTTCCAAGGGACATGTGAAAATGACATTATTCTTAGATAAATCTGCGGGTGGGGAATGCTAGTTCTCCGAAGTTTCTGATCAAATTGATAGTCGAAATCAGTCCGTAACGAGCATCAACACCTTCCTATCGCCACCTCCCCTCCCTTGCCGCAGCGCAACAGGCCGCGGATCCACAGCGGCGGCGCGGCGTGCGGATCCAGCGCGGCGCGGAGGAGCAACTGGATCTGCGGCGGCGATGGCGGGGCAAGCGGATCCGCGGCGACGGCGGGCAAGCGGATCCGCGGCGATGGCGGGGCAAGCGGATCCGCGGCGACGGCGGGCAAGTGGCCGAGCAGGGTGGCGGCGCAACGGCGGCGGGCAGGGGAGGTGTCATGGTGCCACGTCGCGCGGACGTTGAGCGGGGGAGGCGGTGCTGTGCCGCGACGCGCGGCCGGCGTGCGGGCGAGCCCGCGGGGCTGCGGCGCGCAGGCGAGCTGGCGGCGAGTAGGCAGCCAACAGGCTGTTTTTTTGTTTTGCGAGAATGGCATCACCGCCGATTCTCGACCCGTTCAACGACCCTAATCCAACAAGCCTTCGAACAGGCGGTGATGTCATTTTTGCCCCGGCGGTGATAGGGTCTCTCTAGTAGTGATACGTCCTTGCACTGCGTTCGTGTGAAAATAATATATGACAATAACTAAATATCATTAACAATCATGTAATTAAGTTATCTAGACATGATAATATTTACAAATATACAAATGTCATGATTACAAGCACTTTAATGTAATGAGCAAACATTTTTGTCTCAATTACAAGTTCTAAGCCCCGCACGACATCGATGCGGACTCTATGGGCCGGATGGCCATCGTGGTAGAACTCGCCTTTAGGATGAATGATCTCCTTCAAAATGAATTCTATGAGCTGCTCCGATACGGTCACGATCCTATCCACATGGAGAACTTCCTCCTTAATTCGCATCATCTATCATTTTATAAAAATAAAGCTTGATATATCAATTCTTCGCGTCAGTATGATTAGAAACATATTTATAAATGGTTTGTACGTACTCTTAGGTCCTCTGTCGTAGCCTTCCCGAAATGGGTTAGAGTGTGCATGTAATCATATACGTAGTACTCACACCAATTATTTCAGCCTTCTTGTCTTGAACAAAAGAAAAGAAACAAATTAGTTATAAACTACTTCTTGTATGCGTACACAGAGTAGTAAATGAGATATGCAAAGAGTAGCGGCCCCACATACGGGGAAGTCCATTCTAACATCCAATTCATTCTTAAAAATACCATTTTGCTTTTTCACAAAAGCTCTCCACACCCTGTGCATAAGAATGGAACAAAGAATGGAAGGTAAATGTTCAAAGCTTAATTGATCCCAAAATAGTTGTGTTTTTTGCAAAATAAACTTACTTGTTCAATGGTGCTAAGAAGTGTTCGATTGCCTCCTTTTTTAATCTCTTGGAGTCGAACACTATAACTCTACTACTCTTCATGCAGATTACGAGCAAAATCCAATAGAAGCTGCACATATAGATATACAGTCAAAATAATTATTTGATGCACACAACCGTAACAATCAAATTAAAGATCTTAAAAATCCAACTTTTATTTATAGATGGACTATGTAAGTACTATACTCAAAGTGAATCACACATATGCTGTAAATATCTACTAATAATACATATTGCATCTTACAAATCACTAGTTGTTTGTATAACAGGAAAGTAAGCATTTGGCGAGTTGATTGGCAAACAAAATATTTAAATAAATTCATTTGTTATAAGTTATCGCATTCCTCGATTCCTCCACTTCAACGGCATTGCACAACTTCAGGTTTGGTATCTTGAAGCCCAAATATTCATTCTGTGAGAGCTGAACAAATTTATTAGTTCAATTATTCATCATATCAGTTTCAGTAGTGCATAGCTTACACGAATAAGAAAAAAAGTGACTATTGTCCTGCAAAATTATTTACACCGCAGTATGACTTCACATGGACTAATGAAGTGGTCGTGTTGTTGTGTGGCAGCATGACCTCATGGTCGCATGATTCACAAGTTATGAACTACTATAAAGCACCAAAAATACTACTCTATATTATGAAAAATACTACTCAAAATTATAAAAATACTTCTTCAAATTGTGGAAGGTACTACTTGAGTGAGAAAAAAATACTACTCCATATTATGAAAAATACTACTCAAAATTGTAAAAGAATTCTCTAAATTGTGAAAAATACTACTTGAGTAAGAAAAAAAAATACTACTCTAATTTATGAAATAATACTTCAGAAGTGTGAAAATACTACTTGAATATAAGCAGAATACTACTCTGAATTATGAAAAATACTTCTCTAGCATACATCTGCTTTGATCGTGGACGCATAATGATAATTTTTTGTGCTCTAAAAATTACTATTACAGTATTGCTTGTACTACTACTATTCTGAATATTGCCCCATTCGACGTAGCTATTGGAAAAAATAATTTTTTTCATCTTTACGAAGGCATCGCTTCTGCCCTCCAAATCCCACAAGAAAGCTACTAACAGTACTGGTTAATTGCCTAAAAGTGAATAAATCAGAGTGGAAACACATGGCATAGTTAGTGTGAGATTTGGAATTGAGGGCACGAGGTTACAGACTGACGTGGAGACGAAGCCACGGCACCGGCACACCCTTTCTGTCTCAATTCAGGCACTCGCAGTCAGTCATGTCGTCAGCTCATTGAAGCAGATCCGTCGAGAACCACCACAGCGATCGCTCCGATAGACTGCCACCCGTAGAAAGCGTCACTGGCCAGACCCGTACAACACCGCCTGGAAGATTAGCATGAACTGCATCTTATTGTTCCGGCATTCCTCTCTACATGCTGTAAGGAAAAATGTGGACGTATTTTTAATTCAGTGCAACAGATCTTGGATCCCAACCAACAGAAGAATGAGGGGTGCAGAGAAGCAAGACCTTGGCTGCCGGAACATGGCATAAAGAAGAAACAAAGCATGGAGGGAGATGCTGCTCCTGCGCAGATGCGCCCGTTGAGGAGAGTGATTGTGAAAACGTGGTTCCAGTGATTCATGAGGCTGCTGAATGAGAGAAAAAACGTCCTGGTCTCAAGATCGATATGGATTGCATCTCAGAAAATGTGGGAATAGGCGCAATGCGGACAGAACAAAGGGAATCTGGGCAATTGAACTCACCTTGTATAGCAGCGAGGGCACACCTCGACCGATTGCACCGCTGAATCCCGCCGGCGGTCAGAGGCGCGCCCGGTACATCTGACAGGGCGACGGCGACGGGGGTGGGGAGCGGTGGTGGGGGCAAGTGCCGTCGAGTGGGATTCAGCGCCAAATCAGTTGGGACGCGCCCGCAGGGATTGTCCGGCGGTGTAGCGGTTCCGGCGTCGATCCTCTGCGGCGGTTCGGCCGGAATCGCCTGGGCGGTGTGCGAGGGGCAAGAACGGGTGATGGGATTTGGGGCAGGAAAAAACTATAGCAATCAATGGCGCGATTCCCGAGAGGTTTGAATACTCCTGGTATTTTATCCAAAAACCACCCCGTTAAAGCAAACCCTAAACCGCTGGACCGTAAAAGGTGGTCTGCCTTTTTACTAAGGGGGTGTTTGGATACCCCGGAGTAAACTTTACTCCCTGTCACATCGGATGTTTGGACACTAATTAGAAGTATTAAATATAGGCTAATTACATATAGGCTAATTACAAAATCAATTGCATAAATGGAGACTAATTTGCGAGGCGAATCCATCAAGCCTAATTAGTTCCTGATTTGGCAATATTGTGCTACAGTAAACATGTGCTAATGATGGATTAATTAGGGTTGATAGATTCATCTCGTGAATTAGTCTCCATTTATGCAATTAGTTTTATAATTAGTATATATTTAATACTCCTAATTGATGTCCAAACAACCGATGTGATGGGACTAAAGTTTAGTCGCCCGGATCCAAACAGGCCCTAATTTGGTTTGCATGCCTGGTCGTTTGCGTTAATTGCGGTGCTGCTGGTGCGGGTAATTAGAGGACGCGGTGGGTTATAATTTCCGCTTGTGGGAGGTGTGGGCGGCGCCGCCGGCGTGTTGAATAATAATCAACACATGGTGAGTGGAATAGTAGTTAATACACACACATTATTAGAGGTAATATTTGTTTGGAAATAGAAAAGAGATACCAGTCGATCAAAATTTACTTATAATTGTAGGGTATGTATATATAGGGTTTGTAATAATTGTTCTATTAGGGCTCTAAACATGTTTGTACACGTTTCCTGATATTTATCCCGTAAATTTGTCTAATTGATAAGCATGTGATTCATGAAACCCACCTGATGCTCCCATCCTTCTTTTCGGAGCTTTTGAAGCTCCATTCTACACGATACAATACAAAGTAGATTGTACACAAAGAATAGAGCGTTGATTAATAAAACATAACAATGTAGAAATGAGTAGAGATTAGTCGACATTTACAGAACCCTTACAGAACCTAGCAAGACACGAGAAAGATGTTGAAGGCGTCTCGATGGTATATTGCATGCACATCTTCAAAGTCAATCCAGAATTCATCGTTCCTAAGGAAGAAATCATGATGGCGATACTTAACTCCAAATGTGTATTGGCCGACCTTCAAACGTTCCAGGTACAATTTATGGAATGTGCACATCTGCGTGGGTAGGTTGATAAACTGCCTCACGAACTCTCGACACTGAACGATCAATTTCTACTATCCCAACATTTCGCGCATTGCATTACGTCGGGCTATCAACTCGCAAGATCATCCGTACCATACAACTCGATATCAAATTCACACTCAAATTTGTGCCTTGCATTACATAGCGCGAGACAATCAAATGCTTTCTTAATCCAACGACGAATATGATCGCTAACAAGTTCAAGACGCTCTTTATTGCGGAACTCAAGGAAATGTCCGTTGCGCTTCAAACGATTGCATACCGAAACCCGAGTGGATGCACGGCGCTCTAATGCATCATGTTGCAAAGTCATTTCTATGGATTAAATATTAATTAATAATTAACTGATAATTGAATACACAAGTCAATAAAATTATCACATGTATAAAACTAAATGAATTAAAAATAAAAATATTGTCTAAATCGCATGCTAATTACATATAACTAAATTAATTATCACATGTATAATAATTTTTATAGCAATTACAAACTAACTAGCTAAGTACATCTAAATAAATAATTGAATGCAAAAGTAAATTGAATTATTTTAACACACTTCAGTTTTTTTTAAATTGTATCCAAATAGACTTTCAGAAATGACTGATTGTTTGTAAAAAATGTCCGTGTTTCTTCCAATATAGCCTTCGGAACATTAAAATCTTTCAGGCTGACACTAAAACCCTCGAGAATTAAAGATTCCATCAACATTGGCTGCAGCTCATCCAGAAATTGGAGCCTCCCCTCGACCCCTCTTAGACAGAACAGAGGACATCAAATCGGTGAAGGAGTCATGAACAAAATCTTTAGAAAGATACAACTTTATAGCATCATTTATAAAGTTGGATCTTAACAAAAATTATGTCCATGCCTAGTTCACTGATTTGGTGTCCTCTCTCTTTCTAAGAAGGGTCCAGGAGAAGTTCTTCAGTTTTTAGATGTGCTGCAGCTATTGTTGACGGAATTTTTACTTCTCAAAAGTTTTAGTGTAAGCTTGAAAGATTTTAATGTTCCTAAGGCTATATTGGAAGAAACACCAAAAATTTTTCAGAAACATTCATTTCAGGATACTCAATTACAATTTATAAAGTTGTATCTTTCTAAAGATTCTGTTCATGACTCCTCTGATTTGGTGTCCTCTCTCTATCTAAGAGGGGTCTAGGGGAGGCTCTTCAGTTTCTGGATGTGCTGCAGCCAGTGTTGATGGAATTTTTAATTTTCGAGGATTTTAGTGTCCGTCTGAAAGATTTTAATGTTCCGAAGGCAATATTGGAATAAACACGGACATTTTTTTAGAAATATACCATATATATACATTATTAGAGTATCAAAATAATTCATTTCAGAATACATAATTACAACCTAAAATTTAATACACTAAAACTATCTAAATAAATTAATTATAATATG
This sequence comes from Panicum miliaceum, assembly GCA_032594955.1. Lineage (NCBI taxonomy): Eukaryota > Viridiplantae > Streptophyta > Magnoliopsida > Poales > Poaceae > Panicum > Panicum miliaceum. The sequence continues at coordinate 15,290,178 of CM064059.1, forward strand.
TATAAAAATTATTATAACAATAATAAACTAAATAAATTGCTAACTGTATCTAACAAATTTATTATCACATGTCTAACAATTGTTAAATCAAGAATAAACTAAGTCAATGGCTAACTACATCTAAATCACTTGCAAACTAAAACTACAAAAATTAATTATCAAATGTATAATCATTATAAACTAAATTAGGTGCAAATTCCATAAAAAATTAATTGCTAAGTCATAGAGAAAATTGCTAACCTTTTTGACTAAAAAAATTGCAAAAATTCCGGTCCTCTCCCTTCACTCGGTTGCCAAGAACAGTGCTGAGTTCATGGCAGCTCGGTGAGAAGGGGGCTGGTATATAGGCGCCGACATTAGCACCGGGTCGTGGCATGACCCGGTGGTAATATGCCATGACCCGGTACTCATGCCCTTGGTGGAATTAGCACCGGGCCATGGCACGGCCCGATGGTAGTGTGCGCATCATTTGCCCCAGGAACAATTGGCACCGCGTTGTGGAACGACCCGGTGCTAATACTCCAGCATGCATGGGCACCGGTTCATCCCACGACCCAGTATCAAAGGCTATCTCTAACCACCCTATCGGTGCTCGTATCAGTACCGGCTACAACATCAGCCGATAGCCCGTTTTCTAGTAGTGGGAGCTCATCCGGATGCCAATAAGAAAAAACCAAGACGTTCACAGGGCGTGTTGGTGGGAATGTGGGATCGATGAGCTGATGCATGTGCAGCACATATGTGCTATGGTCTGTGGACGGATCTACCATGACTTTCACAGGATAGCAGGTTGCTGAAAGTTATTGGAAAAAGTTCAAATTACTCCCCTCGGTCAAAGTTCGGATAATCCATTTAACTATCTTTTGGTTCAATTTGGTCTATAAACTATATCATAATAAAATTTATCTTTTTTTATTTCTCCACATACGAGTGGAATCTTAATTTAAGATTTTGCAGAGTTGTAGTGGTGTCAGGGGGAAATATTAACGACCTCCTAATGACCATCAAAACAACGCTCATGAAGGCCCGGGCCCACCTGCAGCAACGGCGGCCGCCGTTGGCCCAACTTGGGAGAGGAGCGCCCCGCTCCGCCTCGCCCGACCAAGTGCCTCGGGGTCGGACGCTCCCGACCCCTCGACGGCCGGACTCCGCCTCGCCCGACCAAGTGCCTCGGGGTCGGACGGTCCCGGCCCCTCGACGGCCCGACTCCGCCTCGCCCGACCCGCGGTCCCAGGGTCGGGAGCGCCCGACCCCTCGCCACAAGGCTCCGCCTCGCCCGACCCAGGGCGTAGGGGGTCGGACTCACCCGGGCCCACAGGACGAGTATCCGCCTCGGGCGAAGACTGGAAGATAGGAGTGCGGATCTCGTGGGCCCCTTGCCGATCTCGCCATAAATGCGCCGCGGCTCTGGCGCGTAGAAAGGGTACAGCACGGGGTACAGTGGCCGAAGCTTTCCCCGATTCGCTACAGGGCACTCATGGCCTGCGCCGCCCGGCACAGGAGGAAGCCCCGCCCGTCCTCACGCCCCGCGCATCCAGCGACAGAGATGCGACGTCCGCGTCCTACGGGCCATCAGCAAGGTAACAGGATCTGCCGCCTTCCCCGACGGGCACGGATGACATGACCGAACACCATCATCATGCCTAGCGGCAGCGGCCACCAGGGAAATCGTCGACAGGATCCGGAGGCGGCCGCCCTCTTCCGGTGGACGCGCTGACAGGAGCCGTAGGCCGGAGCGGGGGGCGGCGACCCAGGAACTCGGTCCTTCCCCTTGTATTATATTTTACTTGGGGTAACTTATTTTCTTTTACTCCTCCTCACGCATGGCTCATCTGTAACCCCGAGCTTCCCTTGCGCCATAAAAGGAAGACCGGGGGCCCTGAGACAGGGGACTCTGACTCTCGGAGGGACTCTCTCTTCTCCGGCGAGAAGGACACACATACTCTCACCATTAAAGCACCAGCGCACACCCAAGAGACTTGGGACCAGCTCCCTCTCTCGCCCTCCTGTAACCCCTACTACAGACCCCGCGTGGGCAACACGAGCAGCTCCTCATACTGGACGTAGGGCTTCTCCTTGCCCAAACCAGTCTAAACCCCGTGTCTCCCACGCCACCATCCGAAGCCTTACGCGCATAAAAGAAATTTACTAGTCTTAGTCTTGATCCACTAATCTTGACGACGATAGTTGGCGCGCCAGGTAGGGGACCTTTGCTCGTACATCACCGGCTTTAGATGGCCAACCACGACGCCAGCTTCGCTCTGGGCTCCCTGGTCCGCTTCGGGAGTCTGGACTTCCTCGCCACCGGGGAGGGGATCGAGTTGGTCCCTCTCCTTGTCTTGCCTGCTCGCCTCATCATCTCCAACTCTGCCGCCGGGATGGTGGCGAGCGGCCGTGCGCGCGCCGAGGGGCCTCCTTCGGAGGGGCGGCTCTTTGGGCTGCGCAATGCCGCGGTGACCTACGGTCATCCCCTGGCGCGGTCCATGACCGTGCCGCCCGCGAGCAACGAGCTCGCACGCGTGGCGAGGACGACCTCCTGCGCCGGCTCCAACAACGGGAGCCACCACCCCTCGCGCGAGTGCTTCATGGCTGACGTGCAGTTCAAGGGATCCAATGATGACGGCACCCGAGGGAGGCAGCGGACTTCCACACTGCGCGCCGCGGCTACAACTGGAGCCCTTGCCCGGGCCCCGGTGCGATCACGACAGCCAGAGGCGCGTGCGGCGCCCCGCCAGGAGGTCGAGCGCCCCCGCAACGAAGGCGGGGCACGACAGCGGGCGCGCGACGTCCAGCAGCGCATTTGCGCAGACGAAGATCGCCCACAGCTCTTCGCCCGCGCCAACCAAAACATCGCCGCAGCGGCAGCCCTACTCCGACGACTCCCCAAGCCGGCGACGCCCAAGGAGCGTCAGGCGCATCGAGAGGTGCGCAACCTGCTCGAGTGCGCCGCCGTCCAGCAGGCGGAGAGCTCCACGTCCCAGCGACATGGGCAAAATGCCAGCACTGCAGTGCCCACCGCACCCCCCGAGAGGCGGGGGGAGTCTGTCCACCAGCCTTTTCCTAGGGCGAACCAGGTCGCGTCCGCTTGACGGACACCGCCGCCCGCAGGAGGCGAGGCTCAGTCCGTTCACCAACGCATCGATCCCGTTCGCGACGCCCGTGACACCCTGGACGCGCGGAGGCGCTCCCTCATAGACAGGGAGGAGGGATGGACCGCGGCTACCACATCCACCGTGGCGGCCGCTACGACAGCGAAGAAGACCGCAGCCCGAGCCCCAACCCGGCGGGGCCCCGGGCCTTCTCCGCGCGTATCCTGAACGCGCCGTTCCCGCCGTGCTTCAGGCAGCCAACGAACGTGGCCAAGTACTCCGAGGAGACGAACCCCGGGCTATGGCTCAGCGACTACCGGCGTGCATGTCAGGCCGGTGGGGCGGACGATGACATGTTCATCATCCGCAACCTTCCGCTCTTTCTGGCCGACTCGGCGCAAGCCTGGCTGGAACATATCCCTTCGGGTCAGATCCGCAGCTGGAACGACCTGAAGGAGATATTCGTGGGGAACTTCCAGAGCACGTACATGCGCCCCGGCAATTCCTGGGACCTCCGGAGCTGCCGCTAGGCGTCGGACGAGTCCCTCCGGGACTACATCCGATGCTTCTCCAGGAAGCGCACCGAGCTCTCCAACGTCGCGGACGCCAATATCATAGGGGCTTTCCTGGCAGGAACTTCCTGCCGGCCCCTCGTCCACGAGCTGGGGCACCGAGGCCCGCGGACCACGGAGGAGCTCCTCAATATCGCCACCAGCTTCGCCTCGGGCGAGGAGGCTGTCGGAGCAATCTTCGACTGCTCCAAGGGCGAGGCAAAGCGGAAGGAGGACGCCGACGAAGGCACCTCCAACCGTCAACAGAGGAAGAAGAACAAGCAACGGCGCGAGGCTACCCCAGCAGCTCCGACAGCCGGATCGTACGGATCGACGCTACCCTATCTTCCAAATAGGAAGGCGTGCTCGTCGACTTCCTCCGCGCGAACAGCGGCGTCTTCGCGTGGAAACCCTCGGACATGCCCGGCATTCCGAGGGAAGTCGCCGAGCACTCCTTGAACATCAAGGCCGGCTCCAAGCCAGTGAAGCAAGGTCTGCGCCGCTTCGACGAGGAGAGGCGCAAAGCCATCGGCGAGGAGCTCCAGAAGCTTTTGGCGGACAGATTCATCAAGGAAGTGTACCACCCCGAGTGGCTAGCTAACCCTGTTCTTGTATGAAAAAAGAATGGGAAATGGCGGATGTGTGTTGACTATACCGGTCTCAACAAGGCATGCCCAAAGGATCCGTTTCCTTTGCCGCGCATAGACCAGATAGTCAACTCGACCGCCGGGTGCGAAACCCTCAGCTTCCTTGACGCGTATTCCGGCTGCCATCAAATCGTGATGAAAGAGTCCGACTAGCTCGCAACCTCTTTCATAACCCCCTTCGGCCCCTATTTCTACGTTAAGATGCCATTCGGCCTCAAAAACGCGGGGGCTACGTTCCAGCGATGCATGCTTAAGTGTTTTGGGGACCTCATCGGGCGGACCGTTGAGGCTTTCGTCGACGACATCGTAGTCAATTCCAAGAAGGGTGACCAGCTCATCCCCGACCTCGAACTAGCCTTCGAAAGGCTAAGAGACAAGCGCATCAAGCTCAATCCTGAAAAGTGCGTTTTCGGGGTTCCGAGAGGCATGCTGCTGGGTTTCATCGTCTTCGTACGCGGCATCGAAGCCAATCCGGAGAAGATAGCGGCCATCAGCGACATGGGGCCAATTCGAAACATAAAGGGAGTTCAGCGCGTCGCGGGATGCCTGGCGGCCCTGAGCCGCTTCATCTCACGCCTCGGCGAACGGGGGCTCCCTCTCTACCGACTCCTGAAGAAGACCGACCGCTTCGAGTGGACCGCCGAGGCCCAGGAGGCGCTTAACCGGCTCAAGGACGTCCTGACGAAAGCCCCGGTCCTAGTCCCGCCAACCGACGGGGAGCCCCTCCTGCTCTACATCGCGGCGACCATCCAGGTAGTCAGTGCAGCTCTGGTGGTGGAGCGAGAGGAGGAGGGACACGCCCTCAAGGTGCAGCGCCCGGTATACTTCATCAGTGAGGTATTGTCCGAGTCCAAGGCGCGCTACCCGCAGATCCAAAAGCTCATCTACGTCGTCCTCATCACGAAGAGGAAGTTGCGCCACTACTTCACCTCCCACCCTGTGACGGTCGTTTCGTCATTCCCCCTCGGCGAAGTGATCCGGAACCAGGATGCCACGGGATGGATCGCGAAGTGGGCGCTCGAACTCATGGACCAGGGCATCACCTATGCCCCCCACACCGCCGTCGAATCCCAGGTACTCGCCGATTTTGTAGCAGAATGGACGGAGATCCAGACGCCATCGGCGCCGGAAGAGAAGGAGTACTGGACGATGTACTACGACGGGTCATTGATGAAGGCTCACGCCGGAGCGGGTCTCGTCTTCATCTCTCCTCTCGGTGTGCGCATGAGGTACATGATCCGCCTCCATTTTCCTACATCTAATAATGTCACCAAGTACGAGGCTCTCCTCCACGGACTTCGCATCGCCATCGAGCTGGGCATCTGGCGACTGGACATCCGAGGCGACTCCCAGCTAGTCGTCGAACAAGTCATGAAGGAGTGGAGCTGCCACGACCCCAAGATGGCAGCCTACTGTAACGAAGTCCGCAAGCTCGAAGACAAGTTCGACAGACTAGAGCTCAACCACGTCGCAAGGCGTTTCAATGAGGCGGCTGACGAACTGGCAAAGGCAGCATCCGGCCGAAAGCCCGTACCCGATAGCATCTTCGTCAGCGACCAGTTCAAGCCCTCGATCCGTTACCAGGAACCGGGGAGGGTCGGCGACGCGCCACCTGCCCCGGACTCGAGCGTCGACTCAGGAGAGGTCGGCAACGCACAACCTGTCCCGGGCTCGGGCGCCGACCCAGGTGAGGTCGGCGATGCTCCACCTGTCCTGGACTCGGAGGCCGACCCCTCCGACCCCGAGATCATGGAGATCGATGCGAACCCAGCAGCGGGGCCCGACCCCCCGCCTGACTGGAGAGCCCCGTACCTCGACTATCTCATCCGCGAGACGCTCCCGGCGAACAAGACGGAGGCACGTAGGATTGCGCGCCGCGCCAAATCCTTCGTCATGTCTGACCAAGAGCTCTACAAGCGGAGCCACACCAGCATCCTCCAGCGCTGCATCCCGATCGAACAGGGAAAGGCGCTGATTCAGGACACCCACGCCGGAACCTGCGGCCACCACGCCGCGCCAAGAACCCGCGTTGGAAATGCTTTCCGGCAGGGCTTCTACTGGACGACGGCGGTCGCCGACGCCACCCACGTAGTCCGCACCTGCGAAGGGTGCCAATTCTTCGCGCGCCAAACTCATCTGCCCGCACAGGTGCTCCAGACCATCCCCATTACATGGCCCTTCGCGGTCTGGGGTCTGGACCTTGTTGGACCCTTCAAGAAAGCGCCCGGGGGCTTCACCCACCTCCTTGTCGCCGTCGACAAGTTCTCCAAGTGGATCGAGGCACGACCGGTCGCGCAGATCAAGTCCGAGCAGGCGGTATAGTTCTTCACCGGCATCATCCATCGCTTCGGAATCCCCAATTCCATCATCACGGACAATGGCACGCAGTTCACCGGGAAGAAATTCCTCCAGTTCTGCGACGACCACCACATCCGAGTGGACTGGTCGGCCGTGGCGCACCTCCGCACGAATGGGCAGGTTGAACGAGCCAACGGCATGATACTCCAGGGTCTCAAACCACGGATCTTCGACCGCCTCAAAAAGTTCAGCGGCCGGTGGGTCGCGGAGCTCCCTGCGGTCCTATGGAGTCTAAGAACGACCCCCAGTAGGGCGAGTGGCTTCACCCCGTTCTTCATGGTCTACGGGTCCGAGGCAATCCTCCCCACCGACCTGGAGTACGGATCGCCGAGGGTTAAGGCATATGACGAACAAGGGAACTAGGCATCACTCGAGGACGCGCAAGACCAGCTCGATGAAGCGCGCGATGTGGCCCTGCTGCACTCGGCCAAGTACCAGCAGGCCTTACGACGATACCACAGTCGCAAGGTGCAAGGCCAAGCCTTCAATGTCGGCGACCTGGTGCTTCGCCTCGTCCAGGACAACAGGGGTCGGCACAAGTTGGCCCCTCCATGGGAAGGTCCCTTCATCGTCGCGCAAGTACTGCGGCCAGGCACGTACAAGCTGGCAACACCTGACGAGCAAATATTCGACAACGCTTGGAACATAGAACAGTTAAGACACTTCTACCCTTAACTTTTGTTTCCAAGTTTGTACATGCGTACTTCTGTAACTTTTTAGTCCACAAAAAAGGCAATTTTGACTCGACCTCATTCGAGTCTCGTCCCGAACTCAGGGATATCCGACCCTGGCCCTGCCTCAGGGTCACATATCCCTCGGGGGCTATCAGGGGCTCCGGCCCCAGTCACTCGAGGTCTTCTCAAAACACCTTTTCTCCGAACCGACCCTCTTCCTAAACGTTTGGGCGTGAAAAGGAGAGAGTGCGCAAACGACACCCAGGCAAGATTGATCGGATTGCGAAAAAAACCTACACCCCAGCGGCTATGGTGCCCTCGCTCATCAGCGCTTACCGACGCGTCCGACCCGCACTCTAAACTTTCCAAACCCAAAAAACAAGAAAGAGGATCGAAAACGTCTTTCGACAAGTTATAGAAAAGGCCTCCACGGCCATCACAAAAACAAGTTCAAAGTTAACTAACATATTTACATGCCGGGGCGTCTAAGCTCGATGCAGCTAACCCGTCCCTGGGTCCTCCGGCGGGACGGCCTCATCCTCCAGAAGCTTCGCAAAGGCCACCGCTGGGTTGAGCACCGACGCATCGATGTCGTCCAGCTCGGCCTCGGAGTAGCCGGAGGCGTATCCCCCGCTCATCCTGGCGAAGTTGATGCCGGAGTAGTGGGAGCCGAAGACGCTGAAAGCTCGCCTCACGCCGACGTGAAGTGCCTCCCGAGCGATCTCGCGGGCCCGCCGGTACACCCCAAGGGCACGAGCCGCCAACGAGCTCGTCCCTTCGCCCTGGACCACGCCGAGGCCATCGTAGACAACGGACCGCGTCCCGCAGGTTGCCGTGCTCGGCGCGCTCCGCGTCGAGGACCTCCCTCAGCCGGGCGAGTTCGTCTGCAAAGCCCGTCCAGAAAAACCCGCCAAATCAGAAACCATCACAACACCACAAAAGCAAAGAAACAAGAAGAGCCTTACCCTCAGACCGAGCCTTCAGCTCACGCTCCCGGTCGAGCCCTTGGGCCACGGCGGTCCAAAGCCCCTGCACTCGTGCATGGAGCTGACCGACCTCCGCCCCGAGCTCGGCCACCATCTTCTCGGCCTCGTTCTTCCGAGCCGCCCCGAAGTCCCGGTCCTGCCAAGCCTTCTGCCGCTCGCACCGGATGCGCTCGACGGTTTTCTGAAGGGCTTCATGTTCCCCCTTCAGCCGTACGAGTTCCTCTGCACCAAGATGGGCCTTCTCAGCAGCGGCCTGGAACTCCTCGCGATCGAGGCGAGCCTTCTCGACGACTGCCTGGAACTTGTCCTCCGCCCGCCGCGCGTCCTCCCGCGCCGCCTGCTCGTGCCTTTGCATGTCGTTGATGACTTGCTGGGCGGCGGCAACCTGCGCGGTCAGCTCCCCGGTCTGCTGCCTCTCCGCAGAGAAGCGTTCCCAGAGCCCCCGCTCAAGCCGGAGGAAATCGGATTTCCCCCGGCTGCACTCCTTTAGGGCCTACAAGACAATTTATACTCAGTAACAGAATGACGGGAGAAAAATAACTGCCAGGGAGAACACCATACCTGGCCACCAGGAACGACGACGTTGTCCAGCTCCCCCATCGCCGAGGACAGGGCAGCGCGGACGTTTGCAAGTCCGCCCTGCACTGCTTGCCACTTGCCCCACTCCTCGGTGTCATCCAGCGTGAAGGGGGGTCTCTGCGGGTCATCGCGGGACATCCAGCGCAGGGTAGTCCCACTCCACACCTTGGGAACGGGATTGACCGAGACAAGGGTAGAGGCCGCTCCGGCCGCCCCCGGCGCCGCCATCCCCGACACGCCGCCGGGGCAGGCATCGCGGCCCCGGATGCCGCTGGCCTCGTCGACGGTCCCGGCGCGTGCACCGCCGTCCTTGTCGAGGTCGCCGCGGCCGTCGTCGACGCCGACACGCGTCCCGATCCATCCGCCACTGCCACCGTCTCCATCGCGGCTGCCGGAGCGGGCGTTCCCGTTTCCGCCGCGCCGCGATCTTCGTCGTGACCACCGAGGCAGGCGTCCCCGCCCCCGTCGTGGCCGCTGAAGCAGGCATCCCCGCCTCCGCCGCCGCCGTTGCCTTTGCCACGGCTTCCCGGGCGGATGTCCCCGCCTCCGCTGCAGCCGCCTTCGCTGCAGCCGTTCAATGACGCGGCCGGTAAATTCCGGCAAGGGGGAGTCAGAGTAGTTCTTCACATAGAACCACTGCTGATGCCACCCCTTGTGGGACGCCGCGGTCTTCATCGCCATGTACTCCTTGGCACGGGTATCGCGGAGGTGGATTCCGGCGCACCCTATCGACACCGGGGTTGCCCGCCGCTGGCTCCCTTTCTTCTCGGCCTTCTGGTACAGGCTGACCGCAAAGAAATACTTCCAAAGCGAGAAGTTGGGTTCGATGCCCAGGAACCCCTCGCACAGCGCGACGAACGCCGCGATGTGTTGGATCCCGTTGGGATTAAGGTGCTGCAGCTCGAGCCCGTAGTAGTGCAGCAGCCTGCGGAAGAAAGGGCTCGGCGGGGTTGCAAACCCTCTCTCATGGAAGTGGGCGAACGACACAACGTAGCCGGCGGGCGGACACGGCACCTCCTCCATCCCGGGGAACTGCCATTCGCCCCTTTTGGTCCTCTCACAGAGGAGGCCCTTCCTCGTGAGGCCGTCGGCGCGCGAGGTGCCGAAGCTGGTGCGCTCCCAGGTTCCCATCGCAAAGGGCTGAAAAGCTCGACGGCGGAAGGCGAGCAAGGTTGGAGCGCTGGGCGGAGGAAGACAAACAGCGCGCAAGAAAGCTAAGGGTGCGCGAGGAGGTGAAAAGACTTGGGGGCAGATTGTGGGCGGAACCGGCGAGGCGGACTCCCCGTCTCATAGGAGGGCGCGTGGGAAGCAGAACAGACGCCCCCATCGCAATAAATGCAGCGCCAGGTACGCCCCGTCACGCCTGCCCCTTTTTTGGAAATCGTGCGCATGACCTGCTGCAGGAAACATCCACTCCTCCCTCGTTTTGCGGGTCGGCACCTTGTGCCACTTCGCCTCCCAGAGAGTACGCGCGCACAACCTCCTCCACATCTGGCCCAAGGCTCACCAAAAAGGTAAAAAAGGGATACGGGGCTGAAAACGCCCCTACGGCCCGTTACGATCCAGGGGTTCGAAGGCTGGCCCACCATGGGTTCGACATCCGCCCCAGGATGACCCTGAGCGAGGGGTGAGAAGGGACGGGTCCGCTAGCGGCCATCACCCGGGCGCACGACAGCCTAGGGCGTCCCGACCTGACATTCGAGTCCGGACCGGCACCAGAGTTCATGGTTTTCCCCGAAGAAAGGCAACGAGCCACCGGATCCGATCGAACGGACTTGGGAACCATATGAACTGGTCGGCTGGAATCTGGGGTACGCCACCAGCTTGGCTCGAGCCGGACCCCCCCGAACGGGGACCGGGACCCCACTCGAATCGACCCATTTGCAGCTCAACGAGCACCACGGTTCGTCCAGCGAGGATAGCGTGGCACGGCTCACCCCCTCCGTCTCAGCGAACGGACGCTTGAGGGGTAACGTTCAAAAGTCGATCTGGCCTCCCGACCGGTCTCCTGCAACGCGCGGGAGCTCGGGGGCTGGCTTCGCAACCAATGACCACACGAATGGTCATGACCTAAGGTCTCCGGACGAAAGGCGTCCTACGGAACAACGAGAATCCTCTCGCGCCAAGACATCCACCGGGCTCTCCGTCTAGTCAACTTTCCCGGCCAAGCCGAACAAACAACGCTTCCCGTCCCTGATTAACTGCAGCTTGCACGACGAGCAGAAATTCCTGACGAACGACGATAACAGCCTCCGGAGGAGCGTCCCCGCTCCACCACAGGCTCGGGGGCTACTATCAGGGGGAAATATTAACGACCTCCTAATGACCATCAAAACAACGATCATGAAGGCCCGGGCCCACCTGCGGCAACGGCGGGCGCCGTTGGCCCAACGTGGAAGAGGAGCGCCCCGCTCCGCCTCGCCCGACCAAGTGCCTCGGGGTCGGACGCTCCCGACCCCTCGATGGCTGGACTCTGCCTCGCCCGACCAAGTGCCTTGGGGTTGGACGTTCCCGGCCCCTCGACGGCCAGACTCCCCCTCGCCCGACCCGCGGTCCCAGGGTCGGGAGCGCCCGACCCCTCGCCACAAGGCTCCGCCTCGCCCGACCCAGGGCGTAGGGGGTCGGACTCACCCGGGCCCACAAGACGAGTATCCGCCTCGGGCGAAGACTGGAAGATAGGAGTGCGGATCTCGTGGGCCCCTTGTTGATCTCGCCATAAATGCGTCGCGGCTCTGGCGCGTAGAAAGGCGCCCGCGCCTTGACGTGACCCGACACAAGTACCCAAGCATGACCGCCCAGCACAGGCTACAGTGGCCGCAGCTTTCCCCGATTCGCTACAGGGCACTCATGGCCTGCGCCGCCCGGCACAGGAGGAAGCCCCGCCCGTCCTCACGCCCCGCGCATCCGGCAACAGAGATGCGACGTCCGTGTCCTACGGGCCATCAGCAAGGTAACAGGATCTGCCGCCTTCCCCGACGGTCACGGATGACATGACCGAACACCATCCTCATGCCTGGCGGCAGCGGCCACCAGGGAAATCATCGACAGGATCCGGAGGCGGCCGCCCTCTTCCGGTGGACACGCTGACAGGAGCCGCAGGCCGGAGCGGGGGGCGGCGACCCGGGAACTCGGTCCTTCCCCTTGTATTATATTTTACTTGGGGTAACTTATTTTCTTTTACTCCTCCTCACGCCTGGCTCATCTGTAACCCCGAGCTTCCCTTGCGCCATAAAAGGAAGACCGAGGGCCTTGAGACAGGGGACTCTGACTCTCGGACGGACTCTCTCTTCTCCGACGAGAAGGACACACATACTCTCACCATTTGAGCACCAGCGCACACCCAAGAGACTTGGGACCAGCTCCCTCTCTCGCCCTCCTGTAACCCCTACTACAGACCCCGCGTGGGCAACACGAGCAGCTCCTCATACTGGACGTAGGGCTTCTCCTTGCCCGAACCAGTCTAAACCCCGTGTCTCCCACGCCACCATCCGAAGCCTTACGCGCATAAAAGAAATTTACTAGTCTTAGTCTTGATCCGCTAATCTTGACGACGACAAGTGGGCACAAGATATGTCAAAAACATATTATAAATTTTTTGTCATTATTTTTATATAATTTTGTATCATAGTGGTTAATTTATTATTAAATATCATACCCTATCAAAATAATGATGAAATTTTTTGACATATTTTTTCTAAAATGTGTTATGATATGTGTTGTCATCTTGCACACTTTTAACTCAAGACTTCGCTTGTGCATGGATGAATAAAAAAGATTAATTTTATTAAGTGGTAAATTGGATCAAATGACATTGCGGTTTAGGAAAAATTGAAACAAGCAATAGTTTAGGGGGGTTATCCGGACTTTGACAATATTTGAAGGGAGTAATACGAACTTTTTCCAAAGTTATTTACAGGTGCAATAGTCAAGACGGAAAATGCACCTGACGGCCATTAACCCGAAAGCAAGAAACCTGTATATTGATACTAGGACGACAGACTAAGTAGTCTGCTGGAAAGATTGGAATTAAAGCTTTTGTTGAAAACGTGCCATAAGGGTGAAGATATAACTTACATGCTCATGGCGTGCACGTCTTAAACATATACTGTGTCGGCTTGGCCTCATAAATATGCGATACTACAGGATGCACACTACCACAAGTGCGTTGCTTTGGATAAGCACATCGCCTACTTTGATCTTGGAAATGCGAGAAACCATGCAAAGTATAGGATCCAGACCTGGTAGGCTGGTAGGTAAGTCTCATCATAAGAAAATCTAAGCAACTAAGCTCCTGCTATACGTGCAAATAAATGGCATGTGAACATATATATATGAAACATGCAACCACTCGCAATTTTTTTTAAAAAAGGTAACATAAGGATTTTAACTTGCCATACAAATGCTGGAATGATTCTATGGCATATTAGAGTGGTCAATTTGATTAATATTGTTTATTCACTCTATATCCAATATACATAACCATGAACTAAATCAAACAAACGGGCACCGTTCTTGCGTCACAGCGCTAGAGTGAGGTTTGACGTAACAAATAAATGGGTCGTTTGACTGGCAAAATCTATAAGCGTATCATTTGACAAAGCGACCCAGCCTGAACTTCATGGAGGAAGTTGGAGATGGGCTGGGCGATGTTTGGACCGAGCACAGAAGAGAGGAGGGCTGATTTTTAAGTTCAGATTGGCCCATTGTGCTATCTACGCAAAACTGAGCCCGAACTTAGGAAACAGCTAAACTGGGCCTGATCAAGGCTGGCCCCTGTACTGCCCGCTTTTTTGTTTGAGCGGCGGCCACCGGGCTCAATCAACTCAACCACTTCATCAATCATCATCATATAAAGAAAAAAAAGCACCGTTAAAGAAAAAGAAAAAAAATGCAATGAGGCGGACGGCGGCATTGCTATCGATGGTATACCATCGGTGATAAAACAAGAACTACTTACTGCTCTCTCCAAATCGGCGCTTGCTGCTGCAAATCATCATTACATTATTGCCACATGTTGATGCGCACTCACCGTAGCTTACTACCCTACGGAAAAAGGAGATTGGTGTTGAAAAAATTAAAATGGTTTCATCCACCTTGAAGGCTAAAGCATCGTTTCTGCTTCATTTGTCCAGATGCTGTCAGGCGAAAAGAAGCAGAGCTAAAGATAGGGTCATCACCGTACCGTCGTCTACAGGATGAAAGAACAATCGTCGGTAGCAGAAAACGCACAGGAAATCTAGCTAGCATCTGTCCAGATGTTGTACTGCTACAGAGAGCAGAACATGGACCGGAGGAATGGGAGCGGGCGACACATCACTGTAGGACACAGGCGCCGTGTGCAGCGGACGACGCAGCCGTGGACGTGTCACGGACGTACCAGCGCGCAGGCCATTTGGCACACATGAACATCAGGTGGACTGATTGACGAGTGACCTGCAGGTGATATGAGACGATTCGGGCATTCAATTTTCTTGTTTCACGGAGCACACACATGGATGGATCCGGGATCCATGACGTGGACACGACACGGGCAGGGCTACGACCTGCGACGACCTCCGGGATCACGGAGCACACACTTGCCTCGCGTAACTCGAGAGGAATGGTTATCTCATTCGGGATTTATCATAGTTCAAAATTAGAACGCTTCGACAAAATGAACATAATATTGTTAGTCATTGTAAGAGACTTGCACAAGAAAATCAAAAGACATGGTATGTAAGTATTTACCAATTTAATAATAATATGGTACTTTCTTTCATTGTGTGAAGCAATTCATAATATTTGTCTACCATCCCCGTTATAGGATATATTTGGCAACACCTTTAGGGCGATAAGTTTACAAAATTGTCAGGGGAAAAAGTAAACGGTCATCTAATGACTATCATGGCAGCGATCATGGAAGTCCGGACCGACCCGCAGCAACGGCGACCATCGTCAGCCCAACACGAGAGGGAAGCGCTCCGCTTCGCCCGACCCCGTCCCTCGGAGTCGGACGCTCCCGATCCCCCGGCAGGCGGGCTCCGCCTCGCCCGACCCCTCGCCACGAGGATCCGCCTCGCCCGACCCCTTGCCACAAGGGTCCGTCTCGCCCGACCCAGGGGCTTAGGGTCGGACTCGCGTGGGCCCGCCGGACGGGAATCAGCCTCGGGCGCAGCTTTGCCTTAAATGCTCCACGGCTCAAGGCGTCCACACCGCTGACGTGACCCGTCACACCTACCCGCCCACGACCGCGCCGCGCACGGTACAGCGGCTCAGTCCTCTCTGGTTCGCTGTCGGGCCATCATGACCTACGTCGCCTGGCACAGGAGCACGCCTGACCGTCCTCGCTCCATCTACCCGTCCTCGCGCCCCGCGAATCCGGCGACAGGGACAGGGCGCCCGCGCTGTTCCAGGCCGCCTGCGGTGTAACAGGGGCAGTCGTGGCAGCCGTCAGCCCCGACGGGACGAAGGCCACAGCTATCATCGCGCACGCCCGCCGTAACCAGCTCCCGAGGAGGACATTAACCAGATCAGAGGAAGACTACCCGGCGGAACAAAAGGTAAAGATAACCGTGGCGCCCGGGGAGCCCGAATCTTCCCCTTGGACTCTGCGCCCTCTCTCTTTTCTCTCTCTCTCTGTCCCCGCGCACGTCTCGCATGTACCTGGTCATCTCCCTGGGACTATAAAGGGACGGCCGGCACCCAAGAGACGGGGGGGGGGGGGGGGGGGGGGGGGGAGAAGAATTTTAGACTCTCACACGCTCACACTCGCACTTTCTCATTAGGGCTTCTTCTCCCTGCGAAGGAGAACGCGCCTCTACCATTAGAGCTTCTGTGCACACCTTAGAGACTTGGGACCGGTTCCCTCTCTCGCCCCTCTGTAACCCCTACTACAGAACCCACGTGGGTAACACGAGCAGCTCCCCATACTGGACGTAGGGCTTCTTCATGCCCGAACCAGTCTAAATCCCGTGTCACCCGCGCAACCATCTGAAGCCGTACGCACATAAAAGAAATTTACTAGTCTAAGTCTTGATCCACCAATCTTGACAACGACAAAAATATTTTATGTCAAGCTTTGGAGAAGTTAGGTTATCATTGGTACAAGTCTGGGACACCTCGTACTAGGGAAGGCCTGTACCAGACTTCTATTGAGGTTTGATCTACTCCATCACCTGCTGCGGAACCAATATTCACCATTTACGGCAAAGCACTTCCTCGCCAGTGTGAAGCAAAGGACAGTGCACTTATCCGTGCTTTGATTTTTATTGACGAAAGCCTAGGGTAAAAGATTGGCGATGTTAACTATGTTCAGTACCTCTTGCTTAAGAATAATATCAACTAGATGATGTAATGTAGGCATGCAATTGGATATTTGCATCTTGGATGGAACAATTAGAATGTAATATGTATGGGCTTTATCGAATATTTCAATCGCTTTTATATTTGGGGCCATGCAGTGTGATGTGATTGTATATGAATATCGATCTATTTATATATATGGATATCAATCTATTTATATATAATTGGGAATTAATAAAGCATTTATGCTGGCGAGCAGCATATCATCTTTGCTGGCGGTTAGCAACCGCCAGCACAAATGAATCATTGCTAACGGGTTTGACCAACCGCTAGCAAAGATCGATCTGTGCTGGCGGTCATGCTGGCGGTCATGAACCGCCAGCATAATTGGCCATTTCTGCTACAGAGACTTCCTGGCGGATACTTGAACCAACGACACAATGCCAATTAGACCGTTAGCAAAAAAAAAACTTTTATGTACTATTGCTCTATATGCTACTTTAATGCATCATCTATCACGAGTAAAGTGCAATGTGCACCGGTGGTCCTCATACATGTTTAGGGGTATCTTGGACACTGAACACTAAACTTGTTAATTGTGTCATTCAAGATCCAAAATGCCAGTAATTTCCTATTGGTTATAATGTGGGATCAACAACAATAAGGTTATACGCTAGGGGATGACATGTGAGTCATTACAATTTTATTTTTTTTCTATTGTTTACAATGTGTGATCAACAACGATATGAATGATGAGATGGAAAAAAAGTAGATGACATAGACGATGACACGTAGATGCCAAATAGGCCGCAAACCAAACTTAATACAGAGGTTTATTTGGACCTTGAGTGAGCAACCTAGTAAGTTTAGGGCTCGGAGGACCTATGTGACATCGTTGAACATCTTTAGGGATTGCTGGTGCATTTTGTCATCTTTATAAGCTATCGCAATCGTCAGATGCCGGTCGACTCCTTTACTGATCACTCGTCTCACTGCGAACCGGCCAACCAAGCAAACTTGGCGCCCGTGGCGCTGATGCATCGTACAACAAAAGCGATGCTGGATTTGACGGTGAGCCAGGTGGTGGCGGTGCTCTCGTCAGCCCTCTGCGGCGGCGGCGGCATGGCGGTCGGGACGAAGTTGGCGGGCGCCGCGGCGGACGGCGAGCGGTGGCGACGCTGCGGCGGGCAGCACGACCGCGCGGCGGGGTACTGCTGCGTGTGCATGTCGGCGTGCCGCGACGGGGAGGAGATCCGGAGGCTGCCGTGCGGCCTCGCGTTCCACCGGGACTGCGTCGACCGCTGGTTGGCGCGATGCCGGCGGACGTGCCCGCTCTGCCGCGCGCACGTCGGCGGTGGCGCCTTGGTTTTAGTTGTCGACGAGGAGGAGCAGCACCAGCTCAGCGAGGACCTCGTCATCTGGTTCTCTTCCCTCTTCATCGCCGGCTTGTAGGACCGGCCGTAGAATAACTCGATATGTTAGCAATATAATCTAGCTCTTTCATGTTGTTTTTGAGTCAGGTTGTGTACCACTATGTGTGTGGTATAACTGTAACTTTGTGTTTTAGGGACTCTCTCAAGCTGTAATTTCTTTCCTCTTAATTAAATAACTGCTCAGCCACGTTTATTTTGGGAACAAAATAATTCTGAACTTTGAGTTCACTTCGGCCCCCAAACAGTGGAGCCAACTTCGGCCCATATCGCTTAAATGTCCGGAACTTAAAAAGAAAGAATTTCTAGTTTTTCCTTAACTTAAAATCATCTTTACTTTGGCTGAGCTTATTATATATAGAAAAGAATAAAAACATTTACGATATCAACTTAGTGTTAATGGATGTATGTAATACATTTTCATCGGGTGCTTCCTTAATATAGTAGATATTGATACTCTTCTATACAAATTTGGTCAAACTTAATGCATATAGTTTGATCTAGGACAAAGCTAGAACTGCTTATATCTTAAGACTAACTTTTCTCTCTCTCATATTTCTGCCACATGTATAAAATTTTGATGTGCCGCCTGACCGCCTCTTATAGATAGTTGAGGTGTACCACTTCCTTATATCCCTACATTTTTACTGAAAGCATTGGTAGAAATAATTATCTGAAACATTGAAAGCTTTGGTAGAAAGCTTGCCATTCTAGAAGCCCCATAAGCACCATGCTCGTCTAAAGTTGGAGAAGTGGTGGATTCTACCCGCTTCGTTCCAAAATATAGATCATTTTAGTTTTTCTAGATTCCTAATTTTGCTATGCATCTATATATATATATTATATCTAGATACATAGCAAATACTATGACTCTAAAAATTCCAAAATGATCTACATTTTGGAACGGAGGGAGTATCAAATTTCTTGTAAAGTTGAAATGATGTTAGAAAAACGGAGAGAAATACCTCAACTTCAACACCACTAAAATATACTAGTCAACTTTCTTCCTCACACCTTTTGGGTTTTAACTTGTTTGTCCATCTATGCTCCAATGACACCATCTCTAATGAAACCCTGGCTTCACAACTAAGTATGTACGTGTTTTACAGGTTACTCTGGTTTCAAAAACTAAAAGTATTTGAGTGCAACAAATTATAGCTCCGATAACCATGGTGTTACAAAAGCAGTGGTCTTTTTGGAGTTTTAGAAACTCCGCTCATGATCTCTTTTTTCTAAAACATTGATAATTTGTGTAGTCTTCTTATTACATCCTAACTATGGTAGTACTAAAGCTGTAGTCATTTTGGTGTATATGAAACTCTGCTCGTGACCTCTTTTTTCTAAAGCATTCACAACTCCTGCAGTCTTCTTATTACATCCTACTCCTCTATCCTAGAATATAACTATGTTTATCTTTATCCTAAATCAAGCTTTTTTTATTTTGACTAACAATACCTCTAAAAAAATTTATTTCAAATGGAAAAAAATTACATATTATAGTAGTTGTTTTCATGATGAATTTATTGACATCATTTTAATATTATTATCAATCTTTATAATTTTCTTGCTATTTACAGTTAAACCTACAAACGTTTGATTTTGGACTAAGGGAGTAATTCCTAAGGTGAGTCTCAATGCACAATTTTATTGCACAGTGATCGAGAACTTGGTAACTATGCTGGAGAAGTGTCATGGTGATGAAACTCTCCACACATTCTATGAGACTCCTCCTCCTCTCTTCTCTTAATGATCTTATCGTATCAGCAAATTTACTGATGTGGCATGATATTTAATACCTATGAAACTCCTCGTGAACCCCTGGCACTAGCTGGGCCGGACCAAGCACAGAAGATGGGCTACTTCTTAATATTTAATGGGCCAATTGAGCTATCTGAACCCAAAAACAGAGCCAACACGAGGAAGCAGCTGAACTGGGCTGCGAGGTGCGAGCCCTGCCCACCGGGCTCAATCAACAACCGTTGTCTTTGCTAAAGGGAAAAAAAAAACCGTTGTCCGAGGCAAATGAGGCGGACGGCGGCATTGCTGTCGAGCCACGGCGGCGCCGGCGGCCGCAGCATCCCGCAGGCGCTCACCACCGCGCTCGTCTGCCCCCTCTCCAAGAAGCGTCTCAAGTAGGCATGCCGAGACAAAGTGGCTTCCATTCCGTCTCTCTTTTCGCCGCGGCGCCCGTGCACAGAGATTTCCCCCGATCCCGTCCTGCACGCTTAGCCGTGTGTCACATGCTGCTGCACAGGTATCGCGAGGCCAGAGGGTCTCTGGTCAGCGACGCCGTCGGCGTGGCTTTCCCGGTGAGTCTCGGTCGCCCCTGCGCTAATCTTGTGCGATATCCATTTGTGCCGGCGACCTGTTTGTTGTATTGACAGAGTGGGAAAAAGTCAAAAGAAAGGAAAAAAATATATGAAATAACTGATCTGTTCTCATGGAACCACGCTCATGAAGTGCAGCCCACAGTTTCATACTTACATCAAATGGATGTTTTCGGCCCTGAATATGTCGTTTTTATGTAGATGTTAACAGGATGGGATTCAGGTTATGCGTACTTTCAAGAAAGGTTCAGAACGAATTGAGATTGGAATTTATAGTACTTATATATGGATGATCATTTCAGAACCAACTTTTAGTGATAGCATATGGCCTATGTGAATGTTGATGTGACTTTTGTGGTTGGGACAAATTAGGTGGGTGGGAGAAGGAAATGATCAAAGTGCTCACCAAACGGCTTACTTCCAACGGATCACATTTGGAAAAGGGGAAACTGATACATGATTTGTGTTGGCTTTTGGATGCACAGAAGGTGAAGGTTTGAACATTGGCAGGAATTTTTAAACATGCCAATTGTTCGAACATTATAGTTGTTTGTCCTTGCACGGAGCATATAGCTGTTTAATTCAGCACCTCTTTTTGTGATCAGGTGCTCGTATCTCTGCTGTGGCTCCATCCATCATTTTCTCTAACTCGTGTTGTGTGCTGATGTTGACTGTAGGTAGGATGGAATCCGTTGTCTTGTACCAAAAGTCGGAAAGTTTCTCAAATGACCACCAAGAGAAATCAGAACGAGATTCAAGCACCAGGGACTCTTCTGGTTGAATTCCTGTTATGACAACAGTCAACGAATAATTACATGGTAGCAACATAACATCGGACGGTAATGAACCAGAATTATTGCTCTCCTCTGATTGGTGCTTGTTGTAAATCATCATTGCCCTGTTGATGCGGTACTCGCTTTATTTCCCTATGAAACTAGAGTGGTTACATCACATGATTGCTGTTGAGAAGGCGGTTTTGTCTTGGACAACAGCAATGAGCATATTGAAATGGTCAAACAGCACCGCTTCCACTTCGTTTTCATTCTTGCTGGAATAACTATATGCAGAGCATGGTATACAAAATAATAGGACTGTGGATCCCAGGCTGCCATGTCCTGAGATTAGCGATTATCTGAACCTGCCAAACATGCTGTTTCTGATCTTATCTTAGCCAGTGTCGACAGGCGCTTCTTTCTTTGGTGTGCGTGTGGGTGTGGGATGGGACGCCCTGGTACCAGCCACTGATATCCAATTGCTAAAAAACATAAAGGGAACAAGGAAAGGTGCTTCGTCAGGCAAAGAGAAAGCTAGAGATAGGATTACCATCTATAGAATTGCTGGTACCAGAAACCGCAAAAGAAATCCAGCTTCTCTCCCCGGACGTCGTTCCAGAAAGGAATGATGGGACTGAAATGTAGGACAGGAGGGTGTTGCATTGTATGCCGATTCCACATGGAATTTGACAATAAAACGAAGGCCATGTGCAGACTGATGACTGGATGTGGCAATTAACCTGCTGTCTAATCCTCCGCATAATAATGGAACTGCAGTCGAAGTACCTCAAATTAAACCAGGTGCAAAGACGGGAGCTCGCGATCCACGGGCGCAGGGATCCGTGACTCTGACGCGCCACGGGGAGGGCTATAGCTGCGGGCAGTCGCCGGCGACGGCTCACCTTCACCACCAGCACTGTGCACAGTGAGGAGGATCGCTGGCTAGCTCTCCGTCCGGCCGCGCCGGCCGGCCGGCTGGTCAGAGTACCTAACCTGAATCACGCAGTCGCGCTCACTCATTTCTTGCCGGCCGGTTCCTTGCAGGTGACTGAAGTTGCGTAGCCACGGGAAAGGCTTGTGTGCTGACGAAGCAACAGCTAGCCTCGCTGCCCACTGCCATGGCTAGGTCAGGTCAGCCGACACACCCGCTTGCCTGCAGCCGGCATGGCCGGATGTACTTGTACTCCATGTACAGTACCGCAAAACCCAGTTGAGTTTTATGTTAAAAAAATATTAATTAATTGCCGATCGTTTACGATGCTTCAAGGTGCGAAAAAGCTCTCTCTTTTCCGCATCCAAAGCGTCAACGGATCTCACGGCCAGTTCGGATCGACGGGGAAGTCTGAGGTGTGCCGATCCTGACCGTCCAAACGCACAACTTCAGATAGATTTATTCCGTCGCTGCAGTGGCGCATTGCCAGATCGGATGACGGGAGATTCTTGCAGCCTGACGATCTGATGAGTACCTTCAGTTAGGTCCTCTTCGTACCTCCTGAAAACTGAAAACTCGAGTGGGATGGGATCTGCAGATGCGACAGTGCTCGGCCCAGCCCTTTCGCATCGCAGACGCTTTGCGCCCAAGGAAAAGATTAGTTTTACATGATATTGGGAGGTTAGACGACGCTGGAGTGTTAATTAGGTGCGCCTTCTCTGTCCCCTTTTCCTTCTCGATCGCCCAAATGATTCCACACGATAGATATCATCTTTACAAGCATCGCAGTCCAGCCTCATCAGATCCTGGTCCACCCTCTCACTCCCCCACAGATCACTCGCCGCACTGCATGCGACCCAGCCGGAGCAGATTAAAGCTTCGCGCCGGCGCTGCTGCGCTTGCACAGTAGGCGATGCTAGCCGTGACGGTGAGCCAGGTGGTGGCGCTGCTCTCCTCGGCCCTCACCGGCGCCGAGGCCGGCGGCGGCGGGGGCGGCATGGATGTTGGGAAGAAGGTGGCGGCTGACGGCGAGCGGTGGCGACGCCGCGACGGGCACGACCGC
This sequence comes from Panicum miliaceum, assembly GCA_032594955.1. Classification (NCBI taxonomy): domain Eukaryota; kingdom Viridiplantae; phylum Streptophyta; class Magnoliopsida; order Poales; family Poaceae; genus Panicum; species Panicum miliaceum. The sequence continues at coordinate 15,312,867 of CM064059.1, forward strand.
GCGGCGGGGTATTACTGCTGCGTGTGCATATCGGCGTGCCGCGACGGGGAGGAGATCCGGAGCCTGCCGTGCGGCCACGCGTTCCACCGGGACTGCGTCGACCGCTGGCTGGCGCGCTGCCGGCGGACATGCCCGCTCTGCCGCCTGCACGTCGGCGGCGGCGCCGTGGGCTTGGCCGACGAGGAGCAGCACCAGCTCAGCGAGGACCTCGTCATCTGGTTCTCTTCCCTCTTCGTCGCCGGGTTGTAGGACTGGCCGTAGGATCGACAAGCTAGCAATGTGCATTTGCTGTAAGCGTATAAATATACGTGCAAGGAGTATAGGATCCTTCGTAGTTGGCTTCTTTAATTCCTTTGGTGGCTGGCCTCTTCGGTTCTAGCTTTCTTTGTGATAAAAGATTATTCGAAGGACAAAAGTTTCTTCGATCGTGCTAAAATATTATATCAACTCCTGCAAAAGAACTTTTCAAAAAAAATCCTGCAAAAGAAACCCCGTCCCTACACATTATTTGGCACTGGAGGGCATGATTGCTCAAATAAAGAAAAAAGGTAGAAAAGTCGCGAAATTATTTTGTAATCACAGCAAAAGAAAAAAGAGAGAATAATATAGTAAAAGGTTTTTAGTAATGAAAGAGAATCATTGGTACAAAATAGGCCTTTCATCTTTGATATTAGTCTCGGCTGGCGTTAGGCTCGGGACTAATGGAGCCATTAGTCCCGGGTCTAAAAGTTAAAGGGGCTGGGGGAACATTAGTCCCGGTTAGAGTCTCCAACGGGGACTAAAAGTGTTTCTTTAGTCCCAGTTGGTGTTATCAACCGGGACTAAAAGGTCATTATTTAGTTTCGGTTGGTGGTATCAATCGGACTAAAGGGGTCGTGGAGGAGTCTCCACGAGTTAGTTCAAAAGTAAGGCATCCCAACTAGAGTCATATGTGCTGTGTAGGTAGGGTGGTAAGAAAGCTATGCGTGAGGCAAAAGGTCCTAGATTTGAGTACTAGGTGCAAAGTAATTTTTTTCTTGCATAGACCCTTTAGTCCCGGGTGCGAGAACGGGAACTAATAATCCGGCTATTTAGTTCTGAATTTGTAATCCGATTCCATAACCACGACCCTGGTCTCCGCGAGAGGCGAAACTGCCTCTCTGCCCATCCGCCGCGAGTGCTGCTGCTGCCATCGGCCGTCGGGCCGTGGATTGCCCCTGATGCTGCTGCCCATCGGCCGTGGATTGCCCCTGCCCCCTGGTGTTGCTGCGGCGTGATCGGCTGATCGGTAATTCTTATTTAATATTTATCTAGTGTCTTAGATATTTAGCTCTAAATTTCCAATTCCAGTGAGAAAGTGACCATTACTTGCTTTTCTGATTAGATGCTTTTCTGATTAGATCTTAGATGTTGGCCAACAAACAATTACCAGGTTCTTAGAAAAGGAAAAGGAGAAAACAAGATGATCAATTGGTTAAATCGTAAAAGGTGCTTTACATAAGTTTTTTATCGGTTCAAGTAACGTTGATGTCAACGAAGTTCAACGGTAGGAATCTGATCATGGGCAGCAGGAACATGATCATAATTTAAATGCAGAAGATGAGATTAATAAAGATGGTCCAATGAAAGAAGATTTAATTGCAGAAATTGATGCCATGGAGAAATCTTATACAACATTGCTCTAGATACGATTCTTAATAATTTTGCATCAAGAAACGCTGGAAGGAGTTTTCTTTGAAGGATCGAAATATTATTGTTGATGAAGTCATGTGGTTTAGCTATTATTTGAGGTAATCATACTCGTTTTATTTTTCACTATTTAATTTGTATTATTGGCATTGTTAAAAAATTATTTAGTATTATTGTCTTCTTTATCATGTTAAAAAATATTTAGTCTAAAGGGTCCATAAAGCCTGGTTCGTTTGGAGCCACTCAGAATCATAGAGCCGGCCCTGACTACTGACCTATTCTGTACTAGTGAATCCGGCTTCACCTCATCGAAAAGAAGGAAGCAATCCGTTCTTAATACAAGTAACTAGCAAGATGGCCCCCGCAAATAGCACATGTACGTAGTTTTTTTTGCCAACATTTTGGAATTTGCTTCAAAAATAAATATATGCAAATAGTTTTGTTTATTCTTGATGTTGTAATGGTTCTTTCCTAATGGTCCTGTTGACGCCAGATTTTGACACGTGTTGAATCGGCGTCAGGAGGAGAAGATTGACCGATGTGGCAGACCTGAAGGCTACAGAAAGGAATCGGCCGATTGAAGTAACAGTTGGAAATCGGCCGATTGGTGGCACAGCCTATGCTAACAGGATAGGATTATTCCAGAGGATCCTGGTCAAAAGCTGGTCAAAGGGAGCACGTTAAGTCGGTCGAGGAGAGTAATTGAAGGAAATCCTGACTGGATTAGGGAACGGCGGCGGAAGACTCTGCGGGAGTCCATTTCCTTTTTAAAGTTCGTGTAGATATAGTAATTTAAATAAGGTTGTAACAAGTCGTGATCGACCAGGAGTCCTAGCTTTAGGGTATAAATAAGGAGTCGTCAGGGTATTGAAAAATATCAACACATCAATCAACAACAGTACTTCTACTTTTTCCAGCAATTTACTTTCAAGTCGGCGACTTCGCCAATACTTTTCTTCTTTCACGAGTTCGTACGGATTGGCAGGGCTGCATCAACTTGATCTCCGGCCAATTGGTAGGTTCCGCTTACCGAGTAATATCCGAGCTTTAACTACGGGCGCATCGCTGTGGTTTCGTTTGGATTTATTCACCAGTTATCGATATTTACTAGAATTGCAAGTTTTACCTGTTGTTCTAGTATTATCACCAGTTATCCAGCTTGAGATCAGAGCAATCGGCTTCGTCATCGTTTTTCTTCGATTTATTATCTCACGGCCGATTAGATCTATTTCAAGTGTTGTTCCTGCAGTAGTCGTCTAGATCGCTCCAGCAGTTTTCTTTACGATTACTACACGATCATCGGCTGATCCATAGCCGATCATCTATATAGCAAATCGGCCGATTCGCCGCTGACGCGCTCCTCAGGACAGATCGGAACTCCAGCCGATCGACACGCCTGGAATTTAATACTCTATTTCCTTGTCAATCAACAGGTCAGATTGACTGGCACGCCGCGCGAACTGCACCAGGGCGATAACCCGAACAGGAGCTAAGCAGATTCTCCCGGGTCGTGTGTCCGACGCTGAAGACCCATCGGCCGATTCCTATCCGGTCGATTTTAGCGCCAACACACTTTTGGCACGCCCAGTGGGACCATCCAAGATCCGATATGTCGAAAAACGCAGAAATCTCCGACAGCAACATCATTGAGGTCACAGAAGCTGATCTCAAGGACGACCAGAGGGAAGAATTGGCCAAACATCTAGAAGACTACAAGAAGATGTACCTCCAGTCGTTCAGTCGTACCAGAAGCGGGGAGGCAGTCAAGAAGGCTCCTATTCTAGCGCCTCGCCACATCACCATCGCTGAGGACTCGGGCAAGATGTCAGAGATGATTCAATAGTCCGTGTATCAGGCGTTCATCGACCAATCCTCGGTGATGACCAACAGGGTGTATAACGCCGTCGTCAACTCTCTGGCCAGCGGAGCCGTTCAAGGCTATCAGGGACCGGCATATGCCCCCCCAACTACTCTGCCAGCCAGAAGCCTACCATACACATCCCAATCGGCTCCTCAGCCGATATTGACGCAACGCGAGGGGTACAACTCTCCACCACCCTCGGTGTCTCCAAGATACAGCGGTGCACCATGTCTCCCATCACAAACGCCGCGTCAACCCGTTCAGATGACTTCTATGCAATCACTGCCTACAAGCTCAGCACCTTGGGGAACATCAGCGACAGCGTGATTTCCCGAGCCAGCGAACGGGTATGGAGGTTATTCAACCCAGGCGCCATGCCAATCGGCCGTCCGGCCGACGGTTCCCCAGTATCAGCCGATCTTATCAGAAATCGGCAGGGGGGCACATACTGTAGAAGCATTCAGAAGCACGGCGCCAGCAGTGACGTACGAAGGGGGTGCGGACTCGTTTCGCCATCAACTATCGGCCGCTCAGCAAAATCCGCCGATTCATCACCCGGCCGTACCAGCCCTTCAGCACATGCCCGCGCCGCGAACAGCTGTTCATCAGCAGCAGGTGGACTGGACGGCAAGAATAGCAGAAGTAATCCAGGATCAGTTTGGACTGAAGCCGAAAGTTCAAACTTATACTTACAAGACGCCGTATCCATCGGCCTACGACTCGCTGCCGTTCCCACACCGCTACGAAGTTCCTGATTTCACCAAGTTCGCAGGGACGGACGATACATTCACTGTGGAGCATATCAACCGATTCATCATCCAGTGCGGAGAAGCTGCCACGCAAGATGCTCTGAGGGTGCGCTTATTTTCATCGTCTCTGTCCGGATCGGCCTTCCAATGGTTCACCACCTTACCGCCAAATTCTATCGTTACTTGGGCCGATCTGGAGAAACAATTCCACAAGTACTTTTATGCAGGAGTACACGAGATGAAGATCTCGCATTTGACCAGTCTCAGGCAGAGGAGCGATGAACCAGTAACGGGGTATATACAGAGGTTCAGAGAAATTAGGAACAAATGCTACAGTCTGGCTCTGACCGATGCACAGTTGGCCGATATCGCTTTCCAAGGCCTCTTGCCACAGATCAAAGAGAGATATGCTGCCCAAGAGTTTGAAAGCCTGAGCCAAATCGTCCACCGATTATCAGGGCAAGAGGTCCGACCGTTTGAACAGCGGAGGAACTTCCAAAAGAAGGTGGCATACTTGGAGGGATCTGAACCCGATGCGGAAGAAGAAATCGGCCTGGCAGAGTGGGTAAAAGGGAAAAAACCAATATCTTGCCCCTTTGGCAAGAAGGAGCCAGAGACATTCGGCTTTGACACGTCAAAGGCCGATAAAATTTTTGATCTACTGCTTCAGGAATGGCAGATTAAGCTGTCTCAACATCACACCATCCCTACGGCCGATCAGCTTAAGAAGATGAAGTACTGCAAGTGGCATAACGCTACTTCTCATGATACAAATGATGTAAAGTCTTCCGCCAGCAGATACAATCGGCCATCGAGCAGGGGCGGCTCAAATTTGAAACTCCAATCAAATCGGCAAAGCCGATGAAGATAGATCAGCATCCCTTCCCGGCCAACACGGTTAACGCTGGAGGGGACTCAAGTCAAACCAAGGTGCTGACGTCAGAATCGGCAAGAAGAGGCGGCGCCGTCGACCCCAAGAGGCAGATCACAGCGGAAGAAATCAAAAGGAATGGGCGAGGGCCAGAACGACCACGCAGGCCCATCACCTCCCAATTCTTACTCAGTAAATATCGGCAGCAGCAAGAACAAGCACAACACCAGGAAAAGATGATACGCCGGCATGAAGATCACTGGCAATGTCCGTTCTTCATCCACTGCTGGGAGAACGACATCAGGTTGCCGTCTGCCGATAACTGTCCGGAGTGTAACGAATTAAGCCGCAGCGATCGCCCGAGGCCACACTCTAGAGACAGAAGATCAGAGCCGATCAGCAGAAATCGGCGCGAGGAACGGCGCGTTTCGGTGCATGATCGGCTGGGGGGCAGAGTTGACCAGTACAACAGGTCAAAAAGCAAGATCGGCCAGCAAGATGGACTGGGGGGCAGGATCAACGCGCACGATCGGCTGGAAGAGATGGCCAATGACAGGGTATCAGACGAAGATCCCTAGGGAGGGAACCAGATTGGGAACACGCAAGATCATCGGCCAAACCAGTGAATCCCAGGTGGTGTCCCGATGGCCTATCCAGATCCCAGAAGCGAAGGATCCAACGCCTACGCCAGTGGGAGCATCAAGAAGAAGAACAAAGACACGTGCCAGAGAGAAGGAATGTTAAATCTCGAGTTTGGCGCCCAAAGAAAAACGATCAGGAAACGAACAACCAAGAATCGGCAGCCGAAATTGATATGGTATTCATACTGCCGATGGAGTTCATGGCGCCCAACGATCGAGACAAAGTAACAAGAACAGAAGAGGAACAAATGGCACAACTGGTATTAGAGCCGATGACGACTACGTTTGAGAAACCAGAAGAGGAAAAACGACAGCATCTTAAAGCGCTGTTTCTCAAAGGCTATGTCAACGGAAGACCCGTCACCAGATTACTGGTAGATGGAGGCGCGACAGTTAACATCATGCCGTATGCCATGTTCTGCAAGCTGGCCAAGGGCGATGATGACCTCACCAAGACGGACATGATGCTGAAGGATTTCGAAGGCAACGTGTCACCCGCCCGCGGAGCGCTCTGCGTCGACCTCACCATCGGCAGTAAGACCCTCCCTACCACTTTCTTCGTTATTAATGGCAAGGGGTCCTATAATATGCTGCTTGGTCGCGACTGGATACACGCAAACTGCTGTGTCCCATCTAAAATGCATCAATGCCTTGTACAATGGGTCGGCGACAGTACAGAGATAGTCGCTGCCGATTCCGTCTACAGCGTTGCAGCGGCCGACGCGCAACAGTGGAGCTGTGAGCACGTCAAGTGTATATCTGGCAGAACTTGGGACACTGACTTCCTGAGAGTGTCCGATTTCAGTCTACAGCCGATCCAAGCAGTCGGCTCGGAAGATTCAGAATAAATGGATCAGCTCGTCCGAGAAGATGGGAAGCTTGGGCATGGGTTTACGTCGGCCGATTTATTAGAGATGGTAGATTTGGGAGATAGCAGCAGAATATGTCAAGATAACATGGCCAATTTCTCATCGGTTTTCTGGCTATACGTCTGGCGAAAGAAATATTGGGATTCATTATTGAATGGAAATTACAGATTACACGGCCGACATGGTATAAGTCGCCCTTAGAATAAAAATACTGGTGTGTCTACTGATTACGCCTACGCTGGATTTCTCTCTCGATGCGACCCAGTTTTATCATAAGGGTGAGCCTTTTCTCTTTCGGGTCCTCTACAGTGGCTCTAGTTTCAGCTTGGTTGCAGAGTTCTTTCAGTAGGCGGGTCTTCTCCTCTTCCAGATCTTCCATGGCGACTTCAGTTTTGGCTTTGCAAGGTAGTGAAGAACTTTTTTCAGAAGATGGTCGCTTGCGGACCATAAGATGAGCATTTATGAGATCCGAATATTCCTGGACAGCGGCAAGGACATGATCTCTGAGTTCCTCAGCATGAGTTCTTATCAGATTTCTGTCTGCCTGTGATAATGGCTCTTCTGAATGCATGATTTCTATCGCTCGTTCTAGATCAGAGCTGAGACGGTTTGGCTAAACAGAAATAAAAGGAGTTACCTAGTATCGGAGCGATTGAGATGTCTAAGAGAAAAAGGTAGAGGGGGAGTTCATACCTGGTTGACAGAGGAAGAGGATGAGGAGGACGAACAAGACATCTTGCCGTTCAGTTGGGACAGTAAAAGAAGATAAGTGATGCGTGTGTCTCTAGAGATGGTGAATGGTCTACGTATAAATGAAGAGGAGGTAGATGGATGGTGAGACGCGCCCTATCGGAGTAAATGCATACATAAATGCAAGGCAGACTGAAGGAGAAGTTCAAAACCAAATCGGCGCAGTGACATTGAAGGAGCAATAATGTTTAACATATTTTTTTTTACAACCCAAGGAAAGCATCTATGGCTACAATCGCTCGTCGTCTAATTTGATCGGCCGAGTCTACTATTCTCTGATTGTTATCGGCCGATCCTGGTACTTCTGATACGCGGCGGCGGAGCCTTATTGTTTCACGGGCCAGATGTTGTTTTTCTTGCTTCAGCTCGCTGATCATGGTTGGGAGTTCTTGGAGCTTCTTCTCTTCAGCGGCTATCTCTTTGGTCACCTGTTCCATCTCCTTGGCTAGTTCTGCTCTCTTCCGTTTCAGCCGATCTATTGCGCCGACGATGTCCGGACGGCAGTTCTCGAGGAAGTTGATTCTGTGGTGTACTTCCTGAGTCCGATGCTTGTACGAGTCGACCTCCTCCTGGGTTTTGGCCATCTGAGCATGATCGGCCATACGTTGCAGCGCCCTGGAAACCGGAATCTACATGCCCTCTATATAGGCAGCATACCCCAAATTCTCCGACACTTCATCCGGGATGTGATCTTTGACCTCGTTGAAAAGTCGTCGGATCGACGATGCATCTTCCACCAACCAGCCGAGGTCATCTTGGAGGAGAGTACGAATGCTTTTGAGCTTGGAGCGGACATCGTCGGAGGTAGAGCTCGATGGAACTGCGTGTGAGGCGATTTCTTCTACATCGGCCAAGGAGACAGCAAAGGAAAAGATGCTATTGGTAGGGGTATCTTGCTCCTGTAAGGGAACAAAGTAAAGGGTAAGCAAGCGGTGAAAGGAAATCGGCCGATTCTGATGGTAAGATTGTTACCTCTTTGAAATGAATCTCTCTTGCCTGCGCCGGAAGAAGAAGATTCGATCGTTATTAATGCTCCGCTTGGGCCAGCTTCCTGAGAAAGACATAAATTCCCGTGAAAATACTATGGGAAAATGAAATGAGATGGTAATGGAAATTTGTCATGCCTCTGTGGGTCTCCCGGCCGATGCCTGTTGTGGAGTTATAATCGGCGTACTCAAGTCGACCTGCATCAAAGTTGGTTAAGCTTTCTGAATATTAAGGATGTAGGGTAAGAGATCGTGTACCTCGGCAACAGGAGCTGCTGGAATCTCAGTCCCCACTTGAGACGTGGCCGATAGTTGCGGGGACTGCGGTGGGACAACTTGTGCAGCCTGGCAAAGGAATAGAATTGATATCAGTAGAAGATTTGGAGAATATATGAGATAAATAAGGTTACCTGAACAGCTTCTACTAATAGTGATGCTGCAGCAGCCCCGACTTCGGCGGTGATTTGGGGATCGGCCATCTTGACAACCGGTAAGGGTAAAGGACCCGAGGTCTCGGCGGGTGTCACCTCTACTTGATCGGCCGATCCAACGCGGGGAGTCTCGGCCGATACCATTGCTATCTGACTGGCCGATCCGATGCGGGAGATTTCAGCCGATGCTATTGCCGTCTGATCGGCCGATCCAATGCGAGCTCGCACCCGACGGCTGGTTATCTTTGATGTTGGCCTCTTTGGTGCTCGCCTTGATCGGCTGGTGGAGATATCTCTGATAGTTGGAGCATGGAAGCCGATGAGTGGATACGGCGTATATTGGTGATGGCTATCAATCGATCGGCCGCTTCGGCTCCGCATCGGGGGAACATGGCTTTCAGACTGAAGGGATAAACGTAAGTTAACAACAAGATGGTAATGTAACATTGGAATCGGCAAAGGAAAAAGGACATACCGCTGCATTTGGGTCGATGTTCTCTGGGTCCAGAATGTTGCAGTAAAATGATGGAGATTTACAGAAAAGATGCTGCTTCCATTCTGCCCACCATAGTTTATACTGCTGGGTGGCGAAAGAGGCAACTGACCAGCCATTCAAGTCAATGGTGCTGGAGTCGGGTACTAGATCGCACAACCGGCTGTAATCAAGACTTGAAGTTAGTCCATCTCTGAATTTTGCCTGGCCAGCGAAATAGACTCGAATTGGCTGTTGGCCAAAACCCAGTTGCCTTGCCGCAACCGATGGACAGTAGAACTCATAGGTGGGTGAGTCCTTTCCTGAGAAGAAGTTGGCCGGCAGAATTCCCGGCTTAATCAAGACATCCATTAATTCTCTGTCAAATGTATGAGTGGAGAAATCAAAGCATACGGGCAATTCGAAAATCGGCTCTGCGGTCTGATATGGATGCCAGATGATCATCTCTTCACTAAGGCCATTGTAGAAACATCTGAAATATTCAGCTGTGTGGGTGGCAGTGAATTGGCAGCCGGGAAAGGCCGATACCGCTTCTCCAAAAGATCTGCAGCGGCGACGAACCGATGGATTCTCCTCTGACTCGATGTTGGGAAAGGTCTTTGTCTCTATCCGCTGCTGAGAGACCTTGCTCATGTATAAATTGAGCCAGAGAGTGATGAACCACCAAGGACCGCCTGGGTTCCCTATCGGCTCCCCCTTCGACAACTTGACGCCGATTTGGTGCATCAGATGGTACGTCGATCCCAGCAAATGTTTACCGAGGGGGATGGCCGATCCTTGTGAAAGAGCCTCTGCCAAAGCTTGAGTGTTGGAAGAAGGGCCGACCGCTCTGCCACAGAAGAAATGCTTCTCCAGCCACATCATCAAGAAGGCAGTATGCTCCCTCTGCGAGACTGTCCCTGTCTTCATGTTTTTACTGATGTATCCTTTCCACCCGCCGATTCCTTTGGTCTCCAGCCGATGAGATGGCTTGAACAGATAATTGAAAGGGGTATCGGCGGAGGAAACATCTAGGCCGGTCAACAGCAGGACATCGGCCAAGGTCGGGGTCATAGGTCCGTGTCCAAAAAGGAATGCGTTAAGTGCATCGGACCAGAAGTAAGAGGCTGCCATAACCAAAGGTTCGTTCCTTTCCATCTGAGACAGGGATAAGTCTATGCATTGGCCGATTTTGAGTTCTTCCCATTGAACCTTCCAAGACCCGGATACCCTCTGGTACCATTCTCTCCACCCGGGTGTTTCATTCGGCCAGGACCTGAAAGTGCCTACCCAATGATCTAAATCCATGGATGACTGCTTGAAGGGGATCCTATGAGTTTCTAAACTGATCAGATCCGTTGGATCAGGGCTCCCCACAGGGCACAGACAGATGAGGTCAGGGGATTCTGAGAGAGGAATGGTAATTCGGTGTCTAAGTGCCTAAAAAAGGAGTAAAGGGAAGGAACTAAGAAAGGGTCCGGAAAATACTGAAGCAGTAGAAAGGCAAAAAAAAGGGAAGAATTCCGAGCATATACCTCTGGGATGGAAGCCATCGTTGCCGATGACGCCGCTGGGAAGCCGCCGATTGGGCCGCCGCCGCCAAAGGAGTAGCCGATGGAGCCTCTGTAGATGGGGTGGTCGCCGATGGAGACGCCATTGGGGGTCAGAGCAGGCCGCGGATGAGATCGCCGGAAAAGGGGAAGCACTTGGAAATCGAAAGAGCTTGGAGGAAGACGAACAGTGATGCGACGGAGAGAATGCTAGATTCGTGGAGAAGGAGAGGCGGAGAAAGCCAGTACTTAAGAGAGATCAGGGGAGCAAGGGCAAAGATCGTATTTTTACCGCGCCGTCTACACGAGTTCCAGGGGAGCGGTCGTTTCGCGCGTCCGGTTCGAGGGAATTGCAATCATTGTGCTGCGGAACGGAAGAAGATTTTTACTGCGCCCGTTTCGGAGGAGAGGATTAAAGAAAAGAGTTTCGAAGGAAAAGTTATATTTTACTCCGAAACTGGGGGGCATGTGTTGACGCCAGATTTTGACACGTGTTGAATCGGCGTCAGGAGGAGAAGATTGGCCGATGTGGCAGACCTGAAGGCTACCGAAAGGAATCGGCCGATTGAAGTAACAGTTGGAAATCGGCCGATTGGTGGCACAGCCTATGCTAACAGGATAGGATTATTCCAGAGGATCCTGGTCAAAAGCTGGTCAAAGGGAGCACGCTAAGTCGGTCGAGGAGAGTAATTGAAGGAAATCCTGACTGGATTAGGGAACGGCGGCGGAAGACTCTGCGGGAGTCCATTTCCTTTTTAAAGTTCGTGTAGATATAGTAATTTAAATAAGGTTGTAACAAGTCGTGATCGACCAGGAGTCCTAGCTTTAGGGTATAAATAAGGAGTCGTCAGGGTATTGAAAAATATCAACACATCAATCAACAACAGTACTTCTACTTTTTCCAGCAATTTACTTTCAAGTCGGCGACTTCGCCAATACTTTTCTTCTTTCACGAGTTCGTACGGATTGGCAGGGCTGCATCAACTTGATCTCCGGCCAATTGGTAGGTTCCGCTTACCGAGTAATATCCGAGCTTTAACTACGGGCGCATCGCTGTGGTTTCGTTTGGATTTATTCACCAGTTATCGATATTTACTAGAATTGCAAGTTTTACCTGTTGTTCTAGTATTATCACCAGTTATCCAGCTTGAGATCAGAGCAATCGGCTTCGTCATCGTTTTTCTTCGATTTATTATCTCACGGCCGATTAGATCTATTTCAAGTGTTGTTCCTGCAGTAGTCGTCTAGATCGCTCCAGCAGTTTTCTTTACGATTACTACACGATCATCGGCTGATCCATAGCCGATCATCTATATAGCAAATCGGCCGATTCGCCGCCGACGCGCTCGTCAGGACAGATCGGAACTCCAGCGGATCGACGCGCCTGGAATTTAATACTCTATTTTCTTGTCAATCAACAGGTTAGATTGACTGGCACGCCGCGCGAACTGCACCAGGGCGATAACCCGAACAGGAGCTAAGCAGATTCTCCCGGGTCGTGTGTCCGACGCTGAAGACCCATCGGCCGATTCCTATCCGGCCGATTTTAGCGCCAACAGGTCTCAATCAAGATATCTCAAATGCTTTTTTCTCATCATCATTTTCTATGATGATTTTTTAACATGGAGTCAGTACAAAAGAGAATACCTTATATGGAAAATATATTTTTTGGTATTTATTGAAATTAATACAAAGTGTTGCATATTTAATTGGAATATAATTCTCTATTTTTGACAATATACATTTTTGATTGAGAGTTTTATTTAAACTTATATATTATCCCTTGACTTTTAGAGAAAGATCTAGGTGAGTGATTTAATGTTTACCACGAAAGGGAATGTTTATAATATAGTTTAGAGTTCAAATTGAAGCCTTAAAAGAGCATATGTATCCTTTTCAGTTCTTACATCATATCCAAACCTCTTTTCTTTTCTTTTTTTTTCTTCAATGTCCGATTGCTGTAACCCATGCATGAATACATTGCTCCCCTTGTCCTCCGAGTGCATCACCTTTTCTCTAGTAGGAACTGTGCACCTGGGTCAACACAAAGTCACTGCTGTGACATATAAGGATATAAGGTATAACCTAATCCTTTGTGGTCGTCTCCCTTTCTCCTGCTTCTGCTCCCGAAGTATAGTATTAAGGACGCATCCTTAACAGTGCGCTTGATTCCTCCCGCCAAGTACAACTTGCAGCTTGCAATGGACAATCGTGCATGTCTAACCTTGATTTTACGAATTGCTTTTCTCTAGATCAGATCGTCACTCCTACATATTTTTAGCTTTTGCTCATTCACTTTTATCACAATGCTACATGGCAGGATAGGTTGCTGCTTTCCGTTGTGATCACCGGTGGTGATCGTGATGTCTAGATAGCAGTGACAGTGTAGGGTGATGCTCTACTTGGCAACTGGGTCCGAGGCTATGATATAGCTGATATACAACTGAGAAATAATTGGCCTGCCCATAATTTTTGTATGTTGGTTCTTTTTGTACCTTCCAAGTTTTGCGCTCTCTCTTTGCTTTTTGACTTTTTGTAAGGCGCCTAGCTTTTCTAGGTGCCTGTATAACTGTGAATATGTTTGCTCCTTCACTCCCTCCTTGATAAGGAGCTATGCTTTTCACTCAACACCGATCAAAATTCCAGAATTCATAGCTGTCCCATGCCTCGTCCAATCAACCAACACCATATCACTTGTCCATCCACAAACAAAAGTGGGATTATTGCCTGGCTTCTCCTATCTAGTTGCCATCACTCTAGGATCGATACTTCTACGCCACCATTGTTGGAATTGTCATGTTTTTACCTTTCATATCATCACTCATCACTCATCGGATTTGAGCTGTCGTACGTGCCTGATCATTGTCTTTCATATCTCCTGCTTCAGTGTTGTTCTCGGTCAGATTTCATAAGCTTCCATGGGGGTCGACCCTTCCATACAGCATGCACTTGAGACGCTGGCGCTGATCCCGTCGTCTGCGCTCGGATATGAGAAGTCGCAACGGGATTGCACTTACATGCAGCCAGGACTCGCACCGATTGATGATAGTGGCGAGCAAAACGATTTCAGTTGACTTCCAAATAACCACATGATTAAGTATAATTGAATTAAGCAAGTGCATTTGATAGTTTGTTACATGCTCAAACAATAGAGTTGTACTTGTTTTTTCTCGGATTCTAAGTATCACGTATGGATCTTTTTGTTGGTATTGTTTTGTTTTCCTTCAAGGACACGTGGATGTATGTTTTTCCTTTCTTATTTCACCCTTATATTTAAGGACACGTGGATGTATTATATTAGTTTCTTATTCTTATTTTTCCTTCCTTCACATGATTTTTTTTCTAATAGCACCAATCAAATTATTTTGATATTTTGCTGTATTTATTAATCGTTTATGACTTGGACTCTTTGGCCTAATCCAGACCATGAGATCTTCACGACGGTATAGGTTATTCTCTTTTTCTGATTAACATGATAATTTCTTTTATCACTATTATATTAATATAATAATAGATAGCCAAACACTACTCACACCAAATAGTTGAAAATAACAAAACGCCCAACTGAAACACTAATTCGCAAACTAAAGGACCATGTATCGAAAGTAAAGAAATGTAGCCACCATCTCCGGTGCACGACACGTCTGAATCAACTGGTCTCGGGCTTCATGTCGCTACAACTTAGCTTAGAACTGTGGCCAATATTTCCTAAACAGAACGTGCGGAAAAGTTTTAGGTTGACTTTTATAAAAAACAACATTATTTCTCGTGAGCTACGTAGCCCAGCACAAGGTTGCCGTCCAGTCAACAAGATCATGTTGGCCTTTTGTCTCCCTTGATTTTTCCCATTATTTAAACATATTATTCAAATTTATTGGTGGACTAATAGCAAATACTACATAAAGAGCACACCATAGAATTTGGCATAATGACATTTGAAGAAGAGATTCACTACTACAAAAAGCATTTTTAGGGGCGGGTAAAAACATATTTTTAGGGACGGCTAGCCCAACCGTTGCTAGTTTTCGCAGCTAAAAATAGCTATTTGTAGGGGCGGTGCGTTACCCGCCCCTGCAAATCCATTTTCAGGGGCGGGTGCCGAGCCGCTAAAAATGGATTTGCAGGGGCGGGTCACCCCACAGTCATTTGCAGAGCCGCTAAAAATGCATTTTTAGGCGGCTGGGAAGGTCACCCGCCCCTACAAATGCATTTCCAGGGGCGGGTCCGCCCCTGGAAATGGGTTTCCCGCTATTTTTTGCGATTTGCATTCCCTCCAATTTTGATCTCTGCATTCCCGCCAATTTTGATCTCTCAATCTAGTTCGCAATCGTGACGCGGAATATATTCCGTAACTAAAAATACTTATACATACAAAATTAAATTATATGGAAATCAAACATTATTAGAGTACATCATTAAAGTGCACATTGAATACATGTTTTTCTCTATTCCTCCCTAGGAACGCTACTAGAGGCGGCACGGTGCCGTTGATTGTCCCACTCACGAAGTCCAATGTATTTATCTTCCGTTGCCAAATCTTGTGCCTCGTGAAAAAATTTGCCCCTCGCGTTGACCACTTCAAACATAATGGATCGGCACAAATCGTTGACTACATCTAGAAGTTGTTTCTCATGGAGCCGGATACGGTTTTGCTCCGGGTGAATCTGCAATTATTGAATTCATGGTAAAATTAATTAACCAAGTGCTAGTTACAGTAAAAAAAATAATGTACACATATGCATCTTTCCCTAATAAAGAGTAACGTCTTACACGTTCGGCATCAGTAGTATATCTCCCTTGCACCCTTAGATGCTCGCACATGTAGTACCCACAGTACACTGAACCCGCGGGTTGCTTGTGGCACGGGAACCTTGTGCGTATAGTCATTAGTCATTTTCTCTGGTTTGCCGGTGGGATGAATTGATCCTTTATGAATGTAGAACTGGTAAGCCCTGTTTTAAAATGAAAGAAATGGAAAGTTAATTTATATATGTATACTTCTGTAGAGAAATAAGCATGATGTGCATAGGGAAGATAAGAAATTCACTCACAATTGTAGAATTTCTATGAATTCTTCGTATCTCTTGGTTGACCAATCCAAGGAGTCTAATACGAGTAATCTTCCAAGCTTTGGCTGTAATTGGAAAGCAATCCAGTGATTTCTGAAAAAAATATTATGTACGATTTGTAAGCAATCCAGTGGTTTATTATATCAAACGGTTGATGTTAGACTTACTGGATGTGGTATGGCGCAAATATGACATCCATGTCTTCCCATCGTGTCATCATATGCGATATGTAGGCCGCATCCCTCTTCACAGTCTCTCGGTGAAATTTATGTTGTTCCTTTTGTTTTTCCTTCCTTGTTGCAAATGGCTTTAGATAGTCGTTGTGGTCCTTCATCCATTTTGGCCTGGCGTGCTTGGCCTGGCAAATCGCTACGGGGTCAAGGTATCAGACCTTTTTCTTTAAAATAATGGCATTCATTGTTTGCATCCTGTATTATATAATGTATGGCAATTAAATATTTGTGCATATACAGTACTTTAGGTCGTAATATAAATCAAATTAGTATCGATGAGGCACTTACATGCACCATAGTCGAACCATTTCAATACCAAGTTGTTGGAGGCGGAACATGTGTTGGATGTCTTCAAAATCGAACATGATATCAAAGATTTGTTGCCCCTTAAGTCCGAATAGATCCGGATGGTGCAGAGCATATATAGTTTTTAGCCCAAGTGTACATGCCCTCTTGTACCAATTATGAAACCTCCACATAAAAGTAGGACAATCCCTTAGAGCCCAGTCCGGTAGCAAGTCTTTTCCGTACTGGAACTTTAAAGGAGCATCATCTAAGTCTGGAAGTTCATCAACCCCAATGTCCTTTTGGTGCTCTGTGTTAGTGCGGGCTGTAGAAAAGCCCGACCGCCTGCTGGCACTACAATCTGCTGGATTATCCTTTGACTTAGCCTTCTTGGCCTTTTCATTAGACTTCTTGTTTGCGGCGTGCCATCTATTCACAATTTCTGACCCTTCCTTGTCGTTTTGGTAAGACCGCAACACTCGAGGCAACTGTGATCGGGCCGGTGGCGGAGCCAGTGGCGATACCGAGGCCTGTGGGGATGGCTCTCATGGTGGTGGTGATACCTGGGCCTGTGGGGTGGCTCTCGTGGTGGTGGTGATGTTCGAGCTGGCGGTGATCGTGAGG
The DNA here is from genome assembly GCA_032594955.1 of Panicum miliaceum. Classification (NCBI taxonomy): domain Eukaryota; kingdom Viridiplantae; phylum Streptophyta; class Magnoliopsida; order Poales; family Poaceae; genus Panicum; species Panicum miliaceum. The sequence continues at coordinate 15,329,926 of CM064059.1, forward strand.
CTGTTGGTGATGGCTCTCGTGATACTGGAGCCGCTGGTGATGGCGGGAGCCTGAGGTGATGGCTTTCGTGATACTAGAGCCACTGGTGATGCATCTCGTGGTTGTGGTGACGGCAGGGCCGGTAGTGAATGCTCTGGTGCTGCCCCCTGCTCTTGTTGTTGTGGTGCTGACGAGATATGGTCCGGAGCAGCCAATGGTACCTGACCAACCAGTAAGATATCTTGTTTATGCCATAGAATGGTGCTGCCGACACTTTCTCCAAGGCAACTCTTTCCATCTGCAGTGGGGATGTCTATCTCGTTATCCTCATAGCTTGATTTCAAGAGTTGCTCCACTTGTACGCATGCATATAGGGCCGGGATCAGTTTTCCCTCAAATAAACCCCTAGCTGGATGCACCTGGGCCTTGGCAACTTCCTTTGTCTTTCCAGCTCTGCCGACCGGATAGAGCAACAAGCAGGGAGTAATACTCGTTATGGTATCCACCGGGTATTGTTGAGCTGTGATCGAGGCAGCACTGCTCTGTGCACATGCCGGACTCGCTTGGCCAAGTACCAGAGGTTGCATGCCCACCATCTGTTGCTGCCCTACCTCTTGCGATGGGTTGAACATAAGTAGCCCCGACTGCTACTGCTCCGCAAGTGTTGCCATGAACAAATCCTTGAACTTTGCTTGCATTGCATTCTCTGCTGCTGCCACGATTTCTTCTTTATAGCGGTCATGGCTCCTGTACCTAGCCCGGTCCTTCTCGAAACCATCCTTGATGCTCAACTTAGAGGACATGCCTCTGACACGACCTCCATGCTCTTTGGACCCAATGGCTGTACTGAGCACATCCTTCTCCCTATGGGGTTTGAACTGGCCTTTTTTCTGAAGCTCGGCAAGTTGTAACATTTTTTCTGGCACCGCTTCGGTCTCAGGTCGATCAATTTTGGTTTCCCTTCAACTATCTTTGGCTTCCTTGCTTCAAGCCACCGCCATCCACGTTCGTCCAAGCCTTCATAAGGGTCGGGCAGCCCGGTAGCTATTGCCGCCTTCCTTTCACGCCGCCACTTCTCGACCTTCCTTTGGTACCCACCTGGCCCAAGGTGGACTCTATGTATGTTGCTCTTTGCTAGTTCACTTTGCTTCTGGCTTAGAGCTAGAGCTTCTTCAGTGGTCTTCTGTCGAACAAACTCTTCCCATTGTGCTGGTGTAATGTCTCCGTAATCTGCAAATGACGTTTGACCCTTCTAGAAATACCGGGTATTCAGTTCGCTCTTCCACAGGGGGAAAGTTTCACTCAGCATCTTCAGAGCATAATGCTTTACTTGTTCTCTACTTCCTCTGGGCAGAATAAAAGTTCTGCTCAACAATTGCCACATCGCTTCTTTCTTCCCCTCAGGAACCAGAGGCCAATCGGGGATCGTTGGATCCAAAACCATCTTTGTTCTGATTATAACACCGATAGCATTCCAAAACTTTCCTACAACCTACGGAGGATCTATGGGCTCTCCTACCGCGCTAATTGCATTGACAGTCCATTGCCCTTCGGGGTATTGGTTTCTTCCTTGCTGACTCCGTTTCCTTTTGTTTTGGTTGTTAGAGGTTGTACTTGCAGGATCGGGACCCGAGCTTTCATTGTCTTCCTGTCGGGGCTCGGGGGTCCACGTCGGCGCTTACTCCTTCCTGTCGGGGCCGGCTACACAGATAATACACGTCATACAGGTCATTACTCGTATAGTCTGCTTCATTGTAATTAATCGTGTATTCATTACCTGACGTGCTTCCGGTTCGTAATCCGGATCGAACGCCTCCCCTGACCGTCTTTCTCTTGCCGCAACAGGGTGTGGATCAATCGGATCGTGCCACTTGTTTCCTACCCAAGCGCCTTGTCCAATCCTAGGGCCCTGCTCGTCCCCAGATTCGACACCGACGTCGTCGCACTCCTTGTCCCCAGATTGGTCACCGACGTCGTGCTCATTGTCCCACTCCATCTGGGATGCAATTTGTTCAAGCTCATCTTGCGGTGCGGCATCATCCCTTCGTGGGGAAGATGACGACGGAGGATCCATCTACGAGTTCTACGCTACATAGCCATCGAAGATATATTTTAATAAATATTTCAATTCACAATGAAATGAGAGAGAGAAATTTCTTACAAATAAGAAATTCAGGAACATTTCACATTTAATATCATGAACATTTCACATTTCAATTACAATTACTTTGAATAGAAATGCTGCAAATATATACATCATCAGAGGTCAACATTTGCTCACCACTGATTAGAGGTCAACATTTGCTCTGCAATATCAATATTATCACTCTCTCTATGTCTCCACCATTTTGTGATGTTATAATTTGGATGGTTGGTTTAACTGTACATTTGCCAATCCTCAGTGAGCAGATGTGAGCAGGCGGCGACGGTGGCCGGGAGCAGGTGGCGGCGGTGGCCGGGAGCGGGCGGCGGCGGAGAAGACGCGCGCTCGGGTGGCAGTAAGCTGTAAGCTGCAGTAAGGCTGAACGTATCCAAAGTTAGTTCAAGTTAATTGAGTAACATATTGTTTTGACACTGAATCACTTCAATAATACAAACTATAAAATCAACAAAAATATAATGGCCAAATTTGTTGACCTGCAACTACAGAAGTTTTTTCAGTATTGATTCAGTCGTTGATGTGCAATTGAATAAAGTAGCAATGTTACAGAAATAATGTAGACTTCCAAAAGGATATGATGTTTGGTGATCAGCACCAGAAGGAAAAAAAGCAAGTCACATGCTAAGATGTGAGACCTACTCCATATGACAAAGAATTGCATCCAGATAAACTTAAGTCAACATGGACTAGAGCTCATATTAATTGTATCTACTCAAAGTCAGATGCCAATAATGTAAGTCCGTGATAGTTGGAAAAAAAGTAAGAGTGTAAAATAAAATTATCACGGTGTTAATACAAAATAAGATGTTGGAAAAATTTACAGTGTAATGCATGCTGGAAAACTAGTAACTTTTTCATATTAGTGATCTCACTATATATATTTACCAGAACTTTTAGATTAATCAACTACTGCTTGGGAAAACTTAGAGGTTACAATTTTAAACAAAAACAAGCATACATCAGAAAACTTAAACTATGATGCATTGTTTAGAATGAGATTCCACACACATGATACTCTAGAGGAAATTATGATAAGAAATAGATTGGAAATAATGATGCAACACAATCCGGTGAGTCAATACTGAAGTAACAGAAACATTTAATGATAGAGTTTGAAAAGCATATGGACCTACTATATTGCAATATGTCATAAGCAGCTCACAGTTTCATACCCTATAACGCAATGGCAAACTCCAAGCCATAGTTTGGCCCACTACTTTACCATTCTGTCCTACCCTTCCAATCCCAACACGACAAACATGCAGTAATGATACAACTAAGCACATAGTCTTTCAACTTAAATACAGACAATAATCTAGCTACAATAATGGATTTTCAAATGACAATGTCTTTCAGATCAGAGATCACACCAATAGTACCGAGTTGGTGTGGAAAGGCAATGTACATCAATTTTGGGGAAATTAAAGTTCAAACGACATGAAAAATGAGAAGAGGGAGAGGGGCACATCACACATGCATGTTTTCTTTATACTGAAGCTTGGAGGGCACCGCGGGGACGCCCTGGGTAGCGACGGCCTTGACCACTGACGGCCTCGCCGTTTCCATCCGCCGCCTCGGGGCCGCGCGCCGATGGGAACGCGGAGTGGCTGACAAGGGCGGTTGCCACATGGTTACGGCGGCGGCGGGGGTGGTGTGCGCGGTGATGGTGGCGGAGAGCACTTGCGAGTGTGGCTGGAGGTTGGTGATGGGATGAGAGAGTGAAGGAGGCAGGGAGGGAGGGAGGGAGAGCGGCGGCGACGGTGGAGGGCGTAGGAGGGACCGAGGGAAATGGGATAGCTCCGACTAGGGTTTTTCGTCGCTGGTGCCATTTTTCATCGCCGCCAGTCACTGGCCGCCGCCGTGGGTAGCCAGATCCGAAAGAGGAGAGAGAAGGGAAGGGCATACCTGGTGGATGCCCATCGCCGGTTAAGGGCTGGGCAAAGGCGTGACGAATGGCGCCGCCGCTCGTGGGAAGGAGGCGCGGGGAGGGGAGGCACCGCGCGGAGGGGAGCTCAAGGCAGCGCGCGGAGGGGAGGCCGGGAGAGCACGGCGGCGGTGGCTAGGAGCAGGCGTCGACAGAGAAGACGCGCACGCTGATGGCGGCGGCGGCGGCGGAAATTTTTGGCAGCCTAACAGCGTCTGCTCGCGTGCTTGCGTGGAATCTGAAATTTTTTTCTAAGTCATAATCTATATAGGAAAAGGATTTGTAGGGGCCGGGGCGCCACCCGCCTAAAAATCGATTTGTAGGGGCGGGTAACGCCGCTACCCGCCCCCACAAATTCTTTTCTAATTTCCACTAAAATTCATTTAATTCAAAAGTCATAGCAAAATACATCGAAAAAACTTAAAATTTTTACCATAAGCATTATGTGACATGTAAAACTTAATAAAAATATTAAATAATTATTTATTTTATATAATGGTTTAAAGTGTTAAGATCACAATGTGCACCTCCACAACATACTATCTCATAGCACTCAAGACTCTCTTTGTGTTTTAAACACTCTCAATCATTATATGTACTGAAACATGTTTGTCGTATTTTTTTCTAATTCTATACTACACAATATGTTTCAAATGCAAATTTGAGTTTTTTTTCATATATTTTGCTATTTCTATTGAATTAAATGAGTTTTTGGTTGAAATTGAAAAATGATTTGTAGGGGCGGGTGGGGGCGGCACCCGCCCCTACAAATCCGTTTCCAATTTCCACTGAAAAGTCATTTAATTAAAAAGTCATAGCAAAACACATCGAAAGAACTTAAATTTTTTTCATATATTTTGCTATTTCTATTGAATTAAATGAGTTTTCGGTTGAAATTGGAAATGGATTTGTAGGGGCGGGTGGGGGCGTCACCCGCCCCTACAAATCCGTTTCCAATTTCCACTGAAAAGTCATTTAATTAAAAAGTCATAGCAAAACACATCGAAAGAACTTAAAATTTTTACCATAAGCATCATGTGACATGTAGAACTTAATAAAATATCAAATAATAATTTAATTGTATATAATGGTTTAAAGTATCGAGACCACATGTGCACCTCCACAACATACTATCTCATAGCACCAAATTCATTTAATTCAAAAGTCATAGCAAAACACATCAAAAAAAACTTAAATTTTTTACCATAAGCCTATTTTGATATGTGGAACATAAGAAAAATATCAAAATCCAATTGCAGTGTATGTAATAAATAAAAGCGTTGAAACACTAATGTTCAAGCGGTAACATTTCTCGATTCGCCATCTTTACGTGCCCATGGCTTGTCGTTTTTTCTTATGCTTGCTTCTAGAATCCTCATCTTTTGTGGTACGTCTCTGAAGAGGTTCATCTCATCATACTGGTTATATTTTTCAACATCGTTGATACCATCAACTCCTATGATATCTTGTTTTCCAGGGACAACGACGTATTTTGTCTTCTTTGCAGGATCAGCTGCATAGAGTACCTGCATGACATGTGAGGCAAGTACCCATGGGTCATCTTTATAACCAACATTGTTGAGGTCAACAATCATGAGCCCATAGCCGTCCACCTCAACACCTTTAGGGTGTTTGACCCAACGACACCGAAAGACCGGGATTTGTATATTGGAACCATAGTACACTTCCCATATGTCATCTATGACACCAAATTTGTTGTACTTTGCCCTATTCTCTCATCTAAGGCCTTAATACGAACACTACTGTTCTGAGACACGGTCTTCTTGTCCTTGGCGGCAGTATAGAATAGATATCCATTAATATCATACCCTTGCCATGATGTGACCTGGCTAGATGGACCAGCTGCAAATCTTTTGATCGTTTGCTCCTCCACGGTCTCCCCATGTGGTAGATCTAGGTCTTTCAACCATGCAGTCAGCCAACGTTTGTGCTCTCTCATGATCCAATCATCCGAGCGGCCATTACTTTCTGCACAAATCATGCTCAAGTGTTCATTGACTAAAGGAGTCATTATCGTGAGGTGCTGCAGAAGCTATGATGGGCTTGTTGCACACCTTTGAAATCTTTGTCGATGAAGATTTTCCTCCCAACTGTGCCCACACCTTCCAACCTTGCCAAAAATCGTGGAATAGGCAAACCAAGGGACACGTTATCCTTTAGGTAACCTAGGCAAGACTCGATGACTTCCTCAGTACTGTATCCCTCTATCATGGACTCCTCAGGATGAGCACGATTTAGTACGTACCGATTGAGGATGGACATAAAACGCTCATACATCCACATTTCGTGTAGGTAAAGTGGACCAAGTGCCCGTATCTGATCGACCATGTGAATCATTAGGTGTTCGGTTATATCAAAAAACCCCGGAGGGAAGCACATCTCGAGCTGCGCCATAGTCTCCCCAATGAATTCTTGGAGATCCTGCAACTCATCTTTGTCGATCACCTTTTGTGAATCCTATTGAAGAAGTAACACAACCGAGTGATTACCGTCTTTACATATACTGGCTTGATCGCTCTGATTGCAATCGAGAGGAACACCGCGAGCAACACATGAGAATCATGACAGTTATAGCCGCATACTGACAGATCTTTCATCGAGACTAGTTTCCTTATGTTGGACGTGAAATGACTCGGGACTCTGATCCCTCTTAAGCTCTCGCACATTGCCTTCTTCTCATCACGTGTCAAGTTGTAGCTAGCTGGGGGAAGTTCATATCGGCCATTCCCTTTATCCGCAGGGTGAAGATCTTGTCTTATCTTCATGGCTACCAAGTCCTAACGTGACTTCAAGGTATCCTTTCTTTTGGCTGATGTCTCCAGGAGGAGCCTAATTATGTTACCAAACACATTCTTCTTTAGGTGCATACCATCGATTGCATGGCGGACCTCAAGATCCGCCCAATACGGCAAGTACTTGTAGAAGATGGACTGCTTCTTGAATGGTACGCCATCGATGGGTGCCTTATCTCTCTTTCTCTTCTTCCCATCTTCCTTTTTCTTTCCATAAATGACCTGGATGGTCCGAACCATATTGAAAACATAGTGCCCGTCTCGTTGTACTGGAGCAGAATGTAATTGAGGCCTGCCATCAAAAAGATTATAGAACCTCTTACTTGGGTACCTTTATCCTTCCACCAAGAAGCGTCTGTACCCAAGGTAAACTACCTTTCGAGAACCTTCAAGGAAAGACGATGCGGTGCCATCCATGCACACCGTGCATTCTGTCCTACCTTTGATCTGTCCTGACAGGGCAAACAATTCCTGGTAATCATGGATGGTGACGAATATAATGGCTCTAAGATTAAAGGGCTGTCATGCACAACCATCAAAGATATTGATACCCTCCTTCCATAAAGTTTCCATCTCTTGCATCAGAGGCTCAAGAAAAACATCTATATCGATGCCAGGATGCTTGGGGCCCTGTATAAGGACGGATAGCAAAAGATACTTCCTCTTCTGGCACAACCATGTAGGCAGGTTGTACATCATCAGTATCACTGGCCATGTGCTGTGGGTGCTACTTCTTTCACCAAACGGATTCATTCCATCAGTACTCAACATGAACCGAACATTTCTAGGGTCGTTCCCAAATTCCAGATAGTACTTCTCATCGAATTCCTTCCACTGCTGAGCATCAGCTGGATGTCGGAGCTTTCTGTCACCCTTCTTACGCTTATCTGAATCCCACCATCGCATCAGTTCAGCATCCTTTGGGTTCGAGAAGAAACACCTCAGGCGATCGGAAACTGGGAGGTACCACATAACCATGGCAGGAATTCTGCTCTGCTTCAGGAATGCCTAAAGTAGCGTCATCTGCCTCAATAAAGGCAACACTATTCTTCGCGGCGTTCCTTTTATTCACATCGGTTGGACCATGATTGTCGTCACCACAGTAATCAGCATTGCTTTTGTACCGACCTGCAGAACATACAGGGCATTTCTTCAAGTCTTTGAAATTATCCCCACGATACAAAATACAATTATTTGAACATGCATTAATTCTTTCCACACCCATCGTGAACGGGCTCACAAGCTTCTTTGCTCGGTATGTGTTGGCTGGCACTTTATTTGGCTTTGGAAGCAACGATGCCAAGATACGCAGCAGATCATTGAAACTACCATCTGACCAACCATGCTTAACCTTCAGAGTCAAGAGCTCAAATATGAAATGAAGCACGGTCCAGTGTTTCGGGCATCCCTTCGATCGCTCATATATATTTTCCTCTGCTGATTTTCTCACCATCTCGAAGTTTGCTAACCCCCTAGCACTAGCAACCAATACCTCCGCTTTTATGTGGCGCAACAACTGGCTGAGAAAATCACCATCATCAAGTTCATCGTCACTACTTTCACCATCCATGGGACCGTCGACATCATCATCTTGGAATCCACCAACCCCATCATCATCAGCAACACCATCATCATCATCATCACCATCATCATCCCCACCACCATCAAAATAAGAATGAAATATTCTGTCAAACTCCTCATCTTGTATGATTTCATCCAGTGGATTATTCGTCAAAGGGGGAGTATCCGTCTCGCCATGATACTTCCAGATCTTGTAGTCCTTAACAAAAGCACTCACCATCACATGCGATTTGATTGTAGTTGGGTCGCTGAATACTCTCAAATTCTTGCAGGTATTGCATGGGCAATGCATCAATCGTGTCTTCTCCTTTTTTGCGTGGTTCTCCGCAATTTGAATGAAGTTATTAAGCTCTCCACGGAAATAGGCGTCCGTCCTTTTTGCATTGTACATCCATATCTTATCCATATCTGAAAAGATAGAAAAAAATTAAATCAAATTATTTTCCCGCAAGAAATAGAGTTCTAAATTCACATAAATATATACTTCTATATATGCATAGGTGTTGGAAAAAGTCAATTTAACTAATACTAAATAAAAAAATGATTTCCAACCTATTATTGTACAACTAAATATTAGGAAAAAAATGTAACATGCATGTATATAAATATAGAAAAAAATCAAATCTTTTTCTCAAAAGAAATGGAGCCCTAAATTGATATAAATATATACTTCTATATATGCATAGGTGTGGGAAAAAATCAATTTAACTTGTACTAAAACAAAACAATAAAAAACACAACATATTATTTTACCACTAAATGTTGGGAAAAATCTAACATGCATCTTTGAAAAATAGGAAAAAAACAAATCTTCTTCTCTCTCCTCCATAGATCTAGGGCATTATTTACTTAAGAATGATGCTAAAAACTATAGATCGAGTCAAAATGATTACATAATCTTGTTCTCCTACTAAAATAGCACAACTTTATCCAAAAGTTCGAGGTAAATGGTGTCTCAAATGGCTAATCCACACCATGGAGATCTAGTTAGAGGCAAAGAGAGCTCCATTTGAGCCATAAATCTAACAAAAGAGCTTAGAAATGACAAGAAATTAGCATCAACTTACCTCCTAGAGCCCCCAACTCGAAGAAAATCAAGTTGAAAAGCTCCCCCCTTTTCTTTTTTCGGCTCTTGGGGGAGCTCCTCTCCCGAGCAAACAATGGGGGGTCGGGACGAGAAAGCCCAGATTTTTTATAGATATTTTTAGGGGCTGGTTGGGGGGTGAGCCGCCCCTGGAAATCCATTTGTAGGGGCGGCTAGGGGGGTGACCACCCCTACAAATGGCAGTTTTAAGGGCGGCTCACCCCCCCAGCCGCCCCTGAAAATGGCACCCATGTAGGGGCGGCTGAGGGGGTGAGCCGCCCCTACAAATGGATTTTCAGGGGCGGCTCGGTTGCTACATTACCCGCGCCCTATTTTTAAGAACGGGTGACATTTTGGTCCGCCCCTAAAGAAAATTCGGGATGTTGCTAACAAACATTTTTGTAGTAGTGATTATTAATATTTTCCTGGGAACTACAAAAGCTACAGTATTTGTTTACATTCCAATTCACTCTTACTTAGCTTGGTTGTCTTTTGTGAGAGGATATGTAACCCCTCTTTTTAAATACTACAAGAAAAAAGTTTAGTGGTAAGTTTGTTTTCCACATTTCCTGGGTGACTCTTACCCTACTGTTGACAAGATGTCTATACATTGAATTAATGGATAGTGAAGAAACCATTCTTATATTAGGGAAAAATAAATATATCCTTCCCCTCCTATAGATCAACATTCTTAATTCTAGCTAATAGGTTATGACGTTCAGTCAATCCATTTCTCACTAATGATCTCCTAAATGAGACATTAAGTATTAGACTAAACTTCAGGCACGGCATCATGTTTTTTCCCTAACAATGTTATATAGGTTTTGTTTTTTGGATTTCAATGCCTGATTTCCCAGCCATGTCTTCCGATAATCTCATCTATGTTCCCTGGTCAACCTTGAACTGCCGTAAAGTAAAAAACTGATCCTTCACTCCCATATTAAATTTTGAATGACCGACTTTTTAATATACCTGACCTAGTTATTTGTCCTATAAACATTTGTCCCGGATTAAGTCCTGCCACATCCCATCTTCGTTGCACAATTTGAACAACCACTTACTTAGAAGATATCTATTTTGTATGTTTAAGTAAAAAGTTTGTAACTATTACTCAATTATTATTTTTTCAAAGCTACCCCTCGATTGTTTTAGCTGGTTGTATCCAGTCATTTTTCTGTGCGTTGTCAAAGAATTTGTCCATTGGTCCAGTTCTTTTATTTAATCAATTTGTTCCTGTCTAAACTTTATATTCCTTGCACCTTCGAGTTCCTGATCTCGACGACACCCTACCTACAAACTCACCACCTCGGGGGTGTCCCTCGGTGGGCGTGGCGCGCCAAGTAGGGTTGTTCATCGAGCATCCACTAGAGAACTCAATGGCATCGCTCAGCTTCACTAGCACCGTGCTTGACAAGGGCACAACTCTCGTCTTTGGCTCCTGGATCTGCGTCGACAACGGCTTGGGTGGCTTCATCAGCCACCTAGTCGACTCCAGGAAGCCGGAGGCCTCTGTAGCAACTCGACGCAGCAACCTCGACTACTTCATTGGCGATCTCGACGAGATGCTGCTCCCCGATCTACCCAAGCAGATCGAAAGGACGTTCGTTTTCGACGCGACTCACACTCGTGCTGCACCAGGACTACTCGGATCGGATTCAAACCGATCTGAGGAGGCTTCGCGATCCAAGTCCCTCTCCGATTTGGAGGAGGTCTTGGATCGTCTCTTAGAGATTCGAGGCGAGGGAACCACCGCCTGTCGGGGGGCCCCCATTTTCGTCTACGACTCAGACTCAAACGAAGAGCGCCCGTCAACTATAAGTTCGGGCCGAGGAAGACTCGAGGACGAGGGAGCCACCGCTCGTCGGGAGGCCCCAGTTCTCAACAACCACTCGCAACCTGATGATTATTCCAAGTCGTTCTCAGGTAATCATCCGGGTTTGACCATAACATCTACGCCGCAAGGCCGTTTCGTATACTGGAATGTTCTAGAGCCCTCCGAGATAGTCGAATACGACTCCCGCCTTGTGGCAGAATCCACCCTTCGGCGTATCGACCCCAGGGAGCTGGAAGGTTTCAACTACCCCACTCAACTTCACCTCGTGTCACAACAACGACGCGTTGCAGTGATGACCTCGGCTACACGACTCGTGCCGCAGTTACGACTGCTTCGACAAATCGGCAGCGCCAACGACAACTTCAACAACTCGTCTCGACTAGAAACTAGTCGGGAACTAGCCTCAAACTACTCGGCGATAAGCTCCGCATGGTCAACAGCTAGTCGGAATCAGCTCCGACTAGTTGGCTCCATTGACAAATCGCTCATGGATCGAAATCGGTTCGAGGCGGTTCAACCCATAACCCTCTCCACATTGGAAGAGGATTTGGATCGTCTGCCACCACTTGAAGAAGGAGAAGCCACCGCGCGTCGTGGGGCTATTATTTCCGACAACTACTCGGATGCAGCTACTCATGTGACCCTTGGTCTGGTAAGGGGATCAGATTGGTCGGGTAGGTTTGGGCATCGGAAGGGCATGACACCCTCCAGGTCTCTCAAATCAAATCCACCACGATTCATTGCCACACCCGGCGAACTACCTTTTCAAGAAGGCAGACCCCTCCCTCCTTCCGACGACGAAGACGAGGGCCAGGTGGTGCGGAGTGCCAAGCGCTTCGCCCCCAGTCGAGAAGTACTCATGATTCACGTCGACGAGGATTGTGATAGCCTAAAGCGGGTTCAGCTAGGCGACTACGACGACTACCTCCTTGATCCACTCGACGAAGATGTGGACGCAACAATGGACAGTGTATCCCCAGCCAGCATCAAGGCAAAAGACGCAGATGACATCCAGAAGGAACGCCGTAGGCTCACCAATGCGAAGCGCACCCAACGCAGGCACCGCGCGGTCGAGACGAACCAACAGGGGAGCGGTAATCTCCACGACTCCTCCACGGGCGACCTTCATGCCATCATCAACGCTGGCCGGGATGCCCGCAATGTCATCACTACCAAGCAGCAGGAACGCGAAGAAGTGGAAGCCTACAGCCCCACCCGCTATCAACTCCCTCTCGACTACCTGGAGACAACTCGGAAGCGCAAGCCAGAAGCTGGGGAACAGTCCACTCGCAGAAAAAAGACTCTCAGTTCGAAGGAACATTTCGAGGCAGCCCTCAACGGGCAATGCCCATGGCACCCGAAGAGCAAGTATTTCGCGTTCGAATGTCAAACCCTTCAGAGGGCCCTAGGAGCTCCGTCAAGTCTACGAAGAAAGGCGACGGGACTACCTGAATAATGATTTTTTATAAATTAAGTACCCGATTCAAGGAGGTTTTCTGAGGATTTTTTAGGTGTTTCGCTTGTTTAAACCATTATTTTGGGACTATATCTCGAAACAAGGGGTTCCGTACATCTAAAAGTACCCCTTTTTACCACTTAGTCAGGGTCACTATTTATGTTTATTATTTTGGTTAATCACGACTTCCTCGCTAAACTCAGGGAACCCTATCACAGCCGAACCATGCGACTCCAAAAGTGGTTGCCTCATTTGGCAATGACGAGTGGAGCCCGTTATCAGTCAAATAAAGCACCTACTTGATTATCTACCAAACACTTCCAGTAATGCTCAGATTACTAGTCCACGGCTTATTTTCTATGTTACTGAAGGGGCCTTGCCCAAAACTACCAGTAACGCTCAGATTACAAGTTCCCGACTAGTTCTCTATGTTATTGAAGGGGCCTTGCCCCCAAATTACTAGTAACCCCCAGATTACTAGTTCCCGACTAGTTTACTGTTTTACTGAAGGGGCCTTGCTCCGAAACTTCCAGTAACACTCCGTTTACTAGTTTCCAACTAGTATTACGCGTAGTTTACTGAAGGGGCCTTGCTCCCGTACGACCTCACCAACGATCTCGACGGAATTCAATTTTTCCGACTTGAAGCAGCCTGAAGCACCCATACCACCCGCATGGATGTCAACCGCGCAATCGATGACTTGATCCACAACCCAAAACCCCTCGAACCGAATCTATCTCGGTCGGAGGTCCTGTACCAAAAGTTTCTTCGCCAAGTCGGAGGAGGATTTGGATCGTCTACCACAAGTCGGAGGAGAATTTGCATCGCCTACTATAAGTCAGAGGAGGATTTGGATAGTCTACCACAAGTCAGAGGAAGATTTGGATCGTCTACTACAAGTCGGAGAAGGACTAGTATCCATCAAAGGGCTCCCGTCCCCGCCGACTACTCGGACTTCACCAATGACACCTTTTTTGCGCCTCCATCTTGGTCGGGCGGGCCAGGGCATTGGAAGGGCACGAGTCCTCCAAGCTACCCGGCTCAGCCCACCTTTCTGCGCCTCCAACTTGGTCGGGTGGGCCCGGGCATTGGAAGGGCACGAGTCCTCCAAGCTACCAGGCTCAGCCCATCTCTCTGCGTTTTCAACTAGGTCGGGCGGGCCCAGGCTTTGGAAGGGCAAAAAGTCCTCCAAGCTACCCGGCTCAGCCCACCTTTCTGCGTTTTCAACTTGGTCGGGCGGGCTCGGGCATCGGATGGGCACGGAGCCCTCCAAGCTACCTGATCCCAGCCCACTTTTTTGCGCCACCAACCCCGACAACCTATCGGGCCTAGAACCGTTCCAAGAAGGCAGGACCCTCGAGTCTTCAAGGACTAATTCGCCCTCACGAGGGCACTTGGCGACCCACCGACGTCTACTTCGACTACCCAGCCAGTCGGAAGCGGGACTCACACCACCAGTGACTAGTTGGATTTGCTTCCGACTAGTCGGGTTTCATCAACAAGCGACACATCTTCGTCGGCAATTACCCACGAATCAAGATCGACAACTATCCATGCTCGTCTGGTTTCTACGCTCTGGAGCTGGGCGCAACAAGGCGGCTGCCCACGTGAAGACTGAGACCCGATTCAAGGAGGTTTTACGGAGATCTTTAGGGAATTCTTTAACCATTGTCTTGAGTTTTATCTTGAAACAAGTGGTTTTTTCCCAAAGAATTCGTTCAACCACCCGGTCAGGGGATCAAGTAGTCCACCCAAAATAGGGCTTGTTCGTTCATCCATACTTCAGTGCCGTACGACTTGTTTTGGCCCGCCCAAGGAGTTTCTTCGGGCTAACCGAGACATCTTTGCATTGCATCATACGACTTGTTTTGGCCCGCCCATGGAGTTCCTTCAGGCTGCCGAGTCATCTTTGCACAACGACTACTTTCGTAACAACATGTTGTCACTTCCTTTTTGCCAACCGAGACATCTTCGCATGGAAGCATACAGATTGTCTTGGCCCGCCCAAGGAACTGACCAAGATCAAGTGCAGGACCTCGTCGTCACCTCCTTTGGGCCAACCGAGATATCTTGGCATGGCACTACTCGACTTGTCTTGGCCCGCCCAGAAACTGATCACCCCACGTGAAGCACCTCATCATCAATCCCTTCGGGCCAACTGTGACATTTTCGCAAGTCAACGTGGGAATTCTCATGGTCCGCCCAAGGAATTGATTGAAACTACCAGCAAGATTTATTTCTCCCTCGCTAATTGACTTCTAGTCACCTTCACATGCTTCCAGTACAACTCAGTTTACTGGTTCACGACTAGTATTACGTGCAAGTTTACTGAAGGGGCCTCGCTCCCATACTTCCAGTATAACTCCGTTTACTGGTTCACGACTGGTATCTGTGCAAGTTTATTGAAGGGGCCTCGCTCCCATAGTTCCAGTAACGCTCTGATTATAAGTTTCTGACTAGTACACTATGTTATTGAATGGGCTTCGCTCCCATACTTCCAGTACAAATCCATTTACTGGTTCACGATTGGTATCCGCGCAGGTTTACTGAAGGGGCATCGCTCCCATATTTCCAGTATGACGGAGTTATACTGGTTTACGACCAGTATTACATGCAAGTTTACTGAAGGGGCCTCGCTCCCATACTTCCAGTAACAGATAACTAGTTTCCGACTAGTATGCTATGTTAGTGAAGGGGCATCGCTCCCATATTTCTAGTATAACTATACTGATTTACGACCAGTATTACGTGCAAGTTTACTGAAGGAGCCTCGATCCCATACTTCCAGTAACAGGATACTAGTTTCCGACTAGTATGCTATGTTACTGAAGGGGCATCGCTCCCATACTCCCAGTACAACTCCGTTATATTGGTTTACGACCAGTATTATGTGCAAGTTTACTGAAGGGGCCTCGCTCCTATACTTCTAGTAACGCTCTGATTACTAGTTTTCGACTAGTATGCTATGTTACTGAAGAGGCCTCGCTCCCATATTTTTAGTATAACTTCGCTTACTGGTTCACGACTGGTATCCGTGCAAGTTTACTGAAGGGGCCTCGTTCCTATACTGTCAATATTACTCCGTTTACTAGTTTTCGACTAGTTATACATGGAGTTTACTGCAAGGGCATTGCTCCCGACACGGTTTCATGTCTACAGTTACAACATAATTTTTTGTTTACCTTGCAGGGGACCTGATCTAGATTGTGCTGCTGGGCGAGTCGGATTCAACTCTGATAAGTTGGCTTCATCAACAATTGCCAACGACTACTCCGATTTCGCGAGAAGGATCGACTACGTGTCGCTGACTACAACGACTACTCGTCGGATTCGACTTCGACTAGTTGGGTTCATCAACAACCATCAGCGACTACAGGACTTAGTGAAGAATACACGGCGACATGCTGTAGACTACTTCGACTACTCATTTCGCCTACAAGCTAGTCGGAATCGACTCTGCTCGGCGATACGCTGACGAATACTTCGACTACTCGACTCGCCTACAAAACTAGTCGGAATTGACTCCAACTAGTCGTCTTCATCGACAGTTCAAGATTCAGCGCCAACTTGGCCAATACCTAGGCTCGGGGGCTGGCGCCACCGACTACTACACATATCCTATGCTATTCATCTAGCTCCCAGGCTCGGGGGCTGGATACGACACGGCTCTTAGCAACGAAGGTTTGATTTGAGCAGTAATTTAGGGTGTTGTTTGGTGAAGTTAGTTGTTTAACCATTTTTCAGGGATTTTATCCCAAAAAAGAGGGTTTGAAATTTACTGAACCAAATTGCCTATCTTCACCATCAAATCTTTACTGTCATATATTGCATGCCACGATTCTTTGGATCCTTTATTCCAAACCTTGGGGATTTGGATTCAAAGCTCGGGGGCTGCGAGACACGTGTCATCAGCGACTTATTTTTCAAATCTGTTGGAAGATAAGGACAGAAGACTCAAGATTAAATTGACCCTCAGCCTGATTCTACGAATCAACCTAAGGCTCAGGGGCTACTTCATATGGAGTGCGAGTTTAATCGCACCCCATATAAATGAAGACTTGACAACTACTCGGGGCATGAGCACCTCACAGCCTCGATGCAGCCAAGAAAGTAGTTGAAAGACACCTTCAAAATGGAGTTCGGGATGACTCGAAGACGCATTCACAAGTACTCAGAAGCCTACAGTACTCGACTACGAAGAGCTCGGGGGCTTGTCAAACCCGGGCATACGGGACTGCGCATACGGCCTACATCCTAGGGATAAGGGGTGGGACATGGCCCACGCCCTACACCGGTTGTAACTACTTGTAGCCTAGTAGAACTACTCATACAGTAGTAAAACTAGTCGGATACAGTAGGGAACTACCAGAAAAGTACTCGGGTAGGACTCTAGGGCTTGTATCCGACTAGGACTTCCATGTAAACCTGTCTAAACTTTGTATTCCTTGCACCTTCGAATTCCAGATCTCGGCGACACCCTACCTATAAACTCACCACCTCGGGGTATCCTCGGTAGACGTGGTGGTAAAACACCGACACCGGTTGCGTCAATTGAATCTTTTCACTTTAGAGCCGGTGCATTCCGGTTCGTTTGGTTGGACCACGTTAGCAAAATAATTTTTGGCCGTTCGATTATGAATGGACGACGTGAACGTCACACACAAGTGCGCTAGACTTGCGTTTCGCGAGACTCAAGCCAGCCGGGAAAAATCCAAACGGCAGCCGTCGCTTCTACATGTCGTGCCTTGCGGCGGAGCCCTTGTGGCCGCGGCCGCCGGCGGAGGCGCTGAGCGGGCCGGCGGGTGCCATGGCCGTGAAGCCCTATGGTGCGGCGCGCATGGGCCGGGTCGGCCCGTTGGAGCGCTTGCCGCCGTCCGCCACAACGCCGGCCGATCCACGCCGCGTCCTGCGCGCTAGGCATGGGGTCGGACGGCCGAGCAGCTAGGCGCGAGTCGGGCTCGGGAGCGAGGCGACAGCCGAGGAGCGCTGGCGTGCCGCCGCATGCCGTGCTGGGCGAGAAGCCGAGGGGCGCAGCCGCGCTAGGCAAGGGCGGTGAGGGGCGCGGCCGGCTCGCCGCGCAACCGCAACTGCGCTAGGACAGGGCGGCGAGGGGCGCTGGACGACCGGTCCGCCAGACGGCGGCGCGCGGGGTGCTGGGTCTGCGGGTTTGGTGGGGTGTGCGATACGGACGGGATGTCTGGGGTGGGGCTGTGCGGGTGGCTGTGTTGGGCTGTTGAGTGTAGAATTTCTCGAGTTATGGGCTGACTGGCTGTGCCATGTTTTGGCCTCATTCCTAAGCACCAACAGCAGTAGCAGAGAGCAGACCATTATTGCAGTAGGCACCACTACCACTAGAAGGTAGCAAGCCAGCACAGTATACACACGCATAATTTTTTATTTGCCCACTCTACAATTTTTAAATGCCTCTTATTGCTAGCTCCCTCCTCTACAACAAAGGGTGAAATAACAGCATGGAGAGAAATGCTCCATCATGGTGATACAGTATGGGTAATGTGTGCGCGCTAAAGGCGTGCTAATTTTCTAGGTTGGTTCTGTTTTCAACCGATTTTTCTTCCCGGTTCCTGCTATGTGGCATAATTTTATCGGTTAAAATCGACTGAATGAGAAATACTAAAAACAGTTATTGCTGTGTAGTTGCTTCTGAAAAAATACAAAAGGAAAGGAAACATGGGTCATGTAATTATGTTGCTGCCATGGGAGGCATGGCCTCCCTATTTCTTGGCGTGTGTTCAGCAGCAGGTCCGCTTGATTGCTGCCCGGTAACACAATAGCTGCCCATTGTGGCCCAATCATCACAGCATCAGCGCACGTTGGTCGCTTTTCAAGTTTAGCCTCACTCACCTCGCCCAGCTAAGTGTGGACACAGACGACCATAGGCGCAATGGAAGTTAGCTACAGCCAGGTACCTTTTGGCATGATGATTGAAACGATAATGCACTACTAGAAAACGGGCCTTCAATATCGGGTAGAAATGGCCTTAGACACAGGTTTGCCTCACGCATATCTCCCTTACCATCTCATCTACACAGTAATTGTGATTGGGAGTGAGATAATTTTCTTTTGAAGTAACATGTGGAGAACCCTTAGGTACCGGGTGGCACCCGGTACCTATATCTTAAGGTACCGGGTAGTGTTACCACCCGATACTAATGTTGGTGAAACTTTTAGTACCGGGTAGTAACACCACCCGGTACCTTTGTCTAGCTGTAGGTACCGGGTGGTGTTACCACCGGATACTAAAAGATCCCTGGAACTTTTGATCCAGCTTAAAAGTACCGGCGTGAAGATGATCCGGTACTAATTCTAGCAGTACCTGGTCATCTTCATACTTATATTTTTGGGATGGATCTTTAGCGTTTAGCGTGTTTTCTAGTAGTGTGTAAAACTAGCAGTAGATCAAAAGCCTGCAATTGTTCATATACACAGTCACGGTCGATGGCCGCCCTTCTCAGTTCATCCGAAGAACCAATGATTGTGTGCCTTCCTTTTGTTTCCATTTACCCGAAGCATGCAATTAGAATAAGCATAACCAGATTTGAACTCTGTCACGGTCGATGGCCTCCCTTCTTAGTTTCTCATCTGCTCGGGTATTACCGCTCTAACATTTAGCGACAGCATCAGATCCAAAAGCATCGTTTTACGAGGCAATTGCCTGCGTGCCTCCGTATCGGGTTCACCGGAAGAGTACGTACTCATCTAAAACAATGGGTTCAGTTATTGTTCAGTATCGCAGTCGTTGTACAAGAGCCACAAGTAGATGGCTGCGTATGCGCCAATTTAAACCCTTCGAGGTACACACACCCTGATGCACCCCCACGGGCCACGGCAAGTCAAGTGCAACACTACACGGGCTACTCCGATCCAGCACTAGCTAGGCCGAGAGCAATGGCGAGCCCTAAGCTCGCGGTGTTGGATTGATCTCTACCCTAAGGTCTAAAGGTTTTAGTCTTGATCCGCGCCCTGATCGGGGGCGTCCAACCCAACATATATTGGTGGGTCCCCGTCGCCAGCGCCACATAAATAGAAGGTGGGGGTCGGGAGGCACGCACGTCAAGAATCACTGTGCTCCAACTCCCCACCTACATCTAAACCCTAACCCGATCCCGAGGGGTGGTGCTGCGGCGGCGTGAAGCTCCACTGGTCTGCACTGCGCCAGCCATCGCCGCCCAGCGCGGATCTGTCCCGACTGCTGCAGACGCCACCAACGAACGTGATGACGTCGTCTTCCTCAGAGCAAGGTATACTATCCTATCTCTCCTCTCGGTTTGATCTCGCGCACGCACACGTGCACATCTGTTTGATCCTAGATCTAGACACAGAAAGGATTCCCGAGTCGATCCCGCACCTAGCGATCCGTTTAAGATCCTAACACGCGGCCCTGGCGGTGCTGCTCGTCCTGCTGCTGCAGGCGTCCGCCGACGAGACCCCGGCGGTGATGACGGTGAACGGGTTCCAGCGCGGCGAGTCCGGTGGCGGGCCGTCGGAGTGCGACGGTAGGTACCACGACGACCGCCTCATGCTGGCGGCGCTGTCCACGGGGTGGTACGCGGGGGGCAGCCGGTGCCTCCGGATGATCCGCGTCACGAGCACGCAGACGGGGCGCTCCGTGCTCGCCCAGGTCGTGGACGAGTGGGACTCCCGCCGCGGCTGCCGGGACAACATCGTCGACACATCCACGGCCGTCTGGGCGGCGCTCGGGCTCGACACCAACGTCGGCGAGGTCCCCGTCTCCTGGTCCGACGCCTGAAACGCGTGATGCGTCGATCGGTTGCCACCCTCGATCGAGAGGCAGAACTGATGGGGCGCAGAATAATAAATGAAACGAGTTGCACGGTGCGCGCGGCGGGTTATACGTAAAGGTCACCTGTTGCTGCTAGAGCCTCCGTTTTTAAAAAAACGTTGTTGTGTGTTAAGTGGCATGTGTTTGTCACGTTGTGCCAAGAAAACAGGGCTGGAGCTCTACCATTTGCATAATTTTTGTCCACTTTCGTCCATGCATCTGCTTGCCGTAAAATTTTTACCTAATCCTGTACAGCTAGAACGAGCAGGTTTTTTACGGAACCAAGCTTCAGAACATCAGAAGATTCCATAGGAGCATATCACTCAAATCAGACACCAGTACACCACAAAGCCTGTGATGCGGGGTTATAACTCCCCAGTTGTTCGACATGAATTTAAGAACACTATCCCTCATATGAAGATTATGGAACCAATTATAATGAATATGCTTTAGAAGAAATAAACTTGAACCACAAAACAAACATTAAACATCCAAACAATTATCACGGAATATTTCATTGAGAGTGTAGTTGTCTCTAATAGATAAATTCCAGTTCCCCAATAATAGCGTAAAATATATTATTTTGCCGGTTTTTTATAGCGCATAAAAATCTTCATATCATGGTTGAAAATCATTGGTGTATAGTATATTCACCTCAGTTGCTTTAGGGAAGTGGGTATATATACTTCCCACCCTAGGCGCTTTCGGATTTTCCCATCCTACATAAAACATGGAAGTAGAAAATATTTTAGTATAGAATGTTAACCAAGAATTTAGAAGCATTTAGGGAGAAAATTTACCAATACTTCAACCTCAGTTGAAGGTAGTATAGAGTCCAATATGAATTCCATATCAGTAGTTTTAGAGAAAACCTGAAAAACACAAATAGAATAAGAAGAGATGAAGAGTTTTCATGAATTTAGCAACAAAATATAGGCACAACCCTTAAGAAAGGCAACTATTGATCAAGTTGAGCATGTAATCTTACTTTCTTAAAGCCAGCATTAAGCGTCAATGGGACCCAACCCTGCTCATCCATTCTTTCCCTTAGAAATGTGTCCTTCTCCAAGTTTTTAGCACTACGAAAAGAGAAAAAAGTCAATGAATTGAATTGACCCAACGACAATTGCAACATCTTATGGATTTTCTATGGGTTTGTAGAAATCACCTAAAATAATATTCGATCTGTTGGCGGATCTCTTGTCGCATCTGCTCTGGATCCTGCTGTTGTATCTGATTTGGAGGAGCTTGTTGAGCTTGCATAGGTTGTTGCTGTGGAGCATGTTGCTGTTGCGGCGGCTCCATTTGTGAGGGGTCTGCTTCCTGCTCCAAATTTGTATGCATCATGTGGTTCAACGGTGCTGCGTACTGCATGAATGGAGGTAGGGCTTCTGGTATGCATGGTAAGTACCCTGTGACAAATTCTGAAAAAACAAGATAAAATCAAGTCAGATTGCTTAATAGAACCATATTTGCATAATGATTATTCAAACCTGACACCTACCAGGATATCCATATCCATAGGGCCCATATTCTACCGGCGGCCCATGGTAGTAGGGGTATGGTGGCATAAACATGGGTATGAATGGCGGCGGCAATGGTGGTGGATGCATGTGATGCGGTGCTTCGACATAGCCCGCCGGTGGATCCAATGGCATGTGCCCGTCCTCATGACCCCTCCTGCGCGGTTGCCCGTTGAACCCTCCGCGGTGCTCCTGCCCGTGCCGGCCGCCGCCTCTGATGCGGTAGGTGGTGCTGCCATTGGCATTGGCGTTGCCTCTGCCGTTGGCACCGCAGGACGGCCTTCTGCTCCCTCCGTTGAACCCTTCGCCGTCTTGGCCGTGGAGGTGCGGCACGAATCGACCGCTCTGGTGGTGGTGGCCTCGCACACCGGCAGCGCTGCTCCTATGGCTAGACGCGTGCGTCGGCGGCTGCTCCGGTGCAGCGGCTCGCCTCTCTCTGTTGTTCGGCGCGTTCGTAGGCGACGGTTCAACGGCAGCAGCCGGGACAGCGCGATCGCCATGGCGGCCGCGAATTTGCTTACAGGTTGTTCCATGCTTATATGATCAAAGACACGACAACCATGGAAAGGTTAAAACTTCATCTTATAATTAATCTTGGAAAGATTAAAGCCACATCTACCTGTATGGACGCACAGAGAACAAACCTACCGGTAACTGTTCATGGAGCGCAGCCTTGGGTGTAGGAGCAACAGCAGCAGTGGAGGAAGAAGCTGCTGGCGCCTTCTTCCCTTTGGCCGCCGCCACGCTGCGGGACAGCTCCGGCCAGAGCTCGGCGACGCCCAAGACGGGCATGCAGGCGTCCGCCGCCGGGTTCACGTCTCTCCAGGGGGACAGAACGGTTTTGTCGTCCCTCTTCGCTGACGACGCGGCGGCGTTCGCACCAGCCTTCGCTAGCGCCGCGTCGTTGTCGTCGGCACCAGAAGCCATCTTGTGAGAGACCGACGAGGTGCGCGCGGCGGTCTTGACGATGTGTTACACCAGAAGCAGCGCCATCACGGAGCTTGGGTTTTATTGAACGAGAGTTGCAGTTGGAGTCGGAATCTGGGTGTCACGGCAAGCCGGCCAGTGTCACGGAGAAGCCCCGACGTTCCAGCGGATCTCCATGAGCGCCGGCTCCTGCCGTCCTTCTCGTTTATGGGAAGGGATGTTAAAATCTCCTTGTTTGTTGGGGCCCTAGCCTCTACGTATCTGATGGCAGATTTATCTCTCTTCTCTCTATTTATATTATCTCTATTCTCTATCTCTGTTCGTCGCTCGGACCCCGCGCCCACCCCGCGATTGTCCTGCCATGAAGATTTTGTCACCGTAGGATTACCCGGCTCACCGCTCGGCAAACCCTCGGATCACCCTGACAGTCCTGCCCTACCGCACGCCGCGCCCCTGCACGTCCGACGCCTCCGCACGCCGCCGTCGCCGCCTACCCTTGCGGTCGATGCCCCCTCCGACGTCGTCGCTTCGCGGCATAAGGATCCACCCCCCTCGCCCCTACGCCGCGCCGTCAGCTCATTTTGGTGTCATCCCTGTGTTAAGACTCGTGGACCAACTAGGAGTAGATCAGAGGGTATTCTTGCATTAACTTGAGATAAACAACAGCGTTCTTGAGTTACATTGAGAGAGACAGAGGGAGATAGAGAGAGAGACAGTCGGGGTTGGTGCTAGATCCGGCCATGGCGTCGATGACGGTGCTGAGGAGGTGGCGCCGACATGGTGTAGTGGATGCAGAAGTGATGTCGGTGGTCGAGGACGCCGGCATCGGGGCGCAGAGGTGGTATCAGTGAAGTGGTCGACGATGGAGGCGTGGTGCAGAAGGCGGCGGCACTTCCCGTCGCTCACAATGCTCCCTAGATCGGATTAGGGTTTGTCAGTGGGTTTAGGGGGCACGGCGAACTTTAGCGTACATGCCCCCACATCCCCCACTTCCTCTATATAGCACTGCGTGATGGGGGGCCCACCAACCGCATCTTGGTTGGGCCCCCGATCAGGGCGCGATCAAGGACTCCGACTCAGTTATTGGACGGAGTCGGACGAGATCAATCCTAACATTCTCCCCCTTAATCTCATCTTACTTACTTATTTCTTATATTCTTAACTCAACCCATTTCATTATAGATAAGTGTATAAAGCATGCCTCGTCATAACAGTTAATATCATTAGATTAACAGTCACAATACACCTTTCTATTTTGAAACAGCTTCTTAACTAGGCCCTTACTATCCAGGGATCATAGGCTTTCCCGTAAACCCATGTCGGCTAAGTGTTCTCTGAACACATTGGGTGGTAAGCCTTTTGTGAGCGGATCCGCAAGCATTTCCTTTGTTCTTACATGCTCAAGACCAATAGTATGGTCCTGAATTTTCTCTTTCACAACATAAAACTTTATGTCAATGTGTTTGGCAGCAGCACTTGACTTGTTGTTGTGAGCATAAAACACTGCTGGCTCATTATCACAGTACATCTTAAGTGGTCTTTGAATGTTGTCTACCACTTTCAACCCGGGTACAAATTTCTTTAACCATTTTACCTGCCCCGGGGCCTCATAACAAGCTACAAACTCAGCATACATTGTCGATGATGCAGTGACGGTTTGCTTGGAGCTTTTCCACGATATTGCTCCTTTTGTGAGAGTGAATACATAAACTGACATGGATTTTCTGTCATCTACGTATCCCGCAAAATCTGAATCTGAGTAGCCTTCTATCTCTAGAGAATCAGATCCTCTGTATGTCAACATGCGGTCTTTTGTGCCCTGCACATAGCGTAGAGCTTTTTTTACCATTCCCCAGTGTCCTCTTCCTGGATTATTCTGATATCTGCCAAGTATCCCGGTAACAAATGCTAAGTCAGGACGTGTACATACTTGAGTATACTGTAAGCTTCCGACAGCTGAAGTATATGGAACCGCTTTCATTTGATCGATCTCATAGTGGTCCCTGGGACATTGGAATTTCCTAAAACTATCGTCCTTGACTATAGGAGCAAGTGTTGGATTACTCGCATGCATAGTATATTTCTTTAGAATCTTTTCTAGGTATGCCTTCTGCGATAATCCTAATACCGCCTTTCTTCTATCTCGGAGAATTTCTATTCCTAATACAAATAAAGCTTCACCAAGATCTTTCATATCAAAATTTGAGGACAAGAACTTCTTCGTCTCCAATAGCAGATTAACATCACTACTAGCGAGTAAGATGTCATCCACATATAGGATTAGGAAAATTAATTTCCCATTCTTAAACTTTGCATAAACACAATTGTCCTCCTCACTTTCTTTAAATCCAAACTTTCTTATTGTTTCATCAAACTTCAAATACTACTGTCTAGAGGCTTATTTCAATCCATAAATGGATTTCTTCAGGCAGCATCCCATACGCTCTTTTCCTTCCATGATAAAATCTTTGGGTTGTGCCATGTAAATATTTTCATACAAATCCCGGTTAAGGACTGACATCTTTACATCCATCTAATGTAACTCTAAATCATAGTGTGCCACCAATGCTATTATGATTCTAAAAGAATCCTTGCATGAGACTGGAGAAAATGTCTCATTATAATCTATTCTTTCTCTTTGCGTGAAGCCCTTCGCCACGAGTCGTGCTTTATATCTTTCTACATTCCCACTGAAGTCACATTTTGTTTTGTAGATCCATTTACAGCCTACTGTCTTGGCTCCTTTAGAAATTTCTTCTAAGTCCCAAACTTTATTGGTACTCATTGATTTCATCTCATCTTGCATGACTTCAAGCCATTTTCACAAGTGAGCGCTTCTCATGGCTTCTTCAAATATGGTGGGATCACCTTCCATTTGAATTTCTTCGCTAACATAGACTTCGTAGTCTTTAGAGATAGCTGGTTTTCTTGTTCTTTGAGACCTCCTGAAGCCTTCATTAATTGGCACGTCTTCTACCTGGGGCTATTGTAGCTCTTCCTCATGTGCGACAACGGGTTCTTTAGGATCCTGAACGATAGGTTCCTCATTTTTATTCATTGTTGCCACAGGAGAACTAACAACAGGTGTTGTCACCGCAGTGTCATGAACTGTCAGTGCAGCAACAACAGGTATCGAGAAGAATAGTTCCTGAATCATCGGAGTAGGTGCATGCACCCTCTTCTCCTCAAAAGTAATTTCTCGTGCTACCATGCTCCCCCTGACCATCTCGTCCTCCAAGAAGACAGTGTGTCTCATTTTTACGAACTTCGTATGTCTATCAGGACAATAGAAGCGATAGCCTTTTGGATTATCTGGATAGCCAATAAAATGGCAACTGACTGTCTTGGGATCTAGCTTCCCAATGTTGGGTTAAATACTTTTGCCTCAGCCGGACAACCCCACACATCTAAATAATTTAATGTGGGTTTTCTTCCTATCCATAACTCATACGGTGTTTTTGGCACCGACTTGCTTGGTACTCGATTAAGAATGTGAGCGGCGGTTTTTAGTGCCTCCATCCACAAACTTATCGGTAAGGTGGAGTAGCTTATCATACTACTCACCATATCCATTAAGGTATGGTTGCGTCATTCAGCTACTCCGTTTTGCTGAGGCTCACCCGGTGTAGAGTACAGAGCGAGTATACCATTTTCCTGTAAGAACCTTGCAAATGGTCCAGGAACTTGACCATATGGGGTATGTCAACCGTAGTACTCCCCCCACGGTCGGATCTTACTATCTTAATCTTTAAATTGTGCTGATTTTCTACTTCAGCCTTGAATATCTTAAATTTATCCAATGCTTCCGATCGTTCTTTAATTGGATAAATATAGCCATAACACGAATAATCATCTGTAAATATTATGAATGAATCATAACCATCCACAGTCCTTATGGGGAATGGACCACAAATATCTATGTGTATTATTTCCAAAACCCCTGCACTTTATTTGGCTCCTTTCTTAATTTGTTTAACATACTTTCCCTTAATGCAATCAATGCAATATTCTGTATCTGAAAAATCTAAAGGATGCGGAATTTCCTCTTTGATTAATCCTTCAATTCCCCCCCCCCCCCCTCGAAATATGGCCTAAACGACGAAGCCATAATTTTGCTGATGTTTCGTTATCGCATCATTTGCGCTTGGTTTGTACATTCGTAGTCGAGGAAGACTCGTTCTTTTCTTCATTGCATACAACATTCACATTCTCATGCATAGATAACTTATAAAGGTTGTCTTGTCGGAAGGCAAAACCAGCACACTTATGATTAAACTTAATTAAATATTGTTCTTTGCCAAAATGGCAATCATATCCATCATCAGCTAAGCATGAGACTGAAATCAAATTCCAACTAAAAGAGGGTACATAGAGCATATTGTGCAAATGAAGTATGAAACTATTATTCAATTCTAATGGGAGTTCTCCTATCACTTCAACTTCAGCTTTGACGCCGTTGGCGACTCTAAGCCTTCTTTCTCCTCTTTGAAGGGTCCTCCTCGTACGGAATCCCTGTAAAGAATTAGCAACATGAATAGTTGCACCTAAATCAATCCACCAAGTAGATTTTGCATAACTTAAATACAAGGATTCATCTACGAATGTAATATGATCCTCACCTTTTCTATTCAGATGCTTCAGGAACTCCGGACAGTCCTTCTAGTAGTGTCCAATCCTTCTGCACCATCTGCATTGGTCCCTGCCCACTTACTCTTCATTGCCCTGTCTTGGATGGTGAACATTTTGTGGGGCCTTTTCATGTGACTTAGAAGAAGAGCCTCTTTCCCACTGAGGTTTCCCTTGTGGTTTATCATTCTTGTCAAGGTAGCTACTCTTCTTGTTTTGCTTCACATAGTTGACCGAATCACCATGTGAGCCCTTAAGTCTCTCTTCTTCTTGCACACACATGGCAATGAGCTTCTCAATATCCCACTTCTCTAGGTGTAAGTTGTAATTAACTTCAAAAGAATCATACTCTTTGGGCAAAGATGCAATTAACTAGGAACTCAGTTTGGAGCTCCATGTTCATAGGCTTGAGCTTGGTTGCCATGTTGCTCATCCTTGGTATGTGCTCTCTTATCCCTCCACCTTTGTATTTCTCATTGACTAAACTCTTAATAAGAGTACTTGCATAAGCCTTAATAGAGTAAATGAACAGACTCTCCACCTTCCTGAGATACTCAATGGCAGTGGTACTTTCTGGGATTACTCCCCGTATTGCCTCCACAATGGAGCTCTTAATCACCATCAAACACTTGCGGTTTGACTGATCCCATTTTGCCTTATTAAGGTCATACTTCATAATGATCGGTGCATGCTCACGTGTCCGAGCGGTGCACGCTGCATAGGTCTCGTTTTCTCCCCTCACCAAGTCCACAGGTTTAGTGGGACAGGGTGAGGTCAGTGCTAGATCAATCTCGGATAGCGCAAGTGCCATCTCAAGCTTCTCTCTCCATGAGCCATAGTTCCCTCTATTGAGGGGCTCGATGGACGAGATAAATGACATTGGGTTGTAACCTGAAAACAACAAATTTAAAAAAGATTGAGGACATTTAATAATAACACTTGCATGCTTTAATTTAACGTTGGTCAAAATTAAAACATACAATCTTTATTGCTACATTAATTCCACATCACCGTTGGGCAGAAATAGAACTAATGCATAGAAAAAACTCATGAATAAAATTATAATATTGCTATTATCAACTTTGGTCAGAAAAATAACAATATCATAATTAACTTGAATTACTCTTCCAATTAAATTATCCCATTGGTTCTAATTTAATTAGAAGATAAACATAATCATTGCAGTGGAAACGTAATAAAACCACTTTTTCAGAAGCAACTCATCTACTCTCTAAAATTTTTGTCACGTTGGTGCAGAAAGATAAGAGATTAAAACTAATCATATTTCAATGAAAAAGCCTCTGAAAAAGAATGAAACAAATTAAAAAAAATATAATGTTAGTGGAGCCCAGCTGGGGATTCACCCGTGGCCCATCTTGCGCGCAACACGCTCCCGCATCCCAGGCCACAACCTGGGTCTGGGCCGGGATTCCTTCCCCCGCCTGGACCCCTCTTGGGCCAAAACCCGGTCCGGCCGCCCCTGGCTGTCGATCGGGATCGGACGGCCGTCCGGCGTTTGCGCCGGATCAAAATCGGCGACGGCCGACTCCTCCTCCAAACCCTAGTTCATTTCTCTTCTCCCCCTTCTCTCAGCTCCTGTCCGAGCGGCGGCTGCCCGTGGCAGACCGGAAGAGGATAGCGGCGCCGTCGCAGGCCCCCTCGCCGGCGCGAGCATTCGCCCCGAGGGTGAGCGCGCCGCCGTCGAGCGGCCTTGCGTTGTTGCACTGCGCGCCCGCGCGTGGAGCGGCGGCGCGCTGGCGAGCCCTGTGGCTCGGGTTCTTCCCTCGCTGTGGCGGTGGAGCGCCGGCGAGCCGGCGCTTCGCGGTGGACTTCCCGCGCAGTGGTGGCCGGAGGTTATGGGCGCAGGTAGGTCCCGCTGGCCCATCATGTTCTAGGGTTAGGATTTGACTCTTCTTCGATCCGAGATCGAATCCCCTCCTTCTACTTTCTCTGGTTCTACCCCAAACCGATCTACACTCTAGATGGGGCGTCTGATACCATTGTTAAGACCCGTGGACCAACTAGGAGTAGATCAGAGGTTATTCTTGCATTAACTTGAGAGAGACAGAGGGAGATAGAGAGAGAGAGAGAGAGAGAGAGAGACTGTCGGGGTTGGTACTGGATCCAGCCATGGCATCGGTGACGGTGCTGAGGAGGCGGCGCCAATGTGGTGTAGTGGATGCAGAACTGATGCTGGTGGTCGAGGACGCCGGCGTCAGGGGCGCAGAGGTGGTGTCGGTGAAGTGGTCGACGATGGAGGTGCGGTGCAGAAGGCGGTGACGCTTCCCGTCGCTCACAGCGCTCCTTAGATTGGATTAGGGTTTGTCGGTGGGTTTAGTGTGCACGGCGAACTTTGGGCCCCCACCTCCTCTATATAGCGCTGCGCGACGGGGGGCCACCAACCACATCTCGGTTGGGCACCCCTGATCAGGGCACGATCAAGGACTCCGACTCGGTTGTTGTCGGACGAGATCAATCCTAACACTGCACGAAGCCCACGCTGCGCCGAAGCTTGCCTTGCACTGAGCCTTCTGAGTCTGATACCAGGATCGGCATATGTCTTCCTCGCCTCGCCGAACGGCGGCGGAATCGTCGACAACCGTAATTTTGACAGCCTCTATTCCTGCTGCTTGAATCGGCCTGCCGACGGCTAATAACCATTTGGAGGATGGGAACGTCGCCCTTGCAACGCTCGACGCCGACGGCCCACGTGCAACTTCAGGCAGGTCGCCTCTATCTGTTCGTCTCTGCTTAATTAAGTTACCTGCCGATGGAGGGGACTGTGTTCATGCACTCCTTTGAGAGGATGGAGCATGTCAATTGAGAAAGCACCGTGATCCTAACGAAGCCGTTTCTCGAAGTATGCAACCACATGCTGCCTGTGCTAGGTAAACTGGATATATGTTTTGCATTCCTGAAATATATTCGATGTGGTTATAGTAATGGTATTCTGATTCATGATTCATCGTGGAGAAATTTGGATCAACAATGTTTACTACTCCCTCCGTTTCAAATTGTAGGTCATTTTGGCAAATCAAGATATATAATTTTTGCTATGTACTTAGACATATATTTATATCTAGATATCTACCAAAAATTATGTATTTAAATTTACCAAAATGTCCTACAATTTGGAACGGAGGGAGTAGTCAAGATTGACATACAAGGCAGTATCACGGTAAGGGAAATTCATTCCACATCAGAGGTTTCATATGCATCTAATTGATGTGATAACACAAGCCATGCCAAGGAAAATTTCTTTTGCTTTAACAAATCGTCAAAGCAAATTCTGCTACTTTTGATTTATATCTGGTTCCTAGTGAAGTTTATAACGACACATTCTTGCTGTTCTTGAACAGAGGATGGAGACAAAATATGTATCTTTTCCTACAAAGTAGGAGCAGCTGCATGGCATGGTGAAAGTAGAAGTTAGCACAAAGACTGCCAAAAGTTCTAGCAGTTGTACCAATGATCTTCTCTGGCTTACAGGGTAACCCAGCAAAACTTGCATATTTTGAGGGGTTTTTTCAGCATTTATCAGGGTTGTAACTGCTTTGTGCATTTGTTTGTCAGAGCCATCAACTTCTTGCATTGGTTGCCCTGTTCCATAATTTAGTACAGACCTAAATTGGAAAATGTCACAAGCATCCACAAAATTGGTGCTCCGTTGAATCTTGATGATAGGTTTAAAGCTCAGGTTTGTGGTTGTAAATAGCAAATTGGATCCTGGTTAGCAGCAATTTATGTTCTTGGAGGAATTGGTCTATTAGGGGAAATCGGATCCTCTTCTGTTTTATTATATGCTTGCCCCCATTTAGATATCTGTGGGCGATGATGGCAGGTTTCTAACTTGTGAAGTTCTGCAGATGTCAGTCAACTGGTCCTGCCTTGTGCGATCCCCGGCCGTCCGGCGCCCTACCATCCTGCCAACTGCGAACGCAATCCGTCCACTAAATCAAGGGAATGGCTACCACTGAATCAAGGGAATGGCTACGCATCACTCGAGTGAATTTCTGCTGCACCTTCGATCGAATTTTGAACCAATCCAATCATGCCATGTAGCAGGATTGGGAAGAGAAATTGAGTGAAAACTGAATCAGATTTAGTCGATTTTAATAAAGAGAGACCAGTTTACCGTAATGACTACAAATCACTTGAGTGATTTATGTCTCTATCGTGGGTTATGATGGGCTGTCCGTGATGTAGACAAAACAGGAAGCCGATAGATCTAGCGGCAACATGTATATAATGTCGTGACGCTAGACGTCATTGGAACAACATTCTCTAGTTGTGCATCAGTCGAAATAACGCCTGATGGGGCCAGGTTATATGCAATAAGAATAAAAACAATTACAATACAACCCACAATAAGAATTATAGCCATATAAAACGATGGCGACAGGATAAATCAACGGACATAACAATAACAATTATGGACACTTAGAAAGATCGAGTGATGACACAACACAAAAAGCAATCAAGTGATGATTAGTAATTCTGCTTATTTAAACCTCTGATGTCGTCGTTGATATTATTGCCGGTTAAAGAGTTCGGATTTTAGATGAATATACTAGAAAATATGGGCGCGGCGTTGCCGCGCCATCTTTAAGATCGCCAGCGAAGTAACAATATAGAGGATGGAAGAGATGGAGTGTTATGTGTTCCAGAGTGGTCTCTTTCATTCCTTCTCCCGATGTGCGGTGTCCCAACATTCTGTCAATGGGAAGGAAAATTTCCCTACAGCGCTCAACCTTTAAAATCACCAAATATGTTTAAACCCCTACATATTTGGGTTTTATGGTTGCATATGAATATTTGGGCATGGAAAGGAGAAAAAGTATGTAGTTCTATTCATCAGATTTCAGTCAGAACAGTTCATATGCTTGCAGTGTCTGATTCCAAGTTATGCAGTCCGATGTTAACTGCCTGACACATAGAGAGCATTACAGTATTGCTTCCACATGTGATATCTCTTATTGGACCATAATTAAATATAATAGCAGCGTAAACTGCTTGGCTGTAAATTAATATTACCTAATGTAATATGTAAAGTAGTATATGCCTTCTTTTTTTTTGGCTCTTAGTTCCTCTTCCTCCTTTTAGCTTCGCTTATTCCTTTCTAGGTCTCTCACTGGTATATTCTACTGAATCTATTTGATTATCTTCAGTTGCTGTGAGCTTGAATACACCTCATAGCAGAGGATATACTGAGGATTTTAAAACATCAGTACTCTGAAACTATGTAAGAGTAATACTTGGTAAATCATTAGGTAACCACTGGCTACTGAATTAAAATTAAGACACAAACCTTACAAACTTATATCCATAATAAAATCGGAATGTGGTTGTGCATAGATATTTCTATGGATCTCAAGTGACAATCAGAAATAAGAACCAGAGCTAAATCCCTAAAGATATATTTTTTCCATTGTAACTAAGTAAGGTTAATTGCCATGGCCCGACCTGATAATAAGCGTTTTATCTTTTGAACAGAACAGTGCCCAGTTCGAACCTGATAAATTAAAATTATGAGTAGCATTTCCTTGGAAATAAACAGACTATATTAATATAAACATGGACCTATATCATCAGTGTTTCCTTTTGCTGAGAATACAGTAAATAGAAAGATTCGTATCCATTCATAACATTGGTAAAAACAGATATGCTCACCCAGAGACAATTATTTGGAGGAACATTAACATAATCAACTACATAACAATTGCCTGTAGCTGGTAGGTGAACGGTGAGATGGCTCACAATAGTGCCCACGTAATCCACTGGGTTGGTTTCCTGAAAATTAAATATAAAAAAGACAATTAACAGATATAAAGGGCTGTTTGTGGTGATCATGCACTTGCAGCTTGAGTTTATCGCTCTCCAGAATTCATCACTGGGGCAAGGTTCCTTGTTGAGCAGTTCCTCTATATCACAATGTCTAATGTCAGATTGAATCTACAAATTAACAGATTAGAGATAATTCATCATCCATGTTAGAAACCTACTGGTGTGTGGCGCATTTCATCGAACGCATTTTGCTTGTGACCATAATGCATTTGCAAAATAAAAAGGGCTGAGCAGGAAAGGATAAATCTGATTATACACTGCTAAATTAACCTCTCTACAAGAGTAGGATGCGCGACGTCCCCTGAAGTGGCTGCGTTACAGCAGACCGCGCTTCCACGGTCCCCGTCGTCAAACGGCTGCAGCGCGTCGGAGTGGCCATCCTTGGCAAGTAGGTGGACCGGCGCTTCCTACATAGGCAGTAAAGCTGGTCCGCGAGTGCGAGTAGCGCGACGGAGGCGGCAAGCGCGTTTGCTTAGGAGAACAAGGAGGTGGCAGGCGTCTGCTACTCTGCTGCAGCGTGTTAGGGACTTTGGGCATTTCGTCGAGCAGATGGTCGACGCACGCCGCTTCGGTGGCACACAGGTACTTGCAAGCTCGTGGAGAAGGCCATTGGCTGGACTTCTGCGCGGCTGTGAGATGCCTGGGAGAGGGGAAGCACTGCTGTTCCCTCCTAATGCCACCATGGTTGGCTGCATGCCTCCCCGTCCTGTGGCAGCACAGCCTGATGCTGCGCGCATGCCATGCAGCTGCAGCCAGCGGTTTCCAACCTCAGCGGTAGTGCCAGTGGAGGGCGATCCGACTTCGGGCACAGCCGCATGTAGCCATGGGGGCACTTTCTCGCAGCGGATCGGCGAGGGATGCGGTGGAGGCAGCGGAGCGCGCTAAGGGAACGAGCAGGTTCTTGGCTCTCTTGCGCCACGGTCTCTTCCACTTGCAGCTGTCGTCGGCGGCGGATGGAGCAGATGGAGGTGGGCGCGCGAGGATTGCTGGACGGACGCCGGGGCAGATGAATGGTCGCGCCGCCGGCCGCTCGCGGCGCAAGAAATCGCAAGATGATGACGCCGCAAGAAGGGTCGAGAAGATAGAAGGTCGAGCGAACGCTCGCACCTGCGTCCAGGTTCTCATCGCTAGATGTGAGATCGGACGGTAGAGAGTTTGAGGCGATATCATAGGACAAAATGCCCAATCATAGCTTGATTTTCCGTCCAGGATTCGTCTGAAGAAGATCAGACGTCAGCCGCACTAATTTTTCGCTGTGCCGATATTGGCGTATTTGCTATTCGTTTACATTAGCGGGATGTGCAAGGATCGATTGGATGGGGACCGCTTTCCAATGCGATGTTTTTGCCGTAGCTGGCTGCACACACCGTTGTGGTCTAATGTTGAAAGCATGCTGTACTAGATCGGTGGGCATTTTGTCACTACGTATTAAGGATTAACTATGAATGCCAGTCGAACTCATCACTGCTGGTTCCTATTATAATCGGATGGTGATAACCGGTGGTGATTGTCGGTGTTTTACTGTCAAATCTACCGAGGGATACCCCCGGTGTGGTAGGTTGTAGGCATGGTGTCGTCAAGATCAGAAACTCGAAGGTGCAAGGAACACGAAACTTTAGACAGGTTTAGACCGCAATATGCGTAATACCCTACATCCTATGTGGTGATTTATATTGCTTTAGGTGTAGATTGATATGATTGTCCTTAGAGCGGGTCCCTGCCTGCCCTTATATACTCTGAGGGATAGGGTTATATGGTATCCTAGCCCGGTATTAGCTTAGGAGTCGTACCTGAATACTACTTGGGTAATTTCTTTCTGTACCGATTAGTCCTACTTGGATACTTCTATACCTTATGAGTAGTCCCGTTGCCTCGGGTCTGACAGTGATGGAGCGTTTAGGATGTACTATTTTGTAGTATCGAATGATCACCCGTGAGCTTCTTTATAAAAACATGAATAACTAAGATAATTACTTGACCAACTAATATGTTCATAGAAAATTTAAATCTCTATATTTATCTTACCTCTATCTCTTCTCCATCTCTACTACTAAATCTCAAAGTAGTGTGGTTATAGGATTCACAAAAAAAGTTGTATCATACTATTTTGGTATCAGTTTAAATGTTAAGGTCGGGAGTACTAATTTCTCAACATATCGGGTAGTCTTTAGATCCACCTGCAACTTATCCAATCTTTTTTCACTCGTAACTATTAGGTGAGGCCATATTCTAAAGAACAATGTAGTTGTAACTATTTTCTCCTATATGATATCTATTGCTAACAAAATAAATATAAAGATGTGTAGGAATATACGATTGAATGCACAATATTTGGTTTATGAGATCTGTAAACCTCCGATGTCTTTGCGGATATCGTAGTTTTGTTGAAGAGTTTGGTTAGGCCATAGTTGAAGATATCTTTACCTGGTCATTGTATTAAATTTATAAATGTAAAGTTAACATCTTACAACCATATCAATCACTACTTCCCAAACCGCAGGTCTCCATGAGCGTTGACTCTTGCCGTCCTCCTCCTCGCTCGTTTATAGGATGTCATCTTAAACCTTTTTGTTTCGTTGTTGATATTATTATCGGTCGGTCAGGCACGCTTATTTTTGGCCTCGCTGCTATTGGCTATACGCGGACATGACCTGGGATGTGTAACGATCGATCGTATAGGGTTTGTTTTGTAATGAGATATTGTTGTCATCCTGCTAGGCTTCTAAATGCACCGTTGTGATACGATGATGTCCAAGACATGCACTGAATCTCTGGCCATATTTTAAATATGTGATTCTCGGCGCCATATTAAGTGTTAATTATATGAAGAGCTTTTTTATAAAAAACATGAATGACCAATCTAATTAATTGATCGATTAATATATTCATAAAACAGTTGAATCTGTATCTTTATCTCGACCTCTCCAGCTCTTCTCCATCTCTATCTATTTCCCCACCGCTCATTGTCGCCAATCCCATAGTTCAGTCGTCCAGCTTCCGCCTATTACCGAAGACCGAGATGAGTTCACATCATCTGTGAACTATGGTGGGATCATTGAGTGCGTGGGCACAATGATTCAACAGCCAACGACAACCACTAACCCATGCAGGACCTGTGATTCTGTGATTTGTTTTTATGACTTGTTAATGTATAGCCCATACATATCAAATATAAATGTTTTCTCAAGTAATTTGTGAAGTAAGTTTTTTATGAACTTGAGAAGTAATTCTTTTGCTAAGTGATTTGTGTCAAATACGCAAATGGGTAGTTCTTTTTTGAGATGGAGTTAGTTCTTTTTTGTTAAATCATTGCTGCACTATAATTTGTTACATGTGCTTAACACAACCAACGGCTGTTGAGACCCGATAGGCACGGGCGGGGGCGTGATATTTCGCCCACAGGGTGTTTGGAAGATGGGCGTAACGAGGTGTCGCGGTGTTGTATTGTGTTGAGAATATGCAATGCATACTTGTTAGAATTTTTTTAAGACTTTGGAGATGGCAACAAGCTAGAGTTGACATGCGCTTCATAGTAAAATAAGGAAAACTGTAGGACTAGATATTTGCTTGTAGGATAAATATGAGAGAAAATTCCACGGATCAAGAAGAGTGTAGAAGGTGAAATGGCAACACCACATGAAGAATGGCACTATAATTGGGATGTCCTCAACCCCAAACCATACCATGGCATAGAGTGGCATATGAGCCATATGTGAGGAGATGATATGATAGCCATGTAGTGCAATGGTGACAAGGTACGATACCCACATAAAAAGTATAATTGTTCTTGTGTTGTATACCCGATACTAATGTGACTATAGACCCTTCACAAGATAAAGTACTATTCTAATGACCAAATCATAGCCTTAGTATGGGATAAGATCCACATTTGTATTATACAGTAGCACCGGTGCTCAGAAAATAGAAAACTATTTGATCATAGACTAGGATAGAATAGTGATGTGAAATGAGGTCGAGCTACACTATAAGCTCTCTATAGGCATATTACTCAAATCAGACACACAAAGCCCATGATGCGGGCTTATAACTCCCAGTTTTCTGACATGAATTTTACAACAATATCACTCAAATGAAGACTATGAAACTAATCATAATGGATAAGCTCTCTATAGGCATATTACTCAAATCAGACACACAAAGCCCGTGATGCGCGCTTATAACTCCTAGTTTTTTGACATGAATTTTACAACAATATTACTCAAATGAAGACTATGAAACCAATCACAATGGATAAGCTTAAGAAGGAATAAACTTGAATCACAAAATAAATATTAAGCATCCAAAAAATCATCACCAAATTACATTGAGAGCCTAGTTGTCTCTAACAGATGAATTACTATTCCCCAATAATAGCGTAAAATGTTTTTTTGCCAGTTTTTGTATCTCAAAAATCACAACAAGTGCATAGAAGTTTTCATAGTAAATACACCAGGACTGAAAAGTTGACGTATGTCATAGAGGAACTGCTCATTTGCATAAAGTGGTTTCACTTCAGTTGCTTCACATAAAACATGGAAATGGAAGATATTTAAGTATAGCATGTAAACCAAAAAATTAGAAGTACTCAAGGTCATTCAACATCTCTTGGGGCCCGTTTAGCTCTTAGGAATTAGCCCGAATCTAAATCAATTTCTAGGCGAGCCCGTTTGGCTGCCCTCATGAATTGGAAAGGGAGATTCATGACCTTTCGGAGCCTGGAGTGCTAGCTCGTGACAAATTCACGGCAAGATAAACGGAAATCATTTCCATCTTGGGTCATCCGCAATTTGCCTCCTCTCGAGTCATCCCCGAGCGCCTCACTCAAGCTCCATGGTGACTATGGCTTTCTAGTGCTAGTCTGCCGCCGCCGCTGGATCTCCTCCTCTGCCGTGTCGCCCTCTTCTCCATCGGATTTCATCCCCCGCTGGATCGCCTTCTTCGTCGAATTACCTTCTCCTCCGTCGAATGTGCTCAAGCCTACACCAAGCCGGCTCACTGCAGCTACACCTCGACCTACTTCTCTTCTCTTCTATACCCCTACAATCTCTATCTCTACCCCTATAAATCCACCAGATTTTTCTTTCTTAGGTCCACCCCATTCAATAACCCCACTGAGATGTCATTCCTCCATCCACTCCATTTCATACACCCAATAAAACAACTTCATCAAAATCAAGCGTCCAGATCGATTCTCAGATCTTCTCTCTCTTCCTCACTCAAATCCAACAACTGCTGTTATTTGGATCATCCCACCGCTTCGTCCGCCGGCTCATCCCTCGCGCCCGCAGGTCCGCACACCCAGCGGCCAGCGGCCAGCACACGCGCCCATGTCCCCGACTCCTCGACTCCTCGCTCCTCGCCCGTCCACCCATTTCTCTCTCGTCCTCTCCCTCCCTCTCCTCTCCTGTCGCCCCCTCTCTCCCCTCCAAATCCGGCGGCTGGCGAGGCGAGAGCACAGCAGGCGGGGGCCGGTTCCGGCGGCCGGCGGCGTTGCTAGAACACGGCCGCCGGCGCGCAGATCTGCCTCGGGGCGGGCCCGCTGGCGGCACGACGATGAGCACAGGCCCCGCGGCGACGGCTGGCGGGGGGCTCGACTCTACGGTGCAGCGCGGCCGACGAGGGGGCCGAAGCCGTGGGCATGCGCGGCAGGACTCACCTCGCTCAACTCGACTGGCAACTGTGGAGATGGTGTCGTGGACGACGACCCCACGCAGAGAAGGGAAGAGTGGAGAGCGGCGGCGACGAATCGTCTCCGCAGCCCGCGGCCCCGCCGTCCCATGCATCCCTGCAACTTCGCGTCCGCAGGTCCGCAGCCCCTCCGTCCCCTCTCTGCAACCGCGCTATGGCGCTTCTTCGCGCAATCCGCGGCCCGGCATCCCGCCGCGAGCAAGTGCTGCTGCGAGGGTCTGCGACCCAGGCTATGAAAGTTTGGCTTCAACTTCCCTCCGTTCTGTTGTCCTGTTATCGTGTTAGATAAAAACAGAATCCCTTTGCTGCTGTGTTTCTTGCGTGTGCTCATTTTGCAATTCACAGAAGTAGTTGATTAATTTTGATGCTGGCTGTGAGAAACAAAAGGCTGCTACTGCAGGCGTGATTAGTTCTTCCTGTTAGCATGGATTTGTGCCCTTTGAAACTCACTTCAGTGATATGATCTACGCTTCATATTATTTTTTTTTAAGGAAAGCTTCATATTGTTTTCCTTACAGTGAATGTGGGATTGAGAGGCATTGAGGCACACACACAACCTATCTGACAGCAGACCCTGGTAGCTAATTGGTAAGGTAATGTACGTCCATCAGACTATGTAATTCCACTTTAGGCCAACATATTAGATGGCGTGGTATAATTTTTGGTACAAGAGACTGGAGAGTGGAGACCCATCGAGTGCACGGGTGTGCCCATTGCTCAAAATTACCTGAAGAAGTCTTTTTTACTTAATGCAGACAGTGAGACTCTTCTATATAAATATATTTTGGTTAATCTAAATTCTCTACTTAAAAATCTTGACTTGGGAGACAGCCTGGTATACATTGCATGCATTAACTGACAATATTATCAATGAGTTCAGCCCAATCTGAAATTGTAGTGCCATAGTGGTCATAGATTAGTAAGCTAAATATGC
This sequence comes from Panicum miliaceum, assembly GCA_032594955.1. Classification (NCBI taxonomy): domain Eukaryota; kingdom Viridiplantae; phylum Streptophyta; class Magnoliopsida; order Poales; family Poaceae; genus Panicum; species Panicum miliaceum. The sequence continues at coordinate 15,370,101 of CM064059.1, forward strand.
TCCGTGATCTTCTAATTAGCTGTTTGAGTATGCTAAATTTTCTCACATTAGATATGAAAGGACCAACAATATTCATGAATAGAAGGGCAAAAGTCGTCATCACTTACATCGCTATCACTCATACCTTTGGCCATAAGGCAAATATGCGATGAGCTTGATGAAGGCAAGAAGGTACGTGGCTTGTAGCGGATTTCTTCATCACTTGAGCTTGTCATATCAAATGCACCCTTTGCAATGCTAGTGAAAGCCTTTTTCTTGCCTTTCTTTCTTTCTTCTTTTGCTTGCATCTTGCTTTCATGAGAGGACAATATTCAATGTAGTGCCCCTTTTCACCACAACCAAGACATTCCTTTTTCTTGTTCTTCTTTCTTTGGTTGTAGCTCACTAATTGTTAAATGGTAGTAGGGATACCTTTTGAGTTGACCTTCTTGAGTAGCTTGTTGACTCCTTTCACAAGTTGCTTGATTTCTTCACTATCATCCGAGGAGCTACAACTTGCTTGATCATCATCTTCCTCTTCTTCATCATCACCACTTTCATATTCACTTCTTCAAGCTTCACTTGAGCTTGAACTTGAGCTTGATTCTTGCTCTTGAGCTTTCTTGTTTGATGTGAAAGATTCTTATTTATCTGTAATCTTCTTCTCCTTTTCTTCTTTGCTTGATGTACCAATATCTTGGTTTGAAGGAGAAGGTCCTTTGTCAATCTTCATAGATAGCTCATGAGCAATGATCTTGCTTAATACTTGAGTTGGCTTCATCTTTCTCAAGTTCTCAAACAAGTAGAAGTATGTGACGATGGAGGAGTATCGATCCTTGGGAAGTACTTGGATGATCTTTCTTGATATGTCTTCATCACTCAACTTGGTCAAACCTATTTCATTTAGCTCATTGACAATAACATTTAAATGTGAGTACATGCTATTAGCTAATTCATTAGGCATCATTTTAGAAGAATTAAAAGCTTCTTTGACCAAGAGAGACTATTGCTCCCTAACATCTTTTATGTCTTTGTGGAGCTCCTCAAGCGTGTTCCATATTGACGTTTGAACATGTCAATGCTAAGAGATTCTAGAAGAGAATTCTGAGCAATAGCATTGAAGTGTATCTCTTTTTCATCAGCCTTGGTGGGGTTGTTTGGCCGGGTAAGAGGTTTCATTCCTTCATTCGTCACTCTCCAAACACATAAACCTTTTGCTTCTAAAAAGCATGACATGCGAACATGCCAATAGGGATAGTTTGTGCCGTCAAAGTGTGGAGACCTACCGAGATCACTCCTAACCTCTTCGGATGTCATTTTGCTCGATGATGGTGAAGCCAAAGGTCAAAAAATGAGCCACCAGCTCTGATACCAATTGAAAAGACTGTGACACCTTAAGAGGGGGGGGTGAATTAGGTGTTCCAAAAACTAAGGCTCCAAGCATATATAAAAACGTATTCCAAAATCTATGTAGTTGTGCACTAGGTTTTTCTATGTGTTGCTATCTCTACCGTACAAAAATTTTGCACCCTATGTTCCAATCCTATAAGCTACACAAGGCAATTCTAGGAAAGGTAAATGCGGAATGTAAGTGCAAAGTAAGTCCGGAAGTAAAGGGGTAGAGAATGCAAACTCCTGGCGTGGCGACACTGCGATTTTTACCGAGGTATCGGAAAGCAACGCTTTCCACTAGTCCTCGTTGTTGGAGCCCCTCTCAAGGGAATGCCCACGCAAGGGCATAAACTTCCCGGTCGAGTAACTCCGTGGATAGCTGACGAGCCTTCCCCACGCGCAAGTGGGTCTCTGCCTAGCCTCTCTCGGATGCTCCCCGCCGTCTTCACTAGGTAGGGCTTCGGCAAAACACCGAGGGCCTCTCCTCCCTCTCACAACTACTGGTGGCCACTCCACAAATGCGGTTGGAGGGTCTCGCAAGACTTACAAGCCCCGGATTTACAACTCTTGGTGCGCGCAAGCACCGATACAAAGGAGGTGTGCAAACCTCGCCTAACTCTAGGCTAATCCCTAAAGCAATGCGCTAATAGGCCTAAACTAGCACTAATCAAGCCCTAAGACTTTTGCTAATTGCCTTAATCTTCTCTTGAGCACTTTGGTGGATTGAGCACTAAGAAATGTGTAGAACACAAGCCAATACCTTCACTGAGCTCAAAACACCCTCCAAATGGCCAGGCAATGGGGTATATGTAGCCCTAACCAAAGGAACTAACCGTTGCAACACACAGCTGCAATTCTGCGTGTGACCGACTTATTCAGTCATGCATAGGTGGTGCCACTGAATGAATCGGTGAGGCACACGTCGACTAGTCGTTGGCCCGTAGACTTGCGGGCCCCTCTGCACATCACTGATTGATTCGGTGATGGCTTCTTGGCTTGACCGAATGATACTGTCAAACCAGAGCAGTCTTCCTTCATCCCAGGCTCACCGACTAATTCGGTGAGGTCTTTATGGCCATGACTGAATGAATTGGTCATCCCTCAGACACTCTCCATCTTCGCAACATCATAGACTAATTCGGTGCTCCCTTTGAGAAAGTGCATCTAGGCCCTCTTGTGGGTTTTGGTGGTTGAATGACAACACAATTAAAGAACTAATGAGTTTGATGAGCTTTGGATAGATATCATTGCAAATAAGCGTACCAAAGTTATAATATCTCAAATTGAAGAAAGGGCAAGCAAATTGAAAAGGCAAAAGAGATATAGTTTGCAAGGGCTATTATATGGTCTGAATGATGGCTTGCTTATGTGAATAAGTAAAGATTGATAATGCATTGGTATATTGATCAAGAAGGAAGAAATGTGATCAAGAGCTTAACATTTAAATAGAAGTGAAGATTCTTGGTTGCTTAATCACAAAGTTGGTATGTGGATTAATTTGTTGAACAAATGAAATTCAGTGAGTATAATGCATTGATATTTTGATCAAGAAGGAAGAAATGCGATCAAGAGCTTAATATTTTAATAGAAGCGAAGATTCTTGGTTACTTGATCATAAAGTTGGTATATGGATCAATTTGTTGAAGAAACAGATTTCAATGAGTATATATTGTGGTGCAAGGCGACATGTGATTTAAGATGCTGTTGACGGTCCTTAAGTGCGAAATCTGACCGTCAACTATACTCACAAGTAAAGGAAAACCATACCTCTTACTCGCATATTTGTATCACTAACCTAGTTCCATAGTAAACTCTATAGCTTATTCATATCGTCCTGATTATGTACCTAGTAAACTCTTTTACTCATGCCATCCTACGGGAAAATATAAATAACGATACCCGAATACTCTCTGGGTGAAATGCTACAATGGTATATCCATGCGCTTGCGGATCCATTCTGTAATCGTAAAGACATATCACCACGACATTTCTGGCGCCATTGCCTGGGACTAACAATCCTAGCGATGACGCTATGAAATGTCAACAATGGCAAGATGGTTAAGGGTTATTAAGAACGTGGCTACAAGGTACTAAGCGAGGGAGAAGGGCGAGCAAAGGGCTTGGCACCGATGAAGCAAGTTAGTGCTAGCATTTATGGACCAATCAAGGCCATGGATAGTCACAAGTTACCAAGCATCAATCATTGTTGAATCATATGGATTTAGGTGTCTTAAGGATGTCAAGTTGATTATTGATCATATATGATGAAGAACCTCAAGACACTAGCTCAAGAAGGATAATTGTGGCAGAACCACCTGAATTAATCCGGCTCAAGTGTATTAACCATCACCATTAGGGCAATCTCGGTTAACCTTACACTTTAAACGGAGTAATCCACTGGTCCGTCGGGTATAACCTCCCGATACAACCACGGTAAAGCGGATCGAGTGCCATACATACAAATGCTCACGCGACGATGAGCCCAGAGAATACCACATTCCAGCAAATATTACAACATTATCATAAGTGAATATTACAAACCAAGTTTGAGTTTAGAAACCAAGTACTTCAGTGATCATAACTAAGAAGTTCTTCAGAGTTTAAGTTGCAGCGGAAAATAAAACAACGGAAGCTACTCGACGATACAGGATGTCTCGATGAAGCCCGTACGAGACATCACTCGGCATTATCTCCGTTGGACGGGGGCGCATCCCATTCCACCGACCAACCAGGGGGAAGAGTGCAGGGCCAAGTCAAGCTAGCAATCATATCTTCGAAGGTCTCACCTGAAAATGAGCCACAAGCAAGGCTGAGTATACTAATACTCAGCAAGACTTACCCGTGTAGTGGAATGTATTCCACCGACTCTAGACATGCAAGGCTTTTTGGCTCAGGGGTTTGTTTTGCCGAAAAGCATCTACAAGTGGGTCCTTACTTTCAACTTTTAGCTCAAGATTCTAGTTTCATTAACCATTCTAGATAAGCAGCTATCCAATAGCATTCATGGTGAAGCATTAAATTTCATCCAACAAGTTTATTCATCATCATTGTTCCTCTTCTTACTCTGTGGGTAAAGGGGGTTAAGCAGTCTCAATAGCCGTGAGAAACGGACGATTCGAATCGAATTTCTTAACCTTGCAAGGGAAACCCAAACACACGTCACGTGGTTACTCCCTAGAGTCACACGTGCAACTTTTCCCCTTTCTTTCCGGGTCGTGGATCGGGGCTACCCTCCGAGAGTACAAGAGCCCCACGCCACGGTTCGGCGCCGGGTCGTGACCACTCTCTGCACTCGCCATATGCACATGGGACCGAAGTTCAAAGGGTAGGATGCCGTCCCCTTGCCGGGCCAATCAGGTACTTAAGCTTACCGATTCCCATAATCTCGGCATGTGTTTAGTACGTTCAAAGACTTAACCATCACTACCACACACTGCGGCCTTAGCATTTTTCACTAGACAGACGGGCCTCAATCATAACCATCGTTCCATAGCCCGTCCGTGTCCTTATGATTGCAGCGTGTAGTAAACATTCAACTCCTATTTTCTCGCGAGTGACAGGAAATCACTCGGCTTTTACCGGAGTCCTATTAGCACAGCATTCTATCGATCCTTACGTCTAGTTTTCAAGCATAGGTTCCTAACATCATGCAACTAAGTTTTCATTCAACTCCTATAAACCTAATGCACAAGCAAAGAGTAATGAGTTGCATAATTTAGGAAAGAAATGGGTTATGCTCCGGGGCTTGCCTTCTTGCGAAAAGTTAGTCCGGGGATCGTCTGAATGTTGACCCGGGTCTTCAACTGCTTCAGTTAAATTCGCCTGGGCTTCTTGCTGCTCACTCTCGGACTCGGGCACCAGCTCGTAAGTTCCGTCGGCGAGAGTAGTCGTTTCTACATGAATGCACAAGTTTAAGTAGTGGTGATGGTACACGACATGATTTGAGTGTAACTTTTACAGTGGGTAGTTTCTGGTCATGAAACTTTGGATTTAGGCTCATCAGTGAAATATATGCTTACTGTAAAATTTTCAGACGATTTCATGCAGTAGATTAATTATGAAAAATATATTACATGGTTGCTGCTAGATCCTTGTTCTTTTTGTTCAGAACAAATGGTGCAACAACTGAGTCTAAGATTTTTACAGGGCTTTCATTTAATCATGCAGGAGCTACTGTAATTTTTATAGGATTTATTATGCAGTTTTCAGAGCATAGAAAATAGGACATCACACAACTAGGTTATTTAAGGATTTATTTTTACAGGATCCTACACAGGGTTTTTGTCCATGAAACTTTTTACACAGCAACCTCTACCACTGAGTATCTTCTAGTAAAAATTGGAGAATTTTCCAAGCTAAGATACTATTTTCTTAAATTAATGTATGTTATTAGCACATAAATCAAATAAATAGGTTCCTGTGAGATAAAAAGTCTCCCAATTTTTCTCTGGCATCTAGGTACCATTACACCAGTATAGAAAAAGTTTCATTAGGTGATTCATAACCTAACTGCAGGGATAAAAATATTTATCCACTTATGGTATGAAACTAAGTTTGATAAACAGTGTAGACAGAGATGGAGTTTGGACCTGATCTTTTTATACAGTCCTAAACATCAAGCAACTAACTCACTGCCCAAAATTTAGGGTCAGCATTGATCTACAACAGTGGGTACAAAAGAAGTCCATTAAAACTTACTTTTAATGTAGAGCAAGATATATTGAGAATCTGAGAAACTTTTTGTAACAAAAGTTGTAGAGTTTCTTCTAAGGATTCCAGAACAGTTTAGTTTGCATTTTTCTGAATTTTCTACGAATTTATACGAATTTTACAAGTTCACTGAATTTGAATCTAGATTTGAAACTTTCTTTTACAACTGGGTCCTTGAATCTTACGTGCAGACCCCTCTAAAGATTTAAATTCTTGCAATTGGGTCCTCGGGCGGCTTGGGTACGGTGGCCGGCCAAAATTCCGGCGAGGGGCTCACGGCGGCGAGGGGTGAGGGTCGGGGAAGGTTCAGGGGTGCGAGGGCTACCTCGTGGGGGTCTTGTTCGGGTGGGGGACGGCCGGGAATAGCTCGCCGGCGTTGGAGCAGAGGCGGCGGTGGCGGCACGCGTCGACGGCGGTGCTCCGGCGGGCTTGGGGCGGCCTGGTCCGGACGGGAAGCTTCAGTGGCGCGTGGGGAAGCTGCTCGGGTGCTTGGCTTGGGCGGAGGAGGTCGGAGTCGAGCTGTCCACAGTGAGCAGGGGCGGCGGCGGCGGTGACAGCGCGGGCGGTGGCGCTCCGGTGGTTCTGGGCGGCGTTGGGCGGGTCGGCGAGCTTCAGTGGGATGATGTAGTGGTGGCTGGCGCTTCAATTTGGGCAGGGGGCGGCTGTGGGGGGGCTGTCCACGAGCGGCGGAGCTCGGCGGCGGTAATGGCGGCGGCGAGCTGCTCTGACTGCTGTGGCTCGCGCGGGCGGCCGGGGGCGCGGCTTTTGTAGGGGCAGGAGGGGGTGGGGGTGCCTGGGCGACGCGCGGGGGCGGAGACACGGCGAGGGCATGCCACTGGCCACGGCGGGCGGCAGCAGGACGCCGGCGCGGCGTGCGGCGGGCGGGAGCGAGCGACTGGCGGCCGGGGATTTGGCGTGGGCGCGAGATAGCGCGGCGCGTGGATTGGGGAAGCAGCTGCAGCAGCGGCTCAGGCGGGAGGCAGGTGCAGCGACGGGCGGGGCGCGGGGGTCGGGACGGCACGGCGCGACGCGGCGCTTGGGCGCGGCGGGCGGCGAGGCGGGGCACGGCACGGCGTGCGCACGCGCGGGCGCGGACTGGGCAGCGCGGCGGTAGGGGGGGGCAAAGCCGTGCGTGGGGAAGAGGCGCGGCGGCCACTGGCCTGGCGGCTCACGCCGGTCAGACATCGCCGGCGACGTGGCGTGCGCTGTCGGGCGGGGAGGGGAGAGAGAGGGAGGAGCGAGGGGCCTAAACGCGAGAATTTGAAAAGTTTCAGGGGGCTGGGTGCAAACAGGGCGTTTTCTCCTCTTTCTAATTTGAATTTCAAAAACTTTTGAACATGAAAGTTGTTTAGAATAAAAAGTTCTACAAGTTTGGTTTCAGGCAACATCTCATTTGGCTTATGGTTTGAAAGTTAATTTAAAAATTCAAAAGTATCCAAATGTGCCCAATTTCAATTTGAATTTCAACTTAACTTGTTCTAATTCTTTTCACCCTTTTATTAGTTGGTTAAGCATAGGGTTAGGCTAATGATATTGATTTAGAAATGTAAATTATCAGGGTTGTCACAATAATGCTCAAGAAAGAGGCAAAGGAAATGTTTGCAAACCCTCAAAGTGTGATATTGAAGAAAATTGGCATGATGAACGTATACAAGCTCAAGAGGTTTATATTGTGTTCATTATTTGTTCTTGAGTATAGGTAATGCCGTACTATCAAGAGGGATGCGACGTTGATAGCTTTGCTTATGTCTCGGTGCTCAAACCTAACCTTTCAAGTGCTAATATGAGAGAAACACTTGTCACAACACATGCACCTGATGGTCTTGGAGATTGATTTCAGTTGGAATGTGTAGTTCTCTGAATAAGCTTTCCACAGAGTCCAAGATCATCGAACTCGGAGTCCGGAGTAAAAAGTTATGGTGTTTTCTCTTAGGTCACCTAAGCTGTCTAGGGGACCTGCGCAGATTCCGGAGATTTTTGCGTAGACTCCGAAGGTTTCGAAGATTTCGGAGAATTTTGCGGAGATTCTGAAGATTTCTGAGAAAAGAGCAATGCTAACTTTGTTCGGAGATTCCGGACATTCTTGCGGAGTCTCTGGACCTGTTTTGAACCTAACGGCTAGTTTTTGGGTCCGGAGTCTCCGGAAATTTTCCGGAGATTTCGGAACTTAACAGCCCAACAGCTAGTTTGTGAGGGATGGGTATTTATACCCCTCACCCTCTCCCATTTGTGGCTGCTGATTCCTCACACGAAATAGACATATACACAGCCCTAAGAAGTTCTCCCGACTCTAGGTTTGCAAGAGATTTGAGAAGAGAAGTGAGTTAGGGTTGAGAGAGAGATGTGGAAGGAAGATTAAGTGAAAGTGAACAAATCCATTCTTGAGCACCCAAGTTCATAGCGAGAAATCTTCGTGGCATTTGTTACTCTTGGAGGTCAAGCCTCCTAGACGGCTAGGCGTCGCCCAGTGAGCACCCAAGCTTGTAGTGTGCTGCGGGAAGTTTGTTAAGGCTTCAATTTTGCCTCCGCAAGGGAAGAAATCAAGAAGTGAAATGGAGAAAGGGTTGAGCGCGATCCGGTTTCTTTGGAAGCACCCAACGGAGATGTAGGAACCCGTGAAGGGATCCAAACTTCGGTGGGTTGAACGCGACCCGGTTTCTTTGGAAGCATCCAACGGAGATGTAGGAACCCGTGAAGGGATCCGAACTTCGGTAAGCAAATCCTTGTGTCAGTTATTCTTGATTTGTTTATTTCACTACTTGTTGCTTATGCTAGCTCCTTTCTAGGTTCTTCTCGATCTACATTTTGAGAAGGTTTGAGCTGCAAGTATCTAGTGAAATAGTTTGAATCAACACAACAGTGTATGGTAATTCATTGATCTACTTTTGGTTGTGGTTTTCATAGGCGTGTTGTGTAGTTTGTGCTATTTTCGGAGACTGATGATTTTCTCCGGAAACTCCGGAAGTTGCGGAGATTCCGGAGAAATCTCTGAAGATTCCATAAGTTACTAATTCCACTGCAAGTTTCTGTGTAAAATTTTAGAACCGCCTATTCACCCCCCCTCTAGGCGACATCAAAGATCCTTTCACTTTGGTATAGTGACTGAATGATACTGTCAAACCAGAGCCTTAGCTGCTGTTGATCACTGATTGATTTGGTGCTACTTCTATGCCTGACCGAATTAATCTTTCAATTGGGTCGGTCAGGAATCTTTGCTTGTTTTGCTTTATTTCTTCACGATTCTTTTCCGGGTTTCTCTTCTATGATGTCTTGGGTTGCTTTAAAGGTCTTCTAGGTTCTTGTACATGTCTTCTTGACCTTAGTTTATCGTTGTTTGATTCCCAAATCCATCACTTGCATCCATGAGACTAAATCTTGTATACTCGCAAACATTGTTAGTCCATGGGTTAGTGTTGACATACAATCACCAAAATCACTAATGGCCTAACTAGGTCCATTTTCCTTACAATCTCCCCCTTTTTGGTGATCGATGCCAACACAACCAAAGCAAGTGAAAATAAAATAAATTTAAAACAACTACTTCTTTGGATGCAATGCAAGAGCAAGAACATATGCTAATTGAAATATGCAAAGATACCAATTAAAAATATGGAGATGATCATACCCTACTCTTACCATTTGAAATACAAATCCCCTTTGTGTGGTCACAATGGACATGCGACTCCCCCTCATTCCAATGCCACTTTTCTCCCTTTCTTGGACCAAATTCTTGCAATCTCCCTCAAGATAGAGATATATACTTGCGATATGCACCTGAGGTTCTTGCTTTCTTGCATGCTCCCCCTTAAGAGTGGCTCCCCCTTAAGGTATACTTGCTTTGGTCGCTATAATTCTCCCCCTTTGGAATCATACACCGAAAAGTAAGACATCAAATGCATAAGGGAGAGTTTCATGGATCACGATCTTTTAGATGTGGAAGGCAAATAAAATTATGAACATGAAACTCACATAACATAGACTAAGCTCCCCCTAAGTGTGTGCATACATATAGTGCAAGGCAAAGCATATGCACAACTAGTCAATTAAGACAAGATGAGGAGATTAATCTATATTATGCATGGAGATAGCTCTAAATGAATTGAAAGATATGGAATCAATGCAATGAAGACAAAGATACCACATGTAGATTGAAACCAATTGAAGAGAAATTCATGCATATCTTCGGGGATATTTTTCTTCCAACTTGAGCCTACACACATGTAAGCTTGCAAACAAGATTAGTCTCAAAGTCACAAACCATAAGATAGCTCCCTCTAAATATGTGCATACAAGTATTCGAATTACTCGTGAGAGACATGCACTAGTAGATGATGATATTGGTTAGTTATCCTATGACTTGGATTTGGCACATAAGATAAGAAATAAGAAAGATTACTCTAGGCAATGCAAAGGAATTTAAATATGTTCATGCAATCCTAGACAAGTATATGAACTAGATGCTAATTGAAATTGCATGAAATTACATCTAGTTACCTAGGTTACCTATGGAGGATTTGGGTATTGGATGGATCAAGAATTTTGCAATTTTCTTCAATTTTTGATAAACTTGGCATAGGTATGAATGACTTCTTCTTTTGTAGCTAAGTCTCCAAATCCTCTTGAGTCCCACGGACTCTAAGTCACCTTTGGAATCCTCTCGAGTTCCATGACTCTAAGTCGCCTTGGGCACCCAAATAGATTGGTTCCACCCCTTGCCTTGCATGTTGATTAAATGAGCCACCACCTTGTTATCTTTCTTCTTGAGGAGGTAGGGTGTGCTCTTCTTCTTGAGGAGGTAGGTTGTAGGTAGGGTATCGCCGAGATCAGAAATCGAAGGTGCAAGCAACACAATGTTTAGACAGGTTCGGGCCGCGAGTTGCGTAATACCCTATGTCCTATATGGTGGATTATATTGCCTAAGATTGGTTATGCTTTGGAGAGGGTCCTGCCCGCCCTTATATACTTTGGGGGGGGACATGGTTAGTTGTCCTAGTCGAGCACAAGGTTAGGAATCCTACTCTGATCGTACCGAGTAGTTTCCTTCTATACCGACTAGTCTCACTCTTATCCGAGTATATTACAACAGGTTTAAGGTATAAGACATGCTCTATCTCTTATTCTAGAAATATCTACATCACGTAAGCAGTTTCGTGGTCCCGTGTCTTACAGCTGTGGAGCGTGTTGGCATTGCTGCTTCGGCTTCATTTATGAGGGGCCTGTTTGCTCCAAATTTGTATGCATCATGTGGTTCGGTGGTGCTACGTACTACATGAATGGCGGTAGGGCTTCCGGCATGAACGGTGGTAGAGCTCCTCGTATGTATGCAGCGAAGTACCCTGTGATAAATTCTGAAAAACAAGACAAAGTCAAGGAAGTTTGCTTAATGCAAACTCTATATGCATAATGACTATTCAAACCTGACACCTACCACGATATCCATATCCATAGGGGCCATATCCTACCGGCGGCCTATTGTAGTAGGGGTACGGTGGCATAATCATGGGCACGAACGGCGACGACAATGGCGGTGGATGCAGAGATGCGGTGCTTCGACATAGCCCGTTAGAAGATCTAGTGGGCACAATGATACGACGGATGATTGTAGCCACAAATCTACGCTAGGAGTTGTGATTTTGTGAATTATTTTTATGACTTGTTAATGTATTACCTATATATTATATATAATATGTTTCTTGAAGTAGTTTGCAAAGTATTGTTTTTGTGAACATGACAACTAATATCTTTTCTAAGTGTTTTTTTTAAAACGATTGCTGCATTATAATCTGTTACATGAGTTGAACACTACTAACTGTGCTGAGACCTCACGGGCACAGACGTGACATTTCACACACAAGATATTTTGAGATGGGTTGTAGCGATGTGTCGTGGTGCATATCGTGTTGAGATTATGCAGTGCATGCTTGTTAGTGTGTTTTTATTTTTTTATTTTTTATTTTTTACTACCAAATATGCTTGTGTATTGCTATGGGTGAAGCCATAGAAATATATTGATTAGCATACTATAGCACTAAAAAGTAATTTTATAAAATTATTATATATTATACAATATATATATATCTTTTAATAATATTTTTTATTATAATTAAAAAGTAATATCTAGTACGTGTGGATTGAGGACTTCAATTTTTTCTGATTATACTCATCAAACACTAATTCTATATGATTTTGGACAATTAGCTCAACATACGGTCTGATTTCCAATTTCGATGGATCTTTGTTCATCCATGGACCCACTCCACCATCATAAGGCCCACCAAACACTACTACAAAACACCACATCGATCCCGTGCATTTGTCTCAGTCACATTTGGACCTGGGACTAATCTAGGCATTAGTGTCGGATTCAATGGCTAGGTAGTGGGAGGGATCTTTAGTTCTGGTTGGAGCCTCCAATCGGGACTAAAGGGTGCAAACTTTTAGTCCTGGTTGGTAACACCAACCCGAACTAAAGGGTCACCATTCAGTTCCGGTTGGTGCTATCAACTCGGACTAAAGGGTTCTCCGCATGTTAGTTTAAAAGAAAAGCATCCCATATAAAATTATATATGCTGTGTAGATAGGGTGATAAGGAAGCTATGTGCGAGGCAAGATGCCTTGAGTTCAAGTCTTGCGGATTGCAGGTGGTGGTGCTCACTAATTATTTTTTTATATTGTCCAACTAGGACTAAAAGTCAGGGACGTCAGGCATTTATGTAGTAGTGAAAATTGTAGAAAGTCAACGACGGATCAAAGAAACGGTCCTTTTTTTTATAAATATGTAAAAGAAATTGGTACAATATTCTTAATTGTTTTACAACAATTATGAATAAATATAGCTCTAAACCAACTTGGAAGAAATATTTGGATAATAATGTATTCTAAAGTTCGTGATTGAATAAGGTTAACAATTTTACATAGATGTATATGTGATGCCAAATGGGGAAAAAAAGGCAAGGATAAGCAATAGAGCTACGCACAGCAAGCATGCCTCGGCCACGGTGCGTCGGCGCTGAAACTGGGCCACGAGACGACACGTAGGCACTCACCACTCGCCATGCGGAGGACACGACGAAGGCGACAGGAAAGAGATCACAAAACACTTCTCCGATCAATCGGTGGATCAGTAGACGAACTGTTGGTAGGTGGTGTAGGTCTGGCCGAACTGCCACCACGCCGGCGCCACGTTTAGGAACTGGATGTACTGCCTGCCGGTGCTGGTCACGGCGAAGCTGAGCCCCTGGCCGACGAGCCCGGCGAGAGCCTGCCAGTTGGCACCCCAGTTCCTTGACATCTGGATCCAGCCAGTCTTGTCGCCCTTGACCCATGCCGCCGCCACGGAGCCGCTGCCGGCGAGGTTCTGGATGTTGACGAGCAGGAAGTAGTTGGAGCCGGCGACGCTGAAGCGCACGCCGCCGCTGCGCGAGCACTTGACCTGCTGGTACATGACCGGGATGATGCCGGCCTGGACGATGCCGATGTGCTCCCACGCCGGCTGCGCCATGTCGAAGTGGGGGCGCCCCGGGCCGCACCAGCCGCCGTTGGGCAGCGCGTAGTTTGGCGGGCACAGGTTGGTGGCCGTGACGGTGACGCTGTTGCCGGGCCTGCAGTACTGGCTGCCCGGCCGCGAGCCGTCGCACGTGATGGTGTAGCACTGCCCGCACGACGCGCCGTCGTTGAACAGCGCCGTGCTCAGCGCCGCGTTGTTGACGCCGTACCCGGCGTTGTACAGGTTGCCGTACCCGCACGCGCCGCCCATCGTCCCGGACCCGTCGGCCCCGCCGTAGAAGGTCGCCGTGCCCGGCGACCAGGCCGCCGCGCCGGCTGCGGCGCAAGCCGCCAGGACGCCCCACAGGCCCAACCAGCTCGCCGTCGCCATGACCGCGACCTTGCTACAAGTACGAGGCTACGAGCACGTACCACGTGATCAGAAAGGGAGGATCTGCTGCAAGCTCCTGCTACCGTGGTGGGTGATCTGCCTGCAGGTTCAGTGTTTAAATAGGAGGAGGAATCAGTAGGCAGGAGAGTTTAAGGGAGCTGGAACTGAAGCTTGCCGAGTAGGCGAAGATCAGATTAGCAGCGTTAATGTCGGTGTTAATCGATGGATCATTCTCATGTCATGGAACACGTAATGCTCTGTACGAACTGGAAGCACATGCATGCTCCTCAGATGCAGGTAATTGCTTGTCTTTGACTTTGATTGCGCGTCCATCACAACGGTTGATCAGAGCGCCGGGGATGATTTGTTTTTGCAACCAACACATTCTTTCCACACGTAGGCGCGGCGCTTAGTTAGTGGGTGGATCCAATCAGGCAGCGTTTGTGGACGGACGGATTGGTGATGCGTTTGTGGGAGGATTCCGGCTTGGATTAGGGCCGTCGCACGATGGGTGTTGACGGTATCCTAGTCGATGGAATGAACGAGCGGCGAGCATGTGCGTTTGGATGATTATTGGAGCTAGGTAGGAACGATGTAGCTATCATGAATTTATGTTTATACTGTTAGCAGGTCCTCCAGGTTTGGCAAAAAGCCGGTATTCTCTGATTCCCCAGCAACGGGGATACAACAGGTAGTACTTTTGTTCTTGAATAAGTACTAGGTGTTTATGATTGTGAGAGACTGTCCTGTTAGATAAAACAGATCATGCTTTTGTTCTTTAGCGTCTTGCCGGCTCAAACTATGAATTTTGACAATTCCTTAGGTTTCATATTTGAGTATTAGAAATGGTAAGGCTCCATTTTGCTAAGATTTCAAGCCGTTCTTTCAGGAATATTCTAAACTCTCCCAACCGGGGGAAGGCTAAACACGAGGGATTTTTTTTTTGTATTAAGTGTTTCATGCTGTCCGCCGACGAAATGTGTCAAATGACCTTAAGCACATCAGCACATGCCCAAAACTCTTTGACTTCCTGGAGCTAATGATTGAGTCCCAGGCATGAGTTTTCATTGCTCTAGGTCCCCAGCTCCCGCCGTTACAGTTTCCTAATCCATAGAAAATAGCGCCAGTTCCCCGCGTCCAAGCAAATCATGTTGGCGATGAATTCCCCACATGCTTTAATCATTTTTCGGTCCGTTTAACCGTGTAATTTGGGTGACATGTTCTGGTATAATCAGAACCGGAAACAGTAAGTTTGCCGAGTGCCTGGGGCACTCGGCGAAGGTCCAAATACACTCGGCAAAGGGTTTGCCGAGTGTAACACTCGGCGAACCCTACTCGGCAAACTTTCCCTCGGCAAACAGTGGGTTTGCCGAGTGTCAAGTTTGCCGAGTGCCAGAAAACATTCGGCAAAATATAACACTCGGCACAAAGGCGATAACGGTCTGTGACGGTAACGGTTTCTTTGCCGAGTGTCAGACGGCCGACACTCGGCGAATACTTAAGTTTTGCCGAGTGTATTTTATATATGGCACTCGGCAAAGAGGCCCCACCCGCCAGATTTTTTCGAGCCGTTTGCCGAGTGTTTTGGCAATGCACTCGGCAAAGACGTCGAGCTAACAGAAAATGGCCTCTTTGCTGAGTGTTAACACTCGGCAAAGTATCTTTCCCCCTACTGACAAAACAGAAATTTTACGTATAAAGGACCCCTCTTAAAAAACAACCACAGAAGCACATGCATATAAATTATACCACAGGTATATAAATTGCACCACAAGCATCACAAGCACACAAATAACATTCACAAGTTCTCGTCAAAACAAGTAATTCACAAGTTTTGCATCACAAACACCTCTAGTTCACAAGTCACTGAGGAGGATGAGGAGGCTGAGGAGGATGTGCAGGTGGCCACTGCCCCCAAGAAGATTCTGCATTGGACGCCGCCGATTGATTCTGCATAAAGTTATAGAGATTGCATTAGTCACTTTTCTAGTGTAAGTCTGTAGTGCCTGTAGTTTCTAGTTTAACTCTAGATTGATTGTAAGGTTGAGAGTGACTCACAGGAGTAGCTGCAGGAGGTGGTCGAGGTGACAGGAATAGGTTCGGTGGCATAGGTGGTGGAGTCTGACCTAAACTGTGAAATACACTCTGCATGTATTGGAACATCTGCTCCGTCCTCTGCCTTTCTAGCTGCCGATCCGCCTCGATCCTCGCCTCTAGTTCCTTCCGGCGCTTCCGTTCTACCTCCACCTGGGCCTACAATATTTCATCCCAATGTCTTATTGCCAAGCAAAAGATATGTACAAAGTGAATGAAAAATTAAAGAAACAGGAATAACCTGCAGAGCCTGCATCTGTAACTGTGCAGCAGTAGGCCGTGCCCGTATCGCGGGGCTCGAGTCCGTGCTCCTTGCTCGGATTTGGGAGAGGGTGGGAGTACTGGCACTGTCGATCACGCTATCTCCAATCCAATACCTGCCATGCTTCTTCCCTCCTCCCACCCTCATCACAATTTCAGGATCAATATCCTGAGAGCTCGGATCGAACTCTGGCCCATGAACCTCCCTCGCCATTGCTGTGTACTCGGTGACGCGGCTGTGGATGCTGGGATGGCTGTATGCCTCGGGCGGGTCCTCCGGGTTGAAGTCGATGTCTGCCGTGGCCTTGCCCTTTTTGGACATAACCCATGCCTTGAACCGGGAGCACTCCTGGCCTTCATGTGATGACGTCTGCGGCGAAAATACAAAAGGATTACAAAATATGCAGTATTATGTGTATTATGTGTGAGAATAAAGAAATGAATTCACGTACCCATTTTTCCTTGTATTCATCAAGGCTCAGGCTGCCTTGATGGTGTGGTGCATATGGCATCTGCAGACGCCGCTCCCGGCAAGCAACGTGGTTCTCCAATCACCCGGGCTGCAACCACACGTCCACCATTTGTTCCCAGCACCGGGTAAAGGATCGGCACCACCACGGAGGCACCTACATCATCAAGTGTGTGACATATAACAAAAGAAGTGAAGCGTAATTAATCTCAGAAATAGTAAATATTAACTTTCTGTACGTACCATCATGAATTCTTCCTTGGTCAGGTTCATTGTCCTGGCCTCTTCTTTTTTGACCCTCATCCTTCTGTATTCAGCATAGAAGTCGATGATGGCCTGAACCCGCGCCTCGTAGTGCATGTCCTTAACGAGCTTCTTGGCGGCTTGTTCAATGACGGAGGCCGCCCTAGCCTCGAATCCCTCCTGGCATCTATAAAAGTCCTGCGTATAGACACATTGCAAACAAGTATTTTTTCAAGAATGTCTAGCGAAGCTGGTGTATTAAGCAATCTAGTGCTTTGAATACTTACCCACAGCTCGGCCTTCACCCGCTCCGCCTTGTTCGCAAATTGCCTGTGGTCACGATCACCGACATCGGCGGCGGCGACGTAGTGGTCCCACGTGTAGGCCGGCTCCTCCTGTCCGGCGAAGACCACTAGACCGGGGAAGTGTAGCCTACACAAAAGACCAATGATGCCGTTGATCTTGCGGTTGTGGGCACCCCCACTGAGCTTAGTCCAACTCCTGCACAAGTGATTAATATAGATTATTAGTTTCTATTGTAAATTTCAACATATCAAAAGTACTGAGAATATGTAAAGGAACTTACTTTGCCCCAGTGGGTTGAATCAGTGGGCGTAAATGAAGAGCGATCGGTCGCCTCGAGAGGGATGAGGGACCTCGCAACCAGATCTTGGACCGCGAATCCCCTGCCTCCTCCCCTTCCTCCCTCTCCTGCTCCTGCTCCTGCTCCTGCTCCTAGTCCTGGTCCTGCTCCTGCTCCTGCTCCTGCTGTACCTCCGCCTTGTCACTAGAGGCATGTGCGGAAGGTACCTCCTCCTCCGACGACGAAGGCGCAGGCGAGGGGGGCCTCACCCCTTTACCCTTTCCTCGACCCCTGCCCCGACCCCTGCCTCTAGCAAGGACCTGTGCCCCCTCCGTTTCCTCGACCTGTGCATCACCCCTGCCTCCACCCCTCCCTCGATGCCTCCCTCGACCTCTCGATGCGTCTGACCTTGTACCTGACCCTGAAGCTGCAGCTTTTAATTTTTCGTAAAGCGCTGCAATCTTCCTCGTACCGCCCACCATTGTTGAGTCACCTGCATTTGCCAAGAGTAAACCAATTAGCACAAATAAACAAAACATAATTAGTAAGATGTGCAAAATAAAGTAAACATACTTAATAAATAATATGGTATGACAAATAATAAATAAATTAGTACGGCCCATACATGTCTTAGAAATAATCGTCATGATCGGGATTAGCTGGATCATAAGTCTCATCATCGCTGAAAGAACACTTTTATAATAGATGTGAATTGGGCTTTAGATCTGCTCCTCCAATATCACATGATGTGGCAAGCTCAGGCTAACACACTACTCGCACTTAGTGCTTAGATCTCACAAGCAGATCCAAGATCATTGTAAATTACTGAGAAAATTTTAGCCATCACCGCATCATCAATGGTTCAGCAGGTACATTTAATATTTTAGTAACATGAG
This sequence comes from Panicum miliaceum, assembly GCA_032594955.1. Lineage (NCBI taxonomy): Eukaryota > Viridiplantae > Streptophyta > Magnoliopsida > Poales > Poaceae > Panicum > Panicum miliaceum. Next base: position 15,388,604 of record CM064059.1, read on the forward strand.
GATCTGATCATTCCTACAAGGGTGAAAGCTGACAGGTTATCTTGGTAACATGAAATGGGCATTTAATATTGGTGTGTTTGAGGAGGTTAGACGAAGAAAGGAAGGCCAAAGTGGGAGCATGGCTGAAAGGAAAGAAAGGCCAAACTGGGAGCAGGGCCGAAAGGAAACTAAAAACTTTGGTGTTCCCAAGAGTTTTGTATGACATGAAAAGAAAAGAATAAAATTATGGTCAATTGCATACTAGGTTGGATACAAATAGTATGATAAATCAGTTTCCTATCTTTTACCGGGCGGCGGGGTACATAAAGTGATTCTTCGGAAAAAGTATAGAACCATTGTCCAGGAAATTCATTGAAACCATAGTTTTAAGTTAACTGAGGTTCCATCAGCCTACAGTGGATTCCGGTACTCTAGTTTGACAGAACAGATTTAAACAAACCTTTTTTCTTTCCAGAAATAGCATCGCAAAGGGTAGATATTTTGTGTTCCAAATAACAGAAATAACAAAAAAGCTTGCTAAGGAGAAGTCTACATGTGAGAAAACACAAAATAATCAACTAATGGATGACTTGTGTCTGCTGCTGTCTGCTGAGTGCTGAAGTAAAATTGTACCACCTTTACTGCTTTCCCATACTAGCTTTGGAAAGAAGCACAGCAAAACCGCAATCTAGCTAGTCGATCCAATTCTATCCAATTTCTAAAACAATTGTAGTTATAGGCAATAACAAGCATCACTTACTGGTGATCGTAGCTGGATCACTTACCGGGCGGCGGGGCGGGGCGCCGGGGCCGGGGCCGCCGGGGCGGCGGGGGCGGCGGGGCGCCGGGGCCGCGGCGGGGCGGCGGGGCGGGGCGGCGGGGCCGGGGGCGGGGGCACCGGGGCGGGCGAGCGCGGCGGGCGGCGGCGGCCGGCGGGCAGCGGGTGGCGGCGGCGGGCAGCGGGTGGCGGCGGTGTGACCAACCTATTCGATTTTGGGATAGAGGCCGGGCCGCGCGCGGCGGTTCGACGTAAGTCCGGTTCTTTGCCGAGTGTCCGCGATCTGGCACTCGGCAAAGTAAAGATTCAATTTTTTTAAATCTGTTGGCGCACGAAAATCGACCTGCCAGGTACATTGCCGATAGCCTGCGATCTGGCACTCGGCAAATCTTCTTTCTTTGCCGAGTGCCAGATCCAAGGCACTCGGCAATGCCACGTTTTTCTTTTTTTAAATGAGGAGGAGAATACTGCCAGTGGGCCCGTGTACCTTCTTTGCCGAGTGGGCAAAATACACTAATATTTCATGTACCTTCTTTAATAACCTGTTTTACAGAATTTTTTCTAATATACTTGGGCAAAATCGTATCAACATCACTCAACAATGGTTAAATTATTTTTCTACTGATAATGTTCTATTATTTCATGCAGTTATAGCGCAAATTGCATTTATATCTACTAAAAATCTATAATTGCATTTAATCAATAAAAAATAGTAAACGCATCCGAAAATTTTCCAAATTTTGACACGAACCAATCTGTGTTGTATGTTGCCTATACAAAAAGATTTGAAGCCAAACCTTAACTCAAGTATCACTTAGACTCCAAATCTTATTGTGTCCTCTCTAACTTCTATAAATCCTCCAGGAGATGAGTCGGCTTCTAAGCATCATATGTCAGAAATTGGGCGAAACCTTCTCAATTTTTTACCACAGCCTCCACACATAATATCATGACATCTTGACAAATCTTGTGATTTTCAGATTTTATTTGCTTTTTTTAGAATTTAACAACCATTCAACCACACGTTCGTGGTCGTGTTTTTTAAAAACAATGTTCAAAATTTCTTTTCATGTCCTGGTTGAGACCTCAATCCGGACTCCATAATATGGATATAATTTTTCCACTGATTATAATCCATCATTTCATGTACCTGCAGTTAAAATCTGACATGAATAAAAAAATTTCTATTAATGCAATCATTTCATTAAAAATAGCAAATAGACCATAAAATATACCAACTTTTATTATGGATTACAAAATCTCCTACGTGGGGAGTAGAAAAAGTGTGGAGGCCAGGGGACGAATTTTTTTTTGTTTGCCGAGTGTCCAGGGTGAGGCACTCGGCGAAGTAATATGTTTGCCGAGTGTCTTGGAGTGGCACTCGGCGACCTTCTTGAATTGCCGAGTGTGGGCGGGTGGCACTCGGCGAACGGCCTCTTTGCCGAGTGTCGGCGTCCAACACTCGGCAAAGGACTAACGGCCGGTCCAGTCCGGTGACGGACGGTGCACGTGCGATGCACGCGCCGTTTATTTACCGAGTGTCGGACCTTTGCCGAGTGTCTATGAGCGGTTTGCCGAGTGTGGTATTTATGGCACTCGGCAAACGACCTTATTGCCAAGTGTAATATGTTTGCCGAGTGCCCCGTTGAATACACTCGGCAAATAGGCTATTTGCCGAGTGCCCGAAAGAAAGCACTCGGCAAAATTTTTACACTCGGCGAATTTTCTGTTTCCGGTAGTGAATGGATCGTTCGTTGACGGTTTCAATGAAGTTTGGATTGGGTGGAGATGCATTTTGTGCTTCATCATTTTGGTTTGATGAACAAAACCAAAAGAGTTTGAGTTGATGGCTGAACCATTACAATGTAGAAATCAATGCTAAGATGTCGCAATTGTCGCTTGTCATCCTATATTGTATTGCGCCACATCAGAAATCCTATATAACCAAAAAGCACATCTTTGGAACTAAGAGCAAAGGTTGTCAAAATCGTACATTCTAAGTCCAGTTGGAGGTCTTTAGATAAAATCATAATCATAAGGTCGTAAACATAAAAAATATTGGAACGTACATTGTATTATTAGAATTGTAGAATCAGGACATCTAATTCTGATCGTAGTCATAGAAATCAGACAACAGAACCAATGCAAGATTTTGACAACCATGAATAAGAGTCCCTTACACGTTTTCTTTTGGGATATGATTCGTGTTCACCGGAGATGATGGATAATTCGATTGGTGGAGAACTCGACGTTGACGATCCGGACTTCTAATCAGACACGATTCGAATCCTTGCAACCGCTACACCGCTGCTCCGTTGGTTATCAACCAAACACAACTCAATATGATTGATTTCACCAAGAAAGCTTTTCCCTACAAGTGAATCGAAGAACACAAGCAAGAAAGTATAAACATGCAATCTAAAATTGCACATGTATATGAAAAGGATCTGAGTAGAAGGTTCGAGCTCCTAATTCAAAAGGACTAATCAACACAGTCGAGCAGAACAAGAACAGGGACCTTGGATCACAGTAAAAGGACATGTCGCCACAATTACAATGAATCAATCTCAGATTCTCAATGAAAAAACTGCAACTAAACAAAACTCTAGTTTCTAAAGCGGCAGCTAATGAGTTTATATCGAAAGGGCGAGCTAGGGTTGGGAGCGAACAGGAGGGCCCACAACATGGGCTTAAGGCCTGACACGATACAAGGCCAACTTGGTCCAAAACTGGTGATGCAGCATCTTGTCATGGTCACAAAGGATGATTCACAAAGCTTCTGGAGCTGGGACCAGAACTAAAAGAAAATTTTCGTCGTTACCTTTCCAACGCATCAAAGAATGTCTCATTTCGATATCGTACGAGGGAGATATGGTCGATTCCGTCTAGGGTGGTCTGCTGAATCTAAACCGAACGCGGAGTCGAAGTTGATAACGACCTGTAACTTCGCAAAAGGCATGGTCGTGCGTATTCATCTTGGTGATATCCTCGTCAGAAGAGGTATTGTTCCTTGTACTGCAGAGATCTGAATTGGAATACTCTGTTTTTTTCTTGTGGCGGTGGCATAATCTCTGACATGTGGTCCCTTCGTAAACTCTGTTTTTTAATGAAATATGTGCAGTACACGTCATCGGAACACATAATGTGTGAAAATATCTACAGCATTGAAAAAAATGTAGTAGGATTTGAGGTATAGGCGGCCCATTGTAAACCTCTACTTCCCTTGCCATTTTCTCCTGCAGTCGGTGCATGACATAGGGGAGATGCCACGGTCAAGCCGGCGGTCGCCAAGGAAGCCATGACAAGTCCAGGCACTCCGTCCAAATCAGGACGATCCACTCTCAATTCGGCCGAACCGCAAGAAATTAATGATGACGGGGATCGAGCACTCTGCTGCTTGCAAGTTTTAGTAGTAGAAGTTCTGGTTGGTGGTGTAGGTCTCGCCGAACCGCCACCACGCCGGCACGACGTTGAGGAACTGAATGTACTGCCCGCCGGTGCTGGTCACGGCGAAGCTGAGCCCCTGGCCGACGAGCCCGGCGAGGGCCTGCCAGTTGGCGCCCCAGTTCCTGGACATCTGGATCCACCCCGTGCTGTCGCCCTTGATCCACGCGGCGCCCACGGAGCCGCTGCCGCCGAGGTTCTGGATGTTGATGAGCAGGAAGTAGTTGCACCCGGCGATGCTGAAGCGCACGCCGCCGCTGCGCGAGCACTTGACCTGCTGGTACACCACGGGGACGATGCCGGCCTGGTAGACGCCGATGTGCTCCCACGCCGGCTGCGCCATGTCGAAGTGGGGGCGCCCCGGGCCGCACCACCCGCCGTTGGGCAGCGCGTAGTTGGCCGGGCACAGGTTGGTGGCCGAGACCGTGATCGACGTGCCGGGTTTGCAGTACTCGCCGCCCGGGCGCGACCCGTCGCACGAGATGGTGTAGCACTGCCCGCACGACGCGCCGTCGCTGAACAGCGTCTCGCTCAGCGCCGCGTTCAGCACGCCGTACCCGGAGTCGTAGAGGTTGCCGTACCCGCACGCGCCACCTGCATACCACCGCGCAATCCATTAGTACGCGCGAAGCTAGCAAAATGTGAGACGGTTGCCAAGGCTTCCACCAAGCTTAGTAGCTTACCCATGGTGCCAGAGCCGTCGGCTCCGCCGTAGAACGTGGCGGTGCCCGGAGACCCCTGGGCCGCGGCGAGCGCGACGCACGCCGCAAGGACGAGCGTGGACAAAATCGGGGACTTGGCCATATCCACCGGAGATGGAAGGGAAGGTGTGTTCGTGATGAGGACGAGATGGCCGGGCAATGTAATGGAAGGCTAACAGTTTTTGAGAGATTTTGGAATGAGATGCATGGAGATGGGGACGCCGGTACTTATATAGTTGAGGAGGTGTCGAGGCTATAACCAAGAAAGGAACTGACGAGAATTCCGTACTCGCATTAGGTTCGGGATTGGGACGATGATGGTGGTCGTCTCGTGCCTTGCGTCAGAACCTAGTCAGGACTCAAGAAATCCGTGTCCCACTTCCATCGAAGCAAGCACATGGGCTCAGGTGCATAATCCACCACCGGACTGGCTGCCAGGCTAAGCTCCAGGGCCTGACTCTGGAGATGGAATTAAATATGGATGCTGGCTTTAATTATATAAGTTCAGAGATTCTAATTACCTTAATTTAGATACCTTATCAGCTTAATCCGTTGAGAAGATGAATTCGCATTGCGACGAACCATCAGCTAGCCTGAATTTCTTCCACATTAGTTGAAACTCTGCCCATCCCATACTATGTGATTTCTGTAGAATGACTGAGCAACCCGTCGGAGACATGAATTTTCGTTGGTGGTGATAGTGAATAGTGGTACACAAGAAAGGTGTCATCTATACCTGTTGCAACGACCTTAGCGCATCAGTACACGCCTTTGACTTGCACGACCTAATGACTGACTGCTAGGTGTTTTTCCTTGCCTCTTGCCCATTAATCTATCACGTAACCAACTTCAGGTTTTGCGTCCATGCAGATCATGACCTAGTAATGGATGCTCCACTATGACTAACAATCATTTATGGTTGGTTTAACTGCGTAAGTTATATATAGAGTAGTTCCTACTCATATAATCCACCATTTATTGTCAATGTTAGCTAAGCTAGTTTAGATTGCGTGGAGATGATGAGTTAGTTAGGGACGTTGCTAGCTTGATCATTTTGGATGAATAGAGCCAGAAGAATATGAGTTGGTGAATCAGACGTTAATTATTGCAATGCGCAGGTCAATGCTTGGATGATCATGTGCTTTGTGATCATTTGATTCAATTATTGCATCCCACCACGAAAGGCAATGGAGTATTGAGTTATCGCTTCAGAAAACGGATTGTACCTAAGCATATACTACATAGATAGCCAAAAAACAGTTTTTTTTTGTAAAACTAAGTACATACATGTAGGTTGTTAATTTGGAACTTTAGGTAAATGCTGAACAAGTCATCTGGTTCGTCAATTACCAAAGTTATACTAAATAATTAATAAGACCATGTGCTTATTGTGTTTTCTGCCTAGTAGCTCAAGAGAAATCAGGGGACGCTGACCATATGAAACAGCAGGTTATGTGCAATGATTGTGCATTTCACACCTCAATGATAGCGGACAGAGGTAAGAATTAGCATAGAGGCCTTTCCTTCTCATGGGAGATGTTTAGTGCAAAAAATATGGGACTAGTGTTAAAAAAAGATAGCGCAGTGATTTTTTTCATCTATTTGGCCAGCATTTTTCTTACTATAACTAAATAAAATTTGCAATCCATTTGCATTTTTTTGTTTGTTAGATAGTTACGGTTTATCGTTCATTGAATGATAGTTCCTATGAATTTGGCTAGTACTGACAAATTTTCTCCAGTTAGGTAGGAGTAGAACTTGAACTGAAGTGTACCTAGCTGCATAATTTGGATGACTTGTACTTTATAATCCACCGCTCTTTGATGATTTCAGCTAATAAGCTAGTGTATTAAGATTGGGAACAAATAATTAACATTGTTAGGCATTGCATGATCATTTTGGACGAACCAAACGAGAAGAATCGGGTTGGTGAATCAATAATTACAATGTGCAAGTCTACGCTAAGATGTTGCAACATTGCTTCTGATCATTGGATTGAATAGGGGATGGCATATCACATTACATCACAGAGACAATCTATAGAGGCCGTACATCACTGCCTGCAGTTACGGAAGGGATGGTGTTTTATCACATTGTTAATTGTGCTTTATGCTGAACAAGCCATGTGCTTAATATGATTACCAAGTTAGAGTGTTAGACTAACCGGTAAGATCATGTGATTTTGATTTGCTTTCCACTATTAGCCCAAATGGAAACAGAAGGATATTGAATCTCTGACACATATGTTATCTACATTTCAAAGAAGAGGTTCACACAAGAAAACAAAAATGTGGGCATTGTGTTACCGAGTAGGGATTAAGAGGAATTAATTAATGATAAACACCTTATTAATCATGTCACATTTTTAGCTTGGATGGTTTTGAACATGAACTCATTTTTATTTTTTTTAGAAACTGTTGAGTTGAGTATCTCTCATGGTCTAGAAATTTTAACGTAAATTGAAGAAAAAGGAATACAAAATTATCTAACACTGCCACCAAAATATACACACCCATTTATTTAAATTACAAACATTTTCATTATGATTTTTCCCAAAATGACCTAATAATTATAGGTAAATTAACTACTACAACCATTGCAAAAAAAAATAACCGCAAATCCCTGTATGCTGCTCCATAACCATCTCTATCTTTATATTAAAAAGAATATTATGATGCAAGGGCCAATAAAAAAGGCAATACAACATAAATAATGTATAAGTTTATTGCACAACGCATGTATTTAAGATAAACTTGAGCACTTTTTGAGCTTGGCCGATGAAAAGCTTGGTCGTTTTAGGCCTAATTAGGTAAACCATTTCTGTAGTAGTGTAAAATGAATGGTTGCCCAAGACTAGTCCAATAGCCCCACTAGGCAAAACAAAAATGATTTGTGGGCAGGCCAAGCACAAGTACGTCCGGGAGCCCATGACATTTATGTTGAGAAATAAAATAATTTAATGTTTCCATCGTGGAAATTTGGGCATCCTTATCTCTACTCAAGCCCCGTCCCATAAGAACCAGGGGGTTTTATTTTTATTGTTTCTTCGGTCCAGGTTGCAGGTGGGCCTGGCCAAATTTGCTGAGTTCTATAAGAGATCAAAGTTACAATTCAAATGATATTATGATGTAAAATATAATAAAAAATTAGAAATATAGCTGCATAGAAAGGAAGAATAACATAAATTGATGTAGAGCATGACCAATTCATCGTAATCATGGAAATAACAAGCATACGTGTTCAAAGAAAAATACAATGTAAACTATTATACCTCCTCTCTCCCAGAGACCCAGGCAATGTAGGTAGATTGGCTGACACTATTGTGCACTATTCAGCAGTGCAAGGGGTTATGTGATGTGTTGGGATCGTACGAGGACATTGACTCTAAGAATGTCACAAATCATAATGGTGTTGAACTGGAAGACCAGCTCAAATCACGTATCCAGTGTTGAATGAAAAGGCGAAAATTTGTAGGTATAGAAAGCAAGAAAAGAAAAGAAAAGAAAAGAAAAGAATGATGTGATACGAAAGGATACCCAATCTACTAAGATCATGACAAAAAAACAATGTAGCATATATATTCTCCTGATGACATATATAGCATGTTGACTAGCTAACACACCATTAACTGCCCACTTAGCATAATGAAGTCAGAAATAAGAGGTAAGCTAAAATGATGCAACCATATATAGGCACTTGAATATTAATAATTTTAATACGTAGTCCTCAAAATAATTTCCTGGGCTGTTACCTCAAATTTTTGAGAACCCATGATTAATTTCCTAGTCATCGACCACCTCGCATGTTTAAAATACTCAACCGACATGAAGTTACAACTGGCACGTTAGCGCCGGCAGCTTATTTACTCCGAATTAGCGAACCGTATGATCTCTCTCCTGTCTCCACTATTCGGGTAGAGGGATATAATAGATTAAGTTTCTACATATGATAAATATAATTATTAAAAAAAAATTCAGATTCCTAGTTCCATATTCCGGAACGAGCCAACCAATTCAGAGTTTCTGATCGGTTGCTCAATCAACATTCAGAACCACAGAACATGCACATGACAGGGTTTCAACTAATCTGCAAGGAATTTAGGTTAGTTGATCGTTCGTTGCCGCGCAAATCCTCCTGTCAAAACGAGCTAGCATCTCCTCCTCCTCCCCTATATAAGCAAGGGTATCCGCAACGCCATGAATCTCATCCCAGAAGCTCAAAGACGGTTAACCTCGATTGCCCAGCCACTACATACCAACTAAACAACACAAACCTTGGCTTCCATCTCCTCCTTTTCTGCAGCTAGCTCTGCATTGACGCCCATGGAAACGACCAAGTCCCTGGTCTTACTATGCACAGTCCTTGTGGCGTGCCTCGCGCTCGCCGGAGCTGGCTGGTCTCCGGGCACCGCCACGTTCTACGGCGGAGACGATGGCTCCGGCACAATGGGTGAGTAGATTTTCCGTATGCATTTCGGCACAAGGGCAATCTACACGTCTTCCCAGTTTTGGACATTTTACTTGTTATACTTTGCTAATGTGTGCATGTGTATGACGATGAATAGGCGGCGCGTGCGGCTACGACAACCTGTACAACGCTGGGTACGGCATCAACAACGCGGCGCTGAGCACGACGCTGTTCAACGACGGCGCGTCCTGCGGCCAGTGCTACAAGATCACCTGCGACCGGTCACGCCCGGGCGGCCAGTATTGCAAGCCCGGCAACAGCATCACCGTCACAGCGACCAACCTGTGCCCGCCCAACTACGCGCTCCCCAACGGCGGCTGGTGCGGCCCGGGGCGCCCCCACTTCGACATGGCGCAGCCGGCGTGGGAGCACATCGGCGTCTACCAGGCCGGCGTCGTCCCGGTCCTATACCAGCAGGTCAAGTGCTCGCGCAGCGGCGGCGTGCGCTTCAGCATCGCCGGCTCCAACTACTTCCTGCTCGTCAACATCCAGAACCTCGCCGGCAGCGGCTCAGTGGCCGCGGCCTGGGTCAAGGGCGACAAGACGGGCTGGATCCAGATGTCCAGGAACTGGGGCGCCAACTGGCAGGCGCTCTCCGGGCTCGTCGGCCAGAGCCTCAGCTTCGCCGTGACCAGCACCGGCGGGCAGCACATTCAGTTCCTGAACGTCGTCCCGAGCTGGTGGCAGTTCGGCATGGCCTTCACCACCAACAAGAATTTCGTCCGCTAGCTAAACCGTGTGCAAGCAGCATAGTTCTCTTTATCTCCTTTGCAAGCAATTCCGGGTGCTGTTGTGTCGAATGGCGAGTGCGAGCTCTTAATTTTCATGGAGCCTTTTATGCACTTGTGCCATTGCATCCTAGCTGGCCACCTGAATGGCTTGTCTCCTACGTGATGCTCCGACTGCAGGAGGAAATGGCAAGGGTCTTTGGAATGTTACATAGACCTTATTAAGGCTTACATCTGTTTTCAATGCTTTAGATACCACACATGATGTCTTTTTTAAGAGAAGACTCTGTGCCCTCCAAATATGTTTCATCAAGAGAAATTGAGTTTTACAAGCAACCATATGTCTAGCACTGGGGTAATTGGAAGCTTGATTGTCTAAGCAACTGAAACCGGCTCTGGACCAACACTGATATGAGCCAGTAGTGATCTTCCTTACAATCTGCTAGCTGCGCCAGGGTGTGGCTGGCATAACGCCACATGGTTGTTCCCCTGGTGCCACAGGCTCCATGGAAGCTAGCCAGCTAGGAAAGCGTAACTCAAAGGATATATAAATGGTTAAGGATGGCTGACCAAATTCTAATATGGACAAAAAGGAAATACTGAGCAAGTGGATGAGAATCAAAATAGTAATGTTGCCTTGTTTCAGACAAGCCAAGAATATATAGCTGATGAACACCCCAATTCCTGTTCCCAAGTTTTAGATAAAGGAATAGTTCAATATTCCCTTTTATGTAAATTCAAAAAAAGAGACTATGCTTTTATGTTTTTCCCTTTGAACCAAACATGACCCCACATCTCTTTACGGTGGATATTGCTTTCTAGTTTTTTTAATTTAGTTGGATATGAGAACAACATCTGCTACTAAAATGTACCTAACCACCTGATTTTGATTATCGTACCTGTCCTCTTACAATCCTCGCTCCCTCACTCAATTTTTTTGTTAAACTAGCTAGTTAGATTGGGTGGAGACCGATGTACAATTAGTTAGGCGATGATTGATCTTTTCTTTTCTTTTTACTTGATCATTTTGGACAACCAATAAGATGAGAAGAAATGATTGGTGAATCAATCATCCCAATGTGCAAGTCAACGCTTAACGTTGCAATGATATTGAGCTTTCCATCGTTGATTTGAACAACGATCCTGTACATATTGCATTACTTCTTCACAAAGACAATCTAGCGGCATTACTTTATAAAGTGCATTATTGTACCTAAGTGCATCATTCAATAAAGTAATTTTTGGATCGCAGATGCCTGGAGTTTTCTCCAACAGTTCGATTAATGTAGCGTGTTACATTAGCTAAGTACTGAACCAATCATGTGCATTAACTACGTATTTAGACTACTTGATAGCATCACATGCTTCTGTTTTCCACTTAGCCCAAAAGGGGGTATCTACAGTCTGACAGAACATATTATATGTACATGGAAATGATTTTCACGCCCTCAAGGAAACAGGAGAGAGGGGTACATGAAATAAGAAACAAAGAGAGGCTAGATGTATGAAGATTATAGGTTTTTCCTTCTCAATGTTTAGCATGGAAATCAGGGCCATGTGTTGAATAGTAGGGAACCTTCATGGCCATTCTGCAATTTGGCCTAAAACAATTACTTAAACAAGGACCCTAAGTATAATTCGTAGGAACACTAAGTAAAACAACTTGTGAATCACTACTAGAAAACACGTCAAAGATCCACCATAAAAGTACCGGCATGAAGATGACGGTACTTTTGAGGTGGATGGAAAGATCCACGGGACCTTTAGTACTGGGTGGTAACACCACCTAGTACCAATGTCTAGCCTTTGGTACTCGGTGGTGTTACCACCTGGTACTAAAGGGTCCTCCATGGGTTACTTCAAAATAGAAATATCTCCCATTCAATCACAACTGATGTGTAGATGAGATGGTAAAAGAGGTACGCGCGAGGCAAGAGGTCGCGTGCGCGCGTACTTCGCGTGAAAATATCGCGTGCGCGTGTGTGGGCCTCTTCCCGGATTTAATATATTTTTTAACAAAAAATGTTTTGGTACCGGGTGGAACCTTCACCCAGTACTAAAGAGTGCCTTAGGCACCGGTTCTTTTACCCGGTGACGAAGACCCTGACTTTTAGTCTCGGTCTCGTAGAACCGGTGCCTAACACCCTTATCATCCCGTACTATAATGCTTTTTTCTTAGTAGTGGATCAAGTCAAAATCACCTGCTTCAAACATGCGTTTAATAGTGTTTGAAATTTATTTGCCCCTTTTTCTGTTTTTATTTTTATATTGATGGTTATGTCCATTGAAATTAAGATAGTTCTAATAAATTCAGATATTGGGATAGTACTGTGCAGAGATTTACTCTAGTTAAATAAGAGCACAATATGCAACTGCTTGTACCTAGCTAGCTAACCTTGCAATTTTGACAATTTCTACTATTATAATCAACCACTATTTTAGTTAAGGTAGTTTAGATTGGGTGGAATGATGTGTTAGTTAAGCGTTGCAAGGCCATTTTAGCGAACTAAACGAGGTAGCCAATGCTAATATATTACAATGATAGTTTGCGATTGTTGTACTGAACAACGCATCCCACATTGAGGTGTTACAAATTCACAAAATGACTATTAGGCATTGCAAAACCAAGAAGAAATTGTACATAAGCACATTATATATCGAAAAGGCACGTTTTTGGATCTAAATTACCTCCAACGTAGCTCCTTATTGATTTAGCTAAGTGCTGAACAAATCACGGGTTAGTGTTATACGTATGTTTGGTAAGCTCGTGCGCTTCTATTTTCCACTTAGCCCAGGAGATCGTCTATTTCCACGCCTCAAAGAAAGCGAGTTAGTATTATAGAATAGAGGAACTTCTCATAAGGCACCGCACAAAACTTGTCAGATGTGTGTGTTGCAAATTTTGTTAGTCCTTTTTCCACTTGTCAAATAAAATGGGTTAGGAAGTATATTCAGACAACTAACCGAGTTTCCTTTTTTTTTCCCTTTTTTGGCATTAGTTGTCGAGTTTGCTGAAATTTTAATAGTCCTTCAAATAGTCCAGAATCCATATATTAGACCTGTCATAGTAAAGAAAACTGATGGCAACCACATATATCTTTGTTTAAAATTCTCAATCTGTCAACTTGGAGTTACAAATAGCACGTTACCACTGTCAGCTTAATCCTGAAGTAGTACAGATCTTTTTGAACCCATGAATTAGTGAATCGTGTCATCTTTTTGAACGTTAATGGTACTCAAATCCGGTAAGGAGATATGATTAATCCTGAAGCACCGGATCTTGTTTGATCCCATTGTAATGAAGCAAAAACCATTCATGCTTCGGATCGGTGCTTGACCTTGGATCCAAAGTACAAGCTAAGCGTCGGCGAAGGTTTCAACTAATGTAGGTGAAAGTATGCAACAAAGGTTGGTTGAGTTCGTTGCCACGCAAATCTTCTTGACGGAGGTAACAAACATAAACCAAAAAACTTATTCAAACGGATGATTAAGGTCAGCATCTATGATTAGTTCCAACGCCAAAGTCAGAGGCCTCGGTGCCTAGCTTGCTCGTCCGTGACGCGTCGCCCGTGCTTCGATGGAACACGGATTTTCGTATGTATGTTCTAATATTGAGCTTCTGACACAAGGCAAAGATCGACCATCATCATTCTCCTAGTCCTCAACCTATCGTGAATGATTAATAAATAATAAAACTCTATCGTCTCCTACCTTTCGGTAATATAACCTAGCCCTCCATACCTGGCCTCCGTCCTCTCTATTTAAGCAATCGTATCCCAGCGTCATGCATCATCCCCTCAACATCTATCGTCCTCTGCTCTTTCCCTCCTTACCAACGGAAATGGCTAAATTCCTGATGCTGTGCACGATGGTTGCGGCGTGCCTTGCCCTTGCCGCCGCCGACTGGTCTCCCGGCACCGCCACATTCTACGGCGGCGTCGACGGCTCCGGCACCATGGGTAAGCATGCACATAGTCCGGTACAACAAGAGCTAGCTCAAGAGAACTGCATCGAATTACGTTGCAGCTGACATTGCATGCATACGTGTCATGTCTCCGGCGATGCACAGGAGGCGCGTGCGGGTACGACAACCTGTACAACGCCGGGTACGGCGTCAACAACGCGGCGCTGAGCCAGACGCTCTTCAACGACGGCGCGTCGTGCGGGCAGTGCTACCTCATCACCTGCGACGGGTCACGCCCGGGCGGCCAGTACTGCAAGCCCAGCAACAGCATCACGGTCTCGGCTACCAACCTGTGCCCGCCCAACTACGCGCTCCCCAACGGCGGCTGGTGCGGCCCCGGCCGCCCCCACTTCGACATGTCGCAGCCGGCGTGGGAGCACATCGGCGTCTACCAGGCCGGCATCGTCCCCGTCCTCTACCAGCGGGTCCAGTGCTCGCGCAGCGGCGGCGTGCGCTTCGGCATGGCTGGCTCCCACTACTTCCTGCTCGTCAACATCCAGAACCTCGGCGGCAGTGGCTCCGTGGCGGCGGCATGGGTCAAGGGCGACAACACGGGGTGGATCCAGATGTCAAGGAACTGGGGCGCCAACTGGCAGGCGCTCGCCGGGCTCGTCGGCCAGGGGCTCAGCTTCGCCGTGACCAGCACCGGCGGGCAGTACATTCAGTTCCTCAACGCCGTGCCGGCGTGGTGGCAGTTCGGCATGGCCTTCTCCACCAATCAGAACTTCGTCTACTAGCTAAAACGTGAAAGTTTTGGAGTTGTCGATGTCCTTGGCCGTTTGTTGCGGTTCACGAGAGAAACGGTGAGTGCGTGCTCTTGATTTTGATGGAGCTATATGCACTCGCCGTTTATTCAACATTGTAGACAATACCTTATGCATTTGTTCTTTGATATGTACAACTGCGATGTGTAAACTAAATTTGAATTTCTTTCAACGCTGTAAACTTCAATATTTTTTTGAGTTATAAACTTCAATATTTGAATATTAGATACTCATCCCCATCCGGTGGATGGTTTTTGTTAACTGAGGTAATCAACATTGCAGTACATATGGGTTTTAACAAAAGGTGGTTTAGGTGATGACTTCTTTATGATGTCTATTTAGGTTATACACCGCCATGCGGATTTATAGTATTAACATATCTACGCAGTATATTCCATGGGTAGTAACTTTGTTTGGAAGGGGGCACTAGTCCCTGTTCCCCCATAATATCAGTTTCTAACATCTCAAAACTGGTCTAACGCTTGAAAGTGGGCTCTGGAGTGCCGGTTCAGCCAAACAGAACACTACTTGAAAAAAATAAAGAAAAAATATTGTAATCATTACCAAAGTGTTACAAAATTTCAAATAGAATCAGATCATGAGAGGACATGAAACAGAAGTATTCAACTAAATGGTTGTTGGTGACTACTGAGGAGATATATCGCCAACTGATGTAACCACCTTAAGCCTATAACTTCCCTCTTTTGATTTGTAAGACTTAACATTGGTTCTAATATATGCAAGTCATTTTCTCTCATGTCTTTCACCATTAAATGTCTACAATATATCAATAATCAGATTAAACTTTGTGCTCATACAAATTATGATATAGCCATGAATGTTCTATAACAAATATAATCTTTTCAGTTACGATGTATTTGTGAATGTTCCATATCGAATATATGCCTTGTGTCTGTGCAGTCTAGTTGGTGTCTTTTACTAGTACAACAGTTCACCGTTTATAGACAAAATTCAGCTTAGTTGTTTAGGTATAGGGCCAAGTTTATGAGGTTGTTAGGATGTTATTTGATCATTCTGGATGAACCGAAAGAATTTTGCATTGGTGGGTGAATCAATAATCATTGCAATGAGCAGGTCAATGTTATGATGTTGCAATGATCATATATGTGCTTGTGATTGATGGATTGAACAATATCGGGGTTCCATATCGCATGCATGGCATCCAAAAAAGTATCTAGAGGCTAGGCGTAATATACATGTAATTATCATTAGTATAATAAGAGAAAGCACATTTTAGAATTAAATGGTTGGAGCTTTCTCCAATGTATTTTGCTAATAATTTAGGTAAGTGCTGAACAAATCGTGCACTTGTGATTTCTACTTATCCCAAGTGAAGTGAAGGGGTGTATATATTCTAACACAAGATGTAGCATATATACTACACGGGTGTAACTTACATCCCTTGAGGTCCTTCTCATGAAGAATTGGTCGAAAAGAAGTAAATTAATTCATGGGTGCCTAATGAATCATGTCAAATTCATGAGTGCCAAATAGTTGCTAGTGTTCAAATAAAACACGAAAACAAAAATTTCCAACCAGCACGGATTAGTTACAACCGGCACGTCTTAACCAGCAGCTCAGTTCTGAATTGGTGATTTTTCTAAACCATGAATTAGTGAGCCCTATATCTCCATTATTTCATTCCAGCAAAGGGATACATTTAATTTTGTTTTAATAAGGAAAATTAATATCTAAACAAATATCCACACTCCTGGTGTAGTTAATCTCACTCTGAATGAACACACTCTCGTTTCTGTTCAGTTGCTGCTTGATTTTAAATTCAGGCACAAGACTGGGCTTCAACTGATGTGTATAAGGAATTTATGTTAGTTGATCGTCCGTT
Source organism: Panicum miliaceum (assembly GCA_032594955.1). Classification (NCBI taxonomy): domain Eukaryota; kingdom Viridiplantae; phylum Streptophyta; class Magnoliopsida; order Poales; family Poaceae; genus Panicum; species Panicum miliaceum. The sequence continues at coordinate 15,405,293 of CM064059.1, forward strand.
GCTGCTCGAATCTTTTACAACAGATTTAGGTTGCTAACTTAGACTGCTTATTAGCATTTATTTCGATAATGACAATGCAACTTCCGGACTGCACCCATGGTTAGTTCGGCACCATATTTTTGAGCCCTTGGGATTAGGGGAATGATGCTTGTGCCTCCAGTCATCAGGTGATATGCAAGATTGATGGCACTAGTGTTCGCATATCGGCCTATGTTTCGTCTTCAAGTGTGTTCTGTCTATAGCTTCTGACACACAGATTATATATATATCAACCATATCATTCCTACACCCCCCCCCCCCCCCCCAACACACACATATCTCTCTCCTATAGTCCTATGGTAATTAATTATTATACACGTTTTTTGGTTGGTTGAACCACTTAGCGCTAAATACACTGTTTATCGTTGAAACATTCAGCTAAGTTAGTTTAGTCTGGCCGGACGAGTCAGTTAAGGGCGTTTCAATCATTGCAATTTGAAACCATTATTCTATCTCTGAACAAATGTTTTTCATATAGGACGAGTCCTAATGAACAAAACCAGAAGAATTTGGGTTGTTGGATCAATCATTGCAATGTGTAGGTCAATGCTTTGATGTTGCAATACATAATTCCTTGTGATCTTTTGATTGAACAGGGTCATCAGAGAAACTATCTCTAGAACCACTTTACGTTCCACAGTGCTATACCTAACTACATCGATCATTAGTCAACTAAGAAAGGTACACTATTAATTATATAACCAAAAAATATATTTTTGGAACAAAGGGGGTTAATTTTCTCCAATGTAGCTTGCTAATTTAGGTACGTGCACAACCAATCATTTGTCTTAATTAGCTAGTTAGATTTTGATATAGGATCCCATTTCATGTTCCACTTGTCCCAAGAGAAATCAAGGGAGATAAACAGTCTGACACAAGATGTTACACTCCTTCATGGATCTAATCTAATGTCCACCCTTGCAGAGATTTTCCCTTGTCATGAAAGCTCGAAAGTATTTGCTAGATCTGTGTCGAAAAGTAGGGAATTCATAGGAACTTCAGATCAAACAGCAACGCAATCATCCATGTCAGATTTGTAGATTCCAAACAAAGCCCCAGTGTTTGAATTTGAATTTTTTTTTCTTTTTTTCATTGTGATTCTTGAGTCCGTGGAAACTGAAGTCACCTTCATAGTTTTCTAGTCCAGTCTCTCAAACAATTCAGAACCCATAAGCTTAAAGAAAACTTATGCCCCCCATTATTCGCCTAACGGATATGGAGTTACAACTGGCACGTTTGAGCTTATAGTTCTAAACTAACGAGTTTTTTCCACCATCAATTAGTGAACCATACAATCTATCACCATTATTCTATCTCTGAACAAATGTTTTTCATATAGGATCCATATATGAATTGTACTTTTCATATAGGAAAAACTAATGTTTAAACAACTGCCCAGGCGGCTCGTGCTAATCTCACTCTGAACGAACTGGTCAGACGTCGTGTGTTCCGTTGCACCTCCTTCTAAAGCCGCCTCAGCTAATGTGGAAGGAATGTTTGTTAGTTGATCGTTCGTTGCCGTGCGAACTGTCTTGACGGAGGCAGCTACTACTTACACTACGTCTTACTCTGCATGTTTTTATATGGGATAATGAAAATACAACATCCATGATTAGTTCGTTCCAACCCACATTAATTATATTCTGATGCCCTGGAGCCTAGGTAGTTCGCATGGATGGCCTTCGGTGGAACACGGATTTCCGTTCAGTGACTAGCTTCTGACACAAGGCACGAACATCATCGTTCCACTAATCCCCCAGCTGTAGTTATTAATGAACTCTTGCACCTTCAGTCAGTTAGTAGCTGGCTGCTGGCCTCCCCTGCGATCTCCTATTTAAGCACAATGGCGTCCCTAGTGCTTTGCATCTCATCCCACAGCTCAAACCAAACAAACCCCTCACTGCCACCTCGTTCTCGACACTCTTCAGCGGCTACCTCTACACTGACGACCCAAGAAATGGCCAAGCCCCTCATCTTGTGCACAGCGCTCGCGGCGTGCCTCGCGCTCGCCGCCGCCGATTGGTCTCCGGGCACCGCCACGTTCTACGGCGGACCCGACGGTTCCGACACCATGGGTAAGCTTGCTACTAATAGTGTTGAACTTGGGTGCAAGCAGAGCTGATCGAGCTATCATATCTGAACATTTCTGCAAACTGTGCACGTACTGATGGTGTCGCTAATAATATAATGAATGTGTATATCTGTGACGATACAGGCGGCGCGTGTGGGTACGGGAACCTGTACAACGCCGGGTACGGCATCAACAACGCGGCGCTAAGCGAGACGCTGTTCAAGGACGGCGCGTCGTGTGGGCAGTGCTACCTCGTCATCTGCGATGGCTCGCGGCCGGGTGGCCAGTACTGCAAGCCCGGCACGGCGATCACCGTCTCGGCCACCAACCTGTGCCCGGCCAACTACGGGCTGCCCAACGGCGGCTGGTGCGGCCCGGGGCGCCCCCACTTTGACATGTCGCAGCCGGCGTGGGAGAACATCGGCGTCTACCAGGCCGGCGTCATCCCGGTGCTGTACCAGCAGGTCAAGTGCTGGCGCAACGGCGGCGTGCGCTTCAGCATCGCCGGCTTCAACTACTTCCTGCTCATCAACATTCAGAACCTCGCCGGCAGCGGCTCCGTGGGCGCCGCGTGGATCAAGGGCGACAACACCGGGTGGATCCAGATGTCCAGGAACTGGGGAGCCAACTGGCAGGCGCTCTCCGGGCTCGTCGGCCAGGGGCTCAGCTTCGCCGTGACCAGCACCGGCGGGCAGTACATTCAGTTCCTCAACGTCGTGCCAGGGTGGTGGCAGTTCGGCATGACCTTCAACACATACCAGAATTTCGACTACTGAAACTTACAGGTAGCAGAGTGATCGATGCCCCTTATAGCCATCTCTTGATGGCAGGGTTGGATGAAGAAGGGATGCAATGCAACCCAGACCTCAAGACCCCTTTAATTTATTTTCCCTCCTGAAGATACAACACATTATGCTTTTCTTTCTTTTTTTGCGAGAATCATTCTTTTCAACATTGTATTATCAAATTATAAGTTCTGTAGACAATGTGCTATGTGTAGACTTCCAAATTTAGTGGTCAATATACATACTATATTGATGTATATCTGGAAACAGGGGTGTGGATCCATGGAAAAAAATACACGGGTGGCTCAGTGTATACAAGCGCTAGACGCCTAGACCAACATAAGTTCATTATATATGACCTATACAAGACCGTTGTTGTAGCTTAAAGCAGTTTATATGAATATTCGGATGAATAAATCAAAAAACATCATTAGAAGATGTAAAATATGCAATTTGTGCATACCACACCAAAGCACCAAGAAGTTGACACATAACGCCCATTATTCTTCATGATGAGCAATCTATACCTATACACAGTAACAAGACATAATAAATTAGTCACAAGGCAAATATATATTAACTTCAAAATTCTAAGTTCTGCAAGTAGAGGACAATGAAGTGTACCGCTGAATTCTTTTGAAGTACTAACATATGTCAGTGTTTCATCTCTTCAAGCCGTTTTATGATTTTATTTATCATTAATAATACTTCTCAAAGTATATCCTTCTCAGAGTAGCATATCAAGAAGTGATGAAGCCATTTGTCATTTGTTTTGCTCTGCAGATCTGTCTTTATGATAAACATAGCTGAAAAGAACTGAAGCCATTCCCTCCGGAAGTATCAATAATATTATCTCGATGAGCAGATAAACCAATGGATAACTTCTGGCCATTCCTTTCTTGACCATAATGTTAGCAACCTTCAGGAAGCTCTGTACATCAAAGAAAATATTTGACTTCTCCTGGCATACATGGCCACTGAATTCATGCAGTTGACCTGGTAACACAATAATGTCAGCAATATCAAAATCTTGAGCATAAATTTCACCAAGTCTCACAAGTTTACACATATTGAAATTGTAGTTGGTGTTCCTTGGGTTAAGAGAAACCTAGCATCTGTATTAGTCCTGCAACTAGTGTGGCTTCTAAAGTATCCTTAGCTTTCTTCCAATTAACATAACCTTGCTTTGCAAAGACATAACTCCTAAATTTTTCATGCTTTCCCGGATCGAAGAAAAGATATAATGATATATTTACCTAAGCTGGCTAGTTTAGATTAATATTGGAGTGGAGATGATGCGTTAGTTACAGGATTATTATGCCTGAACAAAAGCACAGAAATTTGGGTTGGGGATCGAATGAATTAATCATTGCAATATGAAATTCAATTCTGGCAAGATCGTTTGATTGAACAGAGGGGATTCTGTACATCAAAGACAGAAGTACCGTGTCAAAAAATGTATTGCACCTGATCAGAGCTCATACTTACATAACCAACAAGTGCTTTTTTAGAGGGGGAGTATTGAGCAGTTTAGATAATCTCTTTAGCAACTCAACCAGTCATGTGCCTTAACTACCAAGTTAGACTTCTTTTAGATAAAGGAGAAAGTCCCAGCCTTGAACATTTAGGTGAATGTCTACAGCCAATGATTATAAGAGTTCTTAGACTCTAACCCTGAAACAAGGATCTCAAAAATACAAGAAGGAAAACTCTAAAATAAAGAAAAAAGAGTAAGTTACACCTACGATACAATAACTTATAACATTATATCACTTAAGTCCATCAAGTTGTAAAACGTGCAATTGCATGCTACAATTAGTATGTTGTGTGCATATACGGTCTCAGATACGCACGTCATTGTAATTCGCCAAGGTGGCAGTATGACGTGGATTAGCAGATGATTTAGTCTTTGATCTGCTTGGACTACAGCTGCAGCCATAGGACGGTGAGCTTAGGCAGCCACGAAGGGTGAATTTTCACCTCGTAAATAATTAGGCGTGCAGTAGCAATTGCTTTTAAGCAAATGAAAGAAAACAACAATTGTGCAGTACTGAATTGGAGAGGAATAATTTAAAAAATATCATAACCCAGGACTGCATAAAACTCCTTAACAAAAGTTGAGCAATTCCTCAAAAATAGAAGTTACACAACATTATTAGTGATAGTAACTACAAGCTCATGTCTAGACTATGACTCACACAATAAACATGTACTTATTCTTGAACGTTTTGCTGATTGAGGTTAGCCCTTTTTCGATCAGGTCCTCTAGTGTCGTCAGCCCTACTGTCCGTGTTGTCCACTATATCCCTTGATCGACCACGTCGTCTTGTACCCCTAGCCCTTGTGGCCTTGTACCACCTGCGCAATCTATTTTAGCTCTTGTGCCACCTCTAGTCACTCTCGTCTTCCTTAGTATGTCTCTTATCATTACAGTGGTAATTCTTGAGGATGCATCGCTTCCCTCTCTTGTTTAACAAAAAAGAATCTGGTAGTGGACCAAGTGGCTGCCTAATGTTGGCTTGTAGTGAATCCTGTAGTAGAGAGAAATAAGTCACGGGTCACGGGTTGCTATTCACTTATAAACTGAAAAAAATTATGAGTTAGTGCAAAAGTTACTAGCCTCATTCAACAAAATGAAGACCATGCTCCCACCTGTCCGACTTGGATCATTTGATGGGTTCACTCTTATCGGTATTATGTTCTGCAATGCCACAAAGACCCAACTACGGCAAAGATAAATAAAATTGGCAATAGGAATTGTACGCTCATTATACCTGAAGGACCGCTGGATCATCAGCTTCTTCCTCGGTAGCATCATTTGTAGAGAGACTATGAGTGTTGTACAGACTACACACTCGAATAAAATCAACGGAAGTTTTTGTTATTTTAGCAACAGTCTAGGGTGTTATTTGTATAAAATCGATCGTCAATCGATCCAAGCAGGTCACCGATTAAACCATCCACTAATCCCCGCTATACTGCCACCTTGTCGAAATACGATGTGTATCTAAGACCGCATATGCACACAAATACTAGTTGTAGCATGCAATTGCACGTTTCACAACTTGACGGACTAAAGTGATACAACATTATAAGTTGTAGTATTGTGGGTGTAATTTACTCAAAAAAATAAGAAGACTAAGCTTCAATCCTTCTCTTCGTTCACGTTTCATCCTTGCAAAGCCTTTACTAGCACCAAACCATAACATCACTCGTCTTCTTAGAAACTTAGAAACTTGATGTCCGAACCGTCTGATGCCGCTAAGATAACTAAGTCAGACCAAATCACCACCCCATGAGCGATGCCACAGTCGGAGTTGAGGGAACTGGCGGCCTTGGTGGCCACACCGAACCGGAAAGTGACCTGATGGCCACGATAGTGTCCATGCGAGCCCAAGCCATGAGGCCATAGGCCTCTTACCTTAGTGCCAGCACGCCGCAGCCCCCAGGCAGCCCTGCAACCATCACCGAAGACGGCAGCCAAATCGCAGGCTCCAGAACTGGAGCGACGTCGGCCTCCCTCTCCAACAGGCCTGAGCTTTCTTGATCACCAGACAGAGTGAGAACGGCTCATGGCGGCGCTTTGCCGACGGGTTCAAGCCCATGCGTCCGTGCTTCCTGGCGGCGCCGCGCCCAGCTCCGGCTAGGGAAACGCCGGATCCAGCCACTACTGCCCATGACGCGCCGTCGCCGTCCCGAGGGCCGGCGCCCGCGCTCCCCCAACTCCGGCTAGGGAAACGCCGGATCTGGCCACTTCTGCCCACGACGTGCTGTCGCTGTCCCAAGGGTTGGAGAACACTGCCTCCATCTTGAGCGAGCAGTCCACGCCGGGGACGAGAGGGAAGAGTGAAGGTACCTCGCCGCCTCCATCCTCGCCACCGCACGAGCTTCTGGCAGCTGGCTCTGGTGGCGGTGTGGCAAGGAAGAGGGTGGAAGGGCGGCTTGGACGATGGAGGCTAGGGTTCTGCCCGTGTCGCCCGAGAGGAACGACGCGGAGCAGACGAATCGGTTCATCAAAAGCTGCCACGGCGCTCACTACTACAAAATGATTTGTAGCAACACCCCGTTTTCTTTCTAGGGGCGGGTCAAAAGGTAACCCGCTCCTACAAATGGAGCAGGGGTACTGTAGCATCTGACCCGCCTCTAGAAAATTATTTTTAGGGGCGGGTTACGCCATCACCCGCCCCTGCAAATGGGCATCATTTTCAGGGGCGGGTGATGGCATCCCCCGCCCCTGAAAATGATATTTCTAGTTGCGGGTGACGCCACCACCCACCCTTAGAAATGGTGGCATTTCTAGAGACGGGTGATGATGTTATCCATCCCTAAAAATGCATTTTCAGGGGCGGGTGGTGGTGGCATGACCCGCCCCTAAAACGGTTCCACGCAAAAAAATTCATAACTTTTTCATATGACCTCGGATGACGTCAAACTTTATATCACAATTGTAGAGAATGACGAGATCTAAAACTTTATAGTTTATAACTTTTTTTATTTAAGATCATTTAGTGGTCCAAAATATTATTATAAACCTACATATGGCTATGACTATATAGTATCTTATATAACTCAAGTCATACTTTGAGGGTTTCTAGGATCTTAACCTTTATATATAGTGAAATATATTTGGCATAATTTTTTATATATAGTTCACAATAACCATAATGTAGATTTTCACTTTTTTTATTTGTTTTGCTATATGTAAAGATTTAAATGAATTTTCAGAATAAAACTGAAAAATATTTTTAGGGGCGGGTGATGGCGCCACCCGCCCCTACAAATCAATTTTAGAGTTAATATAAAAGAATAACATACCCCATAGAGTCACAAGTGACTATGTAGTGTGGTGGAGAGGAAGGTTCGTGCGAGCCTGAGAATGCGGTTCGGACCCCAGGTGATGCAAGTGTTGATATTTCTTCAAAATAATTGTAACTCGATAGTACAAGGACTTGTGGTGGTGTCTGGTTGGCTGCAATATTTTTTTTTATTTTTCTGTTTTCAATTTTTTTATCTTTTTATTTCTGGAAATCGATTTGTAGGGGTGGGTTCCCTACAAATCGATTTATAGGGGCGGGCGCGTTACCCGCCCCTAAAAGTCGTATTTTTAGCTGCGAGAAGTAGGAGCGGGTACCGCACCCACCCCTAAAACCTTTTTCGTGGTAGTGGGTAGTGATCAGCGAGGGAGAGCTGCCAACTACCAGGTTAGTTTTTCTTGGCTAAGTTTAAAACATAAGAACATGATTGTATCAACAATGGAATGGGTAAGTGAAAAAACAAGGAAGATCAACAATGTCATATAGCATGATGTATACCGGGTGTGCTTTTCATGCCTCAAAGAATGTGTATGTGTTCATCGGAAAAACATTATGATGATATACTAGTTCCTTTGAATGTGGATACTACTGAACACGTTTCTCTAGTTTAATTTGGTAGGAGAATAACATGCCACGAAATGTTCCTAACCGTGTAATTCAGAGACTTGTACAAGTATTCGCTGCTATTTGACAATTTCAGCTAAGCTAATTAAATTAGATTGGGTGGAGATGATGCGTTAGTTAGGGACGCTGCCTAATCATTTTGGACAACCAACAAGAAGAATTGGATTGGTAGATCAATCATTGGACTGTGTTGAAGTCAATGCTTGGATGTTGCATTATTTAATAGGAGTTCATGTTCGCATCACACCGTAAAAATGTAAGAGAAACTAAGTCTTGGAGTTCTCTCCAGTTTAAGGTTTCGTTTGGATCCAAGTGTTAATGGATAAAAGTGCTAAACTTTAGCACTAGCTCATCCAAATAGAAGTGCTAATGGGGTGGGCTAAACTTTAGCATATGCATGAATGCTAATATATGCTAAAGTTTAGCACTTAACTTTAGCTTCTCCAAACAGACCCTAAGTTGTTGACATAAGTGCTGAACCAATCATGTGCCTCAATTACCATGTTGGAGTAGTAACTGCTAAGAACGTGCTTCTATTTTCCACTTACCCAGGAGAATTCAGAGGAGATCCGAAATCAGACACAAAATGTATACATCGTGGTATAATTTGCACACAGATAGATTGGTGAGTTCACATAGATGTCATGGACAAGTTTGAGCACAGCTACGTGGGACCTGTTGAAAAGGTTGGGAGCTCATGGAAACTTGGCTGAATGAAACACCTCATAAACCCATTCAAATTTACATGTTCAAATTATACCTCCAAAATTTGGACTTTGTTGTTTCTCTATTTCTTGTAGAGAAGGAGTTCGTTCAACTTGTGATATCTCGTATCCCCTGTTTATCTAAGAATGAAGGCGTCACGGGGCGGGTGATGGCGTCACCTGCCTTTAAAAATATTTTTTCAGGGATGGATGAATTGCTACAGTAAACCCGCTCCATTTATAGGAACGGGTTACCTTTTGAACAGTAAAAAACAGGACGTCCGTATAAATCCTTCTGCATAGTAATGTCTTGCCACCTCGTACGTTCGAGCTTGGCAACCGACATGGCATTACAACTAGCACGTTGATAGCGCCGGTAAGGCAGCTTGAATTTGTGAATTGTACTACTACTGTCATCTTTCTAGCTACAATAATGAGTCCAGGCTTAGTTGTCTCACAGGGTAACGAGTACTATATTATAATAACGTGTGGCTTGCAATGAACCAAAACCAATAACTTTTGACCGGTTGCTCAATCGATCTTCAGATTTCAGAACAATCTGAAGCATGGTCTCATCAACTAATGTGGAAGGAATACGGGTTAGTTGAGTTCGTTGCTCGGGAATCTTCTTGACGGGGATGGAGGAATTAACACACGAAAAAATGTATAATTAAGCCGTGCATCCTATGATTAATTAAATATCCAACGCCAAAGTCAGAGGCCTTACTTGGAGCTTAGCATCCAGATGATGCACCGTACGTCCGGACGCCATGTGCTTCGATGGAACACGGATTTCCAGCGATCGGCATCAAGACCATTATTCCCCTATTGTGATTAACATACTCTTGTACCTTCGGTTAGCCTCGGCGCCTCATTCGATCCCTATTTAAGCACCGGTCTCCCTGACGCCATATTGTATCTCGTCCCACAAAAACTGTCAGCCTCCATTGCCTAGCCTCCTCGTCCTCCATTTCTATCTCGTTCTCTGCAGCTACATTTGCAAAGGCGTCCATGGAAATGGCCAAATATCTGATCTTGTGCACAGCGTTCGCGGCGTGCCTTGCGCTCGCCGCCGCCGACTGGTCTCAGGGCACCGCCACGTTCTACGGCGGACCCGACGGCTCCGACACCATGGGTAAGCTGCCTTGCTTGCAACCAATTCCGGTACAGGAAAGAATCTTACTCGGCTCGTACTGATCCGATTCATGCGTCCAGGTGGCGCCTGCGGGTACGGCAACCTGTACAACGCCGGCTACGGCGTGCTGAACGCGGCGCTGAGCGAGACCCTGTTCAAGGACGGCGCGTCGTGCGGGCAGTGCTACACCATCTCGTGCGACGGGTCGCGCCCGGGCGGCGAGTACTGCAAGCCCGGCACGTCGATCACGGTCTCGGCCACCAACCTGTGCCCGGCCAATTTCGCGCTGCCCAACGGCGGCTGGTGTGGCCCGGGGCGCCCCCACTTCGACATGTCGCAGCCGGCGTGGGAGCACATTGGCGTCTACCGGGCCGGCGTCATCCCCGTCGTCTACCAGCAGGTCAGGTGCTCGCGCCAGGGCGGCGTGCGCTTCAACATCGCCGGCTTCAACTACTTCCTGCTCATCAACATCCAGAACCTCGCCGGCAGCGGCTCCGTGGGCGCCGCGTGGATCAAGGGCGACAGCACGGGGTGGATCCAGATGTCCAGGAACTGGGGAGCCAACTGGCAGGCGCTCTCCGGGCTCGTCGGCCAGGGCCTCAGCTTCGCCGTGACCACCACCGGCGGGCAGTACATTCAGTTCCTCAACGTCGTCCCGGCGTGGTGGAAGTTCGGCGAGACCTACACCACCAACCAGAACTTCTACTACTAAGACTTGCAAGCAGGAGAGCGCTTTGGTCTCCTTCGCCATTTCTTGCAATTCGGTCAGCTTGCCAGTTCATCGTTGCCGTTGATGATGACTGGCATAGGTGATCGTCCGACTACAGGAGATGGAAGGATTTTCTCCTACAATGTAGATACAGCATTTAATGCTATTGTTTTAAAATCTTGCGATACGTACATATATAGCAAATGTAAAGCTCTTTCAACATTCTATCAGACTTCCAAACTTGAGTAGTGGATGCATTATTATATTCTTGCAATCATAGGCTCGAATCTCTCAGTTAAATACGTAAGCCGTTGGTTAGGCTTCTACTACCATGCTTTGCTCACCAAAGGAGACTCAACCGTCACTCGGTCATGAATTAGTATTAATTAGTGACAGGTCACAACAACATCAGCCGCCACTTAGGACCCAGCATCAGTGAGGGGTCGCGTTAACATTCATCACGAATGACTCAACTCTGTTACGGTACCATAGATGGCCAGTTCTAGTGACCGCAGACAGTTACTATGTGTGACCTCCCCCCTTCCTGTTGCTCCTACTCTGCATCTTTCTCCCATATGTTGGTAGAATGGAATTGTATTTGTACTAAAATGGGTACTTTGTTTCCCTGGTCTACCATGAGATGCCATAGATCAAGTGTAATTCAACGTAATTTTCTATCACATGCTTAATTACTCAATTAAGCGAAGGGCTTCTAACCTAGTAGCACCAAGCAGATCCAGGTTCAAATCCTCGCATGAGCGAATTTTACGGGATTAGTTTTAAAAAAAAATCCTCCACCGGCAAAGCTGGGGTTCAGGTGTTCTCTAGACCGGGAGAAGGTTACTTCTTAATGAAAAACTAAGGGGCAGTCTTAACCCCAACGGTCTATTTTTTTATTCCTCAATTAACATAATTGATAATGAAGGATAATAAATGCTCTTATAATTTGTAGATGGCCATAGTTGTGCATATTACACCCCAAATATTTAATTTTTGGATGTGCATAAATAGCACCAATAAATTCAATGATTTTCTTATATTTCTAAAAAAATCCTACATTTATATAGATGGCAAAATATTTAATTGCAATGATTAATTAAATTATAAACTAACTTTAATGAATCTATGGACATATATGCATGATTTTGCATTCATGATGCCACATTATAGTATATTGTTTGCTTAGAATGGTGATCCCTGAATTTTCCAAAATTTATTCAGGCTTGAATTCAGTTTTCTGAGTTTTTGTGCTACAGGAAAACATTCTTTTTTTTCTATTTTCTCAGGAAAAATTTATTGTTTCTCTTTTTTTGAATTTTTATATTTTCTAAATTGTTATGACTTGTTTTTCAAGGTTGGAGTAGTTATCAATGTTCCACGATAGCTAATACTTTTTAGTTGGTCCATGGCATATAGCTGGCCTTGCAATTTGGAAGAAATGTACTTATATAATATAATCCATGTTTCTTGACAAGGTCAGCTAAGCTGGTTTAGATTTGGGTGAAGATGAATTAGTTAATAACCGTTTGTTGTTTGCTTTCGATGAATAAACCTGAAATAATTATGGTTGGTGAATTGATCATGTTGATGTGAAAACCAATACCTGGATAATCGTTAACATTTTTTTATAAAACTTATAGTAGAAGTTAAGATTGTTGGGGCATCAGCACTTTTCTAAGGACTAAAAACTTTACCAAACTAGGATGAACTAATAGCATTTTAAACAATAAGAAATAGAGATACTTTTTTAGATTACTGAAGCTTTTTTGACCTTAGACAATTATTCAAGATCACGTCTAAATTCTGCCACGCTAGGAAGCCCACAATTTATGATTATTGAAGAATAACAACATGATATCATTCCGTAGTAAGCTACAATATACAACATATAGGTTTGTACACCACCATAGTAACACTTGGACCACGAGAAAGGTCCTCCAAAAATAACACCTCCAAGAAGAAAACAACACACATGCCCCGTCGTTGCCATGGTACAATCACTAAAGGCCAAACTAGCAATAGGATTTCACCCTAGAGAGCAAATTCATCAAACTCTACGAGCGATGCCAATGCAACCATTGCCACGAAAAAACAACTAGTGATAGGCGTAGGTAATTCCCCCCAGAGTCAAGGAACTAGAACCCAAATAGGCACCACCATCAAAATCCCACAATGTTGTTTCCCCTTCTTTCCAACCAAATACCACTGCAGCATCCAATCTTGGCCAAGTGCAATCGGCCATGGATTCTTTAAATTGAAGATCTTGTTTAGACACACCATGCCACGAGTACATTGTCACGAGCTGCCAATAGGCACACGTCCAAAATCTACAGGATCCATCTAAAGCAAAGATGAGTCGAAAAAGTAGGTGATTCCATGAGTTGATACCAAGAAGACTCCTACCTCTGGGCCGTTATGAAAGTCACTGGAAACATATGAAGACACCATCATGAGGAATAGCCACGTAGCCATACGAGATAAAGATGTTGTTGCGAGGTCACCCACCCACGATCAGACCACTGGAGATGAGCAGTCATATCGCCCACCAACAGGCAAATTGCCTATGGCCATCCATCCAGCCACACCATCAACGCGGACATTGATGACTGCTCGCTCAGAGCAGATAAAGTATACCTGCATTAGATCCAAGGAATGAGAGAAACAGAGCAAATCCGAGCATGCTATCATCAGCAGCACTGGCACCACCAGTAACGACACATAGAGCATGCAGAACCGGGCGCCCTCGCACTCCAGCACCAGCCCCACGGTGCTGCTGCGGCGGTGCATGCACCCCGCAAGCAAGTAACCACAGAGGCTGAGCAACCCACCACTGTCGTCCCACTCAAAGTGTGCGCTACCACGAAGGGATGCACAATGGCTACGTGGGGCCTGAGAAATAGAGATACTTAAATTTGAGTTGAAGAGTTGAAGAGAAACTTAGTCGTCGAGAAGTACATCAACACATAAAGTTTATTATTCATGTAGGTCATGCTCTGGTTATGAATGTGCCATGGTGCTTAATCATTTGCAGTTGGTTTAACCACCTAGCTGAACTTCCATTTTAGATTAACTTGCCACAATGTGCTAGTCGAGATTGGGATGGAGCTGGTGCGGTTACTTATGGGAGTAGTTTGACCATCATGTATGAACAAAAGAGAAGAATTTGAGCTAGTGAGTAAATCATTGCAATACGTAAAGTCAATGTTTGGATGATGTTGCAATGATCATGTGCTTCGCGATCATTTGTTTAGTCATTCTTCATTTGTACATGCAATTTTATACTTAACTTGAACTGTAAGTTGTAGAAACTGTAAGAGGGGCAATCATGAGTATTATGAAATTGGTTGGCTCCAGATAATAAGCCAGTGGTGTTTGAAATATGTTTGTCTTTTTATTAGTAGAGATGATAGAGTTCACAGAAATAATTGCAATAGTTCTTTTTTATTCGGATAGTACTGAACAAACTTTCTCCACCAGTTTGGTAGCAGTACGATGTGCAACTGCAATGTACCTAACTGCGTAATTTGGATGATTCGTATTGTAGTAATAATATGTCCACACTATTTGAAAATTTCAGCCGACATGGCATTACAACTGGCACGTTATGATCAGCACTGAATCTGTGGGTTGTACTATACCGTCATCTTTTCTCCGCATTTCCGCCGGCAGACTGATAATGATGATGATACGTTTAATTGTGTTTTTTTCATCACAAAGATAATGAATAATCAAATAGCTTGCCGCTTGGAATGAGCCAACGAGTTCACATTCTTGATCGGTTGCTCGACCCATCTTCAGAACCAGAGAACATGCGCAGGACAGGGTTTCAACTAATGTAGACGCAACCGCAGTTAGTTGAGTTCGTTGCCGCGCGAATCTTTCTAGCTCGATGGAGAGGTAGACGAGTTAAACTCCGACGCCAAAGTCAGAGGCCTCGGCGGTTAGCAGGTAAGTCATCGCCTCCAGAGCGTAGCGGTGCATGATGATGCATCCATGTGCCTCGACGGAACACGGATTTCCTGCGTTCTGACACACGGCCAGACCATTATTCCCCTAATCCCCTGCCTATTGTGATTAACAAACTCCTGCTCCATCGGCTAGCTAGCCTCATTCGATCCCTATTTAAGCACGAGCCTCCCCGACGCCATGCATCTCATCCCTCAAGCTCAGAAGCAGTTAGCCTCCATTACCCCAGCCTAGCTCCTCGTCCGCTCCCATTTCCATCTCGGTCTCTGCAGCTACGTACACCTCTGCATTGGCGTCCATGGATACGGCAAAGTCCCTGATCTTGTGCACAGTCCTTGCGGCGTGCCTCGGGATCGCCGCCGCCGCCTGGTCTCAGGGCACCGCCACGAACTACGGCGGAGCCGACGGCTCCGGCACCATGGGTACGCTGCCTTTACTGCCTTGCATGCGTCCCATTTCTGTACAAGAAAGATTTCGCGCACATTTTGCTTGCTCGGCTGCACGTCTACTGATCCAATGCATGTACTATGTAGGTGGCGCCTGCGGGTACGACAACCTTTACAACGCCGGGTACGGCGTGCTCAACGCGGCGCTGAGCCAGACGCTGTTCAACGACGGCGCGTCGTGCGGGCAGTGCTACCTCATCACCTGCGACGGCTCGCGGCCAGGCGGCCAGAACTGCAAGCCCGGCAACAGCATCACCGTCTCGGCCACCAACCTGTGCCCGCCCAACTACGGGCTGCCCAACGGCGGCTGGTGCGGCCCGGGGCGCCCCCACTTCGACATGTCGCAGCCGGCGTTCGAGAACATCGGCGTCTACCAGGCCGGCATCATCCCGGTCCTCTACCAGCAGGTCCAGTGCAAGCGCAGCGGCGGCGTGCGCTTCAGCATCGCCGGCTCCAGCTACTTCCTGCTCGTCAACATCCAGAACCTCGGCGGCAGCGGCTCCGTGGGCGCCGCCTGGGTCAAGGGCGACAAGACGGGGTGGATCCAGATGTCCAGGAACTGGGGCGCCAACTGGCAGGCGCTGGCCGGCCTCGTCGGCCAGGGGCTCAGCTTCGCCGTGACCAGCACCGGCGGGCAGTACATTCAGTTCCCCAACGTCGCGCCGGCGTGGTGGCAGTTCGGCCAGACCTTCACCAACAACAACCTGAACTTCGCCTACTGAATCTTGCAAACAGGAGAGCGCTTGGTTTCCTCCGCCATTTCTTGCAGTTCGGTCGAATGGCGAGTGCATGCTCCTGGTTTTTTACGGGAGCTGGTTCAACTTGCAATTGCATCCTTGGTGACCGCCTGACTAGCATCTGTCCTAGGTGATGCCCCGACTGCAAGAGGAGGTGCGCGCCATGTATAATTGCAAATTTCGACCTTAATGTATTTTATTTCTCTCATAATTTTTTTCCTAATGTTTTTGAATATTGTGTTACTTGAGTCTTAAATATACTTGTATTCTGTATAAATGAATTAATGGATATTTATTTCTGAGTCAACAAAAAACCATTATCCTTGTATGACAAAATACATTGTAAATGTAGCATAACTACATTAACCATTATCCTGGGGCACTCGGCAAACTTACTGATTCCGGTAGTGACTGCAATATATTTTGGATATTGGTAGAATGCTTTAACCATTAAGTTTTTCTACAGAAATATATTTACTATGGCCTCATTAAATTGTAAAAATTAAAATAGTTTCACCAAAGATCTACTGAAAAAAAATCATATGTAGAAGGTAAGCATGCATAAACAAATGTATAGACAAGGATTTACAAACTTGGCTGCAGCTTCCAAAAGAATCATTATCTTTTACTTTACTAGGGAAGTAATAAAGCGTCTGACCTAACATGGTTACCAAGAAATATTTCCTTATACAGAGTTGGATGGTAAGCTTGTTGCTTGTGCCAAGAGTTGGATTGCCGTATCGGTCTGTAGGTTTTTTTTTTTTTGCTTGATAATAGGTCTGGTTCCTACAAGCTAGTGCAAATTATAGGAATTATGCACTTTTGTTTGATCTAGGGAATCATTTTTTAGTGAAAACAACTGACTAATAAGCTAATAACTTATATTCATTTTAAATTTAAAGCTACATATCAACAGATAAACCCTATATATAGACCATTTATTCCCACTCCCGAAAAAATGAAATTCAAATTAACCACCCATATGTACCATGGAACTAAAAATTGCTCCTCTTTGTTTCTAGTGTCAGATGATCACTGATAATCAGCGTCTCATGGGGCCATTCTTTTGGAGTTTATTAATTGGTTGGGTAGGTTTCTGACCTTTTGGTGTATCGCATGCTAAGGAAGTAATTTTAAAAGAAACAATCGCTATCAATTGGGTTTCTAATGCATTTTGTCGATTTTTTAATGTTCTGATAAATTCCCAGGTCCAAATCAAAATGGAAAAAATAATAATATATATATTAACAGATAACAAATCGATGTACATGTACAGCAGGTATGTAGTAGAAACAAAATCGACAGAATGCGATTACAGATCAAAATCCCAGATCAACCCACGCATTACACACACACACACCATTAAGTCAACTGACGTATTATAATTAATTTAATCCCAGATCGGCCAGGCACACGCACATGCAATTATGCGTCGTGAACTAGCTAACTATTAGTAGGCAAACTGGTTGTTGCTGGCGAACGTCATGCCGAAGGTCCACCACGCCGGCGCGATGTTGTTCATGTACAGCGTCTGGCCGCCGGTGGAGGTGACCGCGAAGGAGAGCGGCTCGCCGACGAGCGCCGAGCTGCACTGCCACAGTGCGCCCCAGTTCCGCGTCATCGCGATCCACCCGGTGCTGGCGCCCTTCACCGACATGGACCGGATGGAGCCGCTGCCGGCGACGTTCGTGATGAGCACCAGCTGGAAGTAGTTGAAGCCGGAGATGGTGAACCTCACCCCTCCCTGCCTCGTGCACGGCACCCTGCACATTATTACACCAGATGGTGATCGATCATGTAAGCCTTTGCGAGAGGCGGCGGTGGCCGGCGGCGGCGTTTCATCGATCACAATTGCGTCCGTATATATATATGCGTACCGCTGGTAGAGGACGGGGATGATGCCGGCGCGGTAGATGCCGATCTGCTCCCACGCCGGCTGCGACATGTCGAAGTGGGGGCGCGGCGGGTTGCACCAGCCTCCCCCGTTGGTGGTGATGGCGTAGTTGGGCGGGCACAGGTTGGTGGCGGTGACGGTGACGGAGTAGCCGGGCTTGCACCACCCGGACTTGCCGGTGTCGCACTTGATGTTGTAGCACTGGCCGCAGGACGCGCCGTCGTTGAACAGCACCTGGCTCAGCGCCGCGTTCAGCACGCCGTACCCCTGGTTGTACAGGTTGTCGTACCCGCACGCGCCGCCTGCAGGAATGAAGCACGCGGCAGAGTAGTATCGATCGTCAGGTACGCAGCTGTTGCAATGCAAATGCTGCGTACATAGAAGGTAACGTACCCATCGTCCCGGAACCGTCCCTGCCGCCGTAGAACGTCGCCGTCCCGCTGTTCCAGTACTGCGCCGCCGCCGTCGTCGCCGACGTGGTGAGGAGCGCGAGGACGGCGACGGACCTGAGCAGCATCGCCGCGGTGCTGCCCATCTAGCTTGTTGGCAGCTAGCTAGCTATCAATGGCACCTGATGATGAGCTGAGGATCTAGAGGGACAAGCTAGAGAAGCTATTGCTGATCGAGTGGGTCGATGGTGGATGGATTGTTACGATCACGACCGGCAGTACGGCGGCTTAAATAAGAGCTAGCAGGAGAATTGAAGCGCGGGGGCTGATGATCGGTATAATCATGGCAGGGAATGATCGGAATGATGGTCGTTGGCAGGGAATATAGGGCGGTGATTGCCCGGCCCCCGGCGGCCCTCCGATGCTACCGCTAGCTAGCTAAGCTCACATGGCGTTCACGCAATCTGCGAGGCGCCATGTCAAAGCATTGACAATCGGGCGGGCGCCATTCAGCATGTTGCGATAGAAGATAGCAGGTAGAGCTCCATGCTGGATATGATGATGCGTGTGCATGATTAATCCCTAAGAGAGACTGCAGCTCCATTAAGTAATGCATGGGCAACTCTTTTTTAATGCTGTAATGTCGAAGGAATCGCGAGCAGGGCCTCCCAGTTGCAGGATTAACAAAGTAAGGGCTCAGGAGGAGGAGGAGGAGGAGGAGGAGGAGCATGGCGGGATAAGAGGAGAGATCGAGGGGGAAGGACCCCACGTGGGACCACGAGAGGGCAGCGAAGTGACCACATGGTCGGCGGTTGGGGACAGGGCAGAGACGACGGAGGACCGCGGCGAGGCGGGGGTACGGTTGATTAGCGCGCCGGCCGTGCATGACGAGACCCTCCTCATCGCTGAGTTCATGGGCTCGCTCGCCATCGTGAACCGTGGTGCCGCCGCGTTCAGCAGCGAAGAGCCGTCTCGGCCGCGATCCGCGCCGGCCGCGCGATCATCCTTTTGTACGGCGTCTTTTTGCCGTAGTGAAATGGGCCGTGACCCGTCAGTGAAATGTTGGCTATAATGGGCCGTGACCCATCAACACAAGAGCCCCTGCCAATCTCTCCTCCACCTGTGCTCGCGTAGCCTCTCTCGATTTTTCGTTCCCCTACGGTTCAAGGGCGGCGAACAAGCGATTCCGTTCCCGGCGTCCATCTCGCCGGCTCTTCCTCGCATCCGGCGACCCTTCCGGTGCCGGAGGTGGAGAGGAGCCGCGAGCTCGATGGCTGGTGTACGTACTCTTTTCTGGCTTAGCTAGATTAGAGTCAGGGTCTGTCAAACCCGGGGTCACGGGACTGCGTACATAACGTACATATTCTAAGATAAGGGATGAGACATGGTCCACGCCCTACGTTAGTTGTAACTACTCGTACCATAGTAGATATAGTCAGAATAGAAGGGAACTACCCGAGTAGTACTCGGGTAGGGCTCCTAAGCTCGTATCTGGCTAGGATTTCTATAAAACCCTGCCCCCCAGACTATATAAGGGCGGCCAGGGACCCCTCAAAAGATATACACATCTAAGACAATACAAACCACCATACAGGACGTAGGGTATTACGCTCTCGGCGGTCCGAACCTATCTAAATCTTGTGTTCCTTGCACCTTCGAGTTCCTGATCTCGGCGACACCCCACTACAATCTATCACCTTGGCGGTATCCCTTTGTGGGCTAGGAGGTTAAACACCAACAGCTAGCGCGCCAGGTAGGGGTGTTCATCGAGCATCCACCGGAGAACTCGATGGTATCATTCAACTTCACCAGCGCCATGCTCAACGAAGGCACGACATTCACCTTCGGCTCCTAGGTCTGCGTCGCCAACGGCTCAGGTTGTTTCAACAACCACCTGACCACCAGGAAGCTGAAGGCATCATCTTCGACATCCAGCCACGACATCGCCAACCTTGCTGACGATCTCGACGGGATCCAACTTTCCGATTTAATCGGAAGGTACGCAAGTCGCATCAGGGCAATTCCCCACCCACTAATCAGCCCCGACGATCTGATCGCCAGGATAGATCGGGTGGACGACAACATTGCCAAGTGCATCAAGCTCGCAGAAGACGCTCTCCAACGGCGTGATGACTCAGCATCCCCAACCCGGAACCACCCTGAGGCTCTCCATCATCGTCCCGCCGCCACCGGCGACATCTTCTCCGGCATCCATCGAGTAAACAAAGTTATTGCAGATTGCATTAGTCTTGCAGAATCCACCCTTCGGCGCATCATCCCCAAGGGGCCGAAGGAGTTCGACTATGATTTCGACGACTTCATCGGCAAAGTTGAAACCCCTAGACCAAGTCCAATTCAGTCTGAGGCGGTCCTACCCAAGACTCTCTCCGCATTGGAGGAGGACTTCGACCACCTACTACAGCTTAGAGAAGGAGAAGCCACCGCGTGTCGAGGGGCCGCTGTTTCCAACAACTACTCGGATTCGGCTACTCACGTAACATCTATAATAGGCAACCGCCAGGGTCTGGTAAGGGGACCAACTTGGTCGGGCAGGCTTGAGCATTGGAAGGGCGTGAAACTCCCCGGATTTCTCAAATCAAGCTCACCACGATCCATTACCGACTCTGGCGAACTCCTGTTCCAAGAAGGCAGACCTCTCGCCCTTTCCGACGACGAAGAAGAGGGCCAGGTTGTGCGGAGTACCAAACGCTTCGCGCCAGATCGAGAAGTATTCATGATTCATGCCGACGAAGATGGTGAAGGCCTAGAGCGGGTCCAGCTAGACAAATACGACGACGACTACATCTCTTACCCGCTCGACCAAGGCGTGGATGTGACCATGAGTTTTGATTTTTCAAACACCATAAAAATAGAAGATGCAGACGACGTTCAGAAGGAACGCCGCAAAATCATCAACGCAAAGCACGCCGAATGCACCAACCGGGGCAAAGAAACCCCTTCAACTGCTCCACGGGCGACCTCTGCACCGTCATCAATGTTGGCCGGGACGCCCGCAATGTCATCATTGCTAGGCGGCAGGAGCACGAAGAGGTCGAAGCCTACAGGCCCACCAACTATCAAATCCCCATCGATTACCTGGACACAACTCGGAAGCGCAAGCAAGAAGTCGGGGAACAACCAATTCGAAGAAAGAAAACCCTCAGCTCAAAGGAACGCTTCAAGGAATCTCTCAACAAGCGATGCCCATGGCACCCAAAGAGCAAGCATTCAACCTTCGAATGCCAAACCCTTCGGAGGGCCCTGGGAGCTCCACCACTCAATGTAGACTGTGAAGAAAAGCGATGGGACTGCCTGAACAATGATTTATTCATAAATTAGTATCCGATTCAAGGAGGTTTTCTAAGGGTCTTTTGAGTGTTAAGTTTAACCATTGTTTTGGGATTAAATCTTGAAACAAGGGGTTCTGTAAACCTAAAAGCACTCCTTTTTTCCACTTAGTCAGGGTCGCCGATTATTATTTTCATTATGTATCGGGCTAATTATGACTTACTCGCTATATTTGCCCAATGAATTTTTGATCTACTTAGTACAACTTTTTTCCAGTTGATCTCTTGCCATCTATCCCTCTCGCCACGAGCCTTTTTCAACAACGATCGGGGGCTAAGGATAGGGGCGATGGGGGTGGGCTCGGGAACGACGGGTCTAATCCAACTTCTTCAAGGTTTATCTTAGGGAACCATGTCACAGCTGAGCCATACGACTACTAAGTGGTCGCTTTGCTTGGCAGTGACTAACGGAACCCGTTAATTAGCCGAACAAAGCATCCACGTGGTTATTCTACAAATATTTCCAGTAACACTCTCTTTACTAGTTTTTTGACTAGTACTACGCGTTGTTTACTGAAGGGGCCTCGCTCCCATACTTCAAGTAACGCTCCGATTACTAGTTCCCGACTAGTACTACGCATAGTTTACTGAAGTGTCCTCGCTCCCATACTTCCTGTAACGTTCCGATTACTAGTTCCTGGCTATTACTCTATGTTTACTAAAGGGGCCTCGCTCCCATACTTCCAGTAATACTCCGTTTACTAGTTCCCAACTAGTATTATGCATAGTTTACTGAAGGCGCCTTGCTCCCATACTTCCAGTAATACTCCATTTACTAGTTCCCAGCTAGTATTACGCGTAGTTTACTGAAGGGGCCTCGCTCCCATACTTCTAGTAACGCTCCGATAGTACTCTATGTTACTGAAGGGGCCTCGCTCCCATATTTCCAACAACGCTCCGATTACTAGTTCCCGACTAGTACTCTATGTTTACTGAAGGGGCCTCGCTCCCATACTTCCAGTAATACTACATTTACTAGTTCCCAACTAGTATTACGCATAGTTTACTGAAGAGGCCTCGCTCCCATACTTTCAGTAATACTCCGTTTACTAGTTCCCAGCTAGTATTATGCGTAGTTTACTGAAGGGGCCTCGCTCCCATACTTTCAGTAACACTCTGTTTACTAGTTTCCAACTAGTAACGCATAATTTACTGAAGGGGCCTCGCTCTCATACTTTCAGTAATACTCCGTTTACTAGTTCACAGCTAGTATTACGCGTAGTTTACTGAAGACGCCTCGCTCCCATACTTCCAGTAATGTTCAGTTTACTAGTTCCCGACTTTCACAGCTAGTATTACGCGTAGTTTACTGAAGACGCCTCGCTCCCATACTTCCAGTAATGTTCAGTTTACTAGTTCCCGACTGACTACCTTCAGAAACGTTACCTTCTAGGTAGCTCTATATGGGCATAACTACTATTGATAAGTCCTACGATTTTCAGACGTACTCTACGAGTCAGCACACCAAACACATCAAACAGGCAAACAGCTATTAACATGTTTACAGTCATACACAATCAGGGCAGAGTATTCAACGTCTTTACATCTGAATCTACTCCTGTTCTAAGCTCTCAACTACTTCTGGGCCACTGCCTTCACTTCCTCGACAAGTTCCTTGAACTTATCTTTGGTGCAGTCGGCTGACATCCCAGTCGCCAGTGGTTCCAGATTGGCCTTGGGCCAGTAGGACTTTACGAGTCCAAGAATATGCTCCACGTAGGTTCTGGTGGTTGCCGATATATAACTAGTAATCTTCTGGGGGGTTCGCGAAGTCGCTCCAGCAGCGTCTTGTCGCTCACCACCCCTTCTTCTGGCGGATCCACCATATCGACCACCACCTGGGAAACATCCTTGAGCTCTTCAAGTTCCTTCTTGTTTAGCTCCTGTTCAATGGCCATATCCTTGATGTGTGTCATACAATCCATGAGTTGTACATTTGCATCCTGGAGGGCCTTAATCAACTTTTCTGCGTCATCTGTACAACGGTATACAAGATTCTTCAAGTTAGTGATTTCGTCTTCCTTATTTCTTATGATATTAGTCAGTTCTGCAAAGCAAAAGGAGACGAAGAAGAACTCGTACTAGTTCAGATGCTGCATTTCCATGACTAGCAAGCAAGGATAAAGCAGTCGGCAGAATATTACCTCGGTGAGACTTGGTCTGTAGTCTGTTCCTTTCGTTCAGCTTTTCAATTTCCTTCTTCAGCTGCCAAACCTCTCGGGTGTGCTCGAGCTTCAAGGTATCAAGTTCATACCGCACTTTAGCATTTTCTGCTGCTTGTGTTTCAATCTCTTGCTCCCTAACCTGTAAATGTTTGAATTTGATCTCCACGGCTCACAATTTGTTTTACTTGATGCGGGATCGATTAGCCATGGTCTGTTCGACAGTGCATAGTAGTTTGAAGAAGAAGTATTATTCGATGACAGCAAATATGGACAGTTCTGGGCACTAACCATGGTGAACCGGAATATATCCTGGAATGAGTCGTTGAATTCCTTCAGATTTTCGTCTTCCAGCTGTGGATCATCAATGAGCTCCAATGGGATGCCGCTTTCCCAAAATGACGGCTGCACTGGAGCCATCACTGAGGAACTACCTGCAGCGACTTGCTCGACAGGTTCATGCTGTTGTGGCTGTGGGCTCCCTGTTACATGGTTACTCGATAAGCAATCATACAAGCAACAAAGAACTCGGGTGAAATGCATATCAACGCAACTTACCTATGGGATTTTCGTGAGTTTGCTCTATGTTCATTGATTCTGGTTCAGCCTCTGTGGGCGTGGAGACACGGACTTCTAGCGGCTGTGACGGCTCAACTACCTCCATGGATGCTTGATGAGAACATCACCATGCTGGATACACCCGAGATTTGGTCTTCTATGAGTTACAAATCGTCTCCAATTTGGTCTTCACGTCCGGCTCGGACTCAACCGACCACCCTGAACAAAACGCTGATATCTCCTTCATACGACGTTGAAATGAGGTGTTCTTTGATGCGTTGGAAAGAAGACAATGAAAGCTTTATTTTGGTTCTGGTTTGAGCTCCAGAAGTTTCATGGAATCATTCTGTGTGACCATGACAAGGTGTTGCATCACCTATTTTGGGCCAAGTTGGCCTTGTATCGTGTTGGGCCTTAAGCCCAGGTTGAGGACGCCCCCACCTGGTCGCCCTCAACCCTAGGACGTCCCCCTTTGGTATAAACTCAGTAGCAGCCGCCACATTGGGGTTTGGGTTTTGTTTAGTTCTAGTTTTCCATTGAGAAACAGACATCTTCATTGTAAATGTGACGTCGATTCCTTTTGCTGCGAATCAGGGCCCCCGTTCTTGTTCTTCACCACTATGGCGATTAGTCCTTTTGTGATCAGAGCTTGAACCCCATACTTGTCTTTGCTTCATACACATCCGCAATTTTAGATTGTGTGCTTATATTTTCTTGCTTGTGTTCTTCGATTCGCTTGCAGGATTAGTCTTCTTGGTGAGGTCAATCAAGTTGTGCTTGGTTGATAACCAACGGAGCAGCGGTGTAACGATTGTAGAGGTTCGAATCCTGTCTGATTAGAAGCCCAGATCGCCAACGTCGAGTTCTCCACCAATCAAAACTATCATACCTATCGGATGATCAGGCCAGTGCCACATCAATGCTGGTGTCACATCATCAATGCTGGTGTCACATCAGCTACCTTCTCTAGCTTGGGGGCTCGGGCATCCACAGCATCGCCAGACTGCTCCAAGCCCAGAGCAGAGGATGGTCTACATACGGAAACAACATTATGAGTTGTTACCTGACAGATAAAAACCTACAACACACAAGGGAAAGGCACTCGATACTTACAGTGTAGACTTTCTTATAGTGTTCTTGAGTACTCGGGGCACTAGTTTAGTATCCAGAGTACTCGTTGTCGCGGGTTCGCCAGTCGAGGGCGGCGTTGGCCCCGGAAGGGCAACTGCGATGATCACCCTCAACGTGTGGTCAGCCGGGGGTGGCGAGTGCTCCGGCGTGGCTTCAGTAGTACCACTTGATGGGTCAACTGCAAAGGTGGGCGTGCTCTGTCCCTTTGCAGTGTCATCCCCGATCTCCTCCTCAACTATACCCCAGACACGTTTGGGGCTCGGGGAGCTACCGACAAGAGTAAAAAAGAAGGGGGAATTTCAATTGAAAAGCGACCAAGCGAAGGCAGGAAAAGTACTTGGAATGCAAGGACAAGCATTTACCTGGACGTCCCAATGTCATCGCCAGTGGGTAGGGTGCTAGCCTTGCATTTCCGAGCGGTGGCTCTTGGTCCCCGCGGATGGCTAGGTAAAAGATCACCACCAGGAGAGCTTACGCCTTCCTAGGTGGATTTCTTACCCTAGCCCTTCACCACTTGCGCCAGCGTGCGACCATCATCGCTATCTTTATCGTCATCGGACCTGACCAGATATAGGATGGATGACAGATAGGCACCTGGTACGCCGATGGCTGCAGATGCAGCGGACGTGATGTCCGGCATCAGCGGCATACTTCTATATACGTTTACATCCTGTGCACCAAGATTGACAGATGAGTTAGTATCACTCAAGACAAAATTGTAGTTCAACAGGATACGAATACTTACATGCATTGGAGGCTCCTTGGCAGAGTACATTTTTGGAATATATGGTACGGTTTCAACACCCATAAGTACTCGGCTGACTTTCAGAATGGCATCAGTTTTCTGAGCGGGCTCTGCAGAAAATCGAAAAGGGTCTGAGACTCCAAGGTACTCAAAGCCAAACCTCGCTCGTTTCTACAGTGGCTACATCCGCCTGCCGACCCATGAGTACATCACTACTACCCTAGTGACGCTCGCATCCCTCTACTTTTTTATCATACTAAGCAACTCTGGGATCTGGCCCTCATAAACGCAAGGTTTGGACCACTCGCGTGTGATCTTGAGTGCTCCTGCGGTACTCTCTGGCAGGGAAGGTGCGTGATTTCCGATATAAAACCACCTCTCTCTCCACCCTGACAGACTACTCGGGAATTTGTAGGAAATATATTTTTTCTCCATCCCCTGCCTCAGTTGCAGTTCAGCACCTCCAACCTCATACAGATCCTTATCGTTGGGTTGGGCTTTGAGGTGGAAGAGATAGGTGAACAAATCGAAGTATGGCTCTATCCCTAAGAATACTTCACAGAACTGAACAAAAATGGAAATGTGAAGGATGCACTTGGATTGAGATGATGCAATTGAATTCCATAGTAGTAGAGGAGACCACAAAAAAAAATCAGAAGTCGGAGGGGCTAATCCTCGCTCGACAAAGTACTGAAAGAGAACAACCTCATCTACTTCCTCATACGGCCTCTTATCGCTAGTGACAGGGCGCCACTTGATAACTTCTTTGTTCTGAGGAAGACCCTCATCAACGAGGGCCTGGAGATCAGCTTCTGAGCACTTACTTGGTCTCCATCCATCTCCGGTGGTGGTGATGACCTTCAACTCTTTATCTTTTCCCTTGGTGGCCCCTCGCTTGCTGCCGGCCATCCATGTGGTCACGAGGCGCTTTGCTCGCATGCGCCCAGGGCTACAACAGGAGAGGTGGCGGAACAGGGCTCTAGGGAAAGAGAATGAATCGGGCGACTACTTCTCACAAAGAGAATGAACTAGATCTAACTCTGGAAGTGGCGGCGGCTGCGAGATAGAGGAAGACGAAAGGCTCGAGCAGTAAAAAGCACAAGTGAAAGGGTAAGTGAAACCCTAGGTCACCGCGCGGTTAAATAACTAGCGGCGGACTCAAGTTCACTTTGCGGAATGCGAAGAGTTTTTTCCGGGATAAGATTTATTTTGAGCGGTAATTTCGGGAATTTTTGGAAAGTTATTTGTTTAACTATTTTTTCAGGGATAACGTCTTGAAAAAAGAGGTTTTCGAATTTCCAAACCAATTTACCCACTTTAACCATAAATTCAAACTCTTAATTTTTCACACAACCCATGCCACGATTCTTTGGTCCTTTTTTTCCAAACTTTGGGATTTGGATTTAAGGCTCGGGGGCTGCGGGACACGTGTCATCGATGGCTTATTTTTTAAATTTTTTAGAAGATAAGGACAGAAGATTTAAGACTAATTTGACCCTCAGTCTGATTCTTCGATTCAATCTAAGGCTCGGGGGCTACTCCATATGGAGTGCGAGTTTAATTGCACCCCATATAAAAGAAGACTTGACAACTACTCGGGGCATGAGCACCTCACAGCCTCAATGCAGCCTAGCAAGTACTCAGAAGACACCTTCAAGATGGAGTTCGGGAGCACTCAAAGACGCCTTCAGAAGTACTCGGAAGCCTATAGTACTCGACTACAAAGAGCTCGAGGGCTTGTCAGACCTAGGGCCACGGGACTGCGCATATGGCGTACATATTCTAGGATAAAGGATGGGACATGGCCCGTGCCTTACATCAGTTGTAACTACTCGTATCATAGTAGAACTAGTCAAAACAGAAGGAAACCACCCGAGTAGTACTCGGGTAGGGCTCTTAAGCTCATATCTGGCTAGGATTTTCATGTAACCCTGTCCCCCAGACTACATAAGGGCGGGCAGGGACCCCCTCGAAAGACATACACATCTAAGGCAATACAAACCACCACACAGGACGTAGGGCATTACGCTCTCGGCGGCCCGAACATGTCTAAATCTTATGTTTCTTGCACATTCAAATTCCTGATCTCGGCGACACCCCACCTACAATCTACCACCTCGGGAGTATCCCTCGGTGGGCTAGGAGGTTAAACACCGACAGGGTCCTTCTCTTCGTCGACGGTGACACGAAGGTATTGTGAATAAAGTGGTGGATTTGAGATGGATTGGGATTTGGAGAAAGGAGGAACAGTAGACATGAATAGGCAATGGGGAAAACTTAATCCTTCCCTATCTTTCTATTTATTCTTGGTATTTTTACACTTTAGTCCATATAATGTATCTAATATACAAATACTTACACCAACACTCCCCTCAAGATGGGGCAAATACATCATGTAAGCCCATCTTGCTACAAAATGCAGAAAATAATTTTTCAGGGAGTCCTTTGGTCAAAATATCAGCTACTTGAGTAGCTGATTTTACAGAAGGCAAACAAATTATTCCTCCATCTAACTTCTCGTTAATAAAATGACGATCAATCTCGATATGCTTGGTTCTGGCATGATGAACCGGATTGTTGGCTATATCAATAGCCGCTTTGTTGTCACAGTATAGCATCAAAGGCTTGTGCTTAAACAATTTTAACTCCATGAGAAGGATTTGCAGCCATAGAAGCTCGCACACACCATGAGCCATAGCACAAAACTCGGCTTCAGCAGTGGACCATGCTACAACACTTTGCTTCTTACTCTGCCAAGAAACTAGGTTCCCTCATACAAAGGTACAATATCCAGAAGTTGAGCGCTATCATCCAAAGAGCCGGCCCAATCATCATCAGTGTAGCACTCAACTTGTAAACTTCCTTGGTGAGTGTATAAAAGACCCTTTCCAGGACAACTTTTAAGATATCGCAAGATGCGATAGACAGCATCCATATGAGATGATTTAGGATCATGCATAAATTGGCTTACCACACTTAGTGCAAAGGCGATATCAGGTCGTGTGTGGGATAGGTATATAAGTCTCCCAATAAGTCTTTGATAACTTTCTTGATCCACAGCAGTCCCCAAATCTTTACCTAAACGATGATTTTGCAGAATAGGTGTGGTTGCAGGACGAGATCCAAGCATATCAGTTTCTTTTAGTAGATCTAGAACATATTTCCTCAAAGAAAGAAATATACCCTTTTGACCCTTGGATATTTCAATTCCATGAAAATATCTGAATTGGCCCAAATCTTTTACTTCACATTCATGTGCATGATATTTCTTCGAAGAACATATCTCAGCTAGGTCATTCCATGTGATAATAATATCATCCACATACACTACTAGAATTGCCACCTTATTCGCATCATGCTTATAAAACAGTGTATGATCAGCATTACTTTGGAATTAACCCCACTTGAGCATTGATTATCTAAATGGTCAAACCAAGCCCTTGGTGATTGCTTTAATCCATATAAGGATCGGTGCAAACAAAGCACCTTCCTATATGTTTGATTTGTTTCAAAGCCAGGTGGAATATGCATATATACTTCTTCATGAAGATCACCATGAAGAAATGCATTTTTCACATCCATTTGATATATTTCCCAATCCAGGTTAACATCACAAGATATGAGCGTCCTTACCGAATTAATCTTGGCTACTGGTGCAAAAGTCTCATCATAATCAATCCCATAACTTTGAGTATATCCTTTTGCAACCAAACGAGCTTTGTACCTGTACACCTTCCTTCTGGTGTATGTTTGATGGTGAAAACCCACTTACAACCTAGAGGTTGCTTTCCTGGAGGTAGATCCACAAGCTCCCAAGTTTTATTCTTCTCCAAAGCCTTCATCTCTTTTAGCATTGCTTTTTTTCCACTTAGGGTGCTCCTTGGCCATTTTCCAGTTAGTGGGAATGGATGTGGAATCTAGAGAGGCAATAAAACTTTGAAAGGAAGGACTAAAATTTTTATAGGACAGGAAGTTGGCAATGTCATGTTTGTACCCCCACATAATCTTTGAGCCGTGTAGGAAAATTTGAAAACCTATTTGGTTTTCTCAAGGCAATAGGTAAGTCATTCTGAGAAGAAGGTTGATTAAATGATTGATTCTCACATTGCTCTAGAGTGCTAGATGGAGCAATAGGACCGGGAGATTCAGAGATAATATTTGAATCCTCATGCATAACAGACTCTATATTCTGAGAAGGTAGTGTATTTTGCATGTCTCCATGACAAGAATTATCATTATCAATGTTGTTATTATGATCATACCTTGCCTCCCCATGACTTGTATTTTGATTATTACTAGAAGGTAACACACATGAAGTCGGAACATGAATAGAGCCCACAAGAATGCCTATATTGTTACTCTCCCCCTCTTGTTCAGGTAGGGATAGAGTAATTCCAATATCATTAGTTGGGCCCTAATATGGTTAATGTTCATGAAAAGTCACATCCATACTAACAAAGAAGCGACATTCAGATGGACACAAGCATCTATAACCCTTTTTATTAGGAGGATAACCAACAAACACACATTTAATAGCATGTGGGTCAAGTTTTCTAACATTACTTCTATAATCATGAACAAAACACACACATCCAAAAACCTTTGAAGAAACAACAAAATTATTTGATTTCAAAGTAATTCAGCAGGGGATTTATTATCAAGAACTCGAAGAGGCATGCGATTAATTAAATATGTTACAGTTTTCACAGCTTCCCCCCAAAGAAACTTTGGAACATTCATAGTAAACATAAGTGAACTAGCAACCTCAAGTAAATGCCTATTTTTTCGTTCAGCAACACCATTTTGCTTTGAAGTGTTAAAACAAGTTGTTTGATGTTCAATACCATTCGAACTAAGAAAGTGTTCAAACTCCTTGTTTAACATACTCTGCGCCATTGTCTGAGCGTAAGAGTTTAATGGTGTTGCCAAACTTATTTTTGATGAGAGCACATAAGTCCTTAAACACAAAGAAGACATCACTCTTATGTTTCAACAAATAAAGCCAAGTATAATGACTAAAACCATCAATAAAAGTCACAAACCATCTATGCCCAGAGATAGATTGCACCTCACATGGTCCCCAAACATCAGAGTGGATAATATCAAATGGTTTGTTACTCCTTAAACCCAAACTAGGATAGGGAACCTTGTATGCTTAGCAAACTCACACGCATCACATATAAGAAATTCCCTATGGCAAGCATTAAAAAGAGATGGATAACTATGAGACATAGTAGCAAAAGAGGGATGCCCAAGCCTGCGATGAAGTAATAATAATTCTTGACATGGAGACATCTTGGTCGCAAAAGCAACTTTATCACTTTCTTCATCAAGATAATAGAGTCCACTATGCATGGTCCCAGTCCCAAGAATTCTCCCTGTCCCAAGCTCCTGAAAGCACAATGAGAAGTATCAAACCAACCACTACAATTGAGAGATTTTGTGATGGAGCTAACGAATAATAGGTTAACAGGGATATTAGGGACATGCAAAACTGATGATAAGGATAATGTTTTGGTGCCTCGGACGGATCCACGTCCTGTTATAGGAGCCATGGATCCATCAGCTACACGAACCTTATCCTTACATGAACAAGAAGTGTAGGAAGTGGGCTCCTATCATATGGCTAGTGGCCCTAGTGTCTATAATCCAGGATTTAGGTGTACAAATTTGGACATGATTTATACCTTGTGAGGTGGCATGATAACTGCAATTAGTGGAGGAACCTTGAGTGGAAGATAAGTCTTAGAGAGTTTAAATTTGGAGTTATATTTCTCAAGAGCTTGAGAATCTACCACTGGAAGCTCCCTTTCAATTGCAGTGTGATTTGCTCTATTCCAATTTCCACCTTGAACTCCCCCTGGTTGAGGTTTTCCCTTTTTCCACCTAGGTGGAAAACCATGGATCTTGAAACACTTCTCTATTGTATGCCCCTCACAACCACAATGATTACATTTTGGCTTTGTGTTACTATGATCCCCTTTGGCATTAAGTGTGTGGCTGTTCCGAATAGATAAAGCAGCTTGAATATCAGCTTTCTTAAAATCATCCACTTTGGGATGAGCCAATCATGTTTAATCTTCTATGATACTGGAAATTATATCATCCAGATTGGGCCATTCAGACTTGAAGAAAATATCTGACGCCAAAGATCAAATTCCTGATTCAATCCATCAAGAAAGAGTTTGCTTATAAATGATTGAAACCATGTGTGATGAATAGCCATATCCTTTTGATCAACCGGCTCAAATGGATGATAATATTGTAGGTGTCTATATAGTCTGTTAATTTCACCAGCATATTGAGTCACTGATTTTGTACCTTGCTTCAAATGCAACAACTCATGCATAATACGAGCAGCATGCATCTTGTTTGATTAACCTGCAAATTGATTATGCAAAGCACCCCACACCTCTGCTACTATAGTCATGGTTTCAACCTGTTCTTGAATAGCTGGTTCCATACTACCCAACAGCCACACAAGTACCCTGTCATTGATTTGTTTAGTCTGAGCATCCATATCACCTTTAACATCAACCAATAACCTCTCGTATCCATGAGAGCTCAAGATTAATCGGGCATGTTGAGCCAAACTTCTATAATTTTCTTGTCCCAGTAACTTTATGGGATTCGGCTCAAGAGCATATTTGACAACTTCTGAAACTATCTTGGGCTAATCCATCATTTTACTAAAAGTTTCACATAATTTCCCAATGCTAGAATTACCCTCCTTTTCTCCACTAGTCCCAGACATGCTTCTATCTACTAGAATCACCAGAAAAAAACTCACAAGATAAGTAAACTTGGCTCTCAGAAGTTACGGACAGCACTACGGGCTGATCTTTTTTTTTATGAACAACAGCAACAGAGGGTGAAGAAGCCACACCGTTGGAGGCTAGGAACTGTAGTGCTGCAGGAGATCAGGCAGCTCCGCGACAAGGACGGGAGCTGGCCAGCAGCACGTACTCCTCGTGGTCCACGGCGGTCGCGGCCTTCTTGACGGGGAACTGCGGCAGCGGCAGGACCGTCGGCTCAGGGGATGTTGAAAATGCCAGCCCGCCGTGGACCTCCTCGTCGAAGGTGGCCACAACCGTTGGCCACCAAATCACAGCCTCTGTATGCCGCGAGAGGCCGTAAAATCAACACAAATGGAGTGAAATCCAAAAGATTGGCCCGCTCTAATACCATATTGTGAATTAAGTGGTGGATTTGAGATGGATTTGGGATTTAGAGAAGGGAGGAACAATAGACATAAACAGGCAATGGAGAAACTCTGGATCGATCCTCTTCTCTATCCTTCCATGTCTATCTATTTATTCTTGGTATTTTTACACTTTAGTCCATATAATATATCTAATATACAATTCCATACACCAACAGAAGGCAAGCTCATCCTGGTGGCCTAGGGTTCAGGCGACCTGTTCTTTTGTCCCTCCAGAGCATCTCGTTTCTGGCGGCAGCGGCGGCGCATCTTCTAGGGATGGAGCTGTGAGGTATGCTTACTCCTACCTTGAGAAATCAGGTTGTAGTCTTCCTTTTGGGGTCGGTTCGTCGCTGGTTGCTTGGAGATCGCCAGCAGATCTTGAGGCGCTAGATCTCCTTTCTCTTGGCGATGAATTGCTCGGGCGTGCAACATTTCAAGTGTGCATCGGCTTCTTCGGTGCGCCGACTGTTGTAGTGTTAAAAGTGTACGTTGCTTCTTCGGAAGTTCCGTCGTCGAGCTGGGAATCAGCTTCAAGTTGCAGCTTGGCGTTCATCTCTTCCAGGGATGGCGCGTCGAGCAGCGGCTCCGATGGCCGGCGTTGAAGATGACCAAGATAGTCGTACAATGACTTGGATGTAATTTTTCTTTTATCAGGGATGTCGTTGTAAGAAATGCATGTCAACTTTTATAAATCAACAAAATTGATGCCACCCGGTTTCTCAAATCTCTCCTCCACCTCTTTCCTTTTTTATTATTAGTCTCCACCTTCTAGACTACTTAATAATGAATATTATTTTTCCCTTAAAGTAATGTATATTATTCTAGTGAGTTTCAATTTCCAATATTTTTCATGTTTTGCAATTTAGGCTATTTCGTTAGTTCAAACAAATCGTGAAAACTCATGGAACAAACTTTTTTACCCTGTCGATGCTTAACAAAAATTATTGCATTGGAACACTTGTCTGCTTGGGTGGAACAAAAGTCTCTACATAAGGAATAAAGTCTTCTATATCTCACACGAATCATACAAACTTAATAAAAAAGGTTGTACACTCTGAACAAAATTATACATGGAACAAAATATTATGGGCATGCAGCCGATGCTATAAATTATTTTGTATAAATTTAGAAAGTTAAATATAAACTTGCAGAATAAAAAATGTAAGAATAAAATTATATAGCACTTCTAAACAATATGACTATGAGAAAATAACAAGAAAATTCTACCCAAGAAAAAGGAAAAAGTGCTACCACACTCAAACATGTTATTTGGGCTAAAATCAAATGGCAAAATAGGCGTATTCATCCTCAACTATTGTTCTAAGGTCAAGTTCATCCCTCAACTTTTAATTTTGTTAATTTAGTCCTCCAACTTCTAGTTTCGGTTCAATCTCGTCCTTCACCCTAATTGGTTGTCCATATTAGCGTGCCACATCACCCTAGACATGTTTTCACTGACTCATCACTAGCAAATATCATATGTCTCCTCCTTCTATTACAAGATCACTCAAACTCCATCCAACATATTCTCTCTTATCTTGCTCTCAGCCTAACATTGAGTAAATTGGAGAGCAAACCATATTTTCAAAGAAAATAAATGGTTAGTGGTGACCTCAACAATAGATGAAGGGGAGAGGGGATGCAAACAAGATGTATATAGGATATTTTGGTATTGATGACTTCGCGTAAAACACTTCTAAGATGATGTAGCATGCCAGCATGGACGGCCACCTAGGATGAGGGACAAGATTAACCCGAAAATAAAGTTTGAGGACTAAATTGGTCCAATTCAAAGTTGAGGGACGAATCTGACCCTCAGGTGATAATTGAGGGACGAAAATGACTATTTTGCCGAATCAAATCTTACCTAGACTTCAAAACCTATGTGTGCTGACCTTGTATGCTAGTGGGCCAAATACGCATACTTGAAGAGGGTGGGCATCAGCCCACAGTATAGGAACTTTGTTGTATCCACTCAAACCACGTAATGGCGTGAGAAAGACAGGTCGAGGAGCTCAAAGTTGTAAAACGTAGAAAATTGGTCCTGCAAAATAGCAAGTAAATAGCTTTGCAACAGTTTACACAAAAGAATAAAGTAAATACTTTTGTGAAAGTTATTCATAAGACCATAATATTATATTCTCCCCCTGTCCGAAAATATAAATTATTTTAGTTTATCCTAAATCAAATTATTCTAAGTTTGATAAAATTTATATAAAAGAAAAAAGTATTTAAAATATAAAATTAGCAGAATTAGATCTATTATGAAATATATTTTTATGTTAAGATCTTAGTGCACTTCTCTCTATATAATTTTGATTAACCTTATAATAGTTTTTTTTTTTAAATTAATCTTAGAATAGTTTGAGTTAAGATAAACCAAAATGCCTTGGATTTCAAGATGAAGGGAGTACATCTCAAACAAGCACTAACAAGAGTAAATTTTGGGTTGCGCGAGTATACAAAGCTAACACAAGGCAATAAGAGGATTCTTCAAATTAAGCTCACTTTAGCCATACTTTTATAATATGCAAAACTAATTGACACACAACAATGTACCACACACACATTTACATGCTTAAAACCATACTTCCGTCGTATCCGAAATGTACCGGACCAAATGTAAGCTGTGCTACACTTCTTCCATTATTGTCTTCTCTAGGGTATTATATCAACTCAAAGCTCATTCGAATGAACAAATGTGCATTTCAATGTAAGAAAAGTGGAACAAAAAACTAAAGGGGTGACTGAAGTACTACCCGTTTGTGCATGAGTGACTGATGGAAAGGTAAACATGGTTACTTCACACACACTCTTCTAACTCTTTTGTGCAAATCTAAAATGATTTACATTTTTTTAATCAGAGAGGTTGTACATGGCTAGCTAAGCGCTAGCGTGACATGGAGTCTAAATTACTGACAATATAAACTCAAAACTTAGGACATATTTGCACATGATGCAAGTGCTCCAGCCGGAGAGCTTTCCTCCAATCTATCTACTGACAGTCTGAAGAATGCTATAGCCAGCAGTCAGTGCTCGCTCCCTCCTTGCAGCTAGGCTCTAAGTGCAGGCAGGGTGAGAATGATCAGTAGGAGAACTGCAGGTTGCTCATGAAGGACATGCCGAACGCCCAGTTGACGGGCACGACATTCTGGAAGACGATGTACTGTCCGCCAGTGGTGGTGACGCCGAAGGTGAGCGCCTGTCCGGCGATCCCGGCGAGCGACTGCCAGTTGGCGCCCCAATTCCTGCTCATGGGCACCCGGTTGGTGGACGTGCCCTGGACCCAGGCGCTGGCGACGGAGCCGCTGCCGCCGACGTTGGAGATGAGCACGAGCTCGTAGTAGTTGAACCCCGTGATGGTGAAGCGCACGCCGCCCTGCCGGACGCAGGCCACGCGCTGGTACAGCACGGGGATGATGCCGCCCTGGTAGACGCCGATCTTGACCCAGGCCGGCTGCGCCATGTCGAAGTGCGCCCGCGGCGGGTTGCACCAGCCGCCGTTGTTGCTGGGGAGCGCGTAGTTGGGCGGGCAGAGGTTGGTGGCGGTGACCGTCACGGGGCCGGCGCCCGGGCGGCACCACCGCCCGTCCGTCTGGGAGTCGCACGCGATCTGGAAGCACTGGCCGCACGACGCGCCGCCGCTGAAGAGCACCTGGCTCAGCGCCGTCGTGGCCGTGCCGTACCCCGTCGTGTACAGGTTGCCGTACCCGCACGCACCACCTGCAGTTTTATTTGCAGCATGGTCGGTCAGGGTTATTAATTAGTCTTCATCAGGGCGTTATGCACGCACCCATTGTGCCCAAGTCGCGTACCCATTGTGCCGGAGGCGTCGCTGCCGCCGTAGAACGTGGCCGTGCCCCTGGACCAGGCCGCCACGGCGGCCGGCGCGGCGAGCAGCGCGACGACGGCGAGGAAGAAGACCGCCGGAGGCAGTCGTCTGGGCGTCGCCATTGCCACCACCCCCTGCGGCGTCTCGAACGGTAGGATCTAGCTAGTGAAGACCGACCACGAAGCTCAGGAACGAAGGATCAAGCAAGAAGAACTGTTAGTTGACAAGTGGTGTGCGCTACTACTGTTGCTACAAGTCACTGGCCAGGCCTTGGCATCGGTTCTTAAATAAGAAGCGCTAGATGGCGGAGGAGCTGACCAGCCGCTGAGGTCGACGGATCTTCTGAGAACGAAGCCTGGAGGCGCAGGCGAGATCGATAGATGGACGATCTGATCGAGCGCACGGCGTACGGCACGTGCGCGCGCAGCTACAGTTTCGCATCGCGTTCCGATCGGGTTCTCTCGCGATCGAGCTCGATCCGGGGCTAGCTTGCTAATTCCGGAACGTAACATGCATGGATGCATGGCCATCCAAGGGGTTTAGAAGATTCTGATCTGCAATTACTCCCATTCCGTGTCTGTCTGTCGATCGATCGTAGCATAGTCAGCCCTGACAGCAGCGGCTGAGAGATAATCAAACCGAGCCAAGCGAGTATATTTTATAAGGAAAGAAAAAGTAAAAAACGGGTTGAATTCCGTGGAGAGAATGATTGGCGATGAACTGGCGGTCGCCTATTGGGCGCGCTGATAAGTAACAGGCTGATAAGCAAGGCCTCGACAGATGGTATCACGGCCAGCTGCGTCGCTCTGACGAACTGACGAAGCTGCTAATAAACCCATTTGTTATCCCAACACCACATGCCGGTCACGTGATGAGCTCGCCGGCCGGGCCGGCGGCCGTGGGAACGATCGTGCCGAGATGGTGGCTGATTAAGTAGTGTGGTCATGTGGTGGACTGGGGGTGGGGGGGGGGGCGCGCCGTGGGGGGGGGAGGGGGTTGGCGGAGCAGCATCCGGAGGGCTTCACGTCTCCAGCAAGCCTCAGCATCCGGCCGGCTTCATGTCTCTCAAGCGATGCGGATATTCTACCGCACCAACAAGCTTAGGCGGTGTATGAATTCAGTAACTAATTTTTAGTCCGGATCACATCGAATATTTGAATACCATGAGTTAACTGTAAAATTAATTGCATAAAGAGAAACTAATTCACGAGACGAATCTATTAAACTAATTAATCTATTATTAGCACATATTAACTGTAGCACAACGTTGTCAAATCATAGACAAATTAGGTTTATGGATTTATCTTGCGAATTAGCCTCCATTTATGCAATGGGTTTTATAATAGCCTATATTTAATACTCCTAATTGATGTCCAAACATGCGATGTGACAGGACTAAAGTTTAGTCCCGAGGAACCAAACAGACCTGTATTCGCCTGTCGCGGCGCGCGCCTGCCTTGTTGTGCGGATCGAACATGCGCGGTGGGCTGGAGGAGGATCTCGGGTGTCGCTCGATCGAGTCTCGGCCAGAACGCGCGCGGCGAATTGGTTGCACTACTATAGAAATGGTTTTTAGGGACGGGTAAAATTGCATGCTTCTCGCAGTTAGAAATGTTGTTTGCAGGGGCGGGTCATCCCATCAGCCGCCCGTAGTAACCGATTTAAAAACAAAAAAAAATTGGCCACGTCGGCCCTCGACCGGGCCAGGCCTCGAGCGCCAGTAGCGCCGCGCCGATGCCGGAGCTCGAGCCAGCCGCACGAAGCGTGAGCCGGCCCAGTGCCTGCAGCGCCGCACGCCGCCGCCAGAGCTGAGGCCGGGCTGGCTGTGCGCCCACAGCGCTGCCCTGCCACCACGCACCGCCGCGGCACCGGCCCCGCGGCCTCAGTGCCAGGCCGCTGCGCTCGCCTCGGACATGCAGCCGCGCTTGAGCTGGCAGAGCTCGCCCGTCGCGGACACCCTTCTGTGCATTGCAGCCCTTCCGCCGCGGACACCCTTCTGTGCGATGCAGCCAGGTCGCCCTGCGCTGCAGCTCTTCCATATTCCGCGGCCCCGCGCTGCAGCTCCTCGAGCTGGTCCACATCGCCGTAGACCCGCGCCGCCCCACGTGCTGCGAACCCGCACCGCCTCATGAGCCGTGGAAAGGAGGAGAGGCAGCGTGGGAGGGGAAAGCGCCGCGGCGGCAAGGGAGGGGAAGGGGAGGGGAGGTGGCGCCGTGGCAAGTGAGGGGAGGGGAGGGGAGGTGGCGCCGTGGCAAGTGAGGGGAGGGGAGGGGAGGTGGCGGCGCTATAGGGAAGGGAGGCCGGGGAGGAGAGGTGGCGCCTACGTGGGAGAGGAAGAGATGGGGGAGAAGACCGAAGAGATAAGGAAGAGAGAGAGGTCTGTGCATGTGCTGATGTTGCTGTCTTTCTAGAGATAAGGAAGCGAGAGAGAGTCATGTGCATGTGCTGCCGCTGCCCGCGTCACTGTTTTTTTATTTTATTTTTTCAGGGGTGGGTGAAGCCATCACCCGCCTCTAAAAATGGCGCCCCATTTTTAGAGCGTCACCCGCCTCTGAAAATGTTTGGCGGGTCAACTGCTACAGTAGTCTCGCTCCTCGTTTCTTTGTAGGAGCGGGTTACCATTTCGCCCATCTCTGGAAAAAATTAGAACGTTTCTACAAATTTCTTTTATAGTAGTGTTGGTCGCTGGCCGGGCGTGCACGAGTGACTCGGCGGAGGATGCTGCTGGAATATTTCCGCACGCACGACCATAGACGATGGACAGATGGGTGGCACGGCACGGTACAAGCTCGGTTAATCACGGCACGATAACACAGCGGGCTCGTGTTGTGCCGTGCCGCCAACTACGGGGCTCTCTCGATGGCTCTTAAGCATGACACGGGAACCGGCGGAATCGTGCTGCGCCGGCTTCGTGAACCTGTTCAGCTCGTCAAGTACGGTGCAAACTCCAGGAACACCTTCCTCAAATCTGGAAATATAGATCAATCTCATCCTAAAACTGTCAAATCCTAACTGTAGATCAAGAAATTAGGCGGCATTTCATTTCTCCAAGAAGCTAGACATGGACCCGGTGCGCGTGAACCCAACAGATCACCAGTTCACCACCAGTGTTCGGTCTTTCACTCTTTTCCTGGCCCAACGTAGCAAGATTAACTTTAGTTCTCCTTGTGTGGGCTTTGCTTGACCCAAAGGCCTTTGATTTTTTGTCTTTTCTCGTTACTAAAGTCTCTACGGGGTGACGTGGTCGTGCTTTACGCCCGAGGCCTGAGCACAACACCAGAGGAACATTGGGCAAGGCAGACCATGTCTCATGTTCATGATTTTTTTTAAATACACAGTTGTCAACTCAGACACTCACAACGCACGCACACTTATCCTTATAAACACATATACGCAAACCTTACCCCTATGAGCATCTTTGAAGATTGTACCGGCAAATCCTCAAGATTGACAAAGTCACCACAAACACCTTCATGCAAAATAAAACATTTTTATGTTCATGAAATTTCATGTCTTATGTTCATGCAATTTTTCAGAGGTAGGGCCTTTTCTTTTTATCACCAAGCATCTTCGCATGGGGCTAAAGAGTTGACGCATTGAGTAGTATCTAGGTGACTAGATCTAACTTATACATTCACTATATGCCATACTTTTTTTGAGTCGTATATGTTTTGGCGTCACTTTATACGTACACAAGGTGACGGCTTATATACAAACGTGCCCGTCGACCACGAGATATCTGTGGTAACTTCTTTGATCTCGAGGATCTGCTGGCTCAATATCTCGGATGTGCTCATAGGGATAGGGTTGCGTGCATATATTCATATAGATGAGTGTGTGTGCGTATGTGTGAACGCCTGCGTCTGTGTTTCTCAAAAAAAATACTAGGCATAAATTGCTTATCCAACATTCAACATAACTTGATATATTGTCTCAGCTTTAGTTGTTATGTCGTATTTACTTTAATTGATATGTGATTTCTACATAAGTTGATATCGGACATACAATAGAATTCTTTTACTCGAACTCTACATAAGTTGCAACTAAACGAACAATATAAATAATAAAAAACTACATAAGTTGGCAGGGGCGGATCCAGCGGTAGGTCCGGGGGAGCTCGAGCCCCTCCTACCCCAAGAATCCCATGGAGCTTCCTCTAAGCCTCTCCTACATAATTGAGGAGGAAGAAGGAGGGAAGGGGAGGCAGGAGGAGGAAGAAGAACAGGAGAGCCCCTCCCCTCTGAGCTCAATCCTACATCCGCCACTGTAAGTTGGAAGTAGTTGAAGTAGCTCTTGGGTTCAAGTGGAGGGCTGGGGTGTTACTGTCAGACCCGGGGCTTTGGGAGTGCGCACATGGCATAGAATATTCTAGAATAAGGGATGAGGCATGTCCCATACCTTATCTGATGTAATGTACTTGCATGCGAGTAGGACTCGTCGGTACAGAATGAGACTACCCGGGTAGTACTCGGGTAGGACTCTTAAGCTAGTATTGGTCTAGGTTTCCATTTAACCCTATCCCCCGAGACTATATAAGGGCAGGCAGGGACCCCCTCCAAAGCATAACCAATCCAAGGCAATACAAACCACCATACAAGATGTAGGGTATTACACACATCGCGGCCCGTACCTATCTAAACCTTGTGTTGCTTGCACCTTCGAGTTTCTGATCTCGGCGACACCCTACCTACAACCTACCATCTCGGGGTATCCTTTGGTGGGCTTGGTGATAAAACACCGACAGCTGGCGCGCCAGGTAGGGGTGCTCATCGAAGATCCACCTGCGAAGCCTTTGTTCAACTTCACCAGCACCGTACTCGAGGAGGGCACCACTTTCACTTTTGGCTCCTGGGTCTACATCGCCAATGGCTCGGGTGGCTTCAACAGCCACCTGGTCAATCCCAGGGAGCCGGATGTACCTGCAGCAACCTGACGCAACAATCTCGACGAGATGCTGCTCCTTGACCTTGCCAGGGAATTTGAGGAACATTCCGTTTTCGACGCGACTTCCACTCGTGCTACATCAAGATTCCTCGGGTCAGATCCAATCTGATCTGAGGAACAGCTTATCCGACTCCCTTTCGGATTACGCAATGCAGCCACTGTTTATCAGAAGGCCATGCGGTTTGAAACCCTCTCCGCATTGGAGGAGGACTTGGATCGCCTACTCAAGATCGGAGAAGGAGAAGCCACCGCATGTCGGGAGGCTCCTATCTTCAATGACTACGACTCGGACTCTGATGATGGTGTGGCACCTTTTATGGGCGGTCACCAGGGCCTGATGATTACGTCAACGCCACAAGGCCGCTTCGTGTACTGGAATGGCAAGAAACCCGCTGAACTACTCGGAGCCGACGCCCGCCTTGTGGAACACCCTAACACACTGCCTTACCAAGAAGGCAGGCCCTCACCACCGTTGCCGAAACAGGAATCGTGCTGGTCGACTGCACTCCGACGAGCACTCTTCGTACTGCCACATCTACATGGTGGAAGTCGAAGGCGAAGGCAACGGGGACCCCAATGAGCTACTCGAGCAAATCTTCGGGGATGAGGTCACCGCTGATGCTGGCGATGAGAACGACGCCCAATGTGCCGCCCATAGATTAAGGAACCAGAAGCGTGCCACACGCAGAAGAAATGTCGCGGAACGCCAACGCCGCGTGCGGCGACAGTTGGTGAACGGGGTTTTGAAACCCCAATCGTCAACATCACGGGTGTCACAGCCATACTAGCTGCCAACCAAGACCCAGGCTCACAACAAGCTCTGCGACTAGCTCAGAAGGCGTGGCTGCAGCTCGATCGTCAGAACCCTGCTCCATCGGTGCCGACCAAAGAAGAACAGGTGGGCGAAAGTCACAGTCACCCACAGGCTAGCCGGGCTCCCGGAGGACACCCCCGATGGCCCCCTAGAGGTAACGAAGGCAACAGCGACGCTCAACAGGGTAGTCGTTTCGTAGGCAGGAGGCCGCGGCTGCCCCAAGGGGCAACCCAGCACCACCACCCCCACCACCTCAACGTCCCGCCGACAGCTACAATCGTCGACCACTCAAGACCCTGCCGACGAATGATCTCCGCGAAAAGATAAATGAAGGGCGCGACGCTCACAACATCATTGAAGCTCAACGAGAAGAAAGAGCTGCAGCTGAGGGCTATCGTGTGCCGGATGACAGTGGTCGCTTCCCAGCGTTCACGCGTCGATTCAGCTTGTACCAGTATCTGGAAGGCTTCAAACCGATCGGCATCACTAATACAATGGCAAGCAAGCTCCTCAGCAGTGGTTCAGGTGCTACTCTACGGCCATAGAAGTCGTAGGCGGCTCCAACACCACCAAGGTCATCTACCTCCCGATGGCCTTGGAGACAGCTCCACTCACATGGCTGGAAAGCCTCAGGAAAGACTCCATCGACTCCTGGGATGCTCTGAAGGTTTTCTTCACTGACAACTTTCAAGGTGCGATTACTCGAGCAGGTACTCATCACGATCTGTCCCAATGCAAATAGGAATGTAACGAGCTCTTGCGATCCTACACTCGCCACTTCTTCAACACACACGCCACCATCGCCAACATCTCCGAGCAAGACGTCATTGACTGCTTCCACAATAGTATCACGGACCAAACTCTCTTTAGAGATTTTGGCCGCAACCGACCCAAGACCGTCGCAGGGCTCCGTGACATGATGCAAGCTTGGGCGGACCAAGCGGAGCAGGAGCGCGATCGCTTCTTGAAGCGCGGTAACGACTACAACAACAAGCGAGGGAACGACCACCGCAACGACAGAAGTCAGTGGGACTACTCGGGATGCTTCCGAAAGCGCAAGCCAGACGATCTAGTCGCAGCTATCAAGTGCCCCCCGCGAGGCAAGAAGTTGGGACCGACGCAGGAGCAGTTTGAGAAACTCCTGCACAAGCAATGCCCATGGCACCCGAATGCCAATCACTCGGCAATCAAGTGCTACAACCTCCGAAGAACCTTCAACGCCCCACCACCTGACAAGAATGCCAACAAGAAGGGCAAAGGCAAGGAGGATGACGAACTAGATGACAAGTCATGAGGCACCCAATTCCAGGACACATCGAAGACTGTCAACGTCATCTTTAGCGGTGAATCCGGCTTCACCTCCAAACGAGGTCAAAAGCTAACACTCCGCGGGATCTTGTCTGTCAAGCCAGCGGTACCACGACCACTCCAATTGTTGGAGATCCCCATCTCATTTTCAAGAGAAGATCAATGGACTAGCTTCTCGCACTCAGGAAAATTCCCACTCGTGCTAGATCCAGCGGTGGCCAGCGTCAGGCTCACCAGAGTACTCATCGACGGAGGAAGCGGCCTCAACCTTCTCTTCGCTAGTACTTTGCAGAAGATGGGGTTTGGATATCACAGATATGCTTACCCCAAGTAAGGCTCCTTTCTATGGCATTGTACAGTGACTGCGACCCTACTAGTCACATTCGGCATGAGGGAAAACTACAGGACCAAATACATCAAATTCGAGGTGGCAAACTTCGAATCCTCGTACCATGCCATCCTAGGAAGACCTGCACTGCCAAGTTCATGGCCATGCCTCACTACGTCTACCTGCTTCTCAAGATGCTAGGAAAGAGT
The DNA here is from genome assembly GCA_032594955.1 of Panicum miliaceum. Taxonomy (NCBI): domain Eukaryota; kingdom Viridiplantae; phylum Streptophyta; class Magnoliopsida; order Poales; family Poaceae; genus Panicum; species Panicum miliaceum. The sequence continues at coordinate 15,450,188 of CM064059.1, forward strand.
GGGGTGCTCACCTTCCGAGGCGACATGAAGAAGTCATACGACTGCGATCAAGAGGCCATCGAGTATGCTTCAACATCCCACATGCCAAATCCTTCATCAGAAGTACTCGCGGCCGCACAGCAGCTCTCCCAGTCTGGGCTGGATATTCCAACGAAGAAGGCGAACCACTCTAGGTGCAGACCACTAGGGATGTGGCACTCAAGGCGATCTAGCTGCAGGAGGGCGACCCATCCAAGACAAATCTGATTGGTACAGGGTTCGGCGACAAATAGGAAAGCGCGCTTATCAGTTTCCTTAGGGCCAATCGAGACATATTTGCGTAGAAACCAATGGATATGCCAGATGTGCCCAGGGAGTTGATCGAGCATAGTTTGAAAGTGAATACCAAGGCCATCCCTAAGAAGCAGTGACTTCGTAGGTTCGCTCCAGTCAAAAGAGAAGCAATCAAAAAAGAGATAGCTAAACTACTCGCGGCTGGTTTCATCAAAGAGGTGTTCCACCCAGAGTGGTAGCTAATCCTATCCTTGTAAAGAAGAAGAATAATGAATGGAGGATGTGTGTTGATTATACCGACCTCAACAAGCATTGCCCGAAGGATCCCTTTGGGCTGCCATGCATAGACCAGGTCATTGATTCCACCGCCGGTTGCGTACTACTTTGCTTCCTTGATTGCTACTCGGGCTACCATCAGATTGCCCGCAACGAAGAAGACCAGATCAAGACTGCTTTCATCACCCCTTATGGTGCGTATGCTTATACGACCATGTCCTTTGAGTTGAAGAACGCAGGCGCAACATACTAGCGGGCGATTCAGCTATGTTTCGCCGATCAGCTACACCACAACGTGGAGGCCTACATGGATGATGTAGTCATCAAGACCCGAAATCACGATGACTTCATTGTGGACCTAGAAGAAATCTTCAATAGCCTATGCAAGTTCTGGTGGAAGCTCAACCCGACAAAGTGCGAATTTGGCGTACCATCGAGGAAACTACTCGGGTTTATCATAAGTCATCGAGGAATTGAGACCAACCCGAGAAAAACACTGTCACACTGACATGGGGGCTCCTCTCATAGTCAAAGATGTCCAGAAGCTCATAGGGTACATGGTAGCCCAGAACAGATTCATCTCACGACTTGGGGAACGGGGATCCCTTCTTCAAGTTATTAAAGCGCCAAGACAAGTTTAAGTCGACAGAGGAGGCGGAGCAGGCACTGCAGGACCTTAAACATCATCTACAGTCACCCCCCGTCCTCACAGCTCCATTACCATGCAAGAACTTGCTACTCTACATCACTGCGGCTACTCATGTGATCAGCACAGCCATCATGGTGGAGCGGTCCGAGGAAGGCCATGCATTTGGTGTACAGAGGCCGGTGTATTTCACCGGAGAAGTACTATCTGAATGAAAAGTCTGTTACCCACTAATTCAGAAACTTCTTTACACAATACTCATTACATCCAAGCAGGCCCGTTGATGGCCATGAGTGAGGTGGGCGACCGCTCCGGGCCCCCAAAAAGGAAGGCCCCCCAAAACTTGAGAGTCCATGGCCTATTAATCCATCCATCATGCTTTATTGGTTGTCCGGCACATTACGACAACTGAATCGTCGTAGCGAGCGTCGTCCGCATCAAGTGTTGTGTCCCTTCCTCATCCGGCGTTGTCGTCAGCCGTCGTGAACTTGCGAGTCGCGATCGTCAATTGTCAATCCCGTAGGACGTCGCCGCTGCCTATGATGAGTCCCCTCCCCTCCCATGTAGCCACTACTTTGACGGCTCTCTCAAGCTCAAAGGCGGTGGTGCTGGGGTACTATTCATATCTCCAAAAGGTGTGCAAATCAAGTATGTTCTTCAAATCCTTTGGAAAGTGTTCAACAATGAGGCCGAGTACGAGGCACTTCTACATGGGCTCCGCCTGGCGATCTCCCTCAGCATCAAGCGACTACTTGTCTACGGCGACTCCTTATTGGTTGCTCAACAAGTCAACAAGGAGTGGGACTGCAACAAAGAAGCTATGGACGCATAAGTAATGGAAGTACGAAAGCTGGAAAATAAGTTCTCAAGGCTGGAGATTCATCATGTGATCCGAGACAACAATGTTGGAGCAGACGTACTATCCAAGCTAGGTTCTACCTGCGCTCAGGTTCCAGCAGTCGTATTTGTCCAAGAGCTTAAGCACCCATCCATCAAGACTCCGACTCAAGGCACCACCGATCCAGGTCCACACGAACCAGATCGGGAGGTCATGATGCTGGGAGAAGATTTGATGTAGCACTGGCCTGATCTTCCAATAGGTATCGTAAATTCAATTAGTGGAGTCATGACGTTGGCGATCCGAGCTTTTAATCAGTCACGATTCGAACCCCTGCAACCGTTACACTGCTGCTTTATTGGTTATCAACCAAGCACAACTTCACTGACCTCGCCAAGAAGGCTAATCCTGCAAGCGAATCGAAGAACACAAGCAAGAAAGTATAAGCACGCAATTTGAAATTGCGGATGTGTATGAAGCAAAGACAAGTATGGGATTCAAGCTCTGATCACAAAAGGACTAATAACTACAGTGGTGAAGAACAAAAATGGTGCCCTGATTCATAGTAAAAGGACTCGATGTCATAGTTAGAATGATTATGCATGTTTCTCAATGGAAAAACTAGAACAAACAAAACCCAAATCCTAATGTGGCAGTTGCTACTGAGTTTATACTGAAGGGGGGACATCCTAGGGTTGAGGGCGACCAGGTGGGGGCGTCCTCAACCTGGGATTAAGGCCCGACACGATACAAGGCCGACTTGGCCCAAAATAGGTGATGCAACACCTTATCATGGTCACACAGAATGATCCACGAATCTTCTAGATCTTGGAATAGAACCAAAAGAAAGCTTTCATTGTCTTCTTTCCGATGCATCAAAGAACTCCTCGTTTCGACATCGTATGAAGGAGATATCAGCGTTTCCATTCAAGGTGGTAGGCTGAGTCCGAACCGGACGGGAAGACCAAGTTGGTGATGACTTGTAACTCGTAGAAGGCCAAATCTCGGATGTATGCAGCATGGTGAAATCCTCATCAAGATTGGAGGGAACCTTACATCTAATTCATCAAGGACCAGAAACTACTCGTGGGCATCTCTGAAAGGAGCGCAGCAGCTGCTCGCATCATGAGATGGAGCAAGGGATTTGTTATGGTTAACGACAAGCTTTAAAAGCATGATGCACGTTCAGGCATCCTCATGAAGTGTGTCACAGGTGATGATGGCTATGACATTCTTCGCGATATTCATGATGGATCCTGCGGCAATCACGCTGCTTCAAAGACACTAGCCGGGATGGCATATAGGGGAGGCTTTTACTTGCCCACAAAAGTATCAGACGCTGAAGATCTAGTCCGTAGGTGCCCTAATTGCCAGTTCTTCGGAAAGCAGTCACATGTCCCGGCTCATAATGTTATCACCATCCCACCATCTTGGCCATTTGCTTGCTAGAGCCTTGATATGATCAGGCCATTGACAACAACGCTAGGTGGTTTCACTCATGTGTTGGTACCATCGACAAGTTTAAAAAGTGGATTGAATACAAGCTGATTACCAAGCTCACACCTGACAGAGCAGTCAACTTCATCTGTGATATCCTGCATCGGTTCGGCTTCCCCAACATTATCGTCACCGATTTGGGTACAAATTTCACAGCACACTAGTTTTGGGAATTCTGCGAGAATGCAGCCATTGAGGTTAAATATGTGTCAGTTGCGCACCCAAGAGCCAATGGTCAGGTTGAGAGGGCCAATGGCATGATCCTTTGTGGTTTGAAAAAGAGACTCTACGACGAGAACAGCAAAAAAGGTGGCAAGTAGATCACCGAGCTTCCACATGTCGTCTAGGGCTACAGACTCAACCTTCCAAAGCCATAGGACATAGCCCTTTCTTTCTTGTCTACGGGTCAGAAGCAATCCTCCCTGCGGACATCATGTGGAAATCTCCAAGAGTAGAGATGTGTGACGAAGCCGAAGCTGATGAAGCAAGGCAGTTAGAACTGGACTCGGTTGAAGAAGCTAGATGCAATGCCCTTGTCCAGTCGGCTCGTTACCTTCAAGGAGTCAGACGCTACCACAATCGCAATGTCCAAGAGAGGTCATTCAGCATTGGTGACTTGGTCCTCCGTCACATCCAAGACGAGACCGGGCTGCATAAGCTCAACTCGTGATGGGAAGGGCCTTTCATCATATCAAAAGTCACAAGGCCAGGGTCGTATCGATTACAGTACCCTGATGGCCAGGAGATCCCAAACTCCTGCAACATAGAACATCTACGGAAGTTTTATCCATAAGTGTAATTTATACACAACTTGTCAGCTGCATGACAGCATGATTATTAGTAAAGAGTTGCTATTGTCCCAAAACGATTAGTTTTCAATTCAAAAGCTGGATTGTAAAACTTAGAGGCTTTAAGCCAAGAGTACTAACAATAAGCTTTTCCAGGTCCAAAAGGGTTTACTCGGGGGCTGTGCCACGAGTTCTCCTAATTCAACTACTAAATAGTCCATGAGACTAAGACATGAGTAATACTTGTGCAATAAATTCCAGTAACGGCTACGACTACCTATCTCATTTAGACAGTAGCTATGGGAGTGATTTCTGAAGGGGTTACCTAGCCCGTACTACGAGTTAGGCTCCGAATACCTGCCACAAGCAGAAGGTGCCAAATGACTGAAGAGGTCATTGAGCTTATAATTCCAGACAAGTCAGAGTACCGCATGATCAGACGTTATCTGACTAGTTTGAAGAATTCCTATAAGGAATAACTTGTTGAACGTCCAGTTATTGACTACATCCAAAGGCATAGTACTTGGAGTAGCGTGACCCAAGCCTATCGATTTTGTATAAGACATACGATCGCCGATACTGCACGATAGTATCCTGAACAGATAAAAAGGCAACAAGCAAATAAATATATATAAACATACAACAGAGCGGATTGTTCATAACATTTTAACGTTTCTAGTCTTGCTCCAGGTTCTCAACTATCTTATGGGCCACAGGTTCAACTTCTTTCAAATAAACTCTGAATTCTTCTTCGGAGCAGTCTATAGCCATGCTATCTGCCAGTGGCTCCATATTGGCCTTTGGCCAGAAAGACTTGATAAGTCCAAGCACATGCGCCACATAGGTCTTGGTGGTCTCGGAGACGTAGCTGGCAATCTTTTGCGAGGCTTCACGAAGACGTTCCAGCAAAGTCCTATTGTCAACTACTCCTTCTTCCGGAGGGTCCACCATGTTGATGACTACTTGTGCAGCTTCTTGGAGATCTTCAAGTTGTTTCTGCTTCAGCTCTTTTTCTCCGGCCATGGATTTGATCTGTTGCATACGTTGCACAAGCTGTTGTCTGCATCTTCGAGTTGTTTGGCTAGGAGCTCTACGTCATCTGAACAACGGTACAAAAGATTCTTCGTGCTAGTCAGCAATTCTTCTTTATACTTTAACATATTTTTGAGTTCTGCGGGCAAAAGACAAGAAAAAGTACTCACGCAACTTCAGAGACTACCATTCGACTAAATTACACTGGACAAGAGTACACGGCAGGGAATTACCTTGATGGGGTTTTCTCTGGGATTTGTTCTTCACTTCAACGTTTTGAATTTCCTTCTTGAGAAGCCAGACTTCCCGTGTGCGCTCCAACTTTATTTCATCCAGTTGACGCTGCACTTCAATCCTCTTGTGGATGTGCTCCTCAATTTGCATGTCCTTGGCTTGCAACTGAAGCAGTCCATCTTCAATAGTCCTCAGCTTGTCTGACTTCAGTCTAGATTAGTTGGCCATCTTCTATTCAAACCAAGAAGTACGCAACTCAGCAGGTGACAACATTATTCAATGAGATCAAGTTATGGTATCAAGAAAAAGTCATAATGTGGAGAACTTGTATAAATCTTTGAAGGTATCCTGAAAGTGCTTCAGGTTTTCTGCGGTTAGCATGGGATCTTCAATAAGTTCAGCCGGGACAGCATATTGCCACCCAGATGGTGTCACCAGAATGTTGCCTGAAGAAGTACCCGCAGTCTCCGTCTCTTCAATTCTTGGGTGCTGCTGCAGGGTATATGGCTCTAGTCTTGGCTGATTAATTAGAAACAGTAGCTTATGATAATCTTACTGAAAGGGCAAGAGGGGTTGCATCGACGGGGTATAGCTCGGTACACTTGAGGCTATGATATGTGGTCCTTGGCTAAGGCACTTCCTCATTAGAGAGAGTTATGACCGCTTTGACTTGAAATCTTAGCGGGTTGTCATAAGTTAGGGAATCTTTTTAAAGGCCTCGTAATGAATCCTTTGCCACTCACCTTAGAAGTGTTTAAGAGGCTAGCTACCTCGGGCATGTTGGGAGACACGAATTGTGGGTAAAGTGTACAACCTCTGCAGAGTGAAAACTGATATATCAGTCGTGCTCACGGTTAAGATCGGCTTGGAACCTCACATGATTAATGAACTTGAAGATGAATTAAATCGTGAACCATGTTTATGGTTTTGGATATGCTTTTGCAATATCCATTCTGTACCTTTTAATGTGGATTTTGGTATAAACTTATACCTTTGTAATCAGGTGCTAATAATCAGGTGCTAATAAAACTTGACCAACTAAAATTGCTTATCGCAGTAAGCCAGTCAGCCTTTCCTTGCTTTTGGCCTTGATGTCATATAATTCTCAACACTTTCTGAGTACCAACCATAAGTGTACTCACGCTTGTTATAATTGCTGCTCAGAAGAGAAAGTTGATGTGAAGTCTTTTGAAGATGATGCTGAGTTCTAGGCCTACGCAACCCTTGGTCGATTGCCTGTGAAGTTTGAAGCCTTCGTTTCCAAGATAAGCTGTATATCTCTGGTAGCTAGACCTGATGGAGTGCAACTGGGAACTATAGAACAAAAATAGAACAAAAATGATGTTCATTTAGCTCTAGAAGCACCTGTGGTAGCTCCACCTTTAGCAGTTGCACATCTTGAGCAAGAAGTTGCCGCAGATGGGAATGAGGCCCATGTTGAGGCAGCCAATAATCTCGATCATTTCTAGGTAGCTAGACCTCAAACAAAGCTGACTTTTCTGAGTCCTTCTCTAGCACTGCGTTTGGCTCCATCATCTAACTCTACCTTCTTCGGAGCCAACGAGCATTGTCTCTTTTACCTCCTACTTATACAACACGACATCTAGCTTCATCAGGTGACTGCTCCTTCTTCTGAGCAGACCAGCAAGTAGCACATAATGTTTCAGTGGATTCCATTGTGATGTCCGGGTTGTCCAAGGGCCACTAGGCCGCATTGTCGAGTTAACAAATGACATTATGTGCATTGACCCAAAGCTAGCCAGCAAATCAAGCTGCAAACACATGCGACCTGTCGCACTTCACTCATGTTGGTCGAGAAAGCCCTGTTGCTCCACTCGACCAGTGCAGTGCATTGAAATGGACATACTCTGTGAGGTACACGCATATGAGGAAAATGATGGAACTCAAGCACCCCCAGTGCAAGCATCTAGGGGCTCATGGCTGCGTGAAATGCATCAATAGCAGGAGGAGAAAAAGGTGGTGTTGCAACCCTACCCTACCTCCTGAAGGAGCGCTCAAACTAGTGTACCCGTGCCCACTCTGCCCGTGAACCCACTACAATAGCTGACACGTGCACCCCGCGTACAAATATATAAAGGGAGCTGCTGCAATTGTAGGGTTTCTCCATTTATTTCCACCCCTCCCATCCCCAGCCCCACAGCACAGAGGCCAGAGAGCAGCGGCTGCCGCCGCCGCCCGTGCCCCGGCGGCCAGAGCTATTGCCCCAAACCAGTGCGGCGCGAGCGCCCGTGCGGCCAAGCCTGATGGCTGGACGGACCACCCAAGTCTCCCACCTCGCCGGAGCCCCAAGCCGAAGCCGCACGCCCACACGACCCCACCACGTCCATGCCTTCCTCGAGCTCCAAGCCGCAGTAGCCCATCGAGGAACTCCAATCCGTCGCGGGCCCCACTTCGCCGGTCGCCGAAGATCCGAGCCGGCACCAATCCGCAGCTGCCCCAAGCCTTCGCGGCCCCAATCCTCCAGGGTTCTGCTTCCAATCTTAATTTCTTTCTTTTTCCTTTGCTACTGATGTCGATGCTAGATCCAAAATGCTTGGTTTTGCAAGATGCACATGGTAGTAGACATGGAAATTGCTTAGATCTGGTAGTTTGCTACAGTTAATTTATAGTTAGATTGTGCGTGTTGTTGCCATTGATAATTAATAGTTGTTGTGATATTTAGTTAATTTGCTTCATTTTTTAAACTATAGACTGTTGTGGTGATGGAACCACCATCTAGCAGTGCCCAACCTGAGCAAGACTCGCAGACATTGATCCCTCTTGAAGAAGTAGCTGCAGCTACCCCTCCTAATGAAGTAATACCAATTGATGATGAAGCTGATGATGTGCAAGATGTTAGAATCGAAACTCTTACTCTCATCGAGAGGATGACACTAGGAGTTGGGGCAATTTTCTGGTTTACTTCTCACACAATGCCATGCCAACCCGAGAGGTTGGGGTTACATATTTATAGCTGGCCAAGACAGCCAATCATATGCCAAGATGCTAGTCTAAGATGCTAGTCTAAAAGCTAGTGATGCTTAGTCTAAGATGCTGTCCTAAAAGCTAGTCTAAGATGCTGTCCTAAAAGCTAGTCTAAGATGCTAAATGCTGTCCTGATAGATGCTGTCCTGGTTGGGGCAGCAAGACGACCATGCCGAGGACCACAAAGACCAACAGTACAAAGACTTAACCCATCATTCTCCCCCTAAGTCTTGTGCGTCGTCTTGTGGGAAAGTTGGACCATCCCGGTCCGGGAACAAAGCTCAAGAAACTTGATCCTCCCAAGGGGTTTGGTGAGCAGGTCCGCAAGCTGGTCCTTGGTGTTGATGTAGCTTGCCTTGATGCTCCCTTCCTCCAAGCAGCCTCAGATGAAGTGGTACCTCACCCGGATGTGCTTGCTCCGTTCATGGAAAACGGGGTTCTTTGCCAGGATCAGAGTGGACTTGCTATCCACCCTGAGTTCCACCGCTTCAGTGTCTCTTCCAAGAAGATCACCGAGCAGTCGAGCGAGCCAGAGCGCCTGAGTCGAAGCGGTGGAGGCCGCTATGCACTCAGCCTCGCAGCTGGACAGGGCCACCACCTGCTGCTTGACCGATTGCCAGCTAACGAGGCACTTGCCGAGGAAGAAGAGGATCCCGCTTGTGCTCTTGCTGGTGTCGATGTCGCCGGCGTGGTCGCTGTTGCTGTACCCGACGAAGTGTGCCTCCCCAGGACACCTCGGGTAGTAGAGACCGTGGTCGAGAGTCCCCGCAACATAGAGGATGATCCTCTTCACAGCCTGCTGGTGCTCCGTCGTCGGTCGCTGCATGAACCGACTAATGTAGCCGATGGAGAATGCCAAGTCCGGCCGTGTGTGGGCGAGGTAGCGAAGGCTCCCCACAAGACGCCGGTACTTCATAGCGTCCACCTCCTCCGCCGTGCTGTCGCGGCTCAGCTTCAGCCTCTCCTCCATCGGAGTGAGAGCTGGGTTGCAGTCGGTGAGCCCAGCCAGCTCAACGACGCACTTGGCATAGGTGGTCTGTCGAAGCGTGATCCCAGAGTCATCCTGGTGCACCTCGATCCCCAGGTAGAAGGAGAGATTTCCCAGGTCACTCATCTGGAAGGTGGCCTTCATCTCTTCCTTGAACGCCGCCACCTCCGCATCCTTGGTGCCGGTGATCACCAAGTCGTCGACGTAGACACCCACCAGCAGGGCATTTCCTCCATTGCCCCGCCGGTAGATGGCCGCATCGTGCGGGCTTTGCTCGAAGCCCATCCCCTTGAGCGTGGAATCCAACTTGGCATTCCATGCCCTCGGTGCCTGCCGCAAGCCATAGAGAGCCTTGCGTAGGCGTAGTACCTTGCCTTCCTTGCCGGGGATCGCGAAACCCGGCGGCTGGTGTACGTAGACATCCTCCTTCAAATCGCCGTTAAGGAACGCCGACTTGACATCCATGTGATGAACGCGCCAGCCCTCCTGGGCGGCTAGCGCAAGGAGGAGTCGCACGGATTCCATCCGTGCCACGGGGGAGAAGGCATCGTCGAAGTCGATCCCCTCCTGCTGCACGAAACCTCGTGCCACCAAGCGGGCCTTGTGCTTCACGATGGCGCCGGCTTCGTCCCTCTTCAGCTTGAACACCCACTTAAGGGTGATCGCGCGGTGACCGCGAGCAAGGTCAGCAAGCTCCCAAGTGCGGTTCTTCTCAACCGCGTCCATCTCCAACTGCATCGCGGCACGCCATGCCGCGTGTCTCTCGGGTTCTGCGAAGGACCGAGGCTCGCCGTCGTCGCACGCAAGGTGCAACTGCGCCTCTAGGTCGTGAGGCACCAGTCCTGGCACCGGCTGGTCGCCGAGAAGGTCTTCCATTGTGCGGTACCGCAACGGCTCGCCGTCGTGGTACGCGTCGATGCGCTCCTCGTCGTGGGAGAGAGGAGTGGCAAACTCCACTGGGCTATGCTCGGCATGGGCTGGTGTAGGAGTAGGCGTGCCCGGAGGGGTAGCTGGTGGTGCTGGAGGCCGTGGGGTCGCCGGCTGTGGTCGAATCGGCGAAGAGCTCATCGCAGTCGAAGTCATGGCTCGAGAGCGTGCCGCTGCTGAAGTAGCGGGCGCCGGAGTCGGTGGAGACTCGGGGACTGGGGTAGGCACGCTCGGTGAGGAGGAGCTGCCTACTCCCCCAGCTCCCTCGAAGTAGACGTACTCGACAGTGAAGTCTTCGTACGTCGGTGTCGAGCCGTCGTCCACCGTCTTGTCCCATGCCCATCCTCGCCCTTCGTCGAACACTACGTCGCGCGCTGAGCGCACACGCTGTGTCTCCGGGTCGAGAATGCGGTAGGCCTTCGAGCCCTCCGCGTAGCCGATGAACACCCCTGGAGTGCTCCTGTCATCGAGCTTGCCGATGTGGCCAAGCTCCTTGGCGAATGCGAGGCAGCCGAAGACCCGCAGGTGGGAGACCGCCGGCTTGCGCCCATGCCAAGCCTCGTACGGTGTCCTTCCATCGAGGGCCTTGGTGGGCGAGCGGTTGAGGATGTAGACAGCTGTCACCACCGCCTCTCCCCAGAAGACAGCCGGCATCCTCCTCTGTTTGAGGAGGGCCCGAACCATCTCCACAACCGTCTGGTTGCGCCGCTCGCCGACGCCGTTCTGCTGCGGGTTGTACGGCGCGGAGTAGTGGCGCTGAATGCCCTCATCAGCGCAGTACGACGTGAATTTAGCCGCCGTGAATTCGCCGTCGTTGTCAGTGCGCAGCACGCGTAGCTTGCGGCCGCACTCCGCCTCCGCAGCAGCCTGCACGCGCCTGATGGCGTCCGCAGCCTCTCCCTTGTTGCCGAGGACCATCACCCACATGTAGCGGGAGAGGTCGTCGACGAGCAGCAGGAAGTAACGTCGTCCTCCCGGTGTGGCCGGTGTCACCGGTCCACACAAGTCCCCGTGCACGAGCTCGAGCCGCTCCTTGGCTCAGAAGCTTGTCTGCTGGGGAAAGAGGAGCTGCCTCTGCTTCGTCATCACGCAGACGTCGCAGAACTGCTCTATGTGGTCAAGGCATGGCAGGCCTCGCACCATCTTCGTGGCACCGAGCCGCTTCAGGGCCTCAAAGTGAAGGCGCCCGAAGCGCTCGTGCCACTGCCACGCTTCGTCATCTCGGCGAGCGGCGAGGTAGAGAGGTTGTGCCACCTGCAGCTTAAGGATGTACAGTCGATGCGCGCCTCTAGTTACCTTGGCAAGAAGGCGACAATGGCGATCCCAAATCCTCATGACTCCGTCCTCGATCGTTACGCGCGAACCATTATCATCCAGCTATCCCAAGCTGATGATAGAGTTCCTCAACGTGGGGATGTAGTAGACTCCGGTGAGCAGCCTGTGCTCACCAGACCCGGCGGTGAAGATGATGGAGCCGACACCCTTGATCTCTACGCCGGAGGTGTCCCCAAACTTGACGGAGCCTCGGATGCTGGAGTCAAGCTCGGAGAAGAACTCCTGCCGACTGGTCATGTGATGGGTGGCGCCGGTGTCGAGGCACCACCCATCAATCTTGTCGTTGTTGGAGGCGTCGCCGAGAAAGGCGTGTGCCCTCGACTCGTTAAGGTGGAGGAGAGCTGTTGCGGCCGATGCCGCTGGAGGTAGCTCGATGCTTGCTTGTGCTAGAAGGAGAGCCGACTCCTCCTTCTCCACCTGTGCGACGTGGGCCTGGCCGCGTCGTGGCTGTCAACAGTTCCTGGCCCAATGACCAACCCTGCCGCAGTTACGGCAGGTGTCGTCTCGTGCCGGCTTGCGTGCGCCGGCGGCGTCGCTCTGGGCGCCTCCACGAGCACCACCCTCGGTACGTCCTCGCGCCCGAGCCTGGGCGCCTCCGCGCGCCTTGCGCGGCTTGCCGCGCTTGCGGCCGCCTGTCGAGGAAGAGGACTCCCCCTTCCTCCCGCCACCCTAGGATGCCTCCCACTGCTCTCGAGTGAGATGGAGTTTCCCGCCAATGGTGATAGGCCTCGAGAGAGGCTGTGGCTCATCGCTGTCGACGACCTTGAGGCGACCTATCGCCTCCTCGATCGTCATCGTAGAGAGGTCCAGCAGAGACTTGATCGAGCGAGCGATCTGCCTATATTTCTCGGGGATGCAGCGAAAGAGCTTCTCGATAGCTCTCTCCTCGTCGTAGGTGTCATCGCCGTACTGCACCATCTTCTGTAGTAGAGTGTTGAGGTGGAGAGCAAAGTCATCAATGTCCTCACCTGGCTTGAAGGCCAGGTTCTCCCACTCCTTGCGAAGTGCCTGCAGTGTGGACCTGCAGGCGCGGTCGCTGCCGATGCGTGCCGCAGCGATGGCGTCCCAGGCATCCTTGGCTGTCCGCTTCTTGGAAAGCGTGAATTGCATCTCGGTAGGGACTGCAGCGATGAGAGCATCCAGCGCCCGTCGATCTTCATCGAAGTCGACATCGCCGTACCAGACTGCCTCCCACATGTGCCGCACCAGGAGCCTCACCCTCATGACCGCAGCCCACTCGACGTAGTTGGTCTTGGTGAGGGTAGGCCACCCACCACCGGGACCAGGGTCCCTGACCACCGCCTGGACGCCATGGTAGCCATGGCGCCGGTCTGGGGAGGGCCGCGCTCTTCGTCAACTCGGCCACCGTCGCCGGGAGCACTGCCGTCGTGTGCGCCCCCGCCTGGGGCTCCGCCGGCGCGTCCGCACCTGTCTGGGCTGCCACCACCGTGCCCGCCCCCGCCTGGAGCGCCGCCGGTGCGTCCGCGCCCATCTGCGCCGTCGCCACCACCCCCGTGGGGGTGCACAGCTGCCCACAGCCTCGCCCGCTCGCGAGCTGTTTCCCTTGCCAGCCTGAGGTCCACGTCGGTGTCGTCGTAGGTGGAGGCAGAGCTACCAGAGCTGCTGCCGCGCAGAACCTCGAGCTCCGCTGCCGCTGCCGCCGCCGCATCTGCCGCTGCCGCTGCCTCCACCTTCGCCCTTGCTGCTGCCAGCTCCGCCGCTGCCAGCCTTGCCGCCCTTGCCGCTGTCGCTGCAGTTGCTGCCGCCGCTCGCTCGCGCTCCTCTGCCGCGGCGACCTCGGCCTCCTGCCGGTGCTGCACGCTCGAGGCGACCGAGCGCTGAGACTGCCCTTCGGACATGGCATGCTAATGGGGGGCTGCTGCGTGGGGAGGAGGTTGCCTCAGACGTGCTGCTGCGGCTGCTTGTCTGTGCAGGGGAGGAGAGGTGAGCAGAAATAGCAGGTGTTGCTACTGCTGGCTGAGAGCGAGAGGAGATGTGGGAGGGAGAGGAACATGAGATGTTCAGGCTGCAGGAAAGAACGGCTCTGATACCAGTTGTTAGAATCGAAATTCTTACTCTCATCGAGAGGATGACACTAGGAGTTGGGGCAATTTTCTGGTTTACTTCTCACACAATGCCATGCCAACCCGAGGGGTTAGGGTTACATATTTATAGTTGGCCAAGACAGCCAAACATATGCCAAGATGCTAGTCTAAGATGCTAGTCTAAAAGCTAGTGATGCTTAGTCTAAGATGCTATCTTAGATGCTGTCCTAAAAGCTAGTCTAAGATGATGTCCTAAAATCTAGTCTAAGATGCTAAATGATGTCCTGATAGATGCTGTCCTGGTTGGGGCAGCAAGACCACCATGCCGAGGACCACAAAGACCAACAGTACAAAGACTTATCCCATCACAAGAAAATGGGATGGCCACTGTTACTCACTCTCGTGGCTTAGAGAGGAAGCTTACTTCTGAAGTATGGAAGGACTTCACAAGAATGTGTGATGACGACGGAGTTTGGAAGGCAAAGTGTAACCATTGTGGCAAGAACCTTTTAGCTACATCAAGAAATGGTACAAACCATCTGCGTACTCATGTGAAAATCTGTATTTATAGAAAAAAGCCTGGTGACAAAAAGTGCAAACAAATTTGAGGTTTGCATCCATTGAAAAGGGTCAGTAGCTGTTGAAAACTATGTGTTTGATTAAGATGGAGCTAGGAAAGCACTTAACAACTATAATTTATGGACCCTTAGAAATTGCATTTTGAGGTATAACTTGTTGTATGTGTCATAATTTCTTGTTGTATACTTTATTTTCTTGCTATATGTGTCATAATTTCTTGTTGTATACTTCAATTCCTTGTTGTATGTGCTATAATTTCTTTTTGTGCACTTTATTATTTTGCCTAGTTGCCTTGCTAATTTATTTCAGTGTCAATTGAAATGTCTCCGGAGTTGGGATCTTGATTCCAGGGTGTCCATTTTGACCCTTGATAACTGTAGTGTCAATGACAATATGATTGGTCTAATGGAATCAAGACTTGGGGAAGGTAATATATTGTTGGGTGGAAAGCACTTGCATACGCGATGTTGTGCGCATATTCTGAATCTTATTGTTCAAGATGGCTTGCAAGTGATCAAAAAATCTATTGCAAGAATAAGGGAAGGCATTGCTTACTGGATTGCTACACCAAAGAGGTATGAAAAATTTGTGAAAACAGCTTCACAACAAAAGGTTGAATTGAAGAAAAAACTGTGTCTTGGTTGCAAAACAAGATGGAACTCAACTTTTATCATGCTTAGTACTGCTATACCTTATAGGAAGGTGTTTGAATGTTTGGACACACTTGACACAAACTTTGTTTGCCCACCATAAGATGATTGGGAATTTGCACCTATTGTTTGTGAGAAACTAGAATTGTTCTATCAGCTCACTGAATTATTTTCTGGAACAAAGTATGTCACAGCTAATATCATCTATCCTAAAGTATGTGAGATCAAGCTTAAGATTGACTCTTGGAAAGAGGATGAGAATGAGACAATTAGGAATATGGCAACAACACGCACAATCTAACTACAAATTAACTATAGCAAACTACTAGATCTAAGCAATTTCCATGTCTACTACCATGTGCATCTTGCAAAACCAAGCATTTTGGATCTAGCATCTACAACCCGTACATCACAATGGAATCCACTGAAACATTATGTGCTACTTGCTGGTCTGCTCAGAAGAAGGAGCAGTCACTTGATGAAGCCAGATGTTGTGTTGTATAAGTAGGAGGCGAAAGAGACAATGCTCGTTGGCTCAGAAGAAGGAAGACTTAGGTGATGGAGCCAAACGCAGTGCTAGAGAAGGAGTTAGAAAAGTCGGTTTTGTTTGAGGTCTAGCTACCTAGAACTGATCGAGATTGTTGGCTGCCTCAACATGGGCCTCATGCCCATCTACCGCAACTTCTTGCTCAAGATGTGCAGCTGCTATAGGTGGAGCTACCACAAGTGCTTCTAGAGCTGAATGAACAACATTTTTAGATTGTTTCCGCTTGTAGTTTGTATGATCTTACAGAATGTGTACAAGACAAAGATTGGATTTCTTGGCAGGGATTTTGTAGAATGTGTACAACCTTTATCGATGTCAGCAACGTGGGATCTTGTCGAAGATGTACAACCTTTGTTTGTGACGGATGAGTCAAAGCTAGTCCTTTTGGTGCAAACAAGGTCAACACATGTACAACATGTTTATAATCCAAATAACAACAATGTTATAAACTTTTGATCCTGATTCATGGATGTTCTCAAATGTTTGTAATACTGAAGGAAAAAGCATTGCGAAAAACTCCTAGAACTATTATTTCACGGATTTACATTTACCTGATGGAGTGCAACTGGGAGCTATAGAACAAAAATAGCAATTAGATCTGAGTACCAATAAGACCGAAAGCGTAGAATGGGTGAGCTCACTAAGTGTGTTTTTCATGATCGCAACAATCTTTTCAGCAACGAGCTACATGTTTTGAATAAATATTATGAAAAAAGCGACTTGAAGCAAAAACACAAAGAAGTTTCTTTCCAGTTGTGTCAATGTTCTGGTGTGTGCTGATGGAAATATCATTTTATCAAATATAGAATGTGTACAACCTTTGTTGATGTCAGCAACGTGGGATCTTGTCGAAGATGTACACCATTTTTAAGTGACGGATGAGTCAGAGCTAGTCCTTTTACTACAAACAAGGTCTCCAAAGAACATTAGTGTTACAAACTTTTGATCATGATTCATTGTGAGTTTTGAGTTTATAGCAACTCTTCTGATGACGATGGACAATGTTACAAATGTACCAAACTAACTTTTTATAACATCATTGTTCTTTGGATCATAAACATGTATATTTGTAACATTGTAGTCCAAGAGCCACTCGGCCGCATTGTCGAGGAACCAAATGACATTATGTGCATTGACCCGCAGCTAGCCTTCTGTGAACTTAAAGGTTCTCTGCTTGTGTCTTATGTCAATAGTCGGACCTTCACCGTAGACATGTGGTTCCTAAAGGACTTTGAAAATGGTGTATGGTCCAAAGAGCACATGAAATATATTAAATTTATTGCCAGAGATCTTGCAGAATGTGCACAACCTTTGTTGGTGTCAGCAATGTGGGATCTTGTCAAAGATGTACAATAGGAGAGATAATCCTTTTGGTATGGACAGGGTCAACACATGTACTGCAGATTTATGATCCAAAGAATAATAATTTTACAAATATACTAACCATGGACCCCCTAAGTTGGAGTAGGATTATACACCGGAAGCCAGTTATGGTGATAGTGTCCGTAACAAGGTATAATATTATTTTTAGTTGCTCAACTTACTTGGTTCTCTCTCTCTCTTTGTTCATGAATACATGATATTTCAATTCACCAGGACATGCCTTTGACCAGCAATTAATCTATTAATATGTCATTTGCCCATGGAAATTTGGCCGCGCTGCCATAAAGAGGTGCCTGGACCTGGTGATGAGGATGAGATAAAAACATATATAATTATTGCACCCAGACTTCATTCACCCGTAATACCCGCATGGAGTTCCCGCACTTGAACATCCAAAGGGATCATCAAGTGCGTGGGATACCAGGCGAACAGAGGGGGCAATTTGGGGTCCTCACTATTTTGGCAACTCAACTAAGGACTCTGTTGGATTTTTTTTAATTTGTCCTTGCTGAAGTTGCTCTTACAAGATAACCACGGTGTATGACTCACAAACGCAAAGCAAATAGTTTCAATGCGTACAGGTCATCGTTAGTCCATTTGTAACATTGTTGTTCTTTGGATCATAAAATAATTGCACGTGTGTTGACCTTGTCCGCACCAAAATGTGTGCTCCTTGGATCGGCTTACCTCCTCTTTTATTACCATATACATGGGTCCATGATTTTAACAAAAAAGGTCGCATAGCTTCCTTCAACCTGGAGATGGATGAGTGGATCATGAGTACTCTCCAAAGAACAAGAATGTTACAAAAGGTTACAGAAATTGCTGCTTACGAACAACATTGGAAAAGAATGGGCGCGGGGTGTGGCAGAACCATCCTGTTTAAACTGGTTCAAATGCATTAGTCATCATCACGAAGACGATTAAGACTCAATGCATTTGAAACAGTATAAACCAGGTATCTGTCGACGGTCCTCAGACCACCCGAACCATCCACCTTACAACCAAGGTTTTCTTCCCTCTGCCACAGACATCGCAACCCTAGGCACACGCTACGTGCATCTCCACAGAAATAGGGAGTGAGAGATGACTTCACTCAACGTACTCAAAAGGGAAAGCCCACGCCCTGTACTAAAAGAAGCAAGAGTCATCCACATCCTCTTCAAAGTTCAGACCCGAAGGCCTTTAAAGGTGGTTGGTTTCCATTAGCAGCTGGTTAGTGCTCTTGCTCTCCCTCTCCCTCCCCCCCCCCCCCCCTCCCCCTCTCAACTAACTATACAAGCAAGTAGCAGCTGGTTTTGATAATTGTTTGCATCGATCGCTGCATCTTGCAAACTTTTGGTTCCTAACTAGTACACTGGTGGTCGTAATTTTGATCTCTCTAAACTATGCTCGTTGTGATCCTTGTTCATTGGAGACAGATAGAGCTCATCATGGCGTTCAATCCGTTTCTTCCACAGAGAAAGAGAAATGGCGGACGACTACATGGGAGCTGCCGCCGCCCTGCACATCCCGGAGGGCGCCATCCACCGGATCAAGCTCTGTGTCGCAAGCAACGATGAAATCATAAGTGACGCTCATCTCTTCCCTTCATCTCCATCAATCAGCTCTTCTGGTCTCTCTAACTGCTGATCGATCTTCTTTGATGATTGCTACTTATACGCATGCATCCTCTTACGAAAGCTCAAGGCGCAGTCGGTGGACGCGTCAGTGAAGCCCTTCCCGATCATGCACGACAGCCAGCTCCAGGACAACCCCTCGCTGGGGCTGCCGCTGTAGGTCGGCAGCTGCGACTCCTGCGGCGCCACCCAGGTTGACAAATGCGAAGGCCATTTTGGCTTCATCGAGCTGCCCACGCCCATCTACCACCCCAGCCATGTCGCCGAGCTGGGGAAAGTACTAAATAGCATCTGTCTCTCCTGCCTCCGCCTCAAGAAACCCAACGTAAAACCCTGCCACTGCAACACAAATCATATTATCTGTTACTAACATGGTGTCTCAAGTCTCAACATGCATTGATTTTTTTTACATCTCCAGTAGAGGGGCACTGTGAAAGAAAGAAAGTTCACTTCATGTTCATACTGTCAGGTAATTTGTAAGTCACCCCGCGATGCGTTCATTGTATCTTCTTGTTCATAAAAATTTGCTCACTTGGTTCAGTAAGCTTATCCTCAAATATCAAATCGTGTCTGTCAGTAAAAAAATTCCCATGCAACCACTGCAAAGCCAAACAGCAGATTACGGATTAAAAATAACACAACATTACTTTGCTTGAAACAATGAAATTATCTGCTCTTACCTATCCCTGAATTCCTCTTGTTCTAGGATATCCCACCAATATGTGTCACCCAAGTCAAGAAATCCAATAGCGCCCGCAGCTTAGAAATCAAAGCACCATTAGATAAGGAAGTTGGTGATGGATTTTGGAGCTTCCTCGACCAGTTTGGCTTCCAAATGAGGTGGACATCACACCGCCGCCCTCTACACCCAATAGAGGTACTCAAAAGTTCTGGAAAATATCTATCTATGCTCCTGAAACCTTTCCATTGTTGGTAGCAGAGGGACTCACCTTGTTCTTCTGTTTCTTAGGTTCAGAACATAATGCAGAAGATCACCGAACATACAAGAACAAGACTTGTGGCTAGGGGGTATAATCTTCAGGATGGATTTGTCGTGAGTTATGTGTGTGTTCCACCAAATTGCCTGCATATTTCAAATCTTTTAGACGACAACACAACCATATGCCCTCATGTAGTACCTCCTCATAAAACACTACCTCTACTATTCCCCCCTTTCAAATGCATCATTACTCCCGATGATTCCTTTCTAATTTAGGACACATCGAAATGCTTGTTGCGGAAAGTTCTACGTACAATAGAACTGATCAAAAGCTCAAGTATTAGCCACCCAAACTTCGAAGCACATGAGGTAGGGGAAGATGATCTACCGGTAGCTGTCGCCGATTACATCAATATGGGAGGAACAGCAAATGTAACAGATTAATCTGCAAAATAAGTAGAAATTGTGTTCCTGATTATAGCAGCAGCAGCATAATGTATCGCATGTCTTTCAAAGGGTACACCAAGTGTCACCTTTACAAGACAGCCTGCACCAAAACAGTGGCAGCAAAGGATGAAGGCACTCTTCATCAGTAAGAGTTCAAGCTTCAATTCTCGTGCAGTGATAATTGGTGACCCATACATTGGTCTTGATGTAGTTGGAATGCCCGATGAAGTGGCAGCAAGAATGTCGGTAGAAGAACATGTCACAGATTACAACATTGCTAGACTGCAAGATATGATGGATAAAGGACTATGCCTAACGTACACTAACGTCAAGTCCAACACATATGACTTGGCTGGGGAGAAAGGAAGCAAGAAACGCACCATGCTGGGGGTTGGTGAAACTGTAGAACGAAGAGTCCTTGATGGGGATATGGTCTTCCTCAATAGATTACCAAGCACTGACATGCACTCAGTTCAAGCCTTATATGTTCATATACATGATGACCATACCATAAAGATCAACCCACTCATTGTGGTAAACTTGGAGCAGATTTTGATGGTAACTGTGTTCACATCTTCTTGCCAAGATCAGTTTCAGCAAGGGTTGAAGCTACAGAACTCTTCACCATGGAGAATCAGCTGCTGAACTCCCACAACGCGAAGCTGAACTTTCAGATTGAGAATGATTACTTACTAGCTCTAAAGATAATGTGTGACAGAAGATATTCTAGAGAAGAGCCAAACCAAATTGCCATGTTCTTGTCAGGGACGATTCCACCAGGTGATCCTTATTGGACTATACCTCAGATTCTACAGACTACCGGTGCACTAACAGCCTTACCAAGCCATCCGAAAAGCGAATCTGTTGGAGACTTAGTTACTGCCATCATCTCATCAACTCTCTCAGAGAAGGGTCCAAGGGAGGCCATAAAGCTTATAAATCTTCTGCAGCCCCACCTAATGGAATCACTGCTTATGGATGGTTTCAGCCTGAGCTTGTAGAGATTTTAATATCCCAAGTGCAATGCAGAAGGTAATTCAAAGTACTTCACTTGAGCTCTATGAGTTAAGAACATCAACTGTGGACTTCATTGCTCATTCTTCTGCCCTTGGTCTGCGCTGGTTGATCCCAAAAGTGATTCAGCTATGAAGAAATTAGTTGAGCAGCTTGGTTTCTTAGGCCGTCAACTGCAAAACAATGGCAGACTATACTCTAGCAACTTAGTGGAGGATTGCTACAAGTTTCAAAAAAGTGTAGCAGAAGCAACAGGCGCTATGATCCTTTACAGGCACATGATGTTGTTAAGGGTTGTCACACCCTAAAATTGTCGGATTTCAGGTTGTCATTAGAAAAAAAATAAAGCAATGATTTTCTCATAATTATAAAAAAAATTCAACATTTATTTTCTTTACAGAGAATTTAGTATAGAAAAATAAATGATTGTCTTTCTGAATTAAATAAAATGGTTCTATGTATGTTGCATTCATGTCGTTGCATTGGTTTTTGTTTGTTTGCGTGTTTGAGTTTGCAAAATAAAAATATCCAAAAACTACACTAAAATCTTTTTTCTCTCTTCCCTATCTCTTTTGGCCCATCCCATCTTTCTCTCTCTCGTTCCCCTCTCCCAGCCCGGCCCAGATCCCCTCCCTCTCCTTTCTTTTCTCTCCTCGCGCAGCCCACCAGGCCCAACTCGCTCAGCCAGCCCAACCCACCACCCTCTCTCCCTCTCCCTCCCTCATTCACTGCCACCATGGCCCCACATGTCGGCGCCACCCCCCTTCCTCCGGCTCCCACCTTCCTTCTTCTTGCTCGCCGGCGCCTTCCTTCCTTCCCCCCCCCCCCCCCCCCTCGCCGAGGATCCCGTGCCCGCGCCTCCTCCTTTCCTTCTCTGCGTCACCGACCTGCCTTAATGGCCGCAGCACATGACCCGTCGCCCAGCCCCTATTTCGCCGCGCCAATCCGGCGGCCAATCCCGGCCGCCGCGTGAGCCGCCGCACAGCCACCACCGTCAGATCGTGATCCAACGAATCAGATCCGCCCTACCGAGCCCACCCTAGCCGCCTCTGGAACCTTTGCAGAAAACCCCCTAGGTTTTCTAGAAATCAACCTGCGGTCCCGTTTTGTTGAAAAGTAATTAGATTTAGGTCCTTTCTTTTATGTTTAGGCCCCTAACCTTTCCATAAATAGAACCCGCCGTCCCTAGCCTAACTGTTTTTAGTCTAGCCCCTATGTTTTAGGTTTCATTAGGTTTTAGCCCTTGATTTCTTCAAGTTTAGCCCCTGGAAGTTCAGTTTCTTCGCAGATAAGTCCCTGGAACCTTGTTTTAGCCCTATATTCGTCATTCTTTTAGCTTCGTTTCAACTCGTTCTTGTTGCATTAGTCTTCTAAAATCCTAAACTATCGTATAGTCGTGTCGTTGTGCCATAGTTCCTGTTTTTAATTTAAATATAGATTTAATTTGATTAAAGTTCCCTCACCTTGTTTTTCTAATTAAAATCTACCTAGGTCTTTACCTCCGGTGTTCTTAACTAATGTTAATTTAATTAATACCAACTCAAATGTGTTCTAAATATAATTTGTTTAGTTGAACACCAAACATAAAGTTATGTGTTTAGATGTTCTCACAAGTTTCTGTTAAATTAATTGTGTAATTAATACAATTTATACATAGATAACCATATATAAAATTTGACTAAGTTTTACCTCATCTTTTTAAATGCAAATATAATATGAGTTTTCTTCTATAATTCAAATCTTTCGATAGCTGTATCTTTTCAACCCTAACTCCGCTTTTCGCGTTTCTTGCGCTCTTGTAACCGTAGCAGCGAGCCTTATCCTTTAGCACGCTCTTTTAAAAGTTTTTATTTTGTGATTGGTGTATTGTTCTTAGTTGTACTTGTTTGTTGTTTTGTATGTTTGTGCTCGACGTTTGCTTCGACTAGAAGGATCGCTGTTGAAGCTTGGAGATCAAGGGTTCCAAGTGAGCAAGAGCTGAAAAGCAGTAAGAGTAGCTTTTCGTTGGAAAAAGGCAAGTGGCCCTAACCATCCTTCTATCTATGCTTATTTACAAGAATACCATGTATTAATTGGAACGTGGAGAACCACCCAGGAAAACAGTACAACCACGAGGACCATATGGCTCTGGTCTTGGCTAAATAATTAGAGACTCTAGTTTGAAGCAGTCTTACCGAAAGGGCAAGGAGGGGGTCGGTGATTGGGGTATAGCCCGGTCCTCTTGGGGTAGCAGCCTTTGCTAAGGTGCTGACCATTAGGGACGGTTATGGTTCACGCCGCTACCAAAACTCTAGCGGACTACTTCTTACCAGGGAATCTTTGTAAAGGCCTCGTAGCGTCCCTATGCAACCACACCTCGGAAGTGTGGTATTGTGCCTAGCTAGCACAGCATGGTTGGGTCCAAAGTTCTTCTGAATTTTTACACGACTTGTGGTGAAAGTGTAGAACCTCTGCAGAGTGTTTAAAACTGATATATCAGTCGTGCTCACTGTCAAGAGCGACCTGGACCCTCACATGATTAATTTAACCTAAAGATGATCTTAAATCACGTTCTGGTTATTTCTTGTGGTCTTGCTAAGGACCAACCATAAGTGTACTCACCCTTGCTTAGTGCTGCTCAGAAGTAGAAGGTGTGAAGTCTGCTGAAGACGATGCTGAGTTCTAGACGTACGCATCCCCCAGTCGTTTGCCTGTGAAGTTTGGAGCCTTTGTTTCCACGTTAAGCGTAAATCTCTGATAGTCTTTTAATCGTTGTAAGTTTCTTTACGTGATATTGTTGCTGTTATTCACTGATGATGTCACTATATGTATGAAACTTGATCCTGGCATACATATAGTTATGCATTCGGTTTTGTCTTTAAACCGGGTGTGACAGAAGTTGTATCAGAGTTGTATCGACTGTAGGACGTAAACCTAGATAACAATGGTCGCTCCTTAAGGTCTATTTTATTATACAACTTATTCCTGTCTTACCCTTGACCTTTCCGATAAATATTCTCGCTCCTTGACCATTTTCTTTTCTCAATCCGCCTTGATAACTCACCTTTCTCACCTGACCTTCTTTTTCATTTGCACTTCCTTGTTTTGCAAATATAAAACCCCCATCCTTATCTATTGACTTACTCTTTCCTTGATAACTTATTTTGATACTCGACCCATCGACAATTACACTTTCTAATTTTTGCTAAACCCTCAACCATCGTCTATTTTCTCTCTCCTGGATGACTTGCTCTTAATCGTGCATCTCATTTGATGAATGATTTTCCTATCTCATGCATCTGACCTCCTTTTGATTTGTTGGTGATATTGTTTACCCCCACTCTTTAATATTTTCTTATCACTTCCTACTTATCCTTTTAAATATATCTCTTCCTTAATTTTATCTATCCTCCCCATTGTACCTCTCCTTGCATCTTAAGCACTGCCATTTTGATTTCTTTCCCTTATCTTTTCATTCCAAGGTGATCTTTTGCCCTCCTTTTATTCAAAATGTTTAGATCATTCGTGCCACCTGACCCAAAGCCTGCTCAAGACAACTGAAGGATGGAGTCATCACTTTACCCCCGGAAAAGTTAAAATCAACAGCGGAATACTATGCCACCCTCACCCGAAGAGCAAGATTCTACACTGCACAAGCTGAAGGATGCCTCTATCAAGAATGTTGAACCTGAAGAGACAACAAATGCTTAGGTGTACCCCTTGCAGCCCTATTAACAACGTTTAACATCGTTCCTTGACTGTGTGTTGACTAGTGTAGTTTTGTGTTTGCGTGATGTTGCTTTTCTTTATGACCATGCCAGATTCGCTTCTTTGTAATGATTGTTGGTGTATTGTGGGTCTTCTACCTACAATGACATCAGTTGCTTCGTTGGGTTCTTCTTTTGTACCTCCCACATCCTTGTTCTTTTCCTTTCTTTCTCCCTATTCCAGAAGAGGATGTCGAGAAGGAAGCTAAAGGCAACACCAATGTTAACAAGCAGAAGATATTGTCACCACCATCGTCTGGATAGAAGCAAGTCAAAGAAAAGAAGACCCTACTCTAGTTCCTTTACCACCTTGCAACTTGCTATTCTTCAATCTACCTTACTCCGATGATGATCTCAATAACCCAGTAGGAAGTTGAAGGCGACACCGGCATCATCAGTAGAAACCTACAAACATCTGCAGTGGTCGACAAATGAAAGAAGCTAAAGCCAAGAATGCTCTATTTCCTTTTGTTACCTCTGTGCTATTCTCCTCTCTACCTTGATTTATTTGCTTACCATCTCGAAAATCAAGCAAATGAAGATGATATCATGGACTCTACCTTATTCCTCAATCATTCTTTATCATTATTTATTTATATTTATTCTCATTCTCTTCTAAATTTACCTTTACCACCCAAGCAGATGGCGAGTCCCAACGGAAATCATGAAGAAAGAGCTAATGAAGGTGACCTCAGCATTCCACCTGTAGCCTCATCATTTGAGCACAGGATGCTAGAGTATATGGCAGCACAAACTCATAGTCTACAAGCAATGGCTCAAACCATGATCAATATCCATCAGCATATTACAGAGCAAGCCTCAGCTCCTATGAACCACAACTCCCTTAGTAGTGATAACCATCAGATTTCACCAATTCTGCCACCATTTGATAAAAGGAAGCTATTAGCCATGCAGGCTCAAGTCTTACAAGGAAGGATGCAGTCCAATACATCATCCCCTCATAACATGAAGTTGACCAAACCCGACTACCGGACCAGTGAAGAGGCAAGTCGCTGAAGCATGGAACCGTCAAAGGAATAAGAAAAGTTGTGGAACGCTAGAACTAGAATTTGAGAGACAATATAAAGATATCAAGACCCCAGGAACATGTCAATGTTGTGAGCATTATGGTCAGCCATGTCTTCAAGAAGATGCTAGCCTAATGTCAGCTAAAGCCAGACAATGTTACTATTTAGATATTAATAAGGATTTATCTACCCAAGAGACTTTCCAAAAGGGAGTTACCCAATATCAAGATGGCACTCAGACTATGAACCATGAGGATTGGAGTATTTCTTTCAAGGAATTTCAGCCTAGTAGAATCAAGCAACGCAAGAAACAAGCAAGCGAAGAAAGCCAAGAGAACATGGAGTTACCAGAACCATTGGTACATAGCAGTACTCAACCCTGTTCCAACCAACTACAACCTAAAGTTGTTCAACCTCCGCATGACAACTCTATCAAGACGAATCCTGATGCCCAGATTGCTTCACGAAGAGCTATGGTGGAGCAGAAAGGAAGCCAGAATGGATATGTTAAAGGAGTGCGCTTCAAATGTGGTGAAGAAGGTCACTATGTTAATAAATGTTCAACAAAGCGTAAGGTGATTAGGTCGTGTGATGCTGAATTATATTGCCTCAAGTGTGGAGAAGACGGACATCTTGCCAGTTGATGTGCAAAAGAGGATGATAATCAACCCCTGGACCCAAGTCCTAATAGCCCTGCACTCAGTCAGATGTCATCAGTTTGCCTCCTTAGCAGGATAGATGATCAGGATACCTCAGCTAGACAAGAATGCCATCAATCCCCAATGCCCATTTCTCATACCACATCGAGTCGCCAAGATACCAAAGCAAGTAAAGGTTATGCTGAGAAGAATTGAGGATATCTTGGAAGGAGACAGTCAAGCCAAGGAAAAGCGATCATGGAATCAATCCAGCTCTATTCAAATCACTTTATCAATATATGAAGAAGGTTCTTCAAAAGATGGGCCAACGAAGCTGAGGAAGGAATGGATAGTTAAAGGTGGAATTAGACTAAGTATCCAAGAAGTGTTTTGTGTGGTAGTGGAGCATTAACAAGTGTGATCGAGGAGCTATTGTAAGAATGAACGATGTGGAAGAAAGTTGGATGCCACCTACCTAAACCTTTATCACTTGCTAGCCTTTGCGAATCTCGGGACGAGTTTCCTTTTAAGGGGGGTAGTGTTGTCACACCCTGAAATTGTTGGATTTCAAGTTGTGATTAGAAAAAAAATAAAGAAATGATTTTCTCATAATTATAAAAAAATCAACATTTATTTTCTTTACAGAGAATTTAGTATAGGAAAAATAAATGATTGTCTTTCTGAATTAAATAAAATGGTTCTATGTATGTTGCATTCATGTCGTTGCATTGGTTTTTGTTTGTTTGCGTGTTTGAGTTTGCAAAATAAGAATACCCAAAAACTACACTAAAAATCTTTTTTCTCTCTTCCCTATTTCTTTTGGCCCATCCCATCTTGCTCTCTCTCGTTCCCCTCTCCCAGCCCGGCCCAGATCCCCTCCCTCTCCTTTCTTTTCTCTCCTCGCGCAGCCCACCAGGCCCAACTCGTTCAGCCGGCCCAACCCACCACCCTCTCTCCCTCTCCCTCCCTCATTCACTGCCACCGTGGCCCCACATGTCGGCGCCACCCCCTTCCTTCGGCTCCCACCTTCCTTCTTCTTGCTCGCCGGCGCCTTCCTTCCTTCCCCCCCCCCCCTCGCCGAGGATCCCGTGCCCGCGCCTCCTCCTTTCCTTCTCTGCGTCGCCGACCTGCCTTAATGGCCGCAGCACATGCCCCGTCGCCCAGCCCCTATTTCGCCGCGCCAATCCGGCGGCCAATCCCGGCCGCCGCGTGAGCCGCCGCGTCCCTTTCCCGGCCGCTCCGCCTCCTCTCACCCCCTATAAAACCAGCGCCCGAACCCCTGCTTCTCTCCTTCCACTCCTGCTTCACCGCACGCCCGAGCCCCGCTGCTCTGCACCTCCATTTCACCCGAGCCGAGCTCGCCGTCGCCGCCGCGTCGTCGACCCCTTGCCCAGCCGCCTCTCCGTCGACCCCGCTCGTCGCCGGAGCTCCTCCAAAAACCAACCACCGTCGCCGTCCACTCCTTCCCCTCCGCGCCGTCGCTCCATGCTGGCATTTCCTCACCGGAGCGAACATCACCGCCCGTACCGCACCCGAGCCGTCGACTCGCCGTTCTTCCTTGACTCCACCGTCTTCAACCCTCGCCGGAGTTCTGCGAGGTGGTGAGAGCACCCCAGCCCCGTTTCCCCTCCTTCTCTCGCTCTGTCGTGGCCGCAATCGCTCGCCGGAGCTCTTGCTCCGCCCGCCGCCGTGGCCCACCGGTCTCCGGCCGCCGGACAGCCGTCCCGTGGCCCCCACTACCTTCGCTGTGCCGCCCTCTCCATCCCCGGCTAGAACCCGTCCCAAACCGAGCCCCGGAGCGCCATTTCAGCCAACTCCGGTGAGGCGCCGCCGTCTCCGCTCGCCGCCGGCGCCCAGCGCCGCCTGCCAAGCCGACCCGAGCCACCCCAACCATCACCTTGCAGTCCGATCCAGATCCAAGGGCCTAGATCGGATCTGAGCCGAGCCTTAGCCGCCAAGCCACGCCCGAGCCGAGCCGCACAGCCACCGCCGTCAGATCGTGATCCAACGAATCAGATCCGCCCTACCGAGCCCACCCTAGCCGCCTCTGGAACCTTTGCAGAAAACCCCCTAGGTTTTCTAGAAATCAACCTGCGGTCCCGTTTTGTTGAAAAGTAATTAGATTTAGGTCCTTTCTTCTCTGTTTAGGCCCCTAACCTTTCCATAAATAGAACCCGCCGTCCCTAGCCTAACTGTTTTTATTCTAGCCCCTATGTTTTAAGTTTCATTAGGTTTTAGCCCTCGATTTCTTCAAGTTTAGCCCCGGAAAGTTCAGTTTCTTCGCAGACAAGTCCCTGGAACCTTGTTTTAGCCCTATCTTCGTCATTTTTTTAGCTTTGTTTCAACTTGTTCTTGTTGCATTAGTCTTCTAAAATCCTAAGCTATCGTTTAGTCGTGTCGTTGTGCAATAGTTCCTGTTTTTATTTTAAATATAGATTTAATTTGATTAAAGTTCCCTCACCTAGTTTTTCTAATTAAAATCTACCTAGGTCTTTACCTCCGGTGTTCTTAACTAATGTTAATTTAATTAATACCAACTCAAATGTGTTCTAAATATAATTTGTTTAGTTGAACACCAAACATAAAGTTATGCGTTTAGATGTTCTCACAAGTTTCTGTTAAATTAATTGTGTAATTAATACAATTTATACATAGATAACCATATATAAAATTTGACTAAGTTTTACCTCATCTTTTTAAATGCAAATATAATATGAGTTAATTGCATTTATCATTTACAAGTGGTTTCTCATTAAAATCAATGAAGGTTATAGTTCTTTTGTTTTCTTCTATAATTCAAATCTTTCGATAGCTGTATCTTTTCAACCCTAACTCCGCTTTTCGCGTTTCTTGCGCTCTTGTAACCGTAGCAGCGAGCCTTATCCTTTAGCACGCTCTTTTAAAACCTTTTATTTTATGATTGGTGTATTGTTCTTAGCTGTACTTGTTTGTTATTTTGTATGTTTGTGCTCGACGTTTGCTTCGACTAGAAGGATCGCTGTTGAAGCTTGGAGATCAAGGGTTCCAAGTGAGCAAGAGCTGAAAAGCAGTAAGAGTAGCTTTTCGTTGGAAAAAGGTAAGTGACCCTAACCATCCTTCTATCTATGCTTATTTACAAGAATACCATGTATTAATTGGAACGTGGAGAACCACCCAGGAAAACAGTACAACCACGGGGACCATATGGCTCTGGTCTTGGCTAAATAATTAAAGACTCTAGTTTGAAGCAGTCTTACCGAAAGGGCAAGGAGGGGGTCGGTGATTGGGGTATAGCCCGGTCCTCTTGGGGTAGCAGCCTTTGCTAAGGTGCTGACCATTAGGGAGGGTTATGGTTCACGCCGCTACCGAAACTCTAGCGGACTACTTCTTACTAGGGAATCTTTGTAAAGGCCTCGTAGCGTCCCTATGCAGCCACACCTCGGAAGTGTGGTATTGTGCCTAGCTAGTACAACATGGTTGGATCCAAAGTTCTTCTGAATTTTTACACGACTTGTGGTGAAAGTGTACAACCTCTGCAGAGTGTTTAAAACTGATATATCAGCCGTGCTCACGGTCAAGAGCGGCCTGGACCCTCACATGATTAATTTAACCTAAAGATGATCTTAAATCACTTTTTAGTTATTTCTTGTGGTCTTGCTAAGTACCAACCATAAGTATACTCACCCTTGCTTAGTGCTGCTCAGAAGTAGAAGGTGTGAAGTCTGCTGAAGATGATGAGTTCTAGACGTACGCATCCCCCAGTCGTTTGCCTGTGAAGTTTGGAGCCTTCGTTTCCATGTTAAGCGTAAATCTCTGATAGTTTTTTAATAGTTGTAAGTTTCTTTACGTGATACTGTTGCTGTTATTCACTGATGATGTCACTATATGTATGAAACTTGATCCTTGCATACATATAGTTATGTATTCGGTTTTGTCTTTAAACCGGGTGTGACAAGGGTTCATTTTAGAATGGTTTAAACCCATACGAGGAACTAATCCATTCAATATCAGTAAGGGAAAGGATTGAACATTCATCGTCTAAAGCACTAGCGGAACCTGGCAATCTTTTCAAGAATATGATGGCAATACTCCGAGATGTAATAGTATGCTATGATCGAACCATAAGAACTTCGTGCAACAACTCAATTGTACAATTTGACTCGACAAATGTATCAAGTTCCACGACACCAGGTGATCCTGTTGGCATCTTGGAAGCCACTGCAATTGCAAATGCTGCATACAAGGCAGTGTTAATCCAAATCAGAACAACATGACCTCTTGGGACTCGATGAAGGTGAAGTGCTCACTAGACCCGTCCTGTTCCAAGTAGAGCTCCATATGTAGAGTATGATGACTTCTATTTTATTACTTTACAAGAAGTACTTCTTACCAAACCTAGCTCTATAACTGATGCCGATGACCAAAAGGCAATGCAGCCATAAGATCACTGATATAAGAATACAACATTAGTAAGCTGCAGCAATCAACTGCACATTTGTTTACCTTTAAGATTGTGACGAAATCAACTTTGGCTACACATCAAATCTTCCAACATTTGTGGAGTAAGACGACTGCGATGCTCACTTAGAATCCTTCCACTATAGTTCCTCAAAATTAGCTACTGACCCCTTTTGGCAATTCCCATAACCATAGTAGCTTCTGAATCAGCTTTCAAAACTAGTGGGGTTGAATAAGCAACGTCTTTGTGGGTCCTCTTGGACACCGATGCCTTTGGCGGCCCTTGCCGAGGAGCTTCTCGGCGGCGGTGGCGGCGCTCTGCAGCTGTGATGCGTGGCCTTCCCCGTCGCCGGTTTCACGACGCGTGTTAGGGTGCGTGTCTCCCTTGAGGAGTGGGCTGTAATTGGGTTCTCTTTCGAGGGCCTGCTTGTAAAAAAACTGCTCCTTTAATATGCCATCTGGTTTTTATCAAAAAAAAGGTGGCAACTCTCGGTTGACTTGAAAGTATTTTCTTCAGAATAGAAACTCCAAATGACAACAATTTTTCAACCATTAATGTAATTGAAGATCTATTTAAATAATTAGTTTCCTTGTAATTAAATATATGCTTTAAGATTTTACCGTCTGTATTTAGAATTTAAAATATCAATAACAAGTGGGCCTACACATCATATTTTCCATTTTGGTAAATTTTGGCATAGTCAAAATTCAATCACTCTTTTCTGCTACAGATTTTGGCATTGTCCCAATTTCTAAATGCAGTTTCAACAAATGAGATCATTTGGTAGTAAAAAAATAGAACCTCGAATCGTACGACTTTGGAATATTTTCCTTTCCCAAGCGATTTCTTAACTATATCCCTATTGTAATATGTAATCACAATATAAGCAAAATTCGATCCAAACTCCACTAAACTTCCCCTAAATTTCGTTTGAAGAAAGCCATGGGCGGAGCCAACATGATGCATGCGGTATTCTCAGGAATACCCAACTATTTTGTTGAAATATGAAGTATACGTCAACTATACACATATGTATATATTATGTTGGGTCAAAATCTCTTGTTTTCGGCTAACTCAAGCCCAACACGACTCAGAGCATTGCCCTCCTCGGTCCTCCATGCCTCCCCACTCCGGCTGGCTCACTGCGGCACTCCCACTCTCCCAGGCCGGCAGCAAGGCAACGGCAACGCCCGTGCCCAAGCCAGGAGCAGAAACGATAGCAAGCCACAGCAGGGCGTGGACCAGAATCCAACCTCTAGCAATTCAATTGAGCATCAGGCTAGCACTCCAACAGTACTATTGGTGATGAGGGAATCTCACATCCCAATTTCTTATTTTCTTGCACAATTATTGTTAATATTTATTTTTATGGCATGTATGTTTTTTGACGTGGATTGTGGAGCTGTGAGAAATGAATAGCAAATCAGTGATTTGAAATCTTTGTGGAGCTAGGTGCATTCTATTTTGTTTACTACTTTTTCAAGCATAAAACTATTTGTTTAGGTGGAATTACTTTTATGTGAAAGGGGATTTAGAAATTGGCATATGAGAAATAAGAAGCAACTGTAATTATCTTTATTGCATGGAACACCTTTAATTTGAATGGTTTGTAGCATTCTGAACTTTTAGCGTTTTTTATCGGATATATTTTTCTATATGAGAATACCCAACTTCTAAAGGAAATCCTTGCTCGTACGGCGGTCTGGCATGGGACCGCACCATCTGTTACGGCAAAGTAAACAGTAAACACACTTGTAACAACCAGGCAGCGACCCAATCCGGAAGGCAGGGACCAATCTTTTTTCTAGGGTTTAGTTCTCTTGCCTCCCTCTCTTCCTCGCGCGCCGTCTAGGGTTTCGCCGCCGCAACCGGATCCACTCTACCGCCGCGTCCCGCGCCGCCGCCATGGAGTTCGACGAGTACGAGTACCTTGAGAAGGCGGTGGATCCCGCCGCCCCGCCGGCCAACGGCTCCGGCTCCGGCGAGAAGGACCGCGCTTCGCGCCGCCGCGAGGGCGGCGAGGACCGCGTATCGAAGCGCTCCCGCTCCGGGGAGGACGAGGACCGCGACCGCGACCGGGAGCGGGAGCGGCACCGCAGCAGCCGCGAGCACCGCGACCGGGAACGGGACCGGGATGACGGCAAGGATAAGGAGAAGAACCGCGACAGCCGCGGGAAGGACAGGGACCGTGAGGGGAGGGACCGGGAGAAGGAGAGGGGGGACAGGCACCGACCCAGGGAGAGGGAAGTGGAACGGGAACGGAGGAGCCGGAGCCGTTCGGAGCGGCGCCGCGTCGAGGAGGAGGAGATGGTGAAGGAGCTGGAGCGGGAGCGGGAGCGCAGCGAGCGCCACCACTACCGCGACCGTGATGTCAGGTGCGATTTCGTGGTCTCTCCTTTTGCTATATTGCTATTGGGACATGTCCGATGTAATTCAAGTCAATTGCGTCGTTAGCCCTTCGGATTGTCAATTGGGAAAAGGCTGATGTGATTCGTAGAGGCCAATTTTCTTGTCATAAGCCCTTCGGATTATCCACTTACAAATTGTCCTCATGATTGCTTGTACATACTGTTAAGAGACTATGGCTTAGGGTTGGTTTTGCTTGGTTGAGTGTTTATGATTCTCTATTTCTATAGGAATCTTGTACCTATCTCTATATGTTGTAATATGCAATGTAGGTGTGACTGTAGTTTACTGTTACTATCATCTAGGGTTGTTAAGTTTTAATATTGAATATTAATATGGGGAACTCGCAGATATGATACGGTAGAGCTCTCCTCAGATGGTATCTGCAATTGGGCCTGACTCAAGATATCAGGTCACCATTCTTTGTTATTTAAATCCTTGTGGAATACTTGCAAATTAGCTACAGGGCTTGTGTTGGCACAGTTGGGGTGCTTGAAGGCATTTCATAGTTTGTGCTTATCAGGGTGCAAAGTAATAAAAGATTATGTCATCTATAATCAAAATTATATTTCTCAGTTTCATGCATTGCTTATGCTGCTTTGTTAAATACCATTTCTTTTCTTGTTGTTGTGCAGACGTAGGAAAGATGATGGTGCAGAGCCAGAAGTTGATCCAGAAAGGGACCAGAGGACTGTATTTGCCTTCCAGGTTGATTTTTAATAAAGTTCCCTACTTTGCTAGTTTATACTTTGCACATTAACTCATTAAGCTAATGTCTGTAAGAATTACCACAGCTATCATTGAAGGCGGACGAAAGAGATGTTTATGAGTTCTTCTCAAGGGCTGGAAAGGTGAGAGCATACTGGCCTTGTACTACTTCCTGAATATATAAATGTTCTTTGTTCCGTTATGTTTTACTAGGTGGGTAAATAGTCAGCATTTGATGTGGTAGGCATTGTCTGTATCTCTTTCATGAACTTGAAAGTCATAGAGGATGTAACACATATTGCTGTGTTTTAGTGAAATGGAACTCATTGTTAGATACCCATAGATGAGACTTAGTTTATGTCATATCAACCGTAAGGGCTTATGTAGGAATGTTGCATGCTTACAATCTCACATGTGTCTGAACTCTGAAAGAGGATAACGTTTCTCCTGTTGCATGTTTGGGATTTTGATAGATATCTAATTGTTTTGGTTGTTAACTTTTACAGGTTCGTGATGTTCGCCTTATTATGGATCGAAACTCACGGCGTTCTAAAGGAGTTGGGTGAGTACTGTATACTTGTATAATCCAGATTCTACTGTCTTGCTGTAATCTAGAGATGCACAAAGCCCTTGTGTGTGTCAGTATTTGAGGTTAGTATGTTTAGCATGACATTGCCAGGAGTTTAGCTTTCATCTCTCCAGAATCAGGCCACCAAAAAGGGCAGTTTAGGATTTTGGTTGTGTCCTGGATGGCTCTGAGCACACAATTGTGCACATGAAACCCTTCAAAAATGCATACAGCAGAAGAAAAAGAATGGAATGCTTGTCAGACATTATCATTTGTTAGTTGGTAGTTTCGTCACGTGCAATAAGACATCTTTTTAAATGATTCCTACTCTTTGATCTTTAAGTATGTTTTACTTCCTGCAAAGCTATCAGTGCTTTAGCATGGTGTTACTAGGAACATTGTTGTTGAGCAACTTCTGCATATTGGGGATTTGCATCTTATCAAAATAGACATCTGATTTTCTGACTGTTGCCTATCAGATTTTGTTAAGTTTATTCTTTTAATTTTTGTGGCCATATGATTGCGTGAGCATCTTTTGTAGTACATATTTGGTATTTTCCTGGGGATCATTTTTCATCAATCTGTCATACTCAACAGGATTGCACACTGAAATTTTATTATTTGGTCTTCCTGCTGGGATTATCGGCAATTTACAAGTAAGATGGAATATTAGATCATTCTGATGTCAGTCAGCAGTCGAGGACAGTTTGATTCCAGTGTATTTGACAAACACTTGGTGCAGGTTTCTAGGCAATAAAGGGGGCAACCAAGAACCAAGTTCGAAAACCTCCTACACAAATTTTGATCAAAATGCCTGAAGTTTTCTGTGAAAATATGAAATATCATAACATATGATGCCCAACTTATTGACCTTCTTTCCTTTTTTACAGGAAAATATCTTTTTTTAATGCTTTAATGTTTGTACTAAACATATATCTAAATTTGCAGGTACATTGAGTTTTACGATGTTATGTCTGTTCCCATGGCAATTGCTCTGTCTGGTCAACCGCTTCTTGGGCAAGCAGTGATGGTTAAGCCATCTGAGGCTGAAAAGAACTTAGTTCAGTCCAACGCGACATCTGGTGGCGCAGCTTCAGGTGGAGCAAGAAAGTTGTATGTTGGTAATCTTCACTCTAATATCACTGAAGACCAATTGAGACAGGTTAATCATCCTATCTGATTCTGATCTTGTTTTACTTACCCCCTTAAGTTATACATGCAACATTCCTTTCTTCGCTATACGATTTATAGTTTGATGAAGAAAACACGGGCAACTACAAGTGGCATTTTTTGAATATTCTGTTCGCTTAGATGTATTGGGATTTGTTGATGCTTTACTCAGTAAATAACTTTTGGTCTACAGGTAGTTCCTGTGAGTTTAAGGGTTTCACTTGTGTAGTCTGAAACATAATGAATAAAGCTACTTGTTACTGTTTTTGCTTGCTGGGTTCCCCAAATCCATATTTTAAAATTATATTTTACTTGAGGATGCTTTCCATTCTCTTCTAAGAGGAATGACTTGCACAAAGTTCCTTGCTCTTGGTTGTGTGTCATGATGATTTTTTCTCTTCAGGTATTTGAACCATTTGGGCAAGTGGAGCTTGTACAGCTGCCCCTAGATCCAATGACTGGACTTTGCAAAGGTTATGGTTTCATTCAGGTAGGTTCTTCCCCTGAAGTTCTGCCATTGGCTCTTGTCTCATTGTCTACTCAATTTCTCAAGACATTGTTGCACCATGCAGTTTGCACGGCTTGAAGACGCAAAAGCTGCACAAAGCTTGAATGGGCAGCTTGATATCGCTGGCAGAGTTATTAAGGTAACATTTCATGGCTTGATATCGCTGGCAGATTAATAACATGGTAGATAACTGTTCATCCATCTAACACTTTTCTCTGATTGCTTTAACCAGGTTTCAGCTGTTACTGATCATGTGGGAGTCCAAGTTAGTGGAGCAACTACTGGAGATTTAGATGATGATGAGGGTGGAGGCTTGGTGGGTAAACTTTGTTTGTTATTTGGTCCAACATTTCTGATAACCTTGTATAACTGGGGACTGTTTAAGCTTTTTTTTTATATGAATGTTTAAATTGCGTAGCAGATGATTTTAACCACACAAGTATATCGAAAACATTTTTTTTGGAGGGGGGGTATTAATTTTGTGAAAAATTCTTTTCGAGGTGTCATGCAACCACCAATATTTCTAATGTTCTTGGTAGCCACTGGGGTAGAATGATTTCGCATTCAAATACATTCATTGGAAGTCGTATACCATAGGACAGCTGGACTTGCATGCAGCATTGTCATGTTTCAAATTATTAGATCTTCAATATTCTACAATTTGCAAGCTACATATATGTCAAAGAGGGAAACTGCTGGGCCTGAATCATAGCTCGATCCATTTACGTTATGCTCTCTGTATCTTGTCATAGCTTGTAGGTTTAACAATATGTTGGCAATGACTGCATGTGCCGATTATTTTTGTTTTTCATCATTTAGATCTTTTTTGAGGCTTCTAAAGTTTTCTGCTGCCATCCTAGAGGGGAAAGGGGGTGGGGTGGTTAACCTTTTGATCTACATATATCAGTGTTTGCTAAAGGATTATGCCCATGTATCTGAGACATGTATTAAACGTGTGCAGGCATTAAATGCAAGCTCCAGAGCTGCTCTTATGCTCAAATTGGACAGGAGTGGCACGGCAACAAGGTATTTCTTATGTATTTCCTAACAGAATGCAAAGTGCATGAAATGATCAGTTTTGCTTGATTCCTGTCATGCTTAAGTTGCTAACTTTAACTAGGATATTTTTGTCGTAAGTAATGTGAAAGCCATACTGAAATCAAGCTAACAATTGTGCACTAAAGTTCTCTACACATGTCCAACGTTGTTACCTGTTGCGGTCCACAGATTTTCTGGAACGTTGGGGATGTGATCCCATTCCTTTGGACTATATTAGATAATTAGAATGATAGTTCTCTTCTCTGTGGATGCTGATAAAAGCATGCTGGGTAGCATCATTTTGCACTGAAAACTATTTTAGTGACATCTACTCCCTCCGTCCCAAATTATTAGTCGTTTTGGCCTTTCTAGATACATAGCTTTTGCTATGCTTCTACATATATGTTTATGTCTAGGTGTGTAGCAAACCCTATGAATCTACTGTCATATTGTCAGCATGTCTACTGTCAAGTTCATCCTTCATGGAGCTTCAACTCGTTTTCACAATGTTTCGGTCGTATTTTTACATAATTACAGAAACAATATGCTAGATGTGTTTCCCTAATTCCTTCCTTTTCTTTTTTTTTTGTTCACTACAGCTTTACTGGTGGTATTGGTGCTGCTGGAGTTGCTATACCAGGACCAGCTGCATCAGTTATTGGGGCTCCAGCAGTTGCTTCTCCTGTACCACCAACAATTCCTGCTGTTGGATCAGTTCCTGGGGCACCTGTGCTTCCTATCACCACTCAATCTGCAATCATGTCTACACCTACAGAATTCTTATTGCTTAAGAACATGTTTGACCCCACGGTGGAGGTATTCCTCTTTTGGACACACTTTTATTTTGTTTTAGGAGCGTGCGATCAGTTTTTTACTTTTTTTGGCTGATTCAAAATGTATAGTCATTAGTGGGATGGTACTGTTACAATTCTTTTATGTCCAATTTTATGCACTTGTCTCTATCTTACCATCTTAACTGATGTCATTTTCATTTTGCAGACAGATCCTGATTTTGATTTGGATATTAGAGATGATGTCCAAGATGAATGTTCCAAGTTTGGTGCAGTGAAGCACATTTTTGTTGACAAGTAAGTTGGCTTTCTCATTCTGTTATAGAAATTATCTTGGGTGTCCTTTGTTGGTAATGTAATGCAATTGCAGTCAGCTTAGATAACTTCATATTTATGGTCTGTCTACCAAATCCGAGTAAATGGCCCTTTCTGAACTTATACCAACATTTACCATGGTCCTGTTTTTCGCGTTTACTTTGATCTTATTATTTTTGAAACTCCAGTAGTTAATAGGTTCATTTTATGTAGCAGTATTTTCTCAACTTCCTACAGTCTAACCTTGTCACATCTGTTGCTGTTAGAGCAGACATACTGCAGGCTTTGTGTATCTGCAGTTTGATAGTGCAACGGCAGCAGCAAAGGCCCAACAAGCACTTCATGGAAGATGGTTCGCTGGGAAAATGATTACAGCAACATTTATGGTAATGTAACCTTAGTTCTCGATGGCTTGTTCTAATGGATCAACTTGTTCGTATTTATATAACCTTCCTCTTTTCAAATCCTGCCCTTTGTTTTCTGCAGTCTGCGCAGGAATATAATGCAAAGTTCCCAAACTTGTGAACAGATTATGCGGGTAAGAGTTGGCAAGACCCGCCTAGATTGGTTTGAGTGATACTAAGTGCTGTATCATTGGAGACTAGACGAACACCCTTGTAAGGCAGAATAGTTGCGAATCAGGCATCAGTTCCAATGTTTGATGTACTATAGGGCGTCACATGGTGATCAGCCCTTCTAAACGATAATCCTAGTATACAGCATGCTTGATCTACAGGGTGATTTATTTGGTTTTCATGTTGAAATGAGCAGAACGGGGAAGTTTGTGGCTGAACGGCATGGGCACCTTCGGCGTCGTGGCATCATTGGGAAAAGGATGTTTGTTGTTTTGTACTTGCGATCGGTCCTGAAAGCCTCCCAAACGTCAAGATGGTATTAATCTGGGTCGAATTAATAAACACTGATGCTCATCAATGTCGAGAACCAATCACGCGCAGTTGTGTTTGCGGTCCATGAGCCTGCAAGTACTTTGCGGGACTCCGACGAAGCATAATCACGCTGTCACGGCCTCGTCGAGAGCACCTGAGCAGGACAGTTGGCTGTAGGTTCCGGCTGCCGTCCTACTGTGGGCTATTATTCCCAGTCACGTATGTGACTCGGATCAAATCCGTTGCAGCTGCCGTCCTCTCCATCTTCTTCCTCCGCCGTGGGCTGTCATGGGCTAGCCGCGCTCCCCCAGCTCCGGTGCCGCCCCGCCCTCAACCCCGGCCTCCTTGCCTTTGCTACCGACCCTGCCCACCAGGATCCAGCCCTGCCCGGCCGGCGGCGCTCCCGCGTCGCCTCGCCTCCGCCGCCGGTCGAACCGCCGCCACCACCGCACCCGCCGGCCATGGAAGCCAACCCGGCAACCCAAAACCCTAACCCCGCCACCCCCCGCCGCCGACGACCTTGCCGGTGGCCACTTCCCCCACCTCCCACTCCTGGCGACTGGTCCACCCCCTTCCCCCTCCCCCTCCCCTACCTCGGCGGCGCGGCGAGCGGCGGCGGTGGCCGTACATGGGTCTTCTGTGATAGGTCCGCGCGACTGCGAACATTGGCGGTCCTATTGGGAGAACAGGCCCACCTAGTTCTACAGGCTGACCATGAAGTGGAAATCTATTTCGCAAAAAACAAAAAAGAAGAAGTCGAAATCAGCTTAAGTCTTATAACCTCCTAGTTCTGATATGGCTTTATCACACCCGGTTGAAAGATTCCTCCCCCCTCCCCTTCGAATTCTCCGTTGTGGTCAAGATTTCAGTTTCATTCCGCTGTGTCCTGCGGTGGGCATGAATTTAAACTGATAAGAAAATTTGGTGCAAAAGATTTTAAACTGAGTTGAACGAGGGGTTAAGAAGGCTCGTATCATTTCTATTTTCAGGTGAGTTCAGCGAGGGACTCGGATTTTAGAGTCTGGGCGAACATAATAACCAATACAAGTTCATAAAAACACATCCACCACTAACAACTTTGTCAGGTCATGCTAGTCGTTGAATTGTGTTGCCTGTGAATGCGCCACGCCGGTGGCAAGAGGCCGCGCTGGCTTCAAGGCCTGCGCACGCCCTCGAGCGCGTGAGTGCTGAGCCACCGGCTTCAAGGGGAGTTCCAGAATTGGAACATCACGTTGCTCTAGCTTGATCTAGATGTTGTGATGTAGAATTGAGAATGCCGTAATGGGAAGGCTCTGCTTATTGAGACTTCCATGGAGAGGTTCAGGCGGCTGCGAGTTTGTGAGTTAAGCCTTGACTAGTTGTTGCTTGCATGCTCGCTCATGTCATGTGACGCCCACAATAATTTTTTTTTCTTGAATTGGCTAACATGTGCAGCTTTACTTGGGCAGGCACTCAGGGTCGCCGGGCCTTTTCCTGGGTGTGTTCAAAGGACCATCTGTGCAATTTTTTTCTTACTCCAATATATAAGTCAAATATCTAGTTGCATTGGTAGAGAATTCAAAGGAAAAAAGGGGGGGAAAGTGAACCGATTGTCTACCTTCAGCTAGCGACACAAGATGATTTCCATGACAATCCAAAATATCTCACATGACAAGGGGATGTCTATTTTACGCCTGGTTATTTTCTCATCCACTCCACACCTGAATTCTGGACTATCGGAATCAAAGAGTCAAGATAAAATCACACTCCTCATCTCTTCCCACTCAGGATGGCAATTTTCTCCGTGGGGCGGATCCCCGTGGGGACCCGACCCGAGTGGGGCGGGGACGGGGCTTATTTTTCCCCGCGGGGATATCAGGCCGGGGCACCGAAATCCTATTGGGGCGGTGTGGGATGAGTTTTTCTCCGCGGGGCACCGATGGAGACCCGAAATTCCTTTCATGACAGCAATTTTCCAAGCGGCCCAATAACAAAAGTGCAGCTCAGAAACCCAATAGCTCCATATAAGTACTCCCTTCCCATAAACCCTAACTCTATCCTCTCATTTTAATCCCCGACCCCACTCCTCGCTGCAGCAAACAGGCGGCGGCTGCCACCAGCCACCAGCCGTCCCCACGGCCTCACCTCGCCGGCCTTCTCGCGCCCTCGCCGGACGTCCCCTCGCTGCTCCTCGCGCCTCCGGCCTCCGCGCACCCCACGCCGCCAGCCTCCTCTCTGCTCCTCGCCGGCCGTCCTCGAGAGTCGAGGCAGCTTCCCCCACGGGGCCCCGCTGGTGATCAGGACGGGGACGGATTTTCGCCCCGTTGAGCGTATTGGGGCTGGGGCGGGGAACGAGACTTGGGGATCGGGGCAGTGGCGGGAGCTGTATCCTCGACCTGGCCCGCCCCGTTGCCACCCTGACTCCCCACACGTCTCTCCGGTGCTCCGCCCTTCGCCTCGTGGTGCCATCCCTAGCATCGGCGAGGTCCACCACTTGCCTCTTCCTCCGTCTATGCTCCTTTCTTTCTTAGTGCCCCCTGGCGCTCACCCCCACCGACTCCATCATCCCACGATGGGACTCGGTGACCTAGAAGACCAGGAGGTGGAAGAGGAAATTTCAGGTGTAGGTGAGGGATTTTCACTCAGGTATGATGTAGCAAAGTCGTATATTTAACAAGAGAGTGGTCCAATTGATTGGACATACATAATGCCTGTGACAAACTTATTTCCTCCCGCTCTTATCAAGCACACAATCAATCATGAATTGTGCCTTGCATATTGGTTCGTTCGTGCAAGCACATGATACATGTTGCTTCAATTACACACAATTTGATTACACATTATATAACCGGAGCAATGCGGGTAACCGGTTGCAAAATAAGGCCTATGTTCTTCTTCCCGATCAGTCCGGAAGCCTCCCAAACTTCGACATCCTTAGGCTCCACTCCGTTGGGCAGCTTCCAGTCAAAGTGGTATAGAAGGCTCGCTAGTGCGAGTTCGATGTTGGCCAGTCCAAGGTTCGCACCTGGGCACATACGCCTGCCGGATCCGAACGGGAGGAACTCATAGCTTGTCCCTTTGTAGTCAAGGTTCGTGTTTTCAAACCGCTCCGGTTTGAACTCCTCCGCATCATCCCAATACTTCGGGTCCCTGCAGATCGCCCACACGTTTACGAACACGGATGTGCCCTTAGGGATGTCGTAGCCCATGACCTGGCAGGTCTCGCGGCATTGCCGAGGGAGCAGCAGCGGCAGCGGGCAGTGCAGCCTGAGAGATTCCTTGATCACGAGCTTGAGGTACCCAAGCTCTGCACCGGCAAGGTCATCCTCGGTGATCGTGCTCTTCCCCTTTAAGGCCTCCCGGACCTCTGCCTGCGCTCTGGCCATCGCCGCTGGGTACCGGATCAGCTCAGTCATGCACCAGTTCAGAGTGGTTGACGAGGTATCGCTGCCGGCGCCAAACAGGTCCTGCAAGGAACAATTGTCACACGCAAGATTTCAGCTCTCTGGATCTGCACCGGCGGCTGGCCGAGATGGTGAAGGCGGTGATCATCGGAACAAGACTTACAAACATGAGCGCGACAATGGCGTCATTGGTGAGGGGTGTGGACAAGCTGGCCTCTTTCTGGATCCGGAGCAGGACGCCGATCAAGCCCTCGTGCGCCGTCTTGTCGCCGCGGTCCATGGCTTCCATCTTCTCGCGGATGATCTGCTCGAGGATGCGCGTGATCTTGTTCCGGCACGCCAGCGCCTTGCGCGGCGCCGTGCCAAGGACCTGCATGAGCCTA
This sequence comes from Panicum miliaceum, assembly GCA_032594955.1. NCBI lineage: Eukaryota > Viridiplantae > Streptophyta > Magnoliopsida > Poales > Poaceae > Panicum > Panicum miliaceum. Next base: position 15,493,238 of record CM064059.1, read on the forward strand.
GACGACGGGAAGAGGTCGGCCACGGTCAGCACGGAAGTCTGCCGGACCGCGGTGTCGAAGGCTTCCAGGTACTCGTCCTGGTACTTGCACCGGCTGCCGATGGACTCCCTGACGAAGGTGTCATTGATGAGTCTAGAGATCATCTTGGTCAGGTCGACGGTGGCGCCGGCGCCGGCGGACGCGGCGAGGGTCTGCATGAACCGCGCCGCCTCCTCCTCGCGGATGCGCTGGAAGGACTGCACGCGCGCGACGCTGAGCAGCTCGAGCACGGTGATCTTGCGGAGCTGGCGCCACCGCTCGCCGTAGGTGCCGAACACCAGGTCGGTGCCGTCGTAGGTGAGCACGGCGATGGTGGCGTTCAGGTAGCGATCAGCGAACGTGATGTCGTGCGTCTTCATGACCGCCCGCGCGGCCTCCGGCGACGACACCACCAGCGTGGGCACCTCGCCCAGCCGGAGCATCATGAGCGGGCCGTGCTTCCGCGCGAGGTCGCGCATCGCACGGTAGATAGAGGGGCTGGTGACGAGGTGGTGGAGGCTGCCGATCAGCGGCAGCGTCCATGGCCCCGGGGGGAGGTTGAGCTTGGGTTTGGCGGCGAGCAGGGACTTGAACTTGGCGAGGACGACGACCAGCACGGCCACGGCCACGGCCACGGCGAGGAGTGCCTTGTCCTCCATACTGGCTAGCTAGCTACTTGAAATTAATTTGTAGGCAGGTTAATTCACTTGCTTGCTCGATCGTGTTGGGGACGGGAAGCCTGCCGTGGCAAAATTTATAGCAGCAGTGGCGGGAGGATGCTTGCATTTTTGAATTGTTATGGTGGTGGAGAAAAAGAAAGACGATGGCGTCTAGTGGGTTTGGAGGACGTAAACCAAATGATCAAAGATGGCGTCCCATCATCCAGAACTTGATTTCCTTGGCACGCATGCATGATTCTTCCATTGCTCTCGACGGTCTCGTCTTGCGCCTGCCATCATCTATCGTTGTCACCATCCATGGCATAGCGATTTCCTTTTTCTAGAGGAATTAATGGAGAGACTAAGCTCCACATGAGAAGACAAGAACTGCCAGTCTTTTCGCAAAAGGAAAGAATTAGAGGTCTGTCAAAAGATCCAGCGAGACTTTAACTGATGGACAGACGAACGGGCGTGCTGAGCCTACAGTTCTCCGCACACGTGCTTCCACCAGTGCATGCCGTCCCCTGGCGTGCTGCTTTGCCGTGGACAAGTATCCAACTTCTGCCAGTACACCTAGTACAAAGCTAGCACAAATCATCAAAGGGAGTTTCGTGCACACTAATAGCAGGAAAAAAAATGAAATGAGCTTTGGCACTAGAAAACCGGTACGATTAAAAAAAGTGAAGAATAAAAGTTTGAGGAGGGCATGCAACACCAATGGATTTGGACCAAGTAATTCTTAGCAGTGGGCCCTATTCGCAGTAGGCTATACCTGTTGCAAATTACATAATGTAGTTCAAAAATAAGTAGTAGTGAGGTGACATGGAGAAAGAGGAGGAAGGAGAGACAGTGAGAGAAAGGGGAGGAAGGAGTGAGATAAATTGTTTTAGTTTTTATGGATAACCCATAAGTTTTCATACCTTTTGTTATGGCCCACTATATAAGCCATCCATAATGGTTGAGATAGGTTGATTGGAATATTTCAGTCCCTATGGAATGCTTTTGGAGAACATTGTGGTCAACTTACAGCCCAAACGGACTCGGTTTGATAGCAGTTACATTGAACACTCAATCTAGCCTCTCTAGCTGTAAACAAGCACCTCTAAGACTCTAAGAGATCAAGCAAGGCAGCTTCAAATCTTCTTATCTCCAAACTCTGAAGAAGATGAAAAAGGAAGTTTGGCGGACCCTTCAAAACTCTTGGAGTAGGAGTTCACCGTTGTCACAAAAGCAGGGTACGTCGCTTTGCGATACCCATTCTATGTGCGTAGAAACAACGAGCTTAAAACAGAGTTTATTCCATATGTAAAAATTCAATGAGAACCGCAATCTTTTGAAGGTACTTATAGGGATATGGTATATGTGCGTACATGCATTCGTACTTATGTACACGTAAAGATCTGCATGTGTATTATACTTTAGAAATTACAGAATAGACATTAATAACAGAAAATTGAATATCCAAAAAAAAAACCAAAGTAAGCAGCTCCGTTGTTTAGATGTATTTTTGAACTAAGCTACAACATCAATAGAAATCAACGGTACTATCACAGTGCATGTGTTCTACATCCATTCGACCATTCGACAGAACACAGATTGATATTGCAGCAGTAACACATCGTCACCAATAAAACAAAAGAGTGTCTTCTTTTGCGATGAAAAAGCTGTCTAAATTAACTAGAGAATACAGAAGGGTGAAAAGCACAAACACAAAGGGAAGCATAAACAAACTCGGTGTAGTTCACTTGGTTAAGTTACTTATGGTGGAAGTATGTCCGCCTAAATTTGTGTTTCCAACTTCATCGGTAGCTGATGTGCTCATCTAATAGTGTCAGGGGGAAATGTTAAGGACCTGCCAATAACCATCACAGTGACGATCATGGGGCCCGGGCCCACCTGCGGCAACCGCGACCTCCGTCAGCCCAACGTGGGAGAGAAGCGCTCCGCCTCGCCCGACCAAGTCCCTCGGGGTCGGATGCGTCCGACCCCTCAACGGCAGGACTCCGCCTCGTCCGACCAAATCCCTCGGGGTCGGATGCGCCCGACCCCTCGACGGCAGGACTCCGCCTCGCCCGACCCAGGGCGTAGAGGGTCGGACTCACCTGGGCCCACCAGGCGAGTGTCAGCCTCGGGCGCAGGCTGGAAGATACGGGCGCGGACCTCGTGGGTCCCACGCTGGTCTTGCCATAAATACGCCGCGGCTCTGGCACGCAGAAAGGCGCCCGCGCCCTCGATGTGACCGGTCACAACTACCCACGCGAGACCGCGCAGCGCACGCCACAGTGACGCAGTCTTCCCTGATTCGCTGCCAGGCACTCATGACATGCGTCGCCTGGCACAGGAGCACGCCGGCCCGTCCTCGCGCCCGCCTGCCCGTCTTCGCGCCCCGCAAATCCGGCGACAGGGATGGGACGTCCGCGTCGCACAGGCCGTCGGCAGGGTAACAGAGGCAGCCGTCTGCCCCGACGGGACGGAGGCCACGACCGGCGCCATCATCACGCACGCCCGTCGGTACCAGCCCCCGAGGAGATCAACGACAGGATCGGAGGAAGCCGTCCTTCCCTGGCAAGCGCTCGGACAGAGCCGAAAGCTGAAGCCGGCACGGCGACCAAGGACTGGAATCTTCCCCTTCGCACTCTATTCTTTCCCTCTCCCTTTGCCCGTCTCACCTGTAGCCCGGATGCCCCTCTTGTACTATAAAGGGAGGGCCGGGGGCCCTGAGACGGGAGAGGAAAAAACTTAGACTCTCTCCCATACCCACACTCTCTCTCGCACGGACTCCTTCCCCGGCGAGAAGAACAAACTCCCACCATTAGAGCTTCAGGGCGCAAAAGAGACTTGGGACCGGTTCCCTCTCTCGCCTTTCTGTAACTCCTACTACAGACCCCGCGCGGGCAACACGAACAGCTCCCTATACTGGACGTAGGGCTTTTTCTCACCCGAACCAGTCTAAATCCCGTGTCACCCGCGCAACCATCTGGAGCCGTACGCGCATAAAAGGAATTTACTAGTCTAAGTCTTGATTCGCTAATCTTGACAACGACAGTTGGCGTGCCAGGTAGGGGACCTTTGCGCATACATCACCGGCTTCAGATGGCCATCCACAACGCCAGCTTCGCTCCGGGCTCCCTGGTCCGCTTCGGGAGCCAAGACTTCCTCGCCACCGGGGAGGGGATCGATTTGATCCCTCTCCTCGCCTCACCCGCTCGCCTCATCATCTCTGGCTCTGTCGCCGGGGTGGTGGCAAGCGGCCGGGCGCGCGCCGGAGGGCCTCCTTCGAAGGGGCGGCTCTTCGGGTTGCGCAACGCTGCGGCAGCCTACGGTCATTCCCTGGCGCGGTCCATGACCATGCCACCCACGAGCAACGAGCCCGCGAGCGCCACGAGGGCGATCTCCGACGCCGGCTCCAGCAGCAGGAGCCACCACCCCTCGCGCGAGTGCTTCACGACCGACGTGCACTCCGAGGGATCGAACGGCGACGACACCGGAAGGCGGCAGCGAACTCCCCCATCGCACGCCGCGGCTACGACGGGAGCCCTTGCCCGGGCCCCGCTGCGACCGCAACAGTTAGTGGCACGCGCGGCGCCCTGCTAGGAGGTCAAGCGCCCCCGCAACGAGGGCGGGGAGCGACAGCGAGCGCGCGATGTCCAGCAGCGTATCTGCGCAGACGAAGATCGCCCTCAGCTCTTCGCCCGCGCCAGCCAGAACATCGCCGCAGCAGCGGCCCTACTCCGACGACTCCCCGAGCCGGAGACGCCCGAAGAACGCTAGGCGCACCGGGAGGTGCACGACCTGCTCGAGTGCGCCGCCGTTCAGCAGGCAGAAAGCTCCACGTCCCGGCGACGCGGGCAAAACACCAGCGGGGCAGCCCCCACCGCACCCTCCGAGAGGCGGGGGGAGTCTGTCCACCAGCCTCCTCCCCGAGTGAACCAGGCCGCGCCCGCTCGACGGACGTCGCCACCCGCAGGAGGCGGGGCCCCATCCGTTCACCGGCGCGTTGGTCCCATCCACGACGCCCGTGACACCCTGGACGCGCGGAGGCGCTCCCGCGCGGACAGAGAAGAGGGGGTGGACCGCGGCTACCACGTCCACCGTGGCGGCGCTATGACAGCGAGGAAGACCGCAGCCCGAGCCCCAACCCGGCGGGGCCCCGGGCCTTCTCCGCGCGTATCCTGAATGCGCCGTTCCCGCCGCGCTTCAGGCAGCCAACCAACATGGCCAAGTACTCCAGGGAAACGAATCCCGGGCTATGGCTCAGTGACTACCGGCTTGCATGTCAGGCCGGTGGGGCGGACGATGACCTGTTCATCATCCGCAACCTCCCACTTTTTCTAGCCGACTCGGCGCAAGCCTGGCTGGAACGTATCCCCTCGGGACGGATCCGCAGTTGGAACGACCTGAGGGAGATATTCGTGGGAAACTTACAGGGCACGTACATGCGCCCTGGCAATTCCTGGGATCTCCGGAGCTGCCGCCAGGCGTCGGACGAGTCCCTCCGGGACTACATCCGACGTTTCTCCAGGAAGCGCACCGAGCTCTCCAACGTCGCGGACGCCGATGTCATAGGGGCTTTCCTAGCGGGAACTTCCTGCCGACCCCTCGTCCATGAGTTAGGGCGCCGAGGCCCGCGGACCACGGAGGAGCTCCTCAACATCGCCACCAGCTTCGCCTCGGGCGAGGAGGCCGTTGGAGCAATCTTCAACCGCTCCAAGGGTGAGGCAAGGTGGAAGGAGGACGCCGACGAGGGCACCTCCAACCATCCGCAGAAGAAGAAGAACAAGCAACGGCGCGAGGCCAGGCACGAGCCAACGGTATGATACTCCAGGGTCTCAAGCCACGGATCTTCAACCGCCTCAAAAAGTTCGGCGGCCGGTGGGTCGCGGAGCTCCCCGCGGTCCTATGGAGTCTAAGGACGACCCCCAGCAGGGCGACTGGCTTCACCCTGTTCTTCATGGTCTACGGGTCTGAGGCAATCCTCCCCACCAACCTGGAGTACGGATCGCCGAGGGTCAAGGCATATGACAAACAAGGTAACCAGGCATCACTCGAAGATGCACAAGACCAGCTCGATGAAGCGCGCGATGTGGCCCTGCTGCACTCGGCCAAGTACCAGCAGGCCTTACGACGACACCACAGTCACAAGGTGCAAGGCCGAGCCTCCAAAGTCAGCGACCTGGTGCTTCGCCTCGTCCAGGACAATAGGGGTCGGCACAAGCTGACCCCTCCATGGGAAGGTCCTTTCATCGTTGCCCAAGTGCTGCGGCCAGGCACGTACAAGCTGGCGACCCCTGATGGGCAGATCTTCGGCAACGCTTGGAACATAGAACAACTAAGATGCTTCTACCCTTAAATTCTGTTTTCAAGTTTGAAACACGCGCATTTCTGTAACTTTCTAGTCCACGGAGAAAGGCAATTTTGAGTCGACCTCGTTTGAGTCTCGTCACGAGCTCAAGGATATCCGACCCTGGCCCTACCTCAGGGTCGCATGTCCCTTGGGGGCTATCAGGGGCTCCGGCCCAAGTCGCCCGAGGTCTTCTCAAAATACCTTCTCTCCGAGCCGACCCCCTTCCTAAACATTTGGGCGTGAAAAGGGGAGAGTGCGCAAACGACGCCCAGGCAAGACTGATCGGACTACGAAAAAACCTACGCCCCAGCGGCTACGGTGCTATCGCTCATCAGCGCTTACTGACGCGTCCGACCCGTACTCTAAACTTTCCAAACCCAAAAAACAAGGAAGAGGATCGAAAGTGTCTTTCGACAAGTTGCAGAAAAGGCCCCCGCGGCCATTACAAAAACAAGTTCAAAATTAACTAACGTATTTGCATGCGAGGGCGTCTGAGCCCGGTGCAGCTAGCTCGTTCATGGGCCCTCCGGCGGGACGGCCTCATCCTCCAGGAGCTTCGCCAGGGTCTCCGCTGGGTCGAGCACCGACGCATCGATCTCGTCCAGCTCGGCCTCGAGGCTCAACAGAAAGGTAAAAAGGGATACGGGGCTGAAAACGCCCCTACGGCCCGTTACGATCCAGGAGTTCGAAGGCTGGCCCACTATGGGTTCGACAGCCGCCCCAGGATGACCCCGAGCGAGGGGTGAGAAGGGACGGGTCCGCTAGCGGCCATCACCCGGGCACACGACTACCTAGGGCGTCCCAACCTCACATTCGAGTCCGACCGGCATCAAAGTTCATGGTTTTTCTCCGACGAAAGGCAACGAGCCACCGGATCCGATCGAACGGACTCGGGAACTATATGAACTAGCCGGCCGGAATCTGGGGTACGCCACCAGCTTGGCCCAAGCCGGACCCCTCCGAACGGGGACCGGGACCCCACTCGAATCAACCCATTTGCAGCTCAACGAGCACCACGGTTCGTCCAACGAGGATAGCGTGGCACGGCTCACCCCCTCCGTCCCAGCGAACGGACGCTTGAGGGGTAACGTTCAAAAGTCGATCTGGCCTCCTGACCGGTCCCCTGCAACGCGCGGGGGCTCGGGGGCTAGCTTCGCAACTAATGACCACACGGATGGCCACGACCTAAAGTCTTCAGACGGAGGGCATCCTACAGGACGGCAAGAATCCCCTCACGTCAAGACAGTCACAAGGCTCTCCGTCTAGTCAACATCCTCGGCCAAGCCGAAACAGACAATGCTTCCCGTCCCTGGTTAACTGTAGCTCGCACGACGAGCAAAAATTCCCAGGGAACGATGATGACAGCCTCTGGAGGAGCGTCCCCGCTCCACCACAGGCTCGGGGGCTACTGTCAGGGGGAAATGTTAACGACCTGCCAATAACCATCACAGTGATGATCATGGGGGCCCGGGCCCACCTGCGGCAACAGCGACCTCCGTCAGCCCAACGTGGGAGAGAAGCGCTCCGCCTCGTCCGACCAAGTCCCTCGGGGTCGGATGCGCCCGACCCCTCGACGGCAGGACTCCGCCTCGTCCGACCAAATCCCTCGGGGTCGGATGCGCCCGACCCCTCGACGGCAGGACTCCGCCTCGCCCGACCTAGGGCGTAGAGGGTCGGACTTACCCGGGCCCACGAGGCGAGTGTCAGCCTCGTGCGCAGGCTGGAAGATACGGGCGCGGACCTCATGGGTCCCACGCTGGCCTTGCCATAAATGCGCCGCGGCTCTGGCACGCAGAATGGCGCCCGCACCCTCGACGTGTCCGGTCACAACTACCCACGCGAGACCGCGCAGCGCACGCCACAGTGACGCAGTCTTCCCTGATTCGCTGCCAGGCACTCATGACCTGCGTCGCCTGGCACAGGAGCAGGTGGGCGATTCGCTGCCAGGCACTCATGACCTGCGTCGCCTGGCACAGGAGCACGCCGGCCCGTCCTCGCGCCCGCCTGCCTGTCCTCGCGCTCCGCAAATCCGGCGACAGGGACGGGATGTCCGCGTCGCACAGGCCGTCGGCAGGGTAACAGGGGCAGCCGTCTGCCCCAACGGGACGGAGGCCACGACTGACGCCATCATCACGCACACCCGTCGGTACCAGCCCCCGAGGAGATCAACGACAGGATCGGAGAAAGCCGTCCTTCCCTGGCAAGCGCTCGGACAGAGCCGAAAGCTGAAGCCGACACGGCGACCAAGGACTGGAATCTTCCCCTTCGCACTCTATTCTTTCCCTCTCCCTTCGCCCGTCTCACCTGTAGCCCGGACGCCCCTCTTGTACTATAAAGGGAGGGCCGGGGACCCTGAGACGGGAGAGGAAAAAACTTAGACTCTCTCCCATACCCACACTCTCTCTCTCGCACGGACTCCTTCTTCCCCGGCGAGAAGAACACACTCCCACCATTAGAGCTTCAGGGCACACCCAAGAGACTTGGGACCGGTTCCCTCTCTCGCCTTTCTGTAACCCCTACTTCAGTCCCCGCGCGGGCAACACGAGCAGCTCCCCATACTGGACATAGGGCTTTTTCTCGTCCGAACCAGTCTAAATCCCGTGTCACCCGTGCAACCATCTGGAGCCGTACGCGCATAAAAGGAATTTACTAGTCTAAATCTTGATTCGCTAATCTTGACAACGACAAATAGCGAGATGCATATGATACCTTCATAAAATATCAACTTATGTCGGGCCAGTTATCATACGGCATTCAACAATGTCATCAAAGTGATCCAAATCAGTCTAAACTAGAAAATACAAGAGAAAACTTCTTCAATACAACTGGAAACTATACTCTTCCCTTGCGTTCCTTACGTGCTGGGACAGGGATCATCTGCGGTAGTTGCTCCTGCATTTGAGTCACTGACGTGTAGGTCCGGTCCACGTATCAGTGACTCAACTGCAGAGAGAAGTACTACATAGGATCTCTGTCCACGTGCTGTCGTTACTTCAATTAGACAATACCACTGTCGTTACCTTGCGTTTGTTGGTCTCAAATTCGGTTTCATTCTATACCGCTGTCGTTACTTCAATCAGACAATATCACTGTTGGAACAATGGAACCATCCATTGTCTTTGACTCCTTGTCAGATTTTTGTTAGAGCCGTTAGCACATCTGTTTTCTTCTTCCTTGTTTCTTTCATCCTTCCAATCTCCCACCAAACTGGTCGTTCTACGGCAACAGCAGCTTCCCCTCCGAGCACGGTACACCAAAGCAGATGCAGCACACGAGCTCCCTAGTCGTTCTTCCTACCTGAGCGACAGATCCAAGCACCGATCTCCTTTTTTCCCAAGATCGAGCACGAGTAGGGCAGTTTCTGCTCCTCTCCTGCACATTTAGCACAGCTGAATCCAAGCCGGCCAGCCGGCAGCTCCTTGTCTTCTCGGCACTCCTCTTCCGCGGGCAAACGAGCGCTCATTGGTGCGCCGTCAAAAATGAAGCGTAAGCCTCGGTTCTTTCCCTCTGTTTCTTTAATCGACTACGATCCGTTTCCTGATCCTACCTGATAACGACTTGGGAGTCTCAAGAACTTCTATGCATGTGGCGCCAGCTTTAGTTATTTTTGTTGACCATCGAACGAACGTGCAACGTACGATCAGGTTGGTTTCCCGCACACATACATGCTGTACATGAGTAGAAGCATAATCCACAGCAGAAACAATAGTGGGAATTTGCTGTACATGCCATCATGGAGCGACTGAATTTGAAAATAAAAATAAGTTTGCTTTTTACAGTACTTGGCTTCAAATGCACTGACGTAGCGTGCCTTTCTGATATCTGAATTCCTCAAACACAAAACTGACAAAAGAAGCATGCAATATCCTGGAATATATTCTCATCTTAAATATGATGCCGACTATTTCCAGAGATAATACTAAGCAATTATACTGAGCCAAAGGTTCCTTTCCTCAACAAGACAAGCAAAACCTAGGAGTTAAGTGAGCTAGGCATCTGGCACATCATGACGCCCATCGAACTACCATCAGCAAAGTAAAATTAGACCGCCATTGCCCTACCGACATAATTTACAAGCATTTTTACATGTAAAGCTAGCTGGGGGACAATAAACTAAAATATCTCATGAAACACCAACATGCCTATCAATGCCTAGTATTCATGCTTGACGCGCCCTTTTAGTATCCCTGGAATAGGAGGCGAGTTCGCTAGCCTAACTCCTCTTGGCCTCGCAGGCTGCGGCGATTGATGCCAATAATTGTTCGGTGTACTTGAGCACTCGCCTCCATTGGCAACAGGGGTTTGGGTGCCATCAGTTTCTTCTTTGCCAGATAACCCCATTGCTTTCAGTACAAAGGAATCATCCTGCAACTCAAATGGCGTGCTGCATTTTCAGAAATAAACGAGTCAGCAAGGGTTTACGCTCAGGAGCCTTTCATGCTCAGTTATAATGACTAAATTGTTTCAGTGTTATTCTAGAATGTATATATGATGTTTGAAGGTAAACCACAAATTTTGGAAGTATCCATTGCAGAAATGAGAAAAAGCTCATCAGCTCAAGTGAAGGCTAGTTCGATGTTCTTCACTGAAGACTAATTCAAGGAACTGGGTATTTCCATCTGCTATCAGATTGAATATTAAGATCACAGAAGAGAGAAAAATCATCAGGGAGTTGATAGACAGGCTACTTTCTAAGTTTTTTTCACCACCTAGCATTCACAAGTCATTAAAGAGTTTCGTGTACCAATAGTAGAAAAATCATGCAATGAAATTGCCGAGTCATCCAGTGAAAGCTACAGTAATCTGCTACTGTAGCGTTGCTTGCTACAGCCAAGCACTACCGAACAGTTGGCACAAATCCAACAAGTTCTTATCAGGAAACTTATCTTTTCGTTGGCAGTAAAAAACCAAGCTCACAATGTGAAGGAGAACAAAATAGAATTCTTGTTTTACCTATTGAAGTCAAAATGCACCAACTGCATATCTTCTGATATCTCCACTTCTACAGTTGCATGAGGACGTGTCTGTCACACAACAAAGGAGGTATTTGTCACAATGGTCAGGAAAAAGTGGGGGAACATGCATAATGATATGAAGCAAGGAATGCAAGTGATGAACAGTAATGGTGGCAAAGCCACCAGAGTTCACACAGAATGCTGCACCATAGCATCAATGCTGATGGTTCTTGCCCAAAAACGTTCACTACAATACAACCAATTCATAATACTGTAAAACACAAATGGCACTAGAGAATTTAAAATTCATAACAATACATTCAGAGTACCAGATCTGTTGTGCCCAATCAAGACATATACAGGATGCTAACTTCTATTTCTTGTTTTGCTTTATGTTTCATCTAGCTTCTATCATTGATTACTCTTGTATTCAATTCATAAAAAGCAGCAGAAAAATACCCTATTCAGGAATTTACTGTATGAGCCACCAGCCACCAAATGACAGATGACCTGGCTAGTTCAGAGTATTTTGGAAACCAGCTCGAATTCCACCTACTCAGCTGCAGCTCATCTTACTTAGAATCTAAATCCAAAACTAAACAATACATTGCCTCCTTAGGAATAAGTCATGTATTGAAACCCTAGTAACAAAAATCGAGATTTCGAAGCTAAGTACCACTTTTAACCTAAAAAAGCTTGATTGATATGTAGTACGTGAGAAGAACCATGTTTCTCTTTTGACATGAGATGATAGAGAGATTGCTACTAAGATAAGAGAAGAAAAGTGGGCCCTGTGAAAACAGGGTACTGGATGGAATTGGAACGTTTCCTCTCCAATCCGTAGGGCACCTAGTTGCTACAATTGCTCTAAACTAGCTCAAAAAGTTCTCTTTTTGAAACAGTATAATGAAGTCTTAGCAAGATCTGAGCACTGGCATTCAAACATAGTGATACAGTTGCTCTCTAGACCCATATACGAAGAAGATGGAGCATTTCTTTACCTGAACTAGAATAAATGGCAAGGCCACTCCACCAGAAGGTGCATCTCCTGACCCATATAACTGCTCATTTCGTTGTACCAAGTTTTGGAGGCTTACATACTTCATAAAAGAATAAATATAAGGTTCACAGAACATGAGAAAATATAAAAGAACAAATGGAATAAAACAACTAACAGCTAGATTTAATTGTGAACTTTACAATCATTTCAATTCCAACATTAAACATGAACGAACAGATATAATACTAACTCAATCTGCAATGGAGAAATACAGTTAGCAATATATAGACTGTTTAGAAACAATGACTCGGGGGTTTTCTCGGCCTGCGTGCGAGGTCTTCTTGTATTCAATGCTCGGGGGTTTCTTCCCCCCAGGCCGAGTTAGAAACAATGACTTGCAACTAATGTTATGAACCATGATTGACAATATGTTCCGATAAAGAGACAACTCATTTGTTCTTAAATTATGCAATGCGAAAGCAGTAACCATTAAGTCCTCTTAGCATGTAAATAAAAGAATTATTCAGGACTCTAAAAAATAGCTATTCCTAAGATCCATACAGCAACTGAACTCAACTTTGCTTTAATTATACAATGGAACATAAACTCAGAGGGGCTTTTGCATTAACATCTAAATATCTAATACAAAATGAAACAAAAGAGCAGTGAGGAAAGCTAGGCATTCGCCTAATCCTGTATGCACCAGATTGGTGTGGAACAGTAGTATGCACCATGTACTTCCCCAAATTTTCAAGATTCAGGTGAAGTTAATTTTTTAATGCAACAGAAACTATTGAGTTTACAATGCTGGATTCTTTTTTATAAAGCAAAAAGGTGACGCATAATTACTCCTCAATCACAATCCATAAGATTGGACAGGAAGAATATTCGCATTATCAGTTGACCATTGAAATATCACGTAATAAAATAAAATAGAACCTGTTAAATCCTTACTTGATCTTGTAAATCCTGCAAATATGCACTTTTCTTGTCAATCCGACCTTTCAGTCCAACGATCTCTGTCTGCAGAATGTGCATAAACTTAATGAAATGACCGGACAAAGAAGCAAACTGTCAGCAAATACAAATTATTTGAGGCAAGAGCAGAACCTTCAATTCTTCAATATCATTCATACTTGTCTTGGGCAAGCCTCTCCACTGTATTTCCTTTTTATCTTTAGATATAATCTCCATAGCCATTAAGACATTCAGAGCATCATAAACTCTTCGTCGGATATTCTTTTCATCATACTGTTGCTGCATTTTTCACATAATAAGAATACTGCACTCAGGTACTTGATGTCTGGCTGACTAAGAATTGTAGTATTTCTTAGTTCTTACCGCAGAGGGATTATCAGGATCTGGAGAGTCAATATTAATGTTGGGGTCTGAAAACTCAGCAACCAGTTCATCAGCCACCTGAAAAGGCAGGCCACCATACGTAAAAATTTTCTGAAGCAACAATAGTTGATAGAGGAGATGCAGGAGAAATGGGGTGACTTGTTTCATATAACTAAAAAAGAATTAAGTGATTGAGGGCCAAACTGAATCTCCCCATTTGTTATGCCAAGATCTATTCCTAACATAGATCAATATCCCGAAATTTTTTTATTTTTTTTAAGATCACGTATCCAAACTACTGTGAAGTTGCACTATCCATAAAAGTTTCTTCCCAGAAATGTTGAACATTACTTAAGAGTTCGCTATCTTTTTTTTTCAAAAAATTGAGAAACTACAAACAGTTGTGCAACGCTATTTGTGCTACCCATGTCCCGAAAGGCACCAATGTGATATTAAAACAAGCAAACTGTTATTCAGTGCATATCAACCTTTGCCAACAAAATAAGAGAAGGCCACAGTGGTAGGATAAATAAATGGAGACACTAGATCTTTTGCTCAAAATCCATACAGGAGTAAAGCATATCAGATGACTGGTTGAAACATATTTGGCTTACTTCTAAAACTTTGAAGGTGCATCTGTATGTTCTGTAGTACTCTCTAATGGCAGTCAGTGCCTAAGGTTTGCTGGCTGCTATACTGAATTCACAGTGCAAAAATGATGCTATACAATGTGACTACACATGCACCAGAACAAGACTAGATATCGGTTACATAGAAAAAAAAAAGATTGAATACCTCATTGTAGGTTGTTCTCCCTTTGCTTTCAACTTTCTCACAGACTGGAAAAGAAAAAATAAGAAAGTTCATGAGACTTTTAACATTAGCGTGAGGTGAAGTACTCATTAAACTGGCTCATTCAAAAGCATAGTACAGCACAGGTCTGATATGAACAAAATAAAGCAAAAACCAAACAAGCCTTCATGTCAGGCGCGCTTGAGAAAAAAGAGGAGAGAACCAACTGAATAAAGTATACAAGTGGTAAGGGAACTGTTCAAGCCACCTCTCATGCTGAATTGGCGCAACCCACGGCCATTTTTGTCAGGACCAACAGCGCGTGCCCCTCTCTTTTTCTTCTTGCTACATTACAAATAGAGAGCCAGCTATGTTTATAAATATGCTATGAGAATGGACAGGGAAATAAGTAAAACCAGATATATTGCAAGATGTCAAGATGAAGTTACCAAATATGAAACATAACAAATTGCATTGTGGTAGAGCCAAACAAATTTTAAGTGCTTTAAATGTTAACAGTTCCAGATCAATTAATAAGCTAGAATATCCATATCCAACCACAGAAAAGGGATGCAAATTTAATCATAGATAAATCAAATGTAGCAAAAAAAAAGAAAATCATCCAGAAGTGATGTTCTCCATGCAAAGGTGCACATGAGCTGCTACAAGATCTATATAAAAGGCCAGATGCAAGAATTGTTATCTGTTAATGATAGAATGAACAGATATAACACCAATACGGGTGGGTTGCCACAAGCACTAGCTAGAATTCCAAATAACGATAAGTTGAGAAACGAAATTGAGACAATAAAGTTCATCAAGCATGCTGTGACACCAACAACAAAGTTGAGTGGCTTGTTTTAACGTGCTATTACAAACAGTCATAACAACTTTCTCAGGTTCAACAGCATCCTCCAAACACACTAGTGACCACTTCCACCAATTCGGCAAATCCGACACACCAGAACAAGCTAGCGACTACACATGAAGCAAATCTAGCGCCCGAACAAATGCAGATCGGCATGGTACCATCCACACAACCAAATCCCTTCAGTTCAACCCCGCAAAACACCACTAGCTCACGCTGCACATCACACGGTCCCCGGAGCAAGTAATTAAGCTGGGGGGGAGCGGGCACCGGAACTCCAGCAACGACGGAATCAAGGCGGCGGAGGTCACGAACCTCACGGCTGGCTGCGACGACGGCGCGTCGTCGGCCTGGAGGTCGAGTCCGTTGAGGCGGCGGGCCACGGTGCTCTCGCTGGCCGGCGTGGAGACCGAAGCAGAGGCCGAGGGCGCGGGGCCGCCCCTGTCGGAGGGGGAGCCGCCCCCGGCGCCGGTGGACGCGGAGTTGGCCGGCCCGCCGGAGGGACCGGCGCCGGAGACCATCGCGGGCGGGGATCGACCGGAATTGGGGCGGAGGCGGAGGGGAGAAACCCTAGCGACGCGACGAGAGGCGGGAGGGAATGGAGTCTGGAGGGGAGGAGAGAGGAGACGGGAGAGGCAGAGGCCGGAACCGACGGGGCGGGCACGGGGAAGAGCGCGGAGAAACGGGCTTGACGAATTTTTACTTCTTTTCTAGATCGCCTTTTTGCGGGGCTTTATTTGATTTGGCTCAAGTCTCTCAACTCTCAAGCAAACAAACAACCGGCCCGAGCTGCTGTTTTAAGTCTACAAACTGTTGGCCCGGCCGAAATTGACTTTTTTACGGGAAGAAATCGACTTGTTTGAAAGCGGAATTCAAACTCGATTTTAAGTCTGAGCCCATCAAACTCGAACTTTCAATCATAAATAGACAGAGTGGCTCTGAAAACCTGATTATTCTTTTTTTTCCACGGAATTTCAACTTTGAAAGGGGAAACATGAGAGATTTTGAAATTGGCAAGAAAAGATCATTTTATGAACTAAAAATTTCAACTTTGAAATTGAGCAAATTAGGGATTTAAACATCTTCGAAACTGATTCTGCAACTGGGTTTTGGACACAAGCTGATGTGTTTCGATGTTTGTAATCATTTCAAGTATGCAAGTTTTTTGTGTGTGTGTGTGTTTGTGGTCACTAGGTTTGCAGTGTTTTTCCCCTGTACACGTGCAAATGCTACAATCCCATATATCAAGCATTTAAGGTAAATGGGAGCGTTATGTATGTTGTCATAACAAAAAGAAAAGGTACAATTTTTAAAAGTGACATTGTAGGACTGTGATCCTTCCACATGGACAATTGGTACATATGCCCTCTAACCCCTTAATATCGTTATGGCATGTGTCTTATTGTGCTCTGTTGTGTTTAGAATATTTGAAGGGATATATCACGTACTCATCTACCAAAAACATGCTTTAGTTGTCTAAGGTCATGATCGGGATAGAGTAACAGACGTAGGATATAATTGGGAGCACTGCGATAAAAAGGGAGGAAGAGGATGGGCTTGAGCGTGAGCCATATAAAAAGGAGCTCAATGCTCAAGATTGTATTAAAGTTAAAAGCACTCACTAAATTTTGGCTTTTCTAGATACATTAATCTTCCTATGCGCATAACATATATCTAGATGCATAATAAAAACTATATAGATAAACCAAAACGACTAATAATTCGAGACAGAGTGGGTATAAAACTAGGAATAAGGAACTTTATCGATAAATAAAGCATAACAAGGCATGAGTTAAAATAAGCTGGTGAACAACTTGCGGACTTGAAATACATTCTAAATTCTAAAGAATATTAAATTCCAATTTATCACAAAAAGTAGCATATATCAATTCAAACAAAACAAGGAGAGCAAGTAGCATCGAGAACTAGCAAAATAACCCGATGATAGGAAGATGATTGCATATGGACTTGCATTTTTTTTAACAGTGAGGTGGCATTGTGGCAAGCAAAACTAGATGAGATTAGCTTTTATGATTAGTACCCCGTCCGTAGAAAAAAAATATAAATTTGCTGTTTGTCTAGATCGTGACCCCCTGTACTTCGTATAAGCCGGCGGCTCCTAATCAAATTGCTAAGTATCTCCCATTTGCCAACATGATATATTACATGTTTCAATCCTAGCCTAGTCTTTCCTTCGCTTGTCTTTGTAACTTCCTTTTGTCGTTATGGGCAAACCAACGTACGATGGAAATTGTTAACAAACAAACACATCCGCGTAACTAGAAAAATCCAATTATTCATAAACGACCTAGAGACTAACATTGTTATGAAAATTTTTAATTCAATCTACCTAACTAAACCACATATTAGGTTCCAAAAATTGAACTACTCAAAAATATAATTGATCCGGATAAATCTAACACTCTACTAGTTTCGACTTATCACTAGAAACTCTAGCACGGCTTTGCCGCGCTTCTCCGTGGTTTCTGGCCAGTGTTGCCATGATAAGGTACTCTTAAGATTTACCTTCTATATACCATAGATATATGTTGTATTAATCAGTAGCCATCCTGTAATTATAATTTATATCAATCAATTTTGGGATATGTTTGATTTTTGAAGGTAACGACTTGTTAGAAATCGGGTCAACAGTGGAGTTATTCTAAAGTATTTACCATAAACTTAAGCACTTTGTCCAATTGTTAAACCTATTCATATTCTTAAAGTTCAAAGACTTGTTATGTTATGGTTGATTTGTGCACACTCAATATTTGGTGGAGTCGACTTGAATTACTATTTCTTATAAGGCTCAACACGCGACCATTGTTAAAAATGTAAAGATAACACTTGTCTTCTTTAGAAATTGAACAAAATAAATTGTGCAAACATGTAAATGTGAGTGCGCTTAAAATGGAAAACATACATCTTACACTACACATTTGTCCAGTTTAAAAGAATTCCAAATTAATTAGATAATTAAGTAAGCAGATAAATGAACTGATTTTTCATCATTTGGCAGTCCGTACTCTCTATAATCTCTATCTCCCTGTGCTGTCTATTCTTCCAAACCTGCCACTGTAGAGTAGCTCGCTGGGAGGTCCTCTGTTGGCACAGTTATTTGTAGGCCACTTTATTTTCCTATACAAATGACGCCATCATCTTCTTCCTTGAGCCTGGTGTGGATCGAGCACCATCTCTTCCTTAAATCGGCAGCACACGTGAAACCAAGAAGAATCTCTTCTATCTCTTGCTGTCGATCCATCACATACATACGTGGCTAAAACTTAGGATCTTGTCGCTGCCATCCACCATTGCTGCCAGCCTATCACAACTGCCATCCACCGAGTTTGTGATCCAGATTCTTGGAGTCCGCACAGGCCTTCAATTCCATGCAGTCCTGCTTGGTGCGCACCCACGCTCTCCGCCGTGTACACAGCTGCTACGTTCGCGCAGGCGCTGACCTAGAGCTTGTCAATGGCGGCGGCGGCGAGCCTGCTGGCCGCCAACCTCTTATCTCGTCCTTATGCGACGGCGGGCTCTACGTAGAGGCGGCGGTCTGAGAGACCGGGACGCGCCGTTTGACCCCGACCCACCACTCTTAGGAGCCGTTTGGATAGGATTTTGGATTCTGAGAATCCAGGATTCTGCATGGATTCATCTGGATTTTGCTGTTTGGGTACCAAGATTCTAGAAGCTGATTTTATGGATGTTTATGTATACATTCCTTTTATACCTTGCTATTTTCTTTTATGTTAGCACCAAATGCAGCACTTATCACTAATGCACACGTACGTTAATATGACCATATCACTGCTCAACGCCTACATTAGGAGACAGAAACTTCCGAAAGTGCATCAGTACAGTCGCAGCCACATTCACACAAAAGCAATATTTGTCCATGCAAATACCCTCCTACAAACACTAGTCATCACTAGGAAACAAAGCATTTGCGATAGAATCTCGAAAGGTGTTCATGTCGACATCCTCATCGCCTAATTGACTATTAGCACCACTTTGTCGAGATGAAGAGGATGGCGGCATGGGCATATAGTCCTCATCTTGGTCACACATATCAAACTCTTGGTCCATCATTGCACTTTCTCGTGTAGGGCCATGCAAGCAAGTATTATTTTGCTTTGTTTGTTCATCAGGTAGCTTGGTAAGTCCAACAAAATCCGCCACTTCATCTTCAGTACACCAAATGATCGCTCTATAACATTGCGCAGGGAGGAATGTAGGTAATTAAATACCTCCTTTTTTCCTCTTGGTCTTAGATCTCGTCAAAATTCCGGCAAATGTTACTTCGTTCCCTTGTATGGTGCAAGATAACCAGGACGATTAGGGTATCCCGAGTCCACCAGATAAAATTTTCCTAATACAAAAGATTGCACAATTAGAACTTTAGCACACTTACCCAATAATTTTGCCACTTGTATGCAACATATCTACTTACCTTTACGACGAATGAGGGAACTTATCAACATATTTGTTTATGGCATCATTAAAGACCCGTATATCATGTACAGAACCAGAACCAGGCCAACCCGCAACCGCCAAGGTGAACCTCATGTCGAAGTCACAAACAGCCAAAACGTTCTGAGTTGTGTAACCATATCGACCCACATGCTGAAGCAACTTCGATGATGGAACAATAACCAGTATATGTGTCTCGTCTATAGCTCTAATGCAATTATCAAAGTGTGGAGAGAAACGAGGACTCTGCAGTCTAGGATGCACTGTTCGAAATTGAGGATCTCTTGGTTTCACAATATCATCAGAGAGTCTAAACACACTATCCAAGCATTGTTCAAATTTCCTACTGGCTATCTCGGTTGACCTCTCAAACCGATTTTCAGCCTATCTAATTGTTGTGGTGCTCCAATGATCCACATAAACATAGCTAATGCCTCAATAGAACTCATCTTATTTGTTGACCTCAATCCATACGACGACACTAACACATTATGAAAACTATAAAAAAGTTCTCTGCTCATTCTAAACATGTTATAGCATGATGTGACATTGTCAAGTGTTTTAATGACCCACTCATATCCAGAGAGTCCAATTTTCATCTTCTTGGTTTTGTTCATAAAATTAGTTTCGTAGTACATACTCGGTAATTCATAATAAAAAAGATGCCAAAAACTATTGCTAGCCTTCACAAAGCAGTATAACTGCAAGAGACAAGCAGTGATCTTTGTTGAGACAATTAGGCATACACTTCAGTTCAGAGAAAAAAAGGTTTCACACTAGTAGAAGATAGCTATGTCTCAAATTAATCAATTATAGCTATGTCTCAAAATATATATGATCAGAATAGACAAGAATATTTTTTTAGCAGACCAATAGTCTCATCGTTTCTTCGATCCCCTGAACATCGTCGTCGTCTTCGTCGTAGGGGTCCTGGCTCCAATTAAATGCGGTAGGATCGTGAAGGCCACCATTGAAGGTGGCATCGGCGATACCATGAGTTACGACACCCGTATTGCTTTGACCTCCAGCCGGACAAGGTGGTCGGAATTGGCATGACGAAGTGGCAACAGGAGGACGACTCGGCGCGGCACGACCACGTCCTCGTACACCTCTGCTTGGCCGAGAAGGGACACGGATGTCGTGGTCTGCCACCACACTGGCTGGTGCTGACGTCGCACGACCAGTACCACGACCAGCCCTGGCACCATGACCGGCGGCACGCCCAGCACCACGTCCAGCGGCACAACCGACACCACGTCCAGCGCCGCTGCGGTTGCCCTCTATCACGAGGCTGTTGGGGGATGAGCGCAAGATATCCATGCATGACATGTTGTCGGTGATGTCCATGGCCTGTGAGTTGAGGTCTAGGCCCTGCACGGCAGCTGCTCCGTGACGAGGAAAGCTACGATGACCGCCGGAGTGCAAAGACGCCGTGTGGAAGCTGGGGGCCTGATTGAAGAAATCAAGGCCGTCATTCGTTGCAGCAATGCCGTCGTAGTCGCCACCGAACCACTCATCCTCGACCTCTCGTCCTGAATCCATTCTGGTGCTTGCCTAGGATCGCAGCTGCAGGAACTCGGGCATCGGCGAGTATCGATGGCCAGCACCGGGCGAGGACGGGTGGGGAACGCCGGTGGGGACGAGCGCCGACAGCTTGGGCGGGGAGGGACGGGTCGACGAAGACGGTCCTTGACATCTGCCGGGGACGAGCGGCGCCAGCCTGGGTGGGGAAGGGCGAAGAAATCTGGCGGTGTCGAGTGGTGGAGATGGGCGAGGAGGGGCCGGGCCGGCCGACGCCTGCTGGGGCAGGGACGGCCGGCGCCGGCCTGGGCGCAGATGGGCGCCGCCCTACCCGAGGCTGGGCGACGACGCGCCGCCCTGCCGAGCGTCTGCACGGGGGCGGCCAACGTGGGGTTAATGCCTAGGCGGGGCAGGGATGACCGGCGGCGGACGGTGGGGAGAGAGACGGGCGGGGTTGCGGGGAACGCGGGGAAGAGAGGCAGGCGGAGAGGGAGACGAAGCGGCGCGAGGATGAGGTCAGGGTGGTAGATTGACCGTAATTTCTCCATAAAAGTATGGGTAGAAAGGTAATTTGCCTTGCAGTAAGCAGCTGGAAGCACCTTCCTTCCCGCTTCTGGGATTCAAAGAATCCTACAGTCCGGATTTCAGAATCCCGCCCAAAATCTGATCCGTTTGGAAGCTCGGTGGATCGTGGATTTTGGATTTGCAAAATCTAGAGGTGTTCCAAACGGGCTCTTGTTGGGAAGATTACGCGGGGCCGTAGGCAGCGATCCATCCACGGCGGACAGCCGCACTCCCATCTGCTCGGACGCTTGTGCAACGCGAGTGGGAGCCTGGGAGGCGATGCACCGCGGTAAGGGCACGCCCAACGGGCGGATAGTGGCTTGCGATAACAGATCCACGTAGGAGAGAGAAAAACCGTGACTCTCGATAGCACGCGCTTCCATGATAGCGGGACCCACCGACGCGATTTCCACGGCGAGCGCGTGGGTGGGGGGAGAGGCGAGCTCAGCCGGGGAGGAGGCAGGGCCTGGCATGACGCGCGGCACAGGTGGTGGCGAGCCTGAGCTCAGCCGCCGTCGCAGGACGGACCATGGTGCGTCGCCGAAGGAGCTCGGCCTCACAAGCGAGATTCGGCGTGGGCGGCCTCCGGCAGGGGCCGATGGGCGGCATGGCTGGCTTGGCCGAGCTCCGCGTGATGCTCTCCACAGGTAGGCGGGCTGAGCTCGGCCTCGGTGCCGCCGCAGCTGCTGGCGTGGGGGGCGAGGTGAGGTGCGGCGGCCGGTGCAGGCGGAGGCGAGGAGGAGCGCTGAGGCCGCGGCGCATGAGGGATTTGGGTGCTCGGCCGCCGTCCGCCGATGCAGCAGAGTCCGGTGCCGCTGTTGATGCTGCGGAGGCGGAGCTCGGGCGCTCGGCCATCGGTATTGCGGAGTCCGAGTGCAGCCGCCTGGCCTGCCTACACCACGCCAATTTTGCAGGGGACGGCGGCGCAGCGACCACGAGCTGCTGCTTCTTGGGGAAATCAACGAGATGGGTCGAGGAGCAGCCCGACTGCCAGAGAGACGGCCGGCGGCTGCCCACGGTGCTCACCATCCTTTATTGATATGATAGGAGTATAGGACGGTTCTCATAGCGCGATGACGTGGCCCAATGGATGGCGCGATCGTGGTGCTCCGGCCTATCCTGCGCTCGTTTTTGGCCCGACGGCAGGGTCAAGTTTCGTATATTAGAGATAACCTAACTTGAGCTAACTTCTCATAGGTTCGGTCTTGGAACCATAAGTTTGATTTTTTTAACACATGATACGGACGTTCAGATACACGTATGACACTAACCGATATAAATATGCATGTAAGCTTATTTTTATGAACACCTCTCAAAGTATGTCCGACAGATTTGAAGATTGACAGGCTCCGTTTGGCATAACTTCAGTTTCTTCTGAGATAGCTCCTGAAGTAGTTTTTTGATGAAGGTGAAGGTATTTTTAAAATTATTTGATGAAACATGGGTCTGCGGAAGAAGCTGAGCAAAGTTATTATTTCCGGCTTTCCCTCTCCAGTGTAAACTGAAAACATCTTCACCAGGTGCTTTATGGATGAAGCTGCTGGAAAAATATTTTAGCTTTTTTTAAGCTCTATAAGATCCTGCGCTAAATGAGCTCTAAAAGCACATCACGAGTTAGTTCGTAAATAAATCTACAAAAATACAGCACTCGTGCGCGAGCCTAAGCTACTTTATAAATAGAAGTAAGGTGATAGGTGGTTTTAGGGGCTTTCGTTAGTCCACAACGTGAAAACGATCAAATGACCATTCCTGTAGCCCAATTGCTCTCTCATTCACTTAGCCATTTTTTTCCGAAATTGGTCGCCCCATCTTTATCTTTCTCTAAACCATCATACACGTTTTCTTGCAATTGCCCCCGCTCCACACGGTGACACGCTGCGATGCACGAAACAGCTCACGACGTGCGAGCCCCATGAGGAGGCCAGCACCACATGGGCGCGAGCCCCGGCGCGCTGACCATCGACTCTTCCACCACGCCATCTTCCCGGTCAAACCGCGGGCTCCATTTCTCAGCTCTCTTCCTCCCCCACCCCACCCCCACCACCACCCCAATCCCCCACCATCCTCGGACTTTCGGAGCATCCCAAGACATCGGGGGCCAAATCCCCCGAGGCATAAAGCGCAGTGATTTGCGCGCAGCAGAAGGCAGTGCTGCACCTGCACGCGCCCGGATTCGGGGTCCTCCGTCCGTTCCTGCCCCCCGGATCCCCGCCGCAGCCGCCGGCCGGATCAGGCGGCCGCAGATCCAGGAGGCGCATTCGCTTCCCCTCCTCCCTCGTTCCTGCCAGGTTCCCCTCTCGTGGCGCACTGGGTCGTCCTGCTTGCTGCTCCGGCGTGTTCTGCCGTGGGCTGATCCCGTGTGGGTGCTTCTTGTCTGGATTTCTCAGGTGGGCGCGCGAGCGGAGGGTCGAATCTGATGCTCCCGGCTCGCTCGCGGAGGATCGCTGCGTGATAAGCTTCTGATTCGGCAGGGGAGCTACCGAAATGGTGAGGATCCCGTCAGCCTCCTCTCTTTAGATTCAGCGGTTCCGGCTCCTGTCGGTTGTTTGTTTCGCTCTCCAGCTGATGTTTTTTTGCTTTATGAACGCGCAAAGCGAGGGAAATACAAAAGTGAGACTGTGACGTGCTGGGTGCTCTTCGTGGCTGGGGGCGTATTAGTGCCTTCTTGTTTGCTCAAGCTGGCTTTCAATTCGATGCTGAAGTTGCCTTGCACACCTGTACAGTGACTCTAGTGCTTTAGGATGTTCTCGGGGTCCTGGTTGTCTCTTGTTGTATGATGCGTATGTTTACCCCTGTGGTTTTGTAAAAGTCTGCGTTACTTGAACCAGCTTATTCGCGAGTGATAGGGGAAGCTTCCCTGTTTTGTTCTGTTTTGGCTGTATTTTGGCTTTTTGGATGATTTCTTGTAGACATAGGGGACCTTTTGGCTTTGGCTCTTGTTAGATTCACCACTAGATAAATAGAGTCAACAAGGAAATGCTACTGTGGGCCTGCATACGAAAGCCAAATAAAGAAAAGTAAAGAAAAGAAGAAAAAAATAACTCCTTGATTCAGCTGGCTAATCTGGTTATATTTGTACATTTACTAAACTCTATGGTTGACAACTGTTATCCTTACTTTGCAGATGGAGGAGCAATCAGCTTCATATACCGTGGATGACGCGCTCTTGTCATCAGGTTTTGGGAAGTTCCAGATATTGATTTTTTCCTATGCTGGGATTGGCTTAATTGCAGAAGCGATGGAGATGATGTTGTTATCATTTGTCGGTCCATCGGTACAGCTAGAGTGGAAGCTTACTTCTCATCAGGAAAGCATGATTACAAGTTTTGTTTTTGTTGGAATGCTGATAGGAGCTTACTCATGGGGTGTGGTTTCAGACAACTATGGAAGGAGGCAGGTCCAATCTTTTACTAATGCCATGTACCTTTTTGCACAAAATCGTGCAAGTCCATTCCTTCCTTGCTGATGTTTAGCATGGAGTTACCAAACTTGTTCCTGATCTTGTTTCTATTGGCTAGTTGCTACTTCCTACTTCCTAACTATAGCTGATTAATAACATTGTCATGTTTGGAACCGGGATAGGTCTCATGTATATAAAAGTTCGTTTCTATTTACTTTCCAAAACCACCCCAGAATCATTGCGAAAATGAATGTCATGAATTAATTAGCAGCCAAGTTCATTTCTGTGTTACTTTCCAAAGCAACCTCTCAATATTTATGGTCATGAATTAATGATCTCCAAGGTACATTTTTCTTCCTAGATCCTAGAATAGTTAGTTTGGAAAATAGGCTGTGCTTTTTAAATTGCTTGTGTGCATCATACAAGCCCTTACACTCTTTTTATTTGTATTTTACAGGAAAGGCTTTCTCTTTACTGCCATCGTGACAAGTGGAGCTGGATTCTTGAGTGCTTTTGCTCCTAACTATCTGTCATTAATTTTTCTGAGGTTCTTAGTTGGTATTGGTTTGGGAGGAGGACCTGTTCTCGGATCTTGGTTCTTGGAGTTTGTTCCTGCACCAAATAGAGGAACTTGGATGGTGGTATTTTCTGCATTTTGGACTGTTGGGACCATCTTCGAGGCATCTCTTGCATGGGTATAATATTTTCCTGATTTCCCCTGATACTTTGAAACTGAGAAGGCTGTTCAAATTTGATAGTAGTGCCGGCAGCAAAATCAGAAGTAAATACTACACATAAATTCCCATTGTATACTTCACCTTATGCAGTTGATCTGCTAATAGTGTTACTGGTTATCATGTGGAACAATTAACCTGTAGTAGTGCTGATTTTCGTGCAATCACTTAACCTGTAGTACTAACTAGCCTGTTACGTTCTTATGGGATTCATTGAAAGAAAAGGTACATGACATAAGAATAGATTTCAGGAAGGCTAGCAATCTGGAACATCACTTTTGAAAGGAACTTTAGTTATTAGGGCATAGAATCATAAGTTGTATGAAGTTTGCTCTACTTATTTGCTTATGAAGATCTATAATATGCTATCCTGGTTTGGATGCTCATAATCAGAGCGAAATACATTCTTGCAATAAAAAAGTAGATGTATTGGATTAGAAGATTCCACCATGTTTTTCCATGTCTAATTTTTCACCATACTAATGGCAGATGGTTATGCCCAAGTTTGGCTGGAGGTGGTTGTTAGCATTATCATCTGTTCCATCTTTCCTCCTGCTCCTATTTTATGCCATTACGCCAGAGTCACCAAGGTTCCTATGCATGAAAGGAAGAACAACTGAGGCCGTGGAGGTATTGGAGAAAATGGCAAGACTAAACAATGTGCAGTTACCTTCAGGCAGGCTTGTTTCGGACAAAAATATCGAGCTAGATGAAGTTTCAGGATCTTCGGAGTCCACAACACTTCTGGCTGATGCTGAAGTAAGTGATGGCATAGATAAAGACGAAGGTTCCGATTTCGGAGGTATCAAGTCCGTTGGCAAGCTACTTTCCCCAAAATTGATCAGAGCAACTCTACTTCTGTGGATGGCCTTCTTTGGAAATGCGTTTTCCTATTACGGGATTGTTCTTCTGACATCAGAGCTAAGTAATGGAAATAGGATATGTGCGAAACAGGAGGTTGAATCAGTACATTCAAATAATGCTAGCCTATATAAGAACGTTTTCATATCTAGTTTTGCAGGTTGGTTACTTCTGTACACACTATGATTATCGTAAGTATCTTCAGAAGTGCGTGATCATGTAAATAACCAATGCTACCATGTTTTATTGAAACAGAGATCCCAGGGTCACTAATGTCGGCCATGGTCGTGGATAGATTTGGCCGGAGGCTTTCAATGGCGTTGATGCTCTTCACTAGCTGTGTTTTCCTATTCCCACTAGTCTTCTCCCGGACGGATATACTGACAAGAATCTCCCTGTTTGGTGCCCGGCTCTGTATTTCAGCCAGCTTCACCATTGTATACATATACGCTCCAGAGGTCAGTGTGGTTCTTCCGCAAACATCACTTCACTCTCCTCGTCCCTTGGTGATACTGATTAACTGATAACCAATCTGTACCTGTGCTTGTATTTGATGGCTTGCCTTGGTTCATTGTTCAGATCTACCCGACCGCGGTGAGAACAACGGGCATCGGCATCGCGAGCTCAGTGGGCAGGATCGGGGGCATCCTCTGCCCGCTCGTCGCGGTGGCCATGGTGCACAGCTGCCATCAGACTACAGCGATCCTCCTCTTCGAGCTTGTAGTCTTCCTCTCCGGCCTGGCCGTCTCATTCTTCCCCTTCGAGACGAAGGGGTGTAGACTCAACGACACTGAGGTCGATATGAACTGATCGCGCGATTAGGTGTACTGTGGGAACATTTTATTCTTGGCGGAGAGAACATGGGGGTGCCTTGCTTATTGATGTTTTGCTATTGAAGATAAATAAATCTGCCGACGGGATGTTGATCTCGTTGACTTGTTACAACGGGAGGGCGGTTAACGACAAGATGCATTCATTACCAACACCACCTAAACTTCCCTCCGCTATGGAGAGCTTGCTGACCATGTGTTTCAACCAGACTTCGTCAACTCCACCATGCCTAACTATGTATGCTGGCTTTGGAAGTCCCATTTCTGGATGGACTGAAACAGGCGTCCTGCTCGTATGTAGTTCAGGGCTTCAGGCACTTCGCCACGGTTGTCAACAATCTCAACACTTCATCTTGCGGCGTGGCTTGGCTAGGACAATTCCGCTCCTCTATGTCAATGATATTGTTCTCACCGCATCCCACTTGCTTTTGTGGAACATCATCGTTGATCTTCAGGGTGCATGCCTAGGGCTGGACCCCGAGCTGGCTCGGCTCGGCTCAGTCTGGCTCATTTTCTTAACGAGTCAGCTCGGCTCAGCTCGTTAACAAAACCAGCAAAATTGCTGGCTCGGCTCGGCTCATTAATAGCTCGAGCCAGCTCATTAGGCTCACGAGCTAGATGTAAATTTAACCACCTCAGGTAAATTTAGAAGCTAACAGTAGAGGCTAAAGTTTTCATCTCGGCTATAAGTATTGTAGTACCAGCATGCATGTCTTAAAACAATAATTAAGGCTCCACTCTTGTTCCTTTGATCTCAGTTCCATTACAACCTGCAGAATGGACTCCATGTCCATCTAACAATCTCTCATCTAAAAAATGCATGTACATGCTAAATGTTAGTCACAAGCAAATATTAAATTAGTTTTGCAAAGAACTGTATTAATCTAACTATGTTTGAGTTATACACCAAGTGAAGATAAAATGAATATTTAATTTTTTTTTCTACTGCGCTTTCTAACTCAATTGGCTCGTGAGCAGCTTACGAGTTAGCTTGAGCCAGCTCGTTAACGAAACAAGCAAAAATAGCTGCTCGGCTTGTT
This sequence comes from Panicum miliaceum, assembly GCA_032594955.1. Taxonomy (NCBI): domain Eukaryota; kingdom Viridiplantae; phylum Streptophyta; class Magnoliopsida; order Poales; family Poaceae; genus Panicum; species Panicum miliaceum. The sequence goes on from CM064059.1 coordinate 15,521,638, forward strand.
AGAAAATCCACCGAGGCGAGCCGAGCCGAGCTAGCTCGCGAGGTTTGTGCTCGTGGTCCAGCCCATGCCCGGTTCTTGCTCTCCCAAAAGAGACAGTCGAGGATCAATTGGAGCAAGATAACCGGCTCCCACTTTTGTCTGACACCAAACCGAAAGTGTCCATGTCGACAATCCTTTTAAGCATCGTTCCTTGGCTAGCACACTCGACAATCATACACTGTTGTTGGACCAAGCATACTGAGCTCAACAAACGGTATCGATCAGTAATTTACAGACCATTATGATGAAGGGCTTGAGCATTTTGTTCCAATCTATCAATTATCAATCAGTAATGAAGGGCTTGAGCATTTTGTTGCAACCCACCAATTATCAGACTTCGTGCGTTGGGTGGGGTCGGGGGATTGGCGGGGGTAAGTTATCAATACGGTGTACTAAAGTTGTATATTTCCTAGTCTTGTTAAACAAAAAATTGCATTTCTGTAAGAAATATGTCCCAATTAGATTATTAATTGTGAACTAACAAGTTTATTGAGTGAAAATTTGTAGACTTTTTAGGTCCTATGGATGGATGCCAAATCACAGCAAGATCAGCCAAATCAAGTGATTCAAGTCGCAGCAAAAGAAAGTCAGCAATAATTCTAGGACGTTTAGATCACCGGAGAAGTCCAAAGCACCGGATGATCCGCTAGTACCTTTTACGTGAGCAGTGGGTTAATGGTTTGAGAAGAAGCAGAATTCAGTAGTACCGAATTACCCGGTATTTTGTTCAGGGGAAGCGGACGAACAACCTTTCATCCGGTGATATACTCAGTAGCGTCCAGAAGGTTTGATGGAATTCTCTCTTTAACACTGGATAATCTGATGTCGCAGCGGATGAAGCATCAATGGAACTTTGGGCAGAGGTCCAATGGTTATATGGTTCAAAAAGATGCATCAGATGATCTGACTAGCCTTAGTGTGTACCAGATTATCCAGTGCTACTACACTTTAGCCGTTGGAGGGCCCTCAGGCAAACTCGACTTCGTGGGTCCTTAAAACTAAATATAAATTTTTTATATCATCTAGCCTCATAGTAGTGCTACGAATATATTGATGACACAAAACAAGTAATTAACTTCCAACGACATGTTCTTAGTTCTTGATGATTGATGAAAAATGCCAATCAGCCAAATATTACACCAAAACTCCAACAACTTCATGTCTCCATCAGCACCAGCCACCTCTTCACAAAAGAGATAACTGCAGAACATCCATTGCCTCATAAAAAACAACTTCTTCGGGCGTTACTTGTGATGACGCCCACGAAGCTTGTGACGACAACCACCGACAACGAGGGCTTCCTGCGGCATAAGTTCAACGGATGCAAAAACTCGCGATGTGTGGAGCAGGGATTGCAGATTAGAAAAAATAAAAGGAAAGAAACAAGCAACCAGGCATCGTAAGTGATGGGCTGTTGTGTTAGTGTTGGGCTTTAGGCTGAGGATCGAGCAAAAGAAATAAACATACATATATATATGTACACAGGGTCAAGGTATGGACCTCTACTGGGCTGGGCCCTAGGCCGTCACCCTTTTCGCCCTAGCTCAGAGCTGGCCCTGCGTTGGAGCAACGGCTATTTATACCTCCTCTGTTCGCCCATTTAGAGTTGCTGGAGTGTGCTAAGGTTCATGGAGTGCAAGACATATCAAGAATTCATCCAAACCACCAAAGTGCTAAAGTGATTATATCCAAGGAGCTAGGTTGGAGGCCACCGCCCACCGCTAGATGTCCATGGCCACGCCAGTGATGCAAGTAGGCTCCCGCTCAGGGGCGGACTCAGGACCCGACGACTTTAAGCGCTTGCCCAGTCTCTGCTATAGTAGTGCAATGGTTGCCATAGGTTATGACCAGAGCGACGCCACGTCGATCCTCCCAATGCACCCGGATAAACTTCTTTTTCCACTAACTAAGTTTATATTCACCATATAATTCTTGAAAAAATATGTCAGCCCATTAAGCCATGCACCAGGGTCGGTTTTAACAGTGGCTTCGCCCCTAGTTATGATCAATGGCTTTTCAAGCCGAAGATGGAAAGAGAGAGCATTTCGTCCTTACTCTCATCAAAGTCTTGGGTCCGCCGTTGCTCCAGCTTCTACACCAACGGCGCTCGCATCTAAGAACTACTATCAGTGAGATGTTTGGTGGGCATCATACCTTCCTGATAGCTTGGCTACTAGATCGGCCCGAGAAAAATACTACAGGGCCAGCCATCCGATTTGTCGGACTGAGCCTGCGGGGGCATCTATTTATCGCTTTCAGCGATTTACTCCATCCCACGTCGCAGTTAATTTTGCCACCACCTTCCGCCACCTCCCCCGGTTCCAGTGCCGCCTCCGGCGCCCTCCGCCGCCGCCGCCGCTAATCACCTCCCCCGAGCTCCCCCGCCTGGTCCTTGGATTACTGTCACACCCTAAAATATTTAATTTTAGGATGTGAATGTCTTTTTATGTGTTCATCCATCTTTAGGATTTTTTGAGAATTTTCCAGATTTTTCTGGCAATTATTCTCTTTTTTCGTAGAGCTAAATCCATTTGGAAAGTTCTAAATTTTTTTTCTTAAATTCCAAGTATTTTATTTGGATTACTCGTGTCCCAAATTATCTCCAGAGTTTTCCTCAGAATTTTTGGGATTCTTCTGGATATATTTTCATGGTTTAAAAGATTTATCTAGATTTTTCTAGATTTATTTTAAGCCTAAAAATATGTTTTGGAAAATGAATTCTTTTCTTTTCATCTCGAGCTGGACTCAATTTACTTTTGGTCCAATTCGCCCCAAGACCGTAGAACCGTGCCACGTGCAAGCTTAGCTTGACCATCATCACGGTCTCGTCATCTGTCGCGTTTTGTCGATAAAAAGTAAATCAAAAGCTTCTCCTTGAGGGACCTAAGCAAACCCCTTCGTCCCCCCTCCGATCCTTCCCGAAGTTTAAATGCTCGTCATAGACAGATCGAGCTGCTTCATCGCTATTCGCTCTTTCCCTTATCCTCTCTGACACCCTAAGATGCCCATCGAGTTTCCAATTCTCTAATGTGTCCTTGATCAAATCATGCTCGAAACGGAGTCGTATCTCGGTTTTGATATTTTCCGGCGATACTTCGCTGTCATCACCGTAAACTCTAACTCCCAGCACCGTCGCTCTAAAACCCTAGACCAATCGATCTCCCTTAGCCGCCCATCCTTTTTCCCTCTCTCGTTTACCCTTCTCTCCATGACCTGAATTCTATGCTTTGACACGAATCAATCTCAACCCAACCGAGTGCTCTTCATTTCCCTCTCTCTTCCTCGGCACAGTGGCCAACCTATTGCTTCTCTCCCTTGTCATTTCTTCCTATGACGTCGCGGTCCCACTTGTCACCCCTCTCATCTTCCTTTCATTTTCACTACAACAACCCTACCGTGCTAGGCTCAACTTTCCTATGTTTTGGACGGCTTCCTATTTGCCCCGTGTCATTTTGGACTTCATCGAGACAGATCGGCTTAGCTTCCCCTTTCTCTCGGACCGTTTTCCTTTTTTTCCCCATACCCGAAGCTGCTTCGGCCTAGCCCGACACGAGTCCACCTCGATCACGTCCTCCTTTTTTTTGGGCCGAACCAAGCCAACCTGACCTGTTTGGGGCAGCCACCAAAGGCCGCTCGCTCCCCTACACACGCACACTTGCGTCGGCCGCCGCTACCTATGCTGAGGCCTCCCTCGGTCCCGCCTATGCCCTGCTGCCGCCCCTCGACTCCTTCTGCATCGCTGCACCCCCTGCTCCCCTGCACCCCCTCGTGCCTCGCGGGCCTCGCTGCACCCCGTGCGCCGCCACCCAGCCAGCGCCGCTGCCGCTCGCCTGGTCGCAGGTGAGCGCCGCGCCGCGCCCCCTCCCCGTCATCTCCCGCCGCTTGCCCTCGCCCTCATCCCTAGCGTCACAGTGCCAGCACCAGAGGAGCGCCGCTGTTGGGAACAGAACCGGTTGTCGCCTCCCTGAGCGCCCCCAAGGGTGAGTGCCCTCGGTCCCGCGCACCCCTACATCGCCCCTGCAGCTACACCCCCTCTTGCTCGGCTCCCGCACAGCCGCCACTGTCGCCCCCATGCACCGCCATCTGCTCGCGCTCCCTCTCCCACCTAGGGCGTGCAGTGCACCGCCTCCTCCTTGCCGATCAAATTCCGGCCACCATGGTGCTCCTCCGTTGCGGGTAAGCCATCAAATCGGACCCCTACCTCTCCCGATTACCCCATGCGTCGAGGTCTCCCATGCGCCGAAACGCCGCCAATCTGAGCAGCCAATACTGCCGGCCTCCATGGTTGCTGTTCCCAGGAATTTTGCATCTAAGCGCCCGAGAAATTGTGTAGTAAATCTATATTCTTTGTGTTCTGTAAAATCAGCAACCCCATAGATCTATTGCATCTTTTTAGCCCAGCCCCACCAGATCTTTTTCAGATCTAACCCTGTCCTTTGACCTTTTTACGAGCACTATTTCGTGTATCTTGCAAAAGATTTCTGCTAGCCCTTCACGTCTATAGTTAATCGCGACTAGGTCCCTGTAGTCTTGTTTTAGCCATAGTTTTCATGTTTTAGATCCGTTTCCGTTCATTCTTGTTGCGTTAGTTTCGTTTTAGCGTAAGTTTTAGTTTAGTAGCGTTGTTGTAGCATAGTTCCGGTTTTAAAATTAAATATAGATTTAATTTGATTAATAGCCTCTCATCTAGTTTTTCCAATTAAAATCCAATTAGATCTATACTCTGGTTTTCATACTTAATGTTAACTTAATTAATCCCAAGTTAAATATATTTTCAGTTATCATTTGTTAGTTCAACACAAATTATAAAGTTATGCATTTAGATGCTCTCACGTGTTCCTTTCAATATTAATTGTTTAGTTAGTATGATTTATACATAGATAATTAGAAATAAAATTTGACTAAGTTCTACTCCGCTTTTACAAATGCAAAATATAATATGAGTTAATTATAATTTCAGATATTTCTTTCAAATATCCTTTACATTTGTTTTATAAATAAAATAAATGAAGCTTATAGTTGTTTGTTTTCTTTTATAAGATAAATCTTTTGATAGCCGTTTCTTTTTCAACCCTAGCTCCGTTTTTCGCGTTTCTTGCGCTCTCGTGACCATAGCAACGAGCCCTATCCTTTGGTACGCTATTTTTAAGTTTTTGTTTTGTTTGGTGTATCTGTTCTTAGTTGTTCTTGTTTGTTTGTTGTTGTGTTTTGGTCCGATGCTCATTTGGCGTTAGAAGGAGCACGATCGAAGAGTTTTAAGGATCAAGAGTTTCAAGAACAAGAGTTGAAGACTCTGAGCAACTATTCTTTGGAAGAAAGGCAAGTGTTTCCTTGATCATTCTTTTATCCTAATAATCATAATAAGTACAACTTTCTTTATGGATGCATGTGTCTTAACCTGATGGATCCGAATTAAGGATATGCCTAGTCTTATGATCATTCCTTGTCAACATGGATTTTTATCTTCTTGTTGGGTAGCTGTGCTAGTTGCTTATACTCTTGGGATATGGTTGGGTGCCCCTAAACAATGATATACCTGCTTTAATGTTCATGGATAATTTGTTATTAATCACAAGATGATATGTTTAATCGGAACATGGAGAACCACCTAGGAAAATAGTGCAACCACAATACTATATGGCTCTGGTCTTGACTGATTAATTAGAAACACTAGCTTATGATAATCTTACCGAAAGGGCAAGAGGGGTTGCATCGTCGGGGTACAGCTCGGTTCTCTTGAGGTTATGATATGGTCCTGGTTAAGGCGTCTTCCTCATTAGGGAGACTTATGACCACTTTGACTTGAAACCTTAGCGGATTGTCATAAGTTAGGAAATCTTTGTAAAGGTCTCGTAGTGAATCCCTTGCCACTCACCTTGGAAGTGTTTAAGAGGCTAGCTACCTCGGGCATGTTGGGAGACACGAATTGTGGGTAAAGTGTACAACCTCTGCAGAGTGAAAACTGATATATCAGTCGTGCTCACGGTTAAGAGCGGCTTAGACCCTCACATAATTAATGAACTTGAAGATGAAATAAATCGTGGACCATGTGTATGGTTATGGTTATATTTCTGTTATATTGTTCTGTTTCTTTTAATGTGGGTTTGGGTATAAACTTATACCTTAGTAATCAGGTGCTAATAAAATTTGACCAACTAAACTTGTTTATCGCAGTAAGTCATTCAACCTTTCCTTGCTTTTGGTACCAACACTTGTTGAGTACCAACCATAAGTGTACTCACGCTTGTTATAATTGCTGCTCAAAAGAGAAAGTTGCCGTGAAGTCTTTTGAAGATGATGCTGAGTTCTACGCCTACGCAACCCCCGGTCGATTGCCTGTGAAGTTTGAAGCCTTCATTTTTAGGATAAGCTGTATAACTCTGATAATATTTATAGTCTTTTAGTTCTTTTTTTATGATATTGTTACTGATTATTCCCTGATGAAGTCACTATATGTATGGAACTTGATCCTGGCATACATATAGTTATGCATCGGTTTTATCCTTAAAACCGGGTGTGACAGAGGTGGTATCATAGCTATGTCGACCGTAGGACGCCAGCCTAGATAGCAATGTTCGTTTTCTAAGTTTTGTTTCAATATAAGTGCCATTCTTTACCATATCCTTGACCTTCTTAATGTTTATTGTTAGTGTTTTCTCATTTATCTCATCCTTGATGCTGCATCTCTTTGACCCCTTTATCTTTGCCTTTTTATCCCTTGTTTTGATTGCTTTTACCTCTTCAAATTTCTTTATCCACATGACCTCTGATTTACATTGGTTACCTTGTATCCATTGGTCCCAATTTACCTCCTCCTTGATTTCAGTTATTGTAACTTTGGAAATCCCTTTGTCTTCTATTCCAAAGTGGTTTTCTTCTCTCGTCTTGTTACAAACGTTAGATTGTCTGACCTTTGTGCCCCACCCAAAGAATGGAAGTAATAGTCTACTACAAGAAGTCAAGCCAGAGCAATTGAAGACTACGTTGGACTCACAGGCGTTACACTCAAGAAGTCAATGTTCTGCCAGACAAGCTGAGAGAGATGCCTACATCAAGAATGCTGAAGCTTTAGTATATGACCCATAATTAGTAGGTTTCCCTTTTCAGTTGTCAAATGTTAGTTTTGGTTGTTTGAGAGTTTTGTGTTAGTGTGTTTGTGATGGTTGTTATTTTTTCCTTGCTTGTTAGACGCGCCTTATATTCCTTGTTGGTGTGTTGCGGGTCTTGTGCCTGCATTGACATCATTCATCCCTTAGTTTTCTCAACATCCTTTTCTCGTTCTGAAGCAAAAGACAGTGGAGAAGACCTAAAATCCAAATTCCATATTTTTCTCTCAATACCCATCTTGTCATTTGCTTCATTACTCGTCAGAAACACTGTGTTCTATCTCTCCTTCCTATCGCTAGATTTTGCAAATCTCTTGTTAACGCCATCTACTCAATCCAATTGAAAACATGTGAAGAAGACCAACATCAAAAATCTCTCCTTTTCTCTTTAAATATTTTGTTATCTTGTTGTCTCCTTGATGAATCTCTTTTCCCTAACTCTCCTCTTCGTCACCAGCCCTTGCGAATCTCGGGATGAGATTCTGTTTAAGGGGCGGTAGTTCTGTCACACCCTAAAATATTTAATTTTAGTATGTGAATGCCTTTTAGAATGTGTTCTCCATCTTTAGGGTTTTTCGAGAATTTTCTAGATTTTTCTGGCAATTATTCTCTCTTTCCGTAGAGCTAAATCCATTTATTGGAAAGTTCTAAAATATTTTTCTCAAATTCCAAGTATTTTATTTGGATTCCTCGTGTCCCAAATTATCTCCAGAGTTTTCCTCGGAATTTTTTGGATTCCTCGTGTCCCAAATTATCTCCAGACTTTTCTAGATTTATTTTAAGCCTGAAAATATGTTTTGGAAAATAAATTCTTTACTTTTCATCTCGAGCTGGACTCAATTCATTTTTGGTCCAATTCGCCCCAAGACCCTAGAACCGTGCCACGTGCAAGCTTAGCTTGACCATCATCACGATCTCGTCATCTGTCGCGTTTTGTCGATAAAAAGTAAATCAAAAGCTTCTCCTTGAGGGACCTAAGCAAACCCCTTCGTCCCCCCTCCGATCCTTCCCGAAGTTTAAATGCTCGTCGTAGACAGATCGAGCTGCTTCATCGCTATTCGCTCTTTCCCTTATCCTCTCTGACACCCTAAGATGCCCATCGAGTTTCCAATTCTCTAATGTGTCCTTGATCAAATCATGCTCGAAACGGAGTCGTATCTCGGTTTTGATGTTTTCCGGCGATACTTCGCTGTCATCACCGTAAACTCTAACTCCCAGCACCGTCGCTCTAAAACCCTAGACCAATCGATCTCCCTTAGCCGCCCATCCTTTTTCCCTCTCTCGTTTACCCTTCTCTCCATGACCTGAATTCTATGCTTTGACACGAATCAATCTCAACCCAACCGAGTGCTCTTCATTTCCCTCTCTCTTCCTCGGCACAGTGGCCAACCTATCGCTTCTCTCCCTTGTCATTTCTCCTATGACATCGCGGTCCCACTTGTCATCCCCCCACTTTCCTTTCATTTTCACTACAACAACCCTACCGTGCTAAGCTCTGCTTTCCTATGTTTTGGACGGCTTCCTGTTTGCCCCGTGCCATTTTGAACTTCGTCGAGACCAGTCGACCTAGCTTCCCCTTTCTCTTGGACCGTTTTCCTTTTTTCTTTGCCCATACCCGAAGCTGCTTCAGCCTAGCCCGACCCGAGTCCGCCTCGATCACGTCCTCCTTTTTTTTGGGCCGAACCAAGCCAACATGACCTGTTTGGGGAAGCCACCAAAGGCCGCTCGCTCTCTTGCACTCGCACACTTGCGTCGGCCGCCGCTACTTGTGCTGAGGCGTGCACGCCACGCTAGGGTTCCGTGTGTCCCTATAAAGAGCAAGCGTCCGAGCCCTCGGTCCCACGTATGCCCTGCTGCCGCCCTGAAAGAATCTTGGTGATGCGTAGAGGGGGGGGGGGGGGGTGAATAGGCGTAATTGCAAATCCTGAAAAAATTCTTCGCAACAATTAAATCTGTCGGAACTTCTAACACTGGATCGGAACTTTCGACAAAAGAAAATTTCTTATATGAAATTCAAAATTAAACTTGAAACTGCACAACTTGGTTAAATCAAAAGTTGCGTAATGATACTAGGAGACTTCTGCAGGTGATCTTTGCAAGCACAACAACTCGAGTATGTAGGTCGGTACAAAATAAATTCTAGGTCAACAAGAACTAAAAAAATGCAATAAGCACAAGACACAAGAGATTTGTTCTTGAAGTTCACTCCCACTAAGGAAGCTACATCTCCGTTGAGAAGCTAACGAAGAGCTGGGTCTTCCACTAACCCTTTACCTCACTCAAACAACCACAAATGAGGATTGAGTTACTTACTATGAAATCCACAAAGGATAGGGTAATACAAACTTCCCGGGGCGCAGACACACAAGAGGACGCTCCACGGGCGACCGCAAACCGTCTAGAAGCAAGCTTCAAGAGTAACAAACGCGAATCGAAGTATGAAGATTCTTCAAGTGCTCTTGAGATGAACTTGGTTGCCCTCTCACTTAAATGGTTGAGTCTCACCCCTCAATCTTGCTCTCACCCAAGCCCTAGCTCAAATCAACTAAAGGATTAGCTCAAAGAGGGATTGAGGAGGAGTATTAAATGCTCTTGGAGGTGTTTATATCGGGTTAGGTCAGCAGCAAATGAAGGAGGGGCTGAGGGGGTATAAATATCCAAGCCCCAAAAACTAGCCATTAGTGCAGAGGTTAAGTGATTATCGAAACTTTCGACACATGGTCGGAACTTCTGACCCTTTTAAAAATAGCTGGCCAAGGACCATCTGTCTGAAGAACCAAGTTACTTCCGACAGGTGTCGAAACTTCCAACACCTGGTCGGAACTTCCGACGACTGCAGAAATTGCAGGAACACAAATGTGCAAGTGTGTGATTTGTGTCTCTCATATGAGGTTAGCATCTCAATTAAGCACTTTGACATCTTCAAGTCATCTCCTCGCATCCCTCTTAATAATACGGTGTTTCCTATACTCAAATTCAAAATATAAAATAAATAAAGATCTTCTTGTGAGCCCAACACCGTTCTTTAAGCAAATTTGGTGTCTTTTCTTACTCTTTTTCATTTTATTGAATTTTAACCTGTCCATAACTCGATAAACTCATTAGCTCCTTAGTTTTGTATGTCATCAACACCAAAATCCACTTAGGAGGGACCAAATGCACATTCAATCTCCCCCTTTTTGGTGATTGATGACAACACAATTAAGGCTCACAATAAATTTAATAAAACATTTTGAATTCAATCATATAGTTGAACTCCCCCTTAATATGTGCATTCATCAAGATAAATTCAAAAATGGCCTCAAATGCTATTTGCACATATTAAAATAGATTTCTTCTATATTATTGCATTCATGGGTGCAAAGTGTGATAAATATCAATGTGATGCATATGACAAGATATATCACAACAACAAAGTGGAAATAAACAAGCACCAAGTCATGAGCATCACAAAAGCAATAAGGTTCTAAGATCATACTAGCATAGAGAATCTCAAATAAGTCTTACAAAGTTAAAAGTCTCACTGGCACACCACCGCACATAACACAAATACAAGTCTCATTTGTCCACTAGCACAAGAGTTTAAAATTCAATGACGAAGCTAAGAAAGATAAAGCAGCCACAGATCTGCGCCTATGCTGAGCTCACGCCCCCTTTGGCAACAAGCACCAAAAAGGGGAGGCCCTTCCATAGTCACTACTCGTCGTCATCATCGTCATCTTCTTCTTCTTCATCATCTTCTTCATCGGTGGTTGTGTTGGCAGCGGGCACTTTCTCTTCTTCATCCGACTCCTCACGCCCACCCAAGTCTTCTTCAGTTTCATCCTCATCAACTTGAGGAGCCCCAACATCATGGAAGGTCCACCCATCTCTTCCCAAGGGTTGTAAAAAGTCGGTGGAGGAGGAAAGTCCATGGGAGCACGAAGAGGTGAGTGAGGCATGTCATACTTGGCCATGATTTCTTTTTGTCTTGCCTCAATCTTGAGGAGCTGCTCATCCACATGCTTCTTGTGGTCATGGATTTCTTGAGCATTGTGACAGCCCATATTGAAGCATGCAAACAAGCCTTGAGAGATAAAATTTAGAATTCCTTTCTTCTTTGGGGCACGGGGAGAAGGACGAAGAAAGCTCGAAGGACCTTGAGAGCTAGATGGACCATGAGAACTTGAAGGACCATGAGAGCTAGAAGGGGCATGTGATGGTCCTTGAGTGAAGCGGCGAGGTTCATGAGCTCCAAGCTTGAGAAGACGCCGAAGTTGACCTTTCTTAGGCTTGTATACTTGATGGCCCTTGTCGGTCAAGATATTTACGCCTGTCACTTCTTTGATCATGGCAAAGATGTATGGTGTGTAATGACTGCCTTTCTTTGGTGAGACAGAGCAGATGATGATTTCCTCCCAAATGAAGTCAAAGACGCTAAACTCATTCTTGTTGGGAGCCATCCTAGCAAGCATATTCTTGGACATGTTGGAGATGTTGTCCGAGTCACCACTTTTGGGATACAGAGTTCAGCGGAAGAGTTGGTTGAGCAGCTTGTAGTAAGGTGTCAAACCATGTATTGTCCCAAATTTAATATCAACATATGCATTGTCATACATGAAGTGAAGTTCTCCATCATCAAGCACATTTTCCTCCTCTCGTATACGCTCTCTCAAAAGATCAGCATTAGAAAACCCAAGAATGCTTGCGAAGTAAGCATATTCAACATAGAAAGGCTTGCCTTGAATAGTCCAATGAAAGGTCTTGGTTGAGCGGTTGACATAAAGAGTTGCATAGAACTGAGTACGACCTCCTCATTCCAATCAAAGTTGAAGGACATGATTGATGTGAGATTCATCCTTCTACAAGCATTTTCGACTTCCCTTACCACCGGCATGTCAATTTCAAACAAGTAATCCTAGTTAATGGATTTGATCTCGGTGGTGGGATGAGATTTGCAAAGGATCACAGACCCATACCAATCTGCATGAAAATTCATCCAAAAGCAAAATTCTGCTTGCTGCTCTTTGCCATACTCAGATGGATCATCATATCTCAAAGCATAGAGATCATGCTTTCCTTTTGTGTAATCCACTGGACGAGTCCCATTGTACTGTGGATTAGTTTGTCTAATTGCGGGCTACATCCGGAGGATGATCCTATCAAGATACTCTATGGACTCTCCAGCATTTGACATATGAGAGCCCGGAGCAGAGGTACGCTTCATGCGTGGATGAGCGCCGTGAGCAGAAGTGCCCAGTGGATTAAGTCTTCCACGACCACGAGAGCGCAAAGGAGCCTTGGCCACCGGCTTTCTCTTTCCAGTACGATGAGCCATAGGTGAAGCTTCTTGAGTTGCCTCGGAATCAGATGAAGGAGATGATTCAATTTCCGGTGAAGAAGCCCTCTGCTTTCCTCTCTTTTCACGAGCCATCTGAGTATGTAAGATGAAAATTAGGATAGACTCGATAGATGTGATCAAAATCATCAAGATGAGACTGTTAAGGCACCTGTCGGAACTTACGACATGGGGGCGGAACTTCCGACCCAAGGTCGGAACTTCTGACAGGGCCCGAGCAGACCCAAGATATCATGAATCGAGAGATTTTGCCCACCAAATTTGATAAGATTCTAGGCATATGATCAATGATTTACCAGGAAGCTATCCCCAAGAAAGAAACATCTAACTCCTTCTACATTGAGAGATCGGGTGACGGGGATTTTGAATGAAATACCTTGAAGATTTCCCATGCGAATCGGAGAGGAGGTGATGGGGATCAGATCTTCTGAGGAGTAGGGAATCCAAAGAACTCAACGGCAACAAAATCTCACAGTTGAAACTTGAAATCCTCTCAAGAGTTTGAGAGTGGGGAGGAGGAGGCGTCGGTTGTGTTTGAATGAGAGAGTTAGTGTTTAAGGGGGCTGTCCAACGGGTATATATAGGTGTAAGTGTATCATCGGAAGTTCCAATTGGTGGTCGGAAGTTCCGACAAAAAAGAAATTTCGAACCCGAGGACCCTTGGTCGGAAGAATGAAGAAAGTTCCGATGGAGATCGTCAGAAGTTCCGACCTTATGTCAGAAGTTCCGATGAAAATAAAACCAGCCTCCTGAGGACCCTTTGTCGGTACAACCCTGATACTTTCGATGTTTGTTGGAAGTTTCGACCTATACTTTTTAGCTCCAAAAAGATAGATTTTGAGAAGATTAAACTTGGAGATATTAAGAGATATGGCTTGTAGACATATGAGACAACTTGACACTTGGTGATCAGCCAGAAACAACATTACATAACAATGATCACAAGAGTCAAGCTTTGATCCAAAAATCAAAATCCAAATATTTAAAACTACTCAACACAAGTAAATTCATTTTTCTTATCTAGGCAACAATCAAGTATGTGCAACAAGTCAAACCAAGTTACGAGAATCCAAGATATTTAGTTCACTCCTCAAAGCACAAAACCTTTGCTCATCTAGAGGCTTAGTGAAGATATCGGCAAGTTGCTGTTCGGTGCTCACATGACGTAAAGCAATATCTCCTTTAGCCTCATGATCTCTTAAGAAATGATATCTTATATCTATGTACTTTGTTCGGGAGTGTTGCACCAGATTGTTTGCTAGCTTGATAGCACTCTCATTGTCACATAAGAGCGGAATCTTGCTAAACTCACAACCAAAGTCACTCAACGTTTGCTTCATCCACAAGAGTTGGGCACAACAAGCACCCGCTGCAACATATTCAGCCTCGGCGGTAGATAAAGCAACCGAATTTTGTTTCTTAGAGCTCCAAGACACAAGGGACCTTCCAAGAAATTGGAAGTCCCCGTGGTACTCTTTCTCTCTACCTTGCAATCGGCATAATCCGAATCGGAATAGCCAAGTAGATTGAAAGTGGAGTCTTTGGGATACCATAAGCCAAGGTTAGGAGTGTGTACCAAATATCTCAAAATTCTCTTAACAGCTATTAAGTGACATTCCTTAGGATTGGCTTGAAATCTTGCACACATGCACACACTAAGCATAATATCGGGCCTAGATGCACAAAGGTAAAGAAGAGAACCGATCATGGAGCGATATACCTTTTGATCAAACAACTTCCCTTCTTCATTGAGATCAAGATGACCATTTAATGCCATGGGTGTCTTGATGGGCTTGGCATCAGCCATGTCAAACTTCTTAAGCATATCCTTCACATACTTGGTTTGACATATGAAAGTCCCTTCCTTCATTTGCTTGACTTGAAATCCAAGGAAGAACTTCAATTCACCCATCATGGACATCTCAAACCTCTTCGTTATGATCCTACTAAATTCCTCAGAAAATTTCTTATCAGTAGAACCAAGTATGATGTCATCGATATATATTTGGCAAACAAAAATATCCTTATCAACTTTTTGTGTAAAGAGAGTAGAATCGGCTTTGCCCATTACAAAGTCATTCTTCAGAAGAAAATCCTTAAGTCATTCATACCATGCTCTAGGACCTTCTTAAGCCCATAGAGCGCCTTATGGAGCTTGTACACATGATTTGAAAATCTTGGATCTTCAAATCCCGGCGGTTGTTCTGCATACACCAACTCGGATAGGGGGCCGTTCAAGAATGCACTTTTCACGTTCATTTGATAAAGTTTGAAATCATGGTGAGTGGCATAGGCTAATAGTATATAAATTGATTCAAGCCTTGCAACGGGTGGATAGGTTTCACCAAAATCCAAACCTTCAATTTGGGTGATGACACCATGTTCATCTTGTTTGTTTCAGAAAACCCACTTGGTGCCAACGACATTTTGCTTTGGTCTTTCAACTAACTCTCATACCTCATTTCTTGTGAAGTTGTTCAACTTTTCTTTCATGGCAATTACCCAATCTGGATCATCAAGTGCTTCATCTACCTTGAGAGGTTCCAAAGAGGAGACAAACGAGTAATGTCCACAAAAAGTTGCTCAACATAAACGAGTAGTTATCTCTCTTTGAATACTTCCAAGAATATTGTCAACGGGATGATCCTGTTGAATTTGGTGAACTCTTGGATGAGGCACTTGTGATTGAAGTTGAATGGTTCTCTACTTTGTTCTTCCCCTTGATCAATGCCATGAACTTGATCGTCACCATGAACTTGACTTTGATCTTGAGGTTGTTGAGAGCTTGGTGGTTCAATTCTTGTTGATGATGATGGATCATTGTTTCTTTCTTCAACTGGAGTTTGAGCTTAAACTTCATGAAGCCTCACCTCTCCCAAGCCCATCCTCATGATTGATAGACTCGGGGGTTCCTATTCATCTACAATATTTTTATCAACTTGCTCTACTTGAGAGCTGTTGGATTCATCAAAAGTTATGTCCACCGTGACCTCAACACAACCGGTGGTTTTGTTGAAGACACGATAGGCATGTTCGTTAGTACCAGAGCCAAGTAAAAAGCCTTCATCAACCTTTGATGCAAACTTTGAGCTTTTGGTTTTCTTGTTAAGTATGAAACACTTATCTCGTAGGGTGTCTTGCTCAAGTATTTGTGGAGGTAGAGGCGGTTGATGGCATGACACGCCGTATTGATTGCTTCGACCCAAAAGATATCCGGAGTCTTGTACTCATCAAGCATTGTTCTTGCGGCTTCAGTCAACGTCCTATTCTTCCTCTCTACGATCCATTTTGTTAAGGTGTGTATGGTGCGGAAAATTCATGCTTGATTCCTTCTTCATCAAGGAATTCTTCAACATTGGTGTTCAAGAATTCTGAACCATTGTCACTTCTTACATTCTTGATCTTCAACTCATATTCATTTTGAGCTCTTCTAATGAATTTCTTGACAATTCCTTGAGCTTCACTTTTATCTTGCAAAAAGAATACCCAAGTGAAATGAGAAAAATCATAAACAATGACAATACCATATTTGTTACCGCCAATGCTAATGTAGGCAATGGGTCCACACAAATCCATGTGTATAAGCTTCAATGGTCTTGTTGTAGTCATGATGTTCTTGGTGGGGTGTGGAGCACCAACTTGCTTCCCGGCTTGGCATACGCTACACAACCCATCTTTCTCAAAGACAACATTTGTTAGTTCTAGGATATGCTCGCCTTTTTGAAGTTTGGCCAAGTTCATCATCCCGACATGGGCTAGTCGGCGATGCCAAAGCCAACCCAAATTAGATTTTGCCACTAAACAAGTCTTGGACTCAACTTTCTCAGTTGAGAAATCAACAAGATAGACTTTGCCCTTCAAGCGACCCGTAAAAGCAATAGAGGAATCCTACCTTCTAAAGACGGTCACACCCTCATTAGTAAAGAAAAAATTGTAACCCATCTCACAAAGTTGCGAGACTGACAATAAATTATACCCCAAAGTTTCAACCAAATAAAAATTTGAAATAGAGTTGTCATTTGAGAGTGCAATTTTACCCAAACCAATCACATCTCCTTTGCTATTGTCTCCAAAGACAATAGTTTGTTTAGGTATGTCATGAAGCTCTACGGATGTGAACAAATCCTTCTCCTCAGTCATATGATTTGAGCATCCACTATCAAGCAACCATGCGGTGCCACCCGAATAGTAGGCCTACAAAACAAGTTAAGCTTTGAATTTAGGTACCCAAAAAGATTTGGGTCCTCGAGAGTTAGATGGATACACTTTTGTAACCCACACGGTCCTAAGAATTGCCCTCTTAGTGTAAGCTCCAACATCCTTGACCACTATTTTACCATTGTGATCCATTGTCACCATGTAGTCGGTAGTGTAGCTTGGTGATGACTCATGAGTGACAACCTTCGTCTTCATGGGAGCCTCAACCTTCTTTTTGACTTGAGAAGGAGTTGTGGTAGTCACATCATGTGCCATGTTCACCAAGTCCTCAAGATTTGCTCCTTTTGTGAACATGACACATTTCTTACCTTTGACCATCTTCCAGTCATTTACCTTGCCTCCCTTGTAATGTCCAAGTCCATCCTTTTTGTTTGGATATCTTCAATCCTTGTAGTTTATCTTAGGCTTCAGTTTGGTATTACCTTCATATCCATTCTTTACTAACATGTTCAATCTCTCAAGTTGAGCATCCTTCGCTTGGATCAACTTTTCTAGCTTAGCCATGTTAGTAACACAAGCTTGTACATCAACTTTATAATATTT
Organism: Panicum miliaceum; assembly: GCA_032594955.1. Classification (NCBI taxonomy): domain Eukaryota; kingdom Viridiplantae; phylum Streptophyta; class Magnoliopsida; order Poales; family Poaceae; genus Panicum; species Panicum miliaceum. Next base: position 15,538,882 of record CM064059.1, read on the forward strand.
TGAGCACCCTTCACTTGTGGTGACATTGGAGTTAAAAGTTGCTTTAGAATTGGTTTTGGTGCTTTCCCAAAGAGCATTATAGCTAATTTCAAGACCTTTGTACTTGTTAAGCATGAGAAGCTTTCTTGAAGTTCACTATGAGTGGCCTTTAGGGAAGCTAGAGATTCATTTATCAAAGTGGTCTCCTTTGACATCCTCTCTTTTGAATCATTAGCTAGAGATAAATCAATAGCTAATTTTTCAACTTTCACCTTTTCTTCGGCAAGAGCCTTCTGTAAGGCAAGGTTTCTCTCCTTCTCAAGGATGAGCAAGTCCTCTTACCTAATTTTTCAACTTTCACCTTTTCTTCGGCAAGAGCCTTCTGTAAGGCAAGGTTTCTCTCCTTCTCAAGGATGAGCAAGTCCTCTTACCTATCGAGACACTCCTTCTTTTTCTCCAATTTCTCCATAAGCTTTTTAATTTCTTTAAAACCTTTATTTCCATATTCTTTTATCATGAATGCTTTATGTTGCTCTTGCTCATCATCAAAATCATTTTGTGTACTACTAGATGTGATGGAAGGATGAGATAAATCAATAGCTAATTTTTCAACTTTCACCTTTTCTTCGGAAAGAGCCTTCTATAAGGCAAGGTTTCTCTCCTTCTCAAGGATGATCAAGTCCTCTTACCTATCGAGACACTCCTTCTTTTTCTCCAATTTCTCCATAAGCTTTTTAATTTCTTTAAAACCTTTCTTTCCAAATTCTTTTATCATGAATGCTTTATGTTGCTCTTGCTCATCATCAAAATCATTTTGTGTACTACTAGATGTGGTGGAAGGATGAGAGAAAGAGGTGGATGATTCTTGCACCTTAGTCCCTCTTGCCATGAGACAAAAAGGGGCGTCATCTTTATCATCAGAGATGTTGTTGAAGATTTTTCTTGAAGACTTGGGTATGGTTAGAGTTGTCATACCTTCATGATCGGAGTTTTCATGACTAGACTCCCACTCTTGACCAACATGAGCATGATCTTGATATTTTTTCTTGTAGTCCTTGCTTTTCTCCTTGTACGTCTTCTCCTCCTTTTCTTTATTTTTCAATTGTGGGCAATCGGCAATGTAGTGACCCACTTCTTTGCACTCATAGCATCTTATTTGTGATGACTTCATCTTGTCATCACCACCTTTCTTGTAGTACTTCTTCATCATGAACTTCTTGAAGTTTCTCAACACCAAGACCATATCTTCATCGGTGGAGCCTTCATCACTTGAACCTTCTTTCCTTGACTTTAGAGCCTTGGGGCTTGATTCAACCTTGTCATTTGAGCTAGCATGCTACATTCTTGTTCACTTTGTGGCTAAGTGACTTGGCTACATCCCTCTCAACCAACTCTTGATGAAGAATTTCACCAAGAAGTTGATTAGGTGTCTTGACCTTGAATTTGGGATCTCTTCTAATCATTGTTGCAAGAGTAGGGTTGCTTGGTGTGAAAGCCCTAAGCAACTTCTTTATCACCTTGTGATCTTCCCACTCCGTGCTTCCATGAGATCTAATGTCCGATGCAACAACCATTAGTCTATCATACATTTGCCACATGTTTTCTTCATCATGCATGAAAAAGTGTTATAGCTCTCCTTGCAACAAATGCATCTTGCCTTATCAAACTTCATCGGTCCCCTCATGAGCTTCTCTTAATGTGTCCCAAATTTTCTTAGCTACTTCAACATTGCGGACCTTGTTGAATTCTTGGGCACAAAGGGAACTTGTGATGACCCTCACGGCTTGTGCATTGCGGAAGTAGCCTTGTGCTTGTTCGGCCGTAGGTAGACCGTTCGTAGGAGAGGTCACACCTACAACCACAACTTCCCAAATAGAGGGGTGAACCCCTGTAGAGATGCATTTTCATGTCATAAGACCACTTGGGATAATCCGTCCCATCAAAGAAAGGAGGTTTTTCCCAAGTGGACCGATTGAAATTGAGAAGTAGGATATTGAGATGAAGCATAGTTATGAGGAACTTGATGTAGCCCGAAGAAAGGATGCTTCTCGCTTTCTTCCTTGATTCGCTTCATCATCAACTTATCGGCCTTCTTCTCAATTTTGGCCTTCATCTTCTCTTTTCTCCTTCTTCTTACTTCCGATGTCTCACCCTCGCTTTCATCACTTGAACTTGACTTGGCATCATGAATGGAGGGTGAATGACTTGTTTGCCCAAAGGGACTTCCGGCACCAACTAATCCGGTACCGGCATTGACATGAGCAGCGACGGTTGCGGCAGCGTCAGCACCATCCCCAACTATAGACATCTTGATATACCTTAGCGGTTAAGTCTTAATCAAGAGATTAGACTCTGATACCAATTGACAGGATCTTGATGATGCCTAGAGAGGGGTGAATAGGCATAACTGTAAATCCTGAAAAAATTCTTCGCAGCAATTAAATCCGTTGGAACTTCCGGTCAGCCCTTGCGAATCTTGGGATGAGATTCTGTTTAAGGGGGGTAGTTCTGTCACACCCTAAAATATTTAATTTTAGTATGTGAATGTTTTTTAGAATGTGTTCATCCATCTTTAGGGTTTTTCGAGAATTTTCCAGATTTTTCTGGCAATTATTCTCTTTTTCCATAGATCTATATCCATTTATTGGAAAATTCTAAAATCTTTTTCTCAAATTGCAAGTATTTTATTTGGATTCCTCGTATCCCAAATTATCTCCAGAGATTTCCTTGGAATTTTTGGGATTCTTCTGGATATATTTTTCATGGTTTAAAAGATTTATCTGGATTTTTCTACATTTACTTTAAGCCTAAAAATATGTTTTGAAAAATGAATTCTTTTCTTTTCATCTCGAGCTGGACTCAATTTATTTTTGGTTCAATTCCCCCCAAGGCCCTAGAACCGTGCCACGTGCAAGCTTGAGCTTGACCATCATCATGGTCTCGTCATCTATCGCGTTTTGTCGATAAAAAGTAAATCAAAAGCTTCTCCTTGAGGGACCTAAGCAAACCCCTTTGTCCCCCCCTCCCATCCTTCCCGAAGTTTAAATGCTCATCGTAGACAGACCGAGCTGCTTCATCGCTATTCACTCTTACCCTTATGTGGCAGAACCACCTGAATTAATCCGGCTCAAGCGCGCTAACCATCACCACAAGAGCAATCAGGGCTAACTCGCACTTCAAACGGAGTAATCCACTGGTATGTCGGGTAACCTCCCGATACAACCACGGTTTTGCCGATCGAAACCACACATACAAAGTACTCACACGAAGGTGAGCCCAGAGGATATAACATTCCACAAATTTTGCATCATAGAGTTCATCATAAATTATTATTACAACTGAGTTCGAATTCGTAAAACAAGGTACTTCAGAGTTCAAAGTAATTGAGTTCTTCAGAGTTCAATGCAGTGAAAAATCAACGATAAACTAGTCGACGATACTTGATGTCTCGATGAAGCCCGTACGAGACATCACTCGGCATTATCATTATTAGCCGGGGGCGCATCCCATTCCACCGTCCAACCAGGAGGAAGAGTACATGGCCAAGTCAAACTAGCGATCATATCCTCAAAAGTCTCACCTGAAAACAAGCCACAAGCAAGACTGAGTATACTAATACTCAACAAGGCTTACCTGACTAGTGGAATATACTTAGCCGACTCCTAGACATGCAAGGCTTTTGGCTTGAGGGGTTTGTTTTGCCGAAAAGCATATACAAGTAGGTCCTTACTTTCATATTTTAGCTCCAGGTTCTAGATTTCTTTATCCATTCTAAGTAAGCAACTATCCAATATCATACATGGTGAAAGAATTAATTTGCATCCAACAAGATTAATCATCATCATTGTTCCATTTCTTACTCTATGTGGTAAAAGGGTCAAGCAGTCTCAATAACCGCGAGAAACGGATGATTCGAATCGAATTTCTTAACCTTGCAAGGGAAACCTAAACACACCTCACGTGGTTACTCCCAGAGTCACACGTGCAACCTTTCCCCTTTCTTCCCGGGTTGTGGATCAGGGCCACCATCCGAGACTACAGAGCCCGGCTCTGTATCCACCATGTGCGCGCATGGAACCGAAGTTGAGAGGGTGGGATGATGTCCACTTGCCAGTCCGATTAGGTACTTAAGCTTACCGATTACCATATTCTCGGCATGTGGTTAGTACGTTCAAAGACTTAACCACCACTACCACACACTGTGGCCTTAGCATTTTTCACTAAACAGACGGGACATCAATCATCAACTTGAACATCGCACCATAGCCCCGTCCGTCGACCTTATGATTGTAGCATGTAGTAAACATTCAACTCCTATATTCTCGCGAGTGACAGGAAATCACTCGACTTTTACCGAGTCCTATTATCATAACATTCTATCGAACCTTACATCTAGTGTTCAGAGCATGGGTACCTAGGATCATGCAACTAAGTTTTTATCCAACTCCTATAAACTTAATGCACAAGTAGAATAGAGTATTAAGTTGCATAATTTAGAAAAACAGGGTTCATGCTCCGGGGCTTGCCTTCTTGGGTAAAGTTAGCTTGGGGCTCGTCCGAACTTGGGTTCGGGTCTTCGAAAGCTTCAGTTAGATTCATTTGAGCTTCACGCTGCTCACTCTCGGACGTGGGCACCAGCTCGTACGTTCCGTCGGTGAGAGTAGTCGATTCTATATGAATGCACAAGTGTAAGTTGTAGTGATGATACATGATATTTATTTTCTTCACGATAAAGTTGCAGTCCACAAAATATAGGTTTTGTTGTAAAGTTACTTAGTTACGATTTCTTGGGCAATCTTTAGCAGAAGGGGTTGTGTTGTATTGAAATTTTAATTTTTGCAGTATAAGCATGGTTTAAGCCCAAACACTGATCTAGGTTACTTCTGGTGATGAAAATTTTATTTAGAGTACATTATGCAGAGATAAAACCACAATATAAATTTTAGACATTTTTGTGTAGTAGATTAAATGTGAAAATTTTAATACACAACTACTGCTAGAACCTAATTATTTTTATACAGAACAAACCATTCAAGTATTGATGCCAAACATTTTACAGAGGGTTAACCTAACTATATGTGTGTTACTGTAAATTTTTTAGATTTTATTGTGCAGGATATAGAGCATAATAAATAGGACAACCAACATTTATGTTAATAAATATTAATTTCTACAGTATGTTTTGCAGGGTTTCTGGGTATGAAACTTTTTCTAAAGAATTTTCTATCTCAAAGTATCCTATAGTAAAAAGATGAACATTTTCTAAGCACAGAAACTAATTATTTTTATTTAGTGTATTTTTCCCACCACAAAATTATATAAATAGGTTACAGAAAGGAAAAAGGTTCTAAACTTTTTCTGTGGTATTTAGGCATCACTATAACAGCTCTGGAAAAGTTTCACAAAACGAATCACAATATAACAGCAGATACAAATTAGTTCTATTATCTTCAAGGCATAAAACAAAGTCTAACAAAAAGTTTAGCTACAAGTGGGTTCTGGTCCTAAAATCTTTACGCTGGACGACACATCAATTAACTAAACTACTGTCCAAAATTCAGGTTCAATCTTTGTCTACAACACTGGGTACAATTAAATTCTATTAAACCTTCCATTTAATTTAGAGCAAGATATATTGAGAAACTGAGAAAATCCATGTAACAAAAGTTGTAGATCTTCTTCTAAAGATTACAGAACAGTTGAGTTTGTACTTTTATGATTTTTCTACGATATTATATGAATTTTACAATTTCACTGACTTTGAATCTAGGGTTAAAACTTTCTTTTACAGAGGGGTCCCTGGAATCTTGCGTGCAGGCCCCTAGGAAGATTGCAATCAAAGCAATATGGTCCCTGGCGGCCGGCCGGCAAGCTTGAGCTCAATTCCGGCGAGGGGAGGGGCCGGTGGTGACGGGAACGAGGGGGAGGAGCAAGTGGAAGGCATGGGCTACCTTGGGGAGGCCTCAGTTGGGGCGGAGATGGCCTGAGCTGGGCCGCCCGCGGCGAGCGGCGGCCGGCGGTGGTGTGAGGCAGCGGCGGGGGCATTTCGGCAAGGCTGGCGGGCGAGAGCCAGTGGGGGCTGATGTGCAAGAATACAGCAAAAGTGAGGGGCTGGAAAGAAAAACTATATTTTTCTCGCATTTTCGTGTTGAAGCTCAAATTTCTCTGAACATGAAACTTGTTCAAAATGAAAAGTTCTACAAGTTTTGTTTCAGGCCAAAGTTCATTTGAGTTCTAGTTCAAAAGTTATTTTATTTTAAAAACTCAAAAAGCTCGATTCAGATGGCACGTCATTTCCTGGGAAAAAAAAATTGTATTCTCTCCTAGGCTTCAACTAGACTTTTGTTTATCATATCACTGATGGTGTGCCTATTTGATTTCGTAGCCATAAGTGCTTTGAGGTGAAAGTTATTCAATTTGTTCGATTAAAGTGCATGTACTTGTGCACATATACACATCTATTTTCAATTCAAAGCAAAACCAATTTATAATTTATTTCTTTTAAACTTTTCTTAGTTAGTTAAGCATATTGTTACGCTAATGAGACTTGTTTAGCAATTTAAACACCTGAGGTATCACACCTTATCCTCTCCGACACCCTAAGATGCCCATCGAGTTTCCCATTCTCTAATCTATCCTTGATCGAAACGGAGTCGTATCTCGGTTTGGATGTTTTCCGGCGATACTTCGCTGTCATCACCGTGAACTCTAACTCCCAGCACCGTCGCTGTAAAACCCTAGACCAATCGATCCAAATCAATCTCGACCCAACCGAGTGCCCTTCGTTTCCCTCTCTCTTCCTCGGCACAGTGGCCAACCTATTGCTTCTCTCCCTTGTCATTTCTTCCTATGACGTCGCGGTCCCACTTGTCATCCCCCCATCTTCCTTTCATTTTCACAACAACAACCCTACCATGCTAAGCTCGGCTTTCCTACATTTTGGACGGCTTCCTGTTTGCCCCGTGCCATTTTGGACTTCGTCGAGACCGGTCGGCCTACCTTCTTCTTTCTCTCGAACCGTTTTCCTTTTTTTTGCCCATACCCGAAGCTGCTTCAGCCTAGCCCGACCCGAGTCCGCCTCGATCATGTCCTCCTTTTTTTTGGGCCGAACCAAGCCAACATGACCTGTTTGGGGAAGCCATCAAAGGCCGCTCGCTCCCCGGCACATGCACACTTGCGTCGGCCGCCATTGCCTGTGCTGAGGCGTGCACACCACGCTAGGGTTCCGTGTGTCCCTATAAAGGGCGAGCGCCTGAGCCCTCGGTCCCGCGTATGCCCTGCTACCGCCCTGAAAGGATCTTAGTGATGCCTAGAGGCGGGGTGAATAGGTGTAACTGTAAATCCTAAAAAACTTCTTTGCAGCAATTATATCTGTCGGAACTTCCGACAAAAGAAAAGTTCTTATACGAAATTCAAAATTAAACTTGAAACTGCAGAACCTGGATGAATCAAAAGTTGAGTAATGATACTAGGAGACTTCTGCAGGTGATCTTTGCAAGCATAACAACTCTAGGTCAACAAGAACTAAATAAATGCAATAAGCACAAGACACAAGAGATTTGTTCCTGAAGTTCACTCCCACTAAGGAAGCTACGTCTCCGTTGAGGAGCTCACAAAGAGTCGGGTCTTCTACTAACCCTTTATCTCACTCAATCAACCACAAAGCAGGATTGAGTCACTTACTATGAAATCCACAAAGGATGGGGTAATACAAACTTCTCGGGGCGCACGCACATGAGAGGACGCTCCATGGGCGAAACCAAACCGTCTAGAAGCAAGCTTCAAGAGTAACAAACGGGAATCGAAGAATGAAGATGCTTCAAGTGCTCTTGAGATGAACTTGGCTATCCTCTCACTTAAATGGTTGAGTCTCACCCCTCAATCTTGCTCTCACCCAAGCCCTAGCTCAAATCAACTAAAGAATTAGCTCAAAAAGGGTTTGGAGAGGAGTAGTAAATGCTCTTGGAGGTGTTTGTCTCGGGTTAGGTCAGCAGCAAATGAAGGAGGGGCTGAAGAGGTATAAATATCCAAGCCCCAAAAACTAGCCGTTAATGCACATGTTAAGTGATTGTCGGAACTTCTGACACAGGGTCGGAACTTCGGACCCTTTTAAAAATAGCTGGCCGAGTACCCCTGTCGGAAGAACCAAGTTACTTCCGATAGGTGTCGGAACTTCTGACACCCGATCGGAACTTCCGACGACTGCAGAAACTGGAGGAACACAAATGTGCAAGTGTGTGATTCGTGTCTCTCATAGGAGGTTAGCATCTCAATTAAGCACTTTGATATCTTCAAGTCATCTCCTCGCATCCGTCTTAATAGTACGGTGTTTCCTATACTCAAATTAAAAATATAAAATAAATAAAGATCTTCTTTTGAGCCCAACACCATCCTTTAAGTAAATTTGGTGTCTTTTCTTGTTCTTTTTCATTTTATCGACTTTAACATGTCCATAACTCGATAAACTCATTAGCTCCTTAATTTTGTATGTCATCAACACCAAAACCCACCTAGGAGGGGCCAAATGCACTTTCACACCCCTTGACTCCTTCTGCATCATTGCATCCCCTACTCCCCCGCACCGCCTCCTACCTCGCGGGCCTCCCTGCACCCCGTGCACCGCCACCCGGCCAGTGCCGCCACCGCTCGCCTAGTCGCGGTTGAGCCCCACACTCCGCCCCCTCCCGTCATCTCTTGTCGCTCGCCCTCGCCCTCACCCCTAGTGTCACAGCGCCGCCATCAGAGGAGCGCCGCTGCTGGGAACAGAACCGACCGCCGCCTCCGTGAGCGCCCCAAGGGCGAGTGCCCTCTGTCCCGCGCCCCCCCTACATCGCCCCTGCAGCTGCACCCCCTCCTGCTCATCTTTTACAAATTCATAATATAATATGAGTTAATTATAATTTCGGATATTTCTTTCAAATATCCTTTACATTTGTTTTATAAATAAAATAAATGAAGCTTATAGTTGTGTCGGTGTTTTACCGCCACGCCCACCGAGGGATACCCCTGAGGTGGTGAGTTTGGTTGGTCGGGTGTCGCCGAGATCAGGAACTCGAAGGTGCAAAGGAACACAAGGTTTTAGGCAGGTTCGGGCCGCGGAGACGATAATACCCTACGTCCTGTGTGGTCTGTATTGCCTTTGATGGTGATTGTCCCCGAGGGGGTACCTGTCCGCCCTTATATAGTCCGAGGGACGGGTTTACATGGGAGTCCTAGTCGGGTACAAGCCAAGGAGTCCTATCCGAGTACTTTTCGGGTAGTCTCCTGCCATGTCCGACTAGTCTAACTACTGTACAAGTAATCCTGCTGCATTACGAGTAGTTACAACAGATGTAGGGCGTGGGCCATGTCCTATCCCGAATCCTAGGTGAAGTGTGCCATGTGGCCAGTCCCGTGTGCCCGGGTCTGACAAGCCCCCGAGCTCTTCGTAGCCGAGTACTTGCAGGCGTCCGAGTACTTCTGAAGGCGTCTTCGAGTTCTTCGCGAATTTTGTCTTGAAGGTGTCCTCCGAGTACTTCCATGGCTGCGTTGAGGCTGTGAGGTGCTCATGCCCCAAATAGTTGTCTAGTCTTCTTTATATGGGGAGCGATTAAACTCGCACTCCATATGGAGTAGCCCCCGAGCCTTAGGTTGACTCGTAGAATCAGGCTGAGGGTCAATTTAAACTTGGGTCTTTTGTCTTTGTTTTCCAGCAGATTTGAAAATAAGTCGCTGATGACACATGTCCCGCAGCCCCCGAGCCTTGAATCCAAATCCCTGAGTTTTGGAATAAAGGGTCCAAAGAGTCGTGGCATGCAGTATGATAGGAAAGTTTTGATGGTAAAGTAGGCAAATTAGAGTAGTAAATTTGAAAACCTCTCTTTTCGGGAGGAATTCCCTAAAAAGATGGTGAAACAATATAACATCCCCGACAAAAGGCCCAAAATTACCTCTCAAACCAATCTTTGTTCTCGGAGCCAATGACTAAACAAGACCTCTGGGTGATGAATTGAACGAACCTCTTATTTCGGAATAAAGTCCCTGAAATAATGGTTAACAAACATACACCCAAGATAAATCTTAAAAAGCCTCTTGGTTCAGGTATTTGTCGGATAATCGTGGGGTATCCAGCAAGGAAGGATGTGAGCTGCTTTTGAAGGCAAGGTGAGAGCCTTGTCACATCAAGCCTCCGAGCCAAGAGCATAAAGAAGTCAATGCAGAAAGGTGGCGGTAGCCCCCGAGTCCAAGCGTAGAGCACATAGCCGCTAGTGCATGAGCGGTCAATGAAGCCATCTAGTTGGAACCGATCCCGACTAGGATTATAGTCAAGACAAGTAGTCGAAGTAGTCGAACTGGTATGGGACCAGTCGTAAACAACTAAAATTCTTGTCATGGAAGCGAGGCCCCTTCAATAACATAACGTACAAGTCGAAAACAAGTAATATGTTACTGGAAAATATGGGAGCGAGGCCCCTTCAGGAAACTTGCACATGATACCGGTCGTAAACCAGCAAAATGAAGTTGTACTGGAAGTATAAGCACAAAAACCCTTTAGAAACCCAAAATACTAGTCATGCAGTAGTAATTAGGTACTGGGAGTATGGGAGCGAGGCCCATTCAGTAAACTTGCGCGAAGTACCAGTCGTAAACCGGTAAAACGGAGTTGTACTGGTACAATCAACTTCTTGACACCAATATATGATAGCCCTGGTTGATTTAAGGATGAAACCGACGAGAGTGTTCAATATTCCATGAATTTGGTACCTCCTGGCCGTCCGAGTACTGCAGGTGCTAAGATCCAGGGTCTGTAACCTTGTGTACAATGAAAGGTCCTTCCATGGTGAATTGAGCTTGTGCAAGCCAGTATCATCCTGGAACCGGCGAAGTACCATGTCTCCAACATTGAAAGAGCACTATTGAATGTTCCTGTCGTGGTAACGACGAACTCCTTGTATGTAACGGGCCGACTGCAATAGTGCATTGCATCTGACTTCCTCGGTTGAATCAAGTTCAAGTTGTCTTGCAGTGTTGGCCTCGCCTTCTTCAAACATCTCCAGTCGTGGAGACTTCCACATCACGTCAACAGGCAATATGGCCTCGGACCCATACACGAGAAAGAAAGGTGACTGGCCTGTGGCTTTGCTTGGTTGTGTGCGAAGCCCCCAGACTACTGATGAGATCTCGTTGATCCACTTGCCGCCCTTTTGCTATTCTTGTCATAAAGTCTTTTCTTCAGTCCATCAAGAATCAAGCCGTTGGCACGCTCAACCTGGCCATTGGTCCGCGGATGAGCCACCGAAACATATTTGACTTCAATGGAGCTGTGTTCACAGAAATCTCAGAACTCATGCGAGTGGAAATTTGACCCCAAATCTGTGATAATTGTGTTGGGGAAGCCAAAGCGGTGTAAGACGTCGCAGATGAAAGTAACCACTCGATCAGCAGTGAGCGTTGCGATTGGTTTGTACTCGATCCACTTTGTAAACTTATCGATGGCCACCAATACGTGTGTGAAACCTCTTGGCGCAGTTGTAAAGGGCCCAATCATGTCCAAGCCCCAACATGCAAACGGCCATGAAGGTGGTATGGTTATCAAATTATGAGCCGGAACATGATGTTGTTTGCCAAAAAAATTGGCAGTTGGTACACCGGCGAACGAGTGCTTTGGCATCTGCAAAAGCAGTCGGCCAGTAGAAACCAGAGTGAAATGCCTTGCCAACTAGTGTGCGAGAAGCAGCATGATTCCCACACACGCATTCGTGAATCTCTTGGAGTATTTCTTTGCCTTCCTCCGTGCTGACACACTTCATGAGTATGCCTGATGCAGATCCACGCTTGTACAAATTGCCCCTGACTAGAACATACCCTTTGCTACGCCGTGGAATGTGAGAAGCTTCAGCACTTTTTGGATCGATGCCGGGGGGTAGTTTGTGCTCCTGAAGGTAGTCGATAAAGGTCACCCTCCAGTCGACCTCGATCATCAAGACCTCTCAGTCGGGTTCCTTGGGACCCTGAATGATGGAACTTGAGTCTGGTGTCCTGATGGAAGGGTGATGCAACTCATGAACGAATACTCCCGGTGGGACGTTAGCACGATCAGAACCCAGTTTGGAGAGATGTCTGCGCCCACATTGTTGTCGCGAACCACATGATGAATCTCCAGCCACGAGAACTTTTTCTCGAGCTTGCGTATTTCCATGACATAGGCATCCATGGTGTCCTTGTTGATGTCCCACTCCTTATTGACTTGTTGAACCACCAGTGAGGAATCGCCATAGACTAGTAATCGCTTGATGCCAAGGGAGATTGCCAAGCGTAGGCCATGTAGTAGTGCCTCATACTCGGCCTCGTTGTTGGAGACCTCGAATAGAATTTGAAACACGTATTTGAGCTGTTCTCCTCTCGGACTGATGAAAAGTACCCCCACACCACTGCCACCGAGCTTGAGTGAACCGTCAAAGTACATGACCCAATGCTCCTGCTGGTTGGTTGGGGCTTCCACTTGGTTTTCTCACCACTCATACATGAAGTCAACTAGTGCTTGTGACTTGATGGCTGTCCGAGGCTTGAAGTCGAGTGTGGGGGCTCCCAGCTCCACCGCCCACTTGGAGATGCACCCGGTGGTGTCCCAATTATGAAGGATATCCGCCAATGGAAAGTCGGAGACCACCAGGATATTATATGCATCGAAGTAGCGGCGAAGCTTCCTGGAAGTGATGAGGATACCGTAAAGAATTTTTTGAATCGTCAGGTAACGAACCTTAGATTCTGAGAGGACTTCGCTGATGAAGTAAACTGGTCGCTGCACCCACAAAAACGTGGCCTTCTTCCTGTCGTTCCACCATGATTGTCGTGCTGACGACGTGAGTAGTCGCGATGATGTAGAGCAGCAGGTTCTCGCCTGGTTGAGGAGCCGTCAGGATGGGTGGCGACTGCAGGTGATATTTGAGGTCTTGTAGCGCCTGATTAGCCTCCTCGGTCCACTTAAACTTGTCGTGGTGAGCAACTTGAAGAAGGGTAGTCCCTTTCTCCAAGTCAGGAAATGAAGCGGTTCAATGCTGCCATGCAGCCGGTTAGCTTCTGGACATCTTTGACTGTCTTTGGGGCATCCATGGCTGTGATGGCATTAATCTTCTCTGGATTGGCTTCAATCCCGCGGTGACTGACGATTAACCTGAGTAGTATGCCCTGAGGGACGCCAAAGATGCACTTTGTTGGGTTAAGCGTCCATCAAAACCATCGCAAGCTGTTGAAGGTCTCCTCAAGGTCAGTGATGAACTCGTCGTGGGATCTGGTCTTGATGACCACATCATCCACGTAAGCCTCAACGTTGCAGTGAAGTTGGTCTGCGAGGCACAATTGGATGGCCCGTTGATGAGTGCCTCCTGCGTTCTTCAACCAAAAAGACATTGTAGTATAAGCATGTGCTCCGAAGGGGGTGATGAAAATCGTTTTGATCTGGTCTTCCTCCTTGAGAGCTATCTGATGATAGCCCAAGTAGCAATCGAGGAAGGAGAGCAAAACGCAGATAGCCGTGGAGTCGATGAATTGATCGATGCGTGGGAGCGCAAAGGGGTCCTTCGGGCAATGTTTATTGAGATCAGTATAATCCACACACATCCTCCATTCATTATTATTCTTTTTGAGTACAAGTACAGGGTTAGCTAGCCACTCTGGGTGGTAAACTTCTTTAATAAAACCAGTCGCGAGTAGTTTTGCCAACTCTTTCTTGATAGCCTCCCTCTTGTCAGGGGCAAAATGACACAGTCGTTGCTTCTTCGGAGTGGCCTTAGGGTCGACTTTTAGGCAATGCTCGATCAACTTCTTGGGCACCCCTAGCATATCCGCTGGTTTCCACGCGAATATGTCGCGGTTAGCCCTAAGGAAGTTGACGAGCGCGCTTTCCTATTTGTCACCTAGGCCGCCTCCGATCATAACAGTCTTGGACGAGTCGCCTCCCAGCAGCTGGATGGTCTTGATGCCGACGTCGCTGGGATTAGGTTTAACCCTCGACTGGCTTGGCCGCTGGTTAGAGATCTCCATCTTTGTGTTGGTCAGCTTCAGCGCGGCCGCGAGTACTTCTGCGGATGGCTCTGGCACGCATAAAGTCGTTGCGTACTCGATCGCCTCCCGGTCGTATTCGTACGACTTCTTGAGGTCGCCACGGAGTGTAAGCACGCCTGTCTTGCCTGGCATCTTGAGAAGAAGGTAGACATAGTGGGGCACGACCATGAATTTGGCAAGTGTCGGTCTGCCGAGGATGGAATGGTACGACCAGTCGAAATACACCACCTCGAACTTGATGTACTCAGTGCGGTAGTTGTCTTTTGTCCCGAAGGTGACTGGCAGAACCACTGAACCGAGTGGTATAGTTGTGTTACCCGGGACGATGCCGTAGAAACGAGATTTGCTAGGAGTGAACATCTTTGAGATGTCCAGTCCCATCTTCTTGAGGGTACTCGCGAAGAGCAGATTGAGTCCGATTCCACCGTCAATGAGTACTCGGGTAAGCTGCGAGCCCACCACGACAGGAACTAGGATGAGCGGGAATTTTCTCGGCTCGGAGAAGCTGGTCCATTGGACCTCCCTGGAAAAGGAGATCGGGACCTCCCTGTATCTCAAGGGCCTTGTCGTGGCTGGTTCCACAGAGAGAATTTTGCGCAAGGTTAGCTTCTGCGCGCGCTTGGTGGGGAATCCACCGTCTCCGCCGAAGATGACGTTGACCACATTCTTCGGATCCTGGAAATCTTGGGCTCCCGACTTGTCACCTCCTTCTTCATCATCTTCCTTGTCCTTTCGCTTTCCGGCTTGATGGAGGGGTGGAGCGTTGAGTGATTTGCGGATGGTGACGCACTCGAAGAGCGTGTGACGCGACTTCGGGTGTATCAGGCATTGCTTGTGCAAGACTTGCTCGTATTCCAACTGGTTGTTCCCTGACTTCATACCTCGCGGGTTGCGCTCGACAGTCGTGACTTCATGGTCTGGCTTGCGCTTTCGGGGGTTCCCCTAGTGGTTCCGCTGGCTTTTGTTGAAGTGGTCGTTGCCGTTCCCTTGTTTGTCGTGGTTGCGTTTGGGGAAGCAGTCGTTTTCCTCGTCCTCCTGGTCAGCCCATCTTGCCATCATGTCACGCAGCTCCACGGCAGTAGTCGGGCAGTTGCGCCCGAAGTCGTGGTACGTGTTCTTCGAGAAGAGGCCGTGTTGGAACTAGCGGATGACATCTTCATCGGTGATGTTGGCGATGGTGGCGCGTGTCTCAAAGAAACACCGTGTGTAAGACTTCAGGGTCTCGTTCATCTCCTGCTTCACCTGTGACAAGTCGTGATAAGTGCCTGCCCTGATCATGGACCCCTGGAAGTTGTCGATGAAGGCCCGCTTGAGGTCCTCCCACGAGTCGATGGAGTTTGGCTTGAGGCTTTCAAGCTACATGTGGCATGCGGGTTCTAGGGCCACCGGGAAGTAGAGTGCTTTCGTAGAATTGGAGCCCCCTGAAACCTCAATAGCGACGGAATATCAATGAAGCCACTGGCGTGGATCCTGCTTACCGTCATATTTGGGGATTCCGACTGGTTTGAAGTCCTTGGGGTAGGACTTGTTGGTAATGGTCGTGGTGAATGCAGGGAAGCGGTCGCTATCATCGTCGTCGCAGTGCCTGCCGGTATGGTCCTTCCTCCTCGCTTCAATGACGAGTCGCGCGTCGCGGCCTTCATTGATCTTTTGCCTGAGGTCGATCATGGGAGCGTCCTGGAGGTTGGCTGCGACTGGATCTTGGCCGCGGTGCCTTGCCCCACGCTGGTTGCGAGGGGGTTGTTGTACATCTTGTTCATTGTTGCCACGCGCAGAAGGGTGGCCCTCATTGCGCTGGCGGTTGTCGTTCCTCCGACTCCCTTGGCCTCCTCCGGGAGTGCGACTGACCAACGCATTATCCCCGTGTTGCTCGGACCTCGAGAGCTGGTTCCGAGGGGATGACACAGGATGTTGCCCATTGAGTTGCACGAGCGCGCGTTGGGTCAAGTACTGCAACCTTTGGATCTAGGGGTTAGATGGGAGTTGTTGGGCTAAGAGTGCTGCCTCTACAATGGCACCGATCGGTGTACGGTACTCGCGATCCGCGACTGTTGCAAAGGCGTTGGTGAGATCCCTTGGTCCGCGGGTGCGATTTTGCGCGTTGCGCCTGCGTTGAGCACGTTTGGCATTCTTTGCCCGCCGGATCCTCTGGTGCTCCTCATCTTCATCTTGAGGAGCGTCTGATGTGGGCTCGTCTGCTGAGATGTCCGCGAGTTATTCGTTGCCGTACTGGGTGTCCAGCTCATCTTCTTCCGCGTTGCGAAGGGAAGCCATGCAGACTTGTCGATCCGGCGAGTGGTTAGCCCTAAGGTTGTACTCGGGTAGCTCTGTGCTACTCTCTCCTTCTTCCGCAATAGGCAAAAGAGGTCTACCCACTTGGAACGGTTCTTGCGTGAAGGCCACAAGGCGAGATTCGTACTCAAGAAATTCGGAGGGCTCAAAGCCCTTCCAGTACACGAAACGTCCTTGTGGTGTTGATGTAATCGTTAAACCCAGATGGATGCGCGACAAGAATTCGGGGTGGTCATCGGGTTGTGACTGGTTTTCAAGGGCGGGGGCCGCCCGACGGGTGGTGGCTCCCTCGCCTCCGAGTCCTTTTCGGATCCAGTTTAGAGATGCAATCCCGCACGTGGAGTACTCTTCACCGGAGTCCGAGTAGATGTCGGGAACGGGGGCCTCCCGGCTAGCGGTGGCACCCACGTCCCCGATTTGGAGCAGTAGATCCAAATCCTCCTTCAAGTCGAAGAGGGATTTGGATCGTGGGGCTTTTATAGATCGGTTTGAGTCCGAGTCGAGTAGATCTGTTGCATCTCGAGTTAAAGTGGTTTTGAAAACGGACGTCGTTTCGATCTGCTGGGTCAAGATCCGGAAGCAGCGTGTTGTCGAGGTTGTCGATGAAGTCGTCGAGATCGCTGCTTGTGGTTGATGAAGTAGCCTCCGGCTGCTTGGAGTTGGCTAGGTGGCTGTTGAAGCCACCCAAACCATCGGCGATGCAGATCCAAGAGCTGAAGATGAAAGTTGTGCCCTCGTCGAGCACGGCATTGGTGAAGTTGAACGACGCCATCGAGTTCTCCGGTGGATCTTTGATGACCTACCCTACCTGGCGCGCAAGCTGTCGGTGTTCTCCAGCTGTCGGTGTTTTACCCTGAGGTGGTGATTTTGGTTGGTTGGGTGTCGCCGAGATCAGGAACTCGAAGGTGCAAAGGAACACAAGGTTTTAGACAGGTTCAGGCCGCCGAGAGGGTAATACCCTACATCCTGTCTGGTCTGTATTGCCTTTGATGGTGATTATCCTCGAGGGGGTACCTGTCCACCCTTTTATAGTCCGGGGGACGGGTTTACATGGGAGTCCTAGTCGGGTACAAGCCAAGGAGTCCTATCCGAGTACTTTTCGGGTCTCCTGCCGTGTCCGACTAGTCTAACTACTGTACAAGTAATCCTGCTGCATTACGAGTAGTTACAACTGATGTAGGGCGTGGGCCATGTCCCATCCCGAATCCTAGGTGAAGTGCGCCACGTGGCCAATCTCGTATGCCTAGGTCTGACAAGTTGTTTATTTTCTTTTATAAGACAAATCTTTTGGTAGCCGTTTCTTTTTTACCCCTAGCTCCATTTTCCGTGTTTCTTGCGCTCTCATGACCGTAGCAACGAGCTCTATCCTTTAGTACACTCTTTTTAAGTTTTCCTTTTGTTTGGTGTATCTGTTCTTAGTTGTTCTTGTTTATTTGTTGTTGTGTTTTGGTCCGATGCTTGTTTGACGTTAGAAGAAGCGCAATCGAAGAGTTTTGAAGATTAAAAGTTTGAAGAACAAGAGTTAAAGACTCTGAGCAGCTATACTTTGGAAGAAAGGCAAGTGTTTCCTTGATCATTCTTTTATCCTAGTAATCATAATAAGTACAACTTTCTTTATGCATGCATGTGTCTTAACTTGATGGATCCTAATTAAAGATATGCTTATTCTTTATGATCATTCCTTGTCAACCTGGGTTTTTATCTTCTTGTTGGGTAGCTATGCTAGTTTCTTACTCTTGGAATATAGTTGGTTGCCCCTAAATAATGATATACCTCCTTTAATGTTCATGGATAACTTGTGTTGTTAATCACAAGATCATATGCTTAATCGGAATATGGAGAACCACCTAGAAAAATAGTGCAACCACAATACTATATGGCTCTAGTCTTGTCTGATTAATTAGAAACACTAGCTTATGAATATCTTACCGAAAGGGCAAAAGGAGTTGCATCGTCGGGGTGTAGCTCGGTCCTCTTGACGGTTATGATATGGTGCTGGTTAAGGCGTCTTCCTCATTAGGGAGAGTTATCACCGCTTTGATTTGAAACCTTAGCGGATTGTCATAAGTTAGGAAATCTTTATAAAGGCCTCGTAGTGAATCTCTTGTCACTCACCTTGAAAGTAGGCTAGCTACCTCAAGCATATTGGGAGACATGAATTGTGGGTAAAGTGTACAACCTCTGCAGAGTGAAAACTGATATATCAGCCGTGCTCACGGTTAAGAGCGGCTTGGACCCTCACATGATTAATAAATTTGAAGATGAAATAAATTATGGACCATGTGTATGGTTATGGTTATATTTTCTGTTATACCTGTTCTGTTTCTTTTAATGTGGGTTTTGGTATAAACTTATACCTTAGTAATCAGGTGCTAATAAAATTTGACCAACTAAAATTGCTTATCACAGTAAGCCAGTCAGCCTTTCCTTGCTTTTGACTTTCATGTCATATAATTCCCAACATCTGCTGAGTACCAACCATAAGTGTACTCACGCTTGTTATAATTGCTGCTCAGAAGAGAAAGTTGTCGTGAAGTCTTTTGAAGATGATGCTGAGTTTTAGACCTACGCAACCCCCGGTCGATTGCCTGTGAAGTTTGAAGCCTTCGTTGATAGGATAATCTGTGTAACTCTGATAATCTTTATAATCTTTTAGTTCCCTTTTCGTGATATTGTTACTAATTATTCACTGATGAAGTCACTATATGTATAAAACTTGATACTAATATACATATAGTTATGCATTCGGTTTTGTTCTTAAATCCGGGTGTGACACCTACCAGTTATCAAGCCGTCGTCCCGCAACCCGCCGCCGTCCCCGGTCTTCCCTTCCACCTCCCTCCCCCCTCTTCTAAGGCCGCCGGTGACCACCGGTGCGCCGGCAAGCCCCCTCCCCTAACCTGCGGACCATCACCGCCGTAAGTTGGAGAAGTAAGAAGAACAATCATGCGGGCCCACCTGCAGCGCGGTGCGCAGTAGCACGTGCGATGAGCAGACATCGCGGAGCCTGCCGGGACACCCAACTGTGCCCGGCCAACGACCCAACCATCAACGTGTATAACATACGGCCGCGCAGGCAGTGTACACACGAGGAAAAATGGCTCGCGATCACGGAAAGAGGCGAAGCACGGATACGATCGAATCTACGAGCATTTGCAAAAAATTGCAGGTAAAACAGTTGAGAAGGCGCCATGGTGAGGCCCCGTTGGAAATGCGATGATCTACACGGAAGGAGATCTATCGAGCAGCCGACGGCGGGCGACGCAGGTTACCAATTGCCCCGGTGGGGACTGGGATCTGTCCGAATAGAGGCATGATGCTTCCCTTTCCAGCAGTTCATTTCATTTCGCAGAAGGGTTCCCAAAAGGAGAAAGGTTTCCATGAACTCATCCCGGCCTCCCGGCGCCATGACCACCCTCCTGTATAAATACCACAGCCGGCGCCATGACATGTACGGCCGATCGATACGCCTGTCTTTCGACCATAGGAGCTTCGAGCTAGCACGGGGCATCAGCGATGGCGGTCATCATCATCGCCATGGACGTGAGCGCCGGCGAGGAGAAGATCCGCTGGGCCCTCAACGACGTGGCTGGTACGTCCGTCGAGACTTCATCTGTTAGATAGCTATCGAATACTGCCGAGTTCCTGCGCGCGTCGATCTGACCCTCCCGTCGTCGTTCGCAGGGATCGACATCGACGACGTGCAGGTGTACGAGGACACCAACCGGGTGGTGGTGCCCGGCTGTGCCGACGTCGAGGAGGTCAGGGCGAAACTCATGCGCATGTTGAGGATCCCGTACCGGGACCTCACAATTGTCAGCTACCAAGAGCCCAAGCTTGAGCTATCATCCGACGGGGAGGGGGACGACGACGAAGGCTCGTCGTCGGAGGAGGAGGAGGGGTACGGCATGTGCTTCCCGGCTGCCAGAATCGATGAGCCGTCGTTGGAGGACCAGCCCGTCCCGGACCCGTCATCGTGGTTCTTCAACTTCAACTTCGTCGACAACCCTACACAGGACGACGACGACGACGACGACTAGGGCGGAGTAGGGACATGGAAGAAGCGTGTTGGAGCTAGCAGTGGCATTAGGAGCTAGGTCTGCCGAATAAGTAGCTAGCGCCTGCGCGTAGCACGGACAACGATAATAGGGTTTACCGTTTGCAGTAGCTTTATCTAGAGCGTCACCGTTAGTGTGGCTGTATCTATCAATCTCTCGAGTACTAGGTACGTGTCAGTTGGGTCTAATTAATTACTTGAGTTATATTTTGCCTGTTTGATTTGTGTCGGTTTGCTAGCTTTTACTTGTGAGTTGGTAATGTGTTGATGAGACTGTGCTAAAGTTAGAATCTACGGAGAAACTCAAAACTGTAGCCTAACATCCGGCAAAGTTTGCACTTCAACCCATACCTAAAAGCACACAAGTTTTACAATGGTTCTGCTGCATAGACAGGAAGCATGATCAATTTACAATAGACATCCATCCAAAGCAGCCAATTCCTTGGTTGCATATCGATGAAATGCCTTAGATATCCTTGGGTCGCATTGCAT
Source organism: Panicum miliaceum (assembly GCA_032594955.1). Classification (NCBI taxonomy): domain Eukaryota; kingdom Viridiplantae; phylum Streptophyta; class Magnoliopsida; order Poales; family Poaceae; genus Panicum; species Panicum miliaceum. Next base: position 15,559,745 of record CM064059.1, read on the forward strand.
CTCTATCATTGCCCATGGCTTGGAAAGCGAACGCTCGGTGAGCTATGAAACAACTTAAAACATCTAATAAAGCAGCCGGCCGGGGAGCACGTACGACCACGGCGCACGCATGCGATCCATCGGGGAGCAAGTCGTCCCGGCAGGCCAGTACGTAGCCCGGCTGGACAACGACACCGTCGTCTCAAGTCCTCTCCTCTCCCTTGCACCGGCCTGCTCCTATTCCCCGCAGCTTGTGTGACGAGGAGTTCAAGCTCGAGCGTGGGGGTTGCTTTCCTTGCTGCGCATTTCGATTATTCCTTGATTGGTTTGTGGTTTACATAAGCTAGCGTCTGTGGGATCGATTCATGCGTGGTGTGCAGCATCATACGTACCGGTACGGTGTAGACCTACTGCTGAGTGCTGAGAGACGCCTATGATGATACATTCTTTAGTCTCGAGGTGTTAGTTAATAATGTAGGGTTTGTATGTGTTTATTCAGGGGCTAAGTGTGTGCGCATGCGCGCGCATACATGTGAACGTGCATGTCAATATTGTACTAGTAATGTATTGTTATCAAATTTTATCACTAACATATTCCATATGTAATAGTGATTAATAATCACCTACATTGATTGTCAGCATGTCCACTTCGAGTGCACCTTTGAGAAATGGAGTTATGGTGCATAGCTCCACACACCGAAGTTCATATAAGCTTGGTGTAAAAGTTGAAATGTTTCGCCCAAAGAATTCCCATTTTTGGAAGGAAAAGGTATCCTTTAGTTATGTGCTGATCAATGTACAAGGTTGATGCTCCAATATATACATGGTATAGATAGACATGGACGGATTTGGGAATGAAAACGTCCAGGCTCCGCGACCGGCAATTGTCACAAGAACTCAGGCAAGCGATCGACAGCAGACACGAGTAGGAGAGTAGGCACCGCAGGGCAGGAGGATGACGCGGATCAAGGACATGATAATCATCCCCTTCCGCAGCTGCCGGAAGTCGACGACCGCCGCCGTCCTCGGCGCCGCGAGGAAGGGCCACGCCGCGGCGGCCGCCCCTATCGTCGCCGCCTCGGACGACGACGAGCGAGGTCGGCGCGGCGTCCGCGCCGCACATCGTCCTGAAGATGCACCTGCACTGCGCATCCTGCGCCGCGAAGATCGAGCGCGTCGTGATGGACATCCCAGGTGCGCGCGCGGGGATTCTCAGCGCCGGAGAATTGCTGATCCTCTATGCTACCTATCTCCTCATCGGACTCGTTCCGACCGTCGTGCAGGGGTGGAGAAGGTCGCGACGGACGTGGGGGCGAGCCGGGTTACGGTCACCGGGACGGCGGACGCGGCGGCGGTGGCGACGAGCGTCCAGATCAGGACGAGGAGGCCCATCACGGTCGTCAGGGGCGGCAGGAGCGGCGCCCAGGAGCGAAGCGCTGCGGCGCCGGAAACGCCACGTGAGGAGGATCAACTAGTGCGCGCGCGAGGGAGATCGACGGCAGCGCAGCTGAGGCCGGTCCCGGAGAGGACGGCGGCGCGGCAGTCAGAGGAGGACGAAATCGCCGGGAGGCAGGAGCGGCAAGAACAGGTCGGTTCCGACGCGCACGCCGCGTCCATGACTTCGATTCTCGAGCAGGATTGTCCTGGTGCTGAACAAAAAGGATGGTCTTTTGCATCCGCCGGGGTTGCCGGCAGACCACACAGCAGGCGGCCGAGTGGGCGGCGGAGGTCAGGATGCGGCTATTGTGGCAGATGCATCAGCAGGATCGTCCAGAGCGTGTCGCGATTCCAAGGTACAGCACGTGCGTTTCCGGCGGAAACAAGCATGCCTCGTCGGTCATCACCCATGGATCTAATCTAACACTGGTTAACCTACCGTTCCGTCCGTTCTAGGGGTGAGGGAGATCAAGCTCATGCTGCCGGACCCTGCAACGACGAGGTGCAGGCGCAGCAGCAGCAGCGTGTGCGATAACCGGAGGATGAACCAGCAGCACACCTGGGACAAGCTTCAAGTTTTCATGTTTTTAACTAGCAAGCATTGCATGATTGCAACACCATCCTTCGTTACACATGTTCATATCTCAGCAGGAACAGTACCATCAACCAATATCTAGAGTTCCAGGAAAAATACGAAGTTTTTTTTCTTGGTTATTAGAACCCGGCAAGCAGAGATTATGTTGTCCGATCAGAAACTTCGTAGTACATGACTATCTAGATCGAGCTTGAAGCTTATCTGATAGCTAGATTACTAACATCAGACATCATTGAATGTAAATGAATCATCTTCTCTTGTCCCTTAAACTTTAAAATTCTAAACCATAACCCCTAAAACCTTTCCAAATTAAATTATCTAAAAAGCCAACCGGTACAAATTCTCGAACTGATCAAGACCAAGTGTCGTTAAACTAGTCAAGATAGACTTTAATGCAAGTTTCACACATATTCAAATTCTCATAGGTTGACTAATTTTTGAATATGTATAAGAAGTAAAGTGCTCTGTCCACTCTCTCTTTGCCCTGTCGATCTACTCCCTCCGTTCCAAATTGTAGGTCATTTTGATAAATCAAGATACATAATTTTACTATGTATGTAGACACAATGTATATCTAGATGTATAGCAAAATTTATGAATCTAAATTTTCCAAAACGACCTACAAATTGGATGGAGGAAGTACCTTTCAACATCGTGTGGCGGCACTTCCTATGAGAAGGGTGCAAGCAATACCGAACAGCAACTGATCGAATTGAAGCTCGGAAGCCAGCTGCATTCGGCTTATTTGCTGCATGGTCCGCCCTTTCACCCGAACGTGATCGTGATTGATATGTGTGCAAGTTGTGATGTCCTGGTTCTACATTTTGAAAGGATGTGCACACGTAACATTTTGAAAGGATCTTTCCATAGATCAACATTTTACATGTGCATAAAAAGGTTGTACCTAGTGCTGAAAGCTCCCACACAAGGTGATGGTGTCTATGTTGATGCACGGAAATATGTTATTGTTTTTATTTGGTTTTTGCTGCGCAACAACTGTATTTTCCGCTGAATAACGGCATCAGCTTGATAGTTTCCACGTGAAGGATCCTAGTTCATGCAAGGACAAACGACAGCCCTAGTATCCTTCTGTTGTCCGCAATCCAACTTGGTCCTTAATCGTTTCTATCTCAATAATACATTACATTTCTAACCGGCTCTCTTAGCTTTGAGCTTGATCTTTAAATTTTCTATGCTAAATTTTTTGGTCCCGACATGTCCGATGTGGATGGTCACAGGTCGCAGTCGATTACGTGTACCACGCCATCAAAACAGCCAAGCAATCCTAGTTAGGGTGTTAAATATCTGGTTTGGACAAATTAAAGATGTGGTGTTGACGATTTTGTTACTTTTAGTTTAGGGTGGAATTTGAAATTCAATCAAAGTTTAAAACGTGTTTTGGGGTGTACCCTTAAACAAATTGTCTATCTACCAAGGGGTACCACTAACATAATATGGGAGGAACCTCATAGTATTGTCTTTTGACTAAGTGTAAAAGGCTCATTACCGACCAATCTATGGTTGCTAGAAATTTATACCATTCAAAGGAATATCTCCTACTATAGGTGAAATAACCAATTTAATAAGTTTACATCGTTTCTATCAAAAAAATGCAGTTGACATAGTACAAGATAGGTATTCATAATGGGGTTTTGCCTCCCAAAACTCTTGCCTAAACCCTCATTCCAAATTAAATATGTAAAATTTCACGAGAAGCAAACATACCATCGAAGATATGGAAAACTATAAGGAAAAATATATCTCAGATGGTATGTTCGATCAGATTTGATCAGGAATTACCCCTCCCACGTTAAATAATTACAGATTTGATCGAGCCTCCCAAAACTCTTGCCTAAACCCTCACTCCAAATCGTATTTAACGCGGGAGAGGTAATTGCTGAATAATTGCAGCTTTGATCTGCTGATTGATTCTCCGTGATTCCTTTCTTTTCTGATGATGATGAAACGAAAAGGAGATAAGCTCATCAATGTTTCCACGATCCCCGCGCACGATCATCACCTCCGTGCTCCTGTATATATATAGACCTCGATCGAGAGCCAGCTTGGCCATGCACAGCACAGCACACCACACCCGTAGAACACGCACACGCCGAGTACTAGATCGACTGGTGTCGAGCTCAGATCGACGACGAGATCGATAGAGCACCGCACCGGCAATGGCGCCTGTCATCCTCGCCATGGACGTGCACTGCGACAGCTGCGCCAAGAAGATCCGGAAAGCCATCATGAAGGTGCCTGGTACGTACGCACGCTGGCTGCCGGCTGGCCTCCATGTATACGCATGCATGCGCCTGCGATCGTTTGATCTCTCCCTCATCTTTTGCTCGCGGGTGCGTGCAGGGGCGGAGAGCGTGACCGCGTCCTACGAGACCGGGCTCGTGGTGGTCGAGGGCACGGCCGACGCGGCGGCGGTCATGGCGCGCCTCCGAGCCAAGACGAAGAAGGCCGCCAGGGTCGTCAGCGACGGCGTGGAGGAGGAGGGGGAGGCGGCGGCAGCCGGCGCCAGCGGCAGTGGCAGCGTCAACGCTAATCCGCCGCCGCCTGCTGGCGCGCCAGCTGGGCCAGCTGACCCTCCAGCTCCGGCGCCGCCAATCTTCCTGGAGATGGACCTCCACTGCAGGTCCTGCGCCGAGAAGGTCGAGCAGCGCGTCATGGGGATCCCAGGTACGCGCCCGCGATAGGCACGATAGGGCCGTACCGTTTTTTCACGTGTGCTTAGCTTGTTCACCTTTCTCATCTGCTTGGAACGTAACGCCGCACGTCCTGTGCGAGCGCGTTCGACGTCCGTGCGTGCGTGCAGGCGTGGACGCGGTCACGACGGACGTGCCGGGGCGCCGGGTGGAGGTAACCGGGACGGTGGACGCCTCGGCGGTGGCGACGAGCCTCGAGGTCAGGACGAGGAGGTCCGTCAGGGTCGTCAGCGACCCCCGGAGCGCGGGAGACGTGCCGGCAGGGTACGACCACGAGCAGCGGAAGGCGGCCGCGGCGCGAGCGGCGGCGGAGCAGATCACGCAGGAGATGTACGGGGCGACTGCGCACGCGGAGCCCCAGGAGGCGACTGCGCACGCGGAGCCGCAGGAGGCGACGGCGGCCGACGACGCCAGCAACCACTCGACGGTGCCGCCGTCGTCAGCGGCGCGTCCAGCCGGTGGGCGCCGGCGGGGACGACGCGCCTCTCAGCGAGCTCCATCTCCACCCGTCCAGCAACCGCCAAGCAGTGGCATGCCTCCGTCTCTGCCCGCGTCGTCGTCGTACGGTGCCCCTCCGCCGGAGGTCGGCTACTACCACTACCCGGCACAACCGGAGGGTGTTTACGGCGACCAACACTGGGCGGCGCCCGCCCCACCGTCGGGGCACTTCTATATGCCTCAAGGAGGTGAACGTTACGGACAGCAGTGGCCAGAGTACGCACCGCCGGCGGGCGCCTTCTATCCGCATCAAGGAGGAGAATGTTTCGGACAGCAGTGGCCGGCGTACCCACCGCCGGAGCCCGAGCCGGAGGGCTACTACCCATACGGCCGCCAGCCGGAGGGCTACTATCCATACGGCGGCCAGCCGGACGAGAATCCTGGCGGTTGTTCCATCCAGTGATGAACTGATGACTGAGGCCGGGGCAAGGAGAAGCTAAATGCACATCATGCCATAGCCATCTAATGTAACAACGATAAAGCCCAAAATAACGTACAACAATGGGCACAAATAAAACTAAACAATGTGCCCATATGTCTGTACGACCAAGAAGCATACTGCAAAGTGTGTTATGGCAAGTATGTAACACGCTTGACTTTCATCTATAAAAAAAAACATGAGCATCCTGTGTTTCTGTTCGGTGGGAATTTTGTGAATTTATTTTCTACATTTCGCGGCACCGGTTGCACCTTTTTCCCTAAGCAGCTTCTACGTTCTAACTTCTGCAGCACGGTGTAAACCTGTCTTTTGTTTTGTAATTCCATCTAATCAGCGACACTGCTAGGAGGTTCAGAGGTTGGAATGCGATGATGAAAACTGGATTCTCAAGGCCCATCTTAATCTTGGAATATGTTGTTAGAAACTAGAAAGCAAAATGATCTATATCACGAGGCGTAATTGAAGTTAAAGCTTCTATGGAGTACATACCTTATAATTGCTTTACGACAAGGAATATTCACATGCACGTGGTTGTTTACTTATTAGAATCAAAAAAGTCAAGACAACTTGTTGTAATGGAGGATGCAAAGATGTTGTACATGCGGCTCCGTCCCACAAAGAATGCAAACTATATGAAATCTGAAACCTGTCCCACGAAGAATGGAATTTCAGCTTTTGAATTAGCTTATAGATAATTAAAAAATTTCATGCACAGCTAATTGCGCCTAGTTGTTGCTTGCCCTATTTCCGTTAGACTTTTACATGCACAGTTAATTATAACATTTTATTTTACCATTAATTTATCCTAAAATTCATAGGATTGCAAGGAAATAAAGATGTCAATTTAGGGCTGTGTGGCACCTCAACTTGCTTTTTTAGGGGCGCGGTTCACCGGATATGGTTTGCCCAATCATCACCTTAGAATTACGGTAGGATATGCATGATATGGAGTGGCAAAGGCATCACAAGTGAAGTGATAGAGCACCGGCACTGACGAGGATACGGACTCAGGGCCTGCCTGGTTGGCTACCAAAATGTTGGCATGCCAAAACATAGGTATGCCAAATTATGGGTATGTCAATACTTTTTACCAAAATCTTAGCAACCTTGGCAGAGTGCCAAAATTTTAGACTTACCCACATTTTGGCTGGGCAGATTTTGGTACTCAACCAATCAGGCTTTCAAATACTCAATGCGTACAGTCCAGGCAGCCGTGCAGGTCAAACGTATCAGAAAATCTCCTCTGGTTTCCGGTGCATGCGCCGATTGGATTTGAGTTCTGGGCCCAAAGTGCAAAGCCACCAAACGAATGGTCATTAAATTGCTGGGCCACATCCTTCCTATTAAGCATAAATAAAATTCCGTAGCTCCTGATACCGAATGGAATGATCACGCCGAACAAACCCATGTGGAGTCAAAGCAGCAGACGAGCCCACATGTCAGGCCGCGAGGCCCAGCCCGTGAGAACCGGAGAGGGGCCAGGCCGCTGACTCCTGCCGTTGCCCCGAAACCTCCGCTGGGCCCGTCCCCGGCTGTCGCGCGGGGAATCCGCGGGTGAGCGCCAACCGACGTTTGAAAAAGCCTCGGGCGGCTCGAATCATCCGCCGGGCCGCGCGGATCCAGCGCGGTGGTACACACGTTGGGTGCCGTACCGCGCCGGTGGCCCCGGTCACGCCTGGCGCGGAGGAAAATCGAGCACCGGCGGGCCACACCTTCCGGGAGGGAACCCCAACCCAACCAGCGCCGCCGCCTGACCGAAACGTTCGTGTCCGCTGCCGGCTGCAGCGTCGTTGGCTCGTTGCCACGGACGAGCAACGAGCTTGCACGAAACAGGAGTAGTCGAGTGGAGTGCTACCAGGTGGGCAGTGTGAGCCCACAGATGGCACTACTCGTTCGGTGCCACCATTAGCCTTGCCCTTGCTCGCAGTCTGTAATCTTGGAAGAGAATCAAATCAAACAGCTGTTTCTTTCACTTGCAGACGAAAACCGTTACTACCAGAGAGCTGTACCCAATTACTCCTGCAAAATCCTGCCAAATATAAGACCGAAAAGGACTTCAATTCCACATTCCCATCCGTGGAACCGAACCAGGCAGCAGGCGGCACGCCCAACCCAAGGAGGCAGCCAGGAAAGCAGCGGTAAGCGGCACGCTTTGACGGCGGCGCACGCACACGTACGCCCACGTCCATATCCCCGGGCAGCCAGCCGGTCCGCGGTCAGCAGCTGCGCGCAGCATTCTTCCAATCCATCGCCTCCCGGGTCCGACCCGCTCAGCACCGCAGCCGCATGCCGCAGCAACCGCACTCTCTCTCTCTCTCTCTCCCCCCCTCCGCCAGCACTGCGCCCACCCATCCCCGCGGCCCCGCCCGCAGTGCGCCACCCTCCCGGCTATTTAACGCCGCCCCCACCCGGCACTCGCTCCCCTCCGTCGCAAAACCCCCCACCCTACCAGCATCCCACCTCGGACCCCGCGCCCCCGGTAACCACCGCACAGGCAAGGCTCGACGCCAGCCAGCCAGGCAGCACCATGGGAGAGGAGAAGAAGGCCGCCGCCAAGGACGGCGGCGACAAGAAGAAGGAGAAGGACGCCGGGGCCGCGCCGGCGGGGCCGCAGCCCATCGTGCTCAAGGTCGACTTGCATTGTGCCGGATGCGCCGGCAAGGTCCGCAAGGCCATCAAGCGCGCCCCAGGTGCGTTTGCCGCTCGAGATCGTCGCGGGTTGACGTTGTCCTCTTGCGGCGTTGGGTTTCGTTTCTGACCGTCTGTTTGTTTGTTCCGTGGCGGCGCTGTGTGCGTGCAGGTGTGGAGTCCGTGACGGCGGACATGGCGGCGGGCAAGGTGGTCGTCACCGGCCCCGCGGACGCGACGGAGCTCAAGGAGCGCATCGAGGCCAGGGCCAAGAAGCCCGTGCAGATCGTCTCCGCCGGCGCCGGCCCGCCCAAGAAGGACAAGGAGAAGGAGAAGAAGGCGGACGGCGGCGGCGACAAGAAGCCGGACAAGGAGAAGGGCGGCGGCGGCGGAGACAAGAAGGCCGACAAGGAGAAAGCCGGCGGAGGCGGCGAGAAGAAGGCCGAGAAAGACAAGGGCGGCGACAAGCCAAAGGAGGAGAAGAAGGCCAAGGAACCCAAGGAGGTCAGTTACTTGCCGATGATTCCAATCCAGTGCCGCTGCTGCATGCTCTCGTCAGCCTCTGAGGTCTGCAACTGAAATTACTCTGCTTTTTTTTTGCCCCCCAGGAGACGGTGACGCTCAAGATCCGGCTGCACTGCGACGGCTGCATCGACCGCATCAAGCGCCGCATCTACAAGATCAAAGGTGCGGTTTTCCTTCGTTTTCGCCCGCGGATTCCCCGCACGAACCGTCAAAAAAAAGGCTGCGAGCTTCTTTTTCGTCCAGATCGAGCAATTTGAATTGACTGTTTCCGTCCGTTGGTTCCAGGTGTGAAGGATGTGGCGATCGACGCCGGCAAGGACCTGGTGAAGGTGACCGGCACCATGGACGCCGCCGCGCTGCCGGGCTACCTCAGGGACAAGCTCAGCCGGACCGTGGACGTCGTCGCGCCCGGCAAGAAGGACGGCGGCGGCGGCGACAAGAAGGACAAGGGCGACGGCGGCGACAAGAAGAAGGACGGCGGCGAGGAGAAGAAGGACAAGCCCGCCGGCGCGGCCTCCGCGTCGGTGGCGCCGATGCCCATGGCCGACGCCGGCATGTACCAGATGCCGCCGCACTACGGGTACGCGTACCCCCCGGCCCCCGGCGGCTACTACGGCGCCGCCCCGGCACCCCACCCCGCCGGCTTCTACCACCCCAGCGCCGGCGGCCAGTACCCGCCCCCGCCCCCGCCCGCCTACCCGTACGGCGCCTCCCACCTCCACGCGCCCCAGATGTTCAGCGACGAGAACCCCAACGCCTGCTCCGTCATGTGAGCCCCGCCCGCCGGCCGCCGGCGCCGCCCCCCGTCGAACTCCGCTGTGTCATACCAGAAGCTATGGCTTGGGTTTTTCTAGCAGCTTAGTTAATCATCAGTTAGCTAGTAGTTTAATCGGTGCCCCCAAGTTCCAGTACCAGCAGTCTTCTAGCAGGCCTGTAAATGACAGCAGCGACTCTCGCCGTGGTGTGTGTAATGCACCGTCATGTATAATCCACCCGCCACCGATGAAAATTTTGCCCTTCTGCCACCGCTAATCGTCGCCATTATTATCGCGTCGCCGCGGTGGTGCTCGGTTAACGGCTGAGCGCGATGGTGCCGCGTCGCCGTCGCCGGTGAGGTCATCGACGCCGACGGGTCCCCCGTCTTTTCGCCCGCTGGGAGGGTTCCAGACGCTCGCCTTGGCGCTGCGTCGGCGGGGGCAGCGTCAGGTTAACGGTTCTCTAACCCAGACGGTTAAGTCAAAAAGGTCGGGTCACTAGCGTTAATGCCGTGTTTCTGCTTGTGCACGGTAGTGTGTTCGTTGTCTTGTGGTTTTGGCACAACTGAAGCATTTCGCTAACCATAGTTTAGTGCTGATCGTTCGTCTTTTCCTTACGGGAAAAGTGAGATCTTGCTTGTCAGATAAGTCCACCGCAGCGTTCTCTCTTGTTCTCGACGGAGTTCTCTTAGGGGGTTTTAGCTCCGGCGACGGCCGGACAGGGACGGCGGCCGCGGTTTTTCCTCGATCCGACGTGGGTGAGCAGGAGCAGCCCTGGAATATCCTGGGGTTTCTTTATTAGTGTGGGTGGGTCATGGTGTTTTTCTAATTTTTCCATGTGCTGCTGCTGCGTTGCGGCTGCGAAGCGAACTTGTCCTTCGGAGACTTCCAAAACGGAGCACTCGCTCGCCCGGTAGTTGATTGTCGGAGACGGCTATGCTGGGCGCGCGGCGAGCGTGCGTGTCAAGTGGTCTACCTCTGGCGCGGACGTTTTGGCAACGGTTGGTTAATTAATTAAATACCCCGCCTGCGTGGGCGTAGTATTATATCTCCCCTATTACGTCACCCTCTTATCCTAGCTTGTCGATTGGTAAGGATGTTAGTGTGTCTGAAATACTGGTCCACACAATTTTTGGTCCATAATCCCACCACGGATGGGTAAAGAAAACTTGATTATTCTTCCTGCTAAAACGGTTCTCTTTCACACCTTGCTACCATTCGTCCTCTCACGCGAGGGAGACGTACGTCTCTCTGGTGTTTTATCAAGGGTATGCTACAACTCGAACTTGGGCTTCTAGCCTGTAGCATCATACAGAGTGCTGTTTGCCGCAACTCGAACTCAGGGTTGACTAATTGAATCAATTTTTTTTAACGTGCTTGGCATACTGTTATGCCGTGAGGGCGTTGGCAATCATACGCCGCATAGTCTACATTGCGCGCCACAAAGAGATATAGCTAGTGTCTACTCAGCTACCATCGAAAGGATGTCAAGAACAAGGGCGATCATACTGCCTGCGTCAATTCTATTGGTGATCTATAGATGGTTATCGACGATCAGGGTGGCAAAAGGCCTTAAATTTTAGCCTAAATCATTTAAAAGAATCGGGCTATAATCTTCTACAAATTTGAGCTAAAAATATATAAGGATCAATTTGGATTGTGAAGAGAGCACTAAAACCATTATCCGTTACCACCTCTAGCTATCAACCTAATCATCAAGCATAAAATATTAGGCAAATCTGCATTTAAAGAAACAAAATTAATTAAAAAACAAATTTACCGATCGATGTTTTCTCGACTGTCAATAACATATTGCAATTACCTTAACTTTTTAATTCTGGCAATGATAATAAATAATTATACATTTCGGTCAAAAGATAAACAATTATACACCTTATTCGTGAGCTATAAGAAAGATTTGTACCGATATATGCGCGTAGTTTACAATGTTTTGAGCAAAACTTGCACTTTTCCATAAAACTTATATCAGATTACAGTTAAAAAATAAATTTATCGATTAAATTTTTGACTACTTTTCTTGAGAAAAGAAATAGTATCCGACCTCTGCGATCACACCCAACAATATTAATATTTTCTTAACTATGCACAACATATCTTCTATTGCCCTATCACCTTAATTATTCGCTGTAATGGGGATAGTTTTGATTTGACGGGGTTATCACCACAACTTTTTTTTTCTTGCGATGGTTCCTCGTGATTGGATCTAGCTACTCATTCCTGCCCCCCGGGCCTATAATCCCTAATTACCAGCATCTTGTTGCCAACAACCATGCCTACACAACTTGCCATAGCTTTCTGTACTCATCCACCCTTATCTGATGATCATCATCAGAGCCTAGAATAGGCAAGCTCTGAAACCCTAAACTCTCTCCTGTAGGTCGACAGTTCATAATGACTTATATTTGGAACATAGTACGTACTCCCTAGAGTCTAAAAAGACACATATATTTGGTTCGAGGGATCCTATCAAATCCGCTGCCGTTAGCTGCTGCCTCTCTCTTTTTTTTCGCCCTTGCATATGCTATTAAGCAAGCGGATGATTGACTCCAATGGAGTGCGGATGACGAGCCGCCTGTCGACCTTTATCTCTTGTTGCTATCAGCAACTCGGCCAAACGCCCAAACCTACGATCACCACGGATCATCATCGGCGCGATCAGCGTCGCGGAGAGGCGTACCAAAATTCCCAGCCCCATGATTGCATTGTCACCTTGCACGCAAATTAAACTCCGTCGTCTCATCATCTACCTAATAAACCAGTAAACAACCATGACAACACTCGCTCTTGTCCCGGGCGGCGACCCCGCTTGGACGACGCGAATGATAATCCATTTCGCTAACAAAGGCGCGTTTGGATCCTGAGAGCTAAAATCTAGCTCTATTAAATATTTGGATGCCAATTAAAAAATTAAATATGACCTAATTATAAAACTAATTGCATAAATGGAGACTAATTTACGAGGCGCATCTATTAAGCCTAATTAATCCATCATTAGCATGTATTCACTGTAGTACCACATACCACATTATCAAATTATAGACTGATTAGATTTAATAGATTCGTCTCGCGAATTAGCCCAGCGATTATGCACCCCGCTGGAACCAACCACCCGGCTGGCTGACCGGCCGTACGCCGAGCGGGACGTGGCGCGTCCTACCTGTCGTCGCCCGGCCCGGCCGCTGCGCGTGCCTGCCGGCAGCCGAGATCCAGCTGGCTTCCGGCCGATTATTCAACTGGCTCTCGTTCTTGTTCCGGCGCGACATCACGCCGCGTCGGCCTGACGCCGGGAGATGCCTGGCCGCAATAATTAACTAATCCATCGGCTAATCATAACAAACCGGAAACAAACCTTCTCTTCGTGCTGCGCGGCTGCGCCCCGTGATGATCACGCACGCCTCGCAATAATCAAATCAGAGGATCAAATCAACGTGCCACCCCGTGCCCGTCCGTCCTGGGGATGATGAGATGAGATGAGACGGCACCTCACGATACCAAGTAACGCAGCAAGTTAGGAGTACCCGTACTGTATTATTCAAACGTGTTAGGTTTGGTCCGCCCGGGCCTGTCAGGCTGTTGTGCACGCATGGGCGCTTCCGCGTGTCCTGATCCCGGCTGATGAACTGTCAGGCGAAGCCAGGACGAGCATTTCGTTGTGTTTTTCTCTTATTTGTTATTATATTATTTTAGACTTAGACGGCCAACTGGCCGGGACGCCGAGTGGAGCGTAGCGGCCTAGCGGGAGCGCGGCAGATTCCTTGGATGAGTGCGCGAGGGGGCTGTCAGAGTGTCAGCCTGCGAGGCCGCGAGAGACGAGCGGAAAGACGCTGGGCGCAAGTTCCAACCGCGAACCACCCGTTTTGGCTGCGGGGCGCGTGACGCGGGTGACGTCGCCGCCGCGCTCTGCGCCCGCACGGCGTCGTGCCGGCCGGAGCACACCGCGGCGAGGGAGGGACGCTCTCGCCTTCGCCTGCCTCGGCCTCCGCGCTGCGAGGTCACACCTCGCCTCACCTCGTAAACGCCGCACCTGCGTCTTTCCGCAATCCTACAGACTACAGCTGCTGAAACCCTGCGAGTTCGCAAATGCTGCACGCCTGCGTCGACGCGGCGGACGCAGGCGGAAACTTTCGCCAAAAGGAGGAGGGCGCGAAACGAAAGGCGGCCATCCTTTGCGCGAAAACACTGCTCGCTAGCTCCCTTTTCTTTTCGAAGTCGTGCCGGCTTTTCTTCACCCACTCCTCGCCTACTGGCCTGACCTGCACCACCGCTCTGCCCAAAAGCCAAATGCATCAATGCACGGCGCGGCACGGGACCGCTGCCGCTGCCGCTGCCACTGACCGGCCGGGGGCAGGGAAGGGAATCTGGCGGCCCGGACACGGAGGAAGCAGACGGCGCAGCTTCCATCCCGCGCCCGCCGATCATTGCTACTCATCATGCGGAACGCGACGCCGGGGCAGCGCCGCCCGCGTCGTACAGCGCACGGTGCGTGCGGGCATGCCGCTGCGCTACCACGGCCACGGCACTCTACTAGTCTACTGTGATCTCCGCGTCTCCTTTTTGCTCACATGCCCGTCCTGGCTCGTCCCCGGCGCCGCTTTAGTTGTTGCCACTTCGAGGAAAGGAAACCCCCCGGCCAGGGGCATGGGGACAACCGGATCGGCCTTTCCAATTTCCCATCTTTGTTGCCTCTGCTGGTACTCTGGCCGCGCGCCGGTCCGGGAAGAGATTCTGGGATGTGAGGAAGAGAAGAGGGCAATGCATGCGCCGGCCCTGAGCTGCCATGCCGCCGTCCCTCTCCTTTCCTCCTCTCCTCCTCAGAGAGAGAGAGGGGGAGAGGGGCCTGGCCTGAGCGCCCCTTTTCGCTCGGCACTGTGCAGGTGCAGGGGCAGGGGTTCGGTCACGGCTCTCAACTCGGGCCATATGCGCCTGTCGCGGCGGTGGTCAGGGCGCTCGCCACCGGAATGATGGCAGCAGCGGGCTGCCTGGACGCCTGATCACTTGGTCAGCCAGGCAGCGATTCTCCTATGTGTGCATTGCCAGGATGAGCAGCCACTAGATCTTCGCATCTTTAATTCGTCAACCAAATCCAACGCTCTCAATGAACCAGGTGCGCGCATAAGAAAACTACGCTCTGGATGTACGAAACGTCCGTCATCAGTATGATTTTTTTTATAAAAAGGAAATGTTATCGCAGCAGCTTTCTTGTGGAAATGAAATGGTGATGGTCTCTATTTATATAAGTTTTATAATTGATGTATATTTAATACTTCTAATTTATATCACAAATGAACCGAAGTTCAGTCCGGAGGAACAAAATCCGGCTGGCGGCTGCACGACCGCACTGTGCGTGGCTGCCGTCGTCAGAACAGGACCGAGTGCAAATGTTGACGGAAGTTTACCGGCGCTCTTTGTCTTCCAGCAACCGGGCACTGTTCGCTCAACCCACGCACGTCGCTCAAAGGGCATGTGATTTGCCTTTTGTAGCGTACCACGCATGTGGTAGGTTGCGCAACGAACGATGGGTGGCTTCTTTTGGACGCCAGTTACAAAAAGGTCCATGCTGTAAACTGGTAATCAACTGTACTTTTTTTCCCGGGGTGGTAAAAAACGGTGTACCTTTCTGAAGCTGCGTAACGGGAAAAAAAAATCAGGCCTTGTGGTGCTGTACGTGCGTACGAGCAGCTTGATGCGTCGAAAAGGGGCAATGCATGTACCATGTACCACACCCGCATCGATCAAGTACGTACTGTGGCAGCTTACCAGACGGCTCTGTACGTACCCGATGCCTACCTACGCCATCACACCGACGGCGTCGACGATCACGATAAACCCGCCCGCTTCCAATATCTGCGTAGCGCTAATGACGGACAGGACAGGCAACAAACAAATATCTTTTTTTTTTTAAAAAAAGAAGAATACTGATATTGGCGCGAGCGAATCCGGATGAGCGAGTGGCACGGCTCTAAAGGGCCTTTGTGCTACGGGGCTCCGGACATGCTCTCGCGGGGAAAGCGACGAGAGGCCAGGGAGCGAGCGCAACGGCTGCGCCCAGAAGGACCCTCCCGAGAAGCCAACAAGCGCAAACCTGCCTGACGCAGTGACGCTCCTGCTAGTGCTAGCAATCATCGACGGGTACGTACGTGGACGAGCCGACGAGCCGTGGTTGCGGCGTCGCGCTCCAACGGCGGCGAGCGAGCCTGCCGCGGCGAACGGGCACGGCAACTCCGACCCTTATTAGCGCGTCGTTGTCCGGCCCCGCGCGCGGCCTCTGCTTCGTGCAGGTGCGCTGGGCGACGCTGGGAGGGGGCGCGGGTGCGCCGTCGGTGTCCGGCTTAACCGGTGGGATCGATGGATACGCTGGCGACACGACAACAGGAGATGATGCTCTGCTCCTGCTCATCGGCCAGCGGCGATTTTGGTTCCTAGTAGATGGCATGCACTTCGAAGGAAGAACGGCCTCCGGGTGTTGAGGCACGTACTTGCTAGTACTGTTGTGGCCTGATGCCTGCACCGGATCGTCCCTGACGATTACCGTCGACTACGACTCCAAGCTTCTTCGGAGATACAGTAGTAGATGTTGCCTGAGGCCCCGACGAACTTTCAATGCGGGCATGCATTTTCCACCCAAAAGCACATGCATGCTTGCAAATGGAAGTGCATCGCAATCTTTCAAAGAAAAGAAGCGACCCTTTCGCAGCCTGGTCCGACTTCCTAGCCTCATCCATCTACACTGCGTTTCTCGATTTATTTTTTAATTCCAAGCGGAGAAAGGACAGAGCCACGTTTTCTTTCTTCCAATACAAGCTTGGAGGTGGGAGCGTGCGCGGCGTTCGTGGTCTACGCGCTGATTCACGTGCAAGTCAAGGGACCGCACGTATGGTGTATATATTTTAAAATAAAGGACGAGACATGACCAGCCCTGCATTAGTTGTAATACTCGTACGAAAGTAGAATTGGTCGGAATAGAAGGAAACTACCCGAGTGCTACTCGGGTATGACTAATAAACTCGTATTTGGTTAGAACTTTCATGTAACTCTGTCCCCCCAGACTATACAAGGACGGACAGGGATCCTCTCTAAACATTACATCATCTAAAACAATACAAACCACCACGCATGATGTAGGGTATTACGCTCTCGGCGGTTCGAACCTGTCTAAAGTTTCGTGTTCCTTGCATCTTCGAGTTTCTGATCTCGGCGACACCCCACCTACAATCTACTACTTCGAAGGTATCACTCGATGGATTTGAAGGTTAAACACCGACACCAGTTGAAGCCGTGGTTGCGGCGCGCGCACGACGGCAGGGGACTTAACAGTTTCTTGTATGCATGCGGGTTCGTTCGCTGGGTGTCTAGGGGATGAACGGACGCGAGCCGGCAGGCGGGTGCGCCGTCGGCGTCCGTGGATCGGGCGAGCCGCGGCCGGTTGGTGGGATCGCGAGCACTGCTGCGCCAGCGACAGGAGAAGAGATGCTGCTCCAACGGCCGGTGCCGCTGCGCTGAAAGGAAGAAGGGATCCCGTTGCATCGCCATCCGGTGGGCCAGATCACCGGAGCACTTCGCTCACCGAACGTCTCGAGCTGATGACATGATCGTTCGTCTCCTGATGACAGTGCGGCACCGTTTGATGATTTATTGCACGGGGTGCAGTGGCGCAGCGTGACAGGATACCAGAGTCAGTTGGCAAAGTATTTTACGGATTCCATTAGTTAAGTTAATTTTTACATCTCTAGCAGATCCAATAGAAGAAAGATGAGTGTGAGATATGCATGCAGCCATGCAAAATTAGCATGCATACAATACATATGTGCTAAACTCTCTAGAAATTTGTAATTTGCAGGGGGGCGGAGCTCGGTATGGCCCTAACTGGGCTCCGCCCATTTGGGGTGGAGGCAAGGCAGCCACCAGCTAGGTAGCCAGAGAATGGGCGAGTGGCCATGCGTGTGACAATCTCTCTCACCGTGTCGCTCCCGTCGGAGCGACAGCACCGCCACCGCTAGCCCCTCCCACTCCACGTTCTTCTCCTCGCCGCCGCCGGAGTGGCCCTCATGGAAGTCCGGGCGGCCACCGGAAGGGCGGTGGCAAGGCCTCTCTAGTCTCCATGATGAAACGCATCTTCATGAGGGCACGGTCTGGCTCCTGACATCTCAGGCAGCAGGCAGGTCGAGGCTGCCCAGCTCCGCGGCCAATGAGACCGGATCCGGCGGAGAGGCCCTCAGAGAGCCCCTGGTGGTGGCCAGCGGTTACAGCCCGGTGGCTGTGGCTTGGGGAAGGAGGCGGTGCGGTGGCCCGGGTCGGCGCTAGGATTTCCAGCTCGCGTTCGCCTGCCATCGTACCCCCGGTCCATCCTTCATCGGATCCGCTTTCCCCTCCCTCGGATCTCTCCTGGGCAGGGGACGGTGCTGTCAGGCTGGTCGCCCCTGCTGCTCCGAGGGTTGTGGCTGCCAGGTTTGGTTGCTTCTGCGCTGAGCTGCGGCCATAGGCTGCCTTGCTGGTCCACCGGCGTCGCATCCGCCCTCTATCAGGCTGGTTCTTCTCAGGCATGCGGTGGCCGTCTACTTTTCAGGTCGTAGCTGGAGGCGTACACGTCACCGCGGCCACCGGGCTACTCTCCGGTTCAGCACGGCCGCCATTTCTGTCAACCCCGATAGTAGTATCACCATCGCTTCTTGCTGGGACGGTGGTGCTGCCGTGCAGGTGTTCCGGACGAAAGTCCTTCTCGGCATTGAGTCGGTGCCGACAACGGTGGCGCTTTTGGGCGTCCTTTCCCTCTGAGGCGTTGTCGTGGTGTTGCCTGCAACTGTCGGTGAATCTTCAGGTGAAAATCTAATTCTGGCTTGCCGGATAAGGCGGCGACGGCGTCTTCGATGTCGTTCTCTTCTTGAAGCGTCGCCTTGGAGATCCTTAGGTTTGACGGTGTTGTTTCAGCGAGCACCATACGATTCGGACATCAAGTTTTTAAGAAAATAAGAAATGTGATAGTTTGGTGATGCGTAAGGACTTTGCAAGGATGAAACAAGAGTAAAGGAGAAAATTGAAGCTTGGTCTTCTAGTTTTTTCCTTGTATTTTGATATTCTCGTTTGAGGTCTAGAGTCTAAAAAACCTTTGTTGTATATATCCACGAGATGGATATAGAAGGCCGTTGATCCCTTATATAAAAAAGTCACGCAAATCCACTGCTTCTTGGCCCATCTTTTGGCTAAATCGAGCTAAAAGGGCCTTTTGTTAGTGGGGACGTGGGCGTGCGGTTTCCAGGCTCACCAGATCGTCTTGGATTTCAGGGGGCCTGGAAGCTTCATCAAGTTTTGAAGCAGCCTACAGATGTTGAGTCCTGAAAAGAAAAGGAAAAAGAAAAAGAAACGAAAAGGAAAAAAAAGGTTGGCACTGTCACTTTCTTCGTGCTTCATACCCAAGTACTGGCCGGTTATTTCTGAGAAGCTTCTTTGTTTGTTTTTTCTGCGTCGCTTCAGCGATAAACCTGGCTTTGATCAACTTGCTTCCGAAGCCAAAACTCTATCCTGCCACTGCACCATCGATAGCGCCAACAGGGGCGCATCACCTTCAGTCTTGATGAATCAAGCAGTATTACCCGAATATATTTTCTTTCTTTGTCGTTTCGGTTTCGTCCCAAGAAACAGGGGAGGAGACTGAATTATTGCCCGTGTGTCCGTCGCACTCAGTTTGACTGCTTCAATCCCCGGATCAGTGTGCATTGCATCTTGGAACCTCCGAGTCACCGGAGAAAGAGATGTCACCGAGCTTCACTAGCAGCGCGAGGCAACGGCGGAGAAGCGAGCAAGGCATTCATTGCACCCTGGGACTCCCAGTCACCAACGAAACCGACCACCGGCGGTGATTCACTGATGGGCCGGCCGTACGAGCGAGCGATCAGACATCAGAGAACCTGGATCGGTTGCGGCGTCGCGCTCCGGCGACGGCCCTGCCGCGGCAGCACCCCACCCCACACGGCTAGCCCGGCCTTGTTAGCGGTAGCGCGCGTCCTGGGCGGCGGGTGCGGCGTCGGCGTCCACCGGGCGAACCGAAACCGGTGGATGGATGCGAGGCCCCTGCTAGCGACCGGAGATGCTCTCGCCCGATCTGCCCTGCCCTCGGGAGCATCAGCCAGCCGCGAGCCCGCCACCGCTGGCCGGCCAAGTCACACGTCCAACGATCCGTCCGTCCGTCTGATTGCTGTTGCTGGTAGGTTCTCAGCTCGGTGTGCTGCCGAGTAGCCCGAGCGATGCGAGGTCACCTTCGTTCACGCCGCGTCGACCGACCAGCCATTCAGATCGTCCCGATCCGATCTAACTCGCCGGACGTTGTGAAGATGACGGTCGAGCACACGCGGCAGCATCGTTTGGTGACCTCTGATCTCGGCGCGAACGGCGCCGCTAGAGGAGACATCCGGAGGTGCAGGCGGCCAGGTAGAGCGTGGGCATGGATGGTGTCACGCAAATCCACTTATTTAGTGGCCCATCTCTTTTGCTAAACCGAGCTAAAAGTGCCTTTTTGTAGTGGGGGTTGGGAAGGGACTGATCTGAATACCTGATCATCTGAAGGTGCCGTTTTGACGAGAGGAGGACGACCTCTATCTGCGTTCCTGTTCTGGACTGAGCCAGATCCTCATGGACTAAAGCAGCAGGATCAACAGGCCTGGGACCGATCCCCTGAATAGTAAACCGGAGACGGCAGTTTTTAAATTTGCACGGTTTCTTCGTGCGCACGCACCGACAGCCACGTTTCATTAATTTGCACGTAATTCGTTTTCGTGTAATTTCAGGCCGCTAGGAGACGAACAGGGGAAGTTGCGAGCCACAGTCCAATCGACAGGGATCACAGGCGTTGAGGCCATGCAGGGCATTGACGAAAGACCTGAGGTTCCGAGTTCCGACAAAAGCTGGCACCGTCGACGAGCGCGTAGGCCGCGCGAGCGTCCACGCGCCGCTCTATGTCGATGCCTACTTGCTTCGTACCAAAGCAACGCAAACACTACGGAGGCCCGTTATTTTGTGCCTTCTTGTCGAATCTTTCTTATACTAACCGGGAGATACTAATAAGATATAATTTGTATCACGAATTAAGCACCTGTAAAAAATTTTATAAACAGATTTCATTTAATACTTCTAAATAATAATTTTTATTAATTAACGTGATAGGGCTAAATTTTAGCCTCCGGAACCAAACGAAGTCTCAGTCCTGCAACAAAGCATCGTCATCCCGTTGATGTCGCCAACACTTTTTTTTGAAAAATTTGCAGGAGCGCCACTATATCATTGAAGCATGCAGGTTCTTACGAAGTCGATATTATATAAAAAGGATAAAACTCGAACTTAAAGAAATAAACTCTAAACATTGAAACTACATAACTCAGGTTTCCGCAGGCCATTTTCCTGCATAGCACCTCCGCCTTGACCTCCTGCAGGACCTCTCCTGATGTTGTAGTCTTCTGATCGAACATAGCTGGGTTTCGCGCCTTCCAAATGATCCATGCCCAATACATCATCATTGCTGCGATGTCGCCAACACTCATAATATGATACGTCACCTTCAAGAGTCGATTAAGGAAATCTAATCCGGATACTTTGTTTGTTTTTTTATCCAGTTTCTTTTCAAGAAACAGGGGAGAAGGCCAGCTGCGCGTCTGAGCCCCTCGATCCGATCCGTCGCGATCTATTTGTAGGCCTATCTTAACTTTTTTTTCCCGGTCGTCCGTGTACCCTGCATCTAACCAACTTCTTGAGTCACCGAAGAAAAGGATGTGGCATGCGGTTTTTTTCTTCGTTCTTTCGCCTCCAATAGAAACTTCAAGTGCACAAACGGAGAAGCAGGAAGCAGCCGGACTTGAGCCGCTACGACAAATAAGAAGAGCAGAGATGTGCTTGTGATCCGAACGGCGCCGTTGAGATGCAAACAACTGAACAAGCAGCCATTGAAGAAGAACGAAGAGTCCGTCGTCCGGCAAGGAAAATCTGCCGGCGAGGCGGCGACTGGCCAACGCCGGTGTGGTGCCGTGCGTCCCACCCGCCGCGGAGTGAAGAGAAGAAGGCACAGATCCCGGCTCGCTGGCGCTGTGGGCTCGCTCATCGTTGTCGTTTGGCCTGGCCCGCGCGTCGTGTTCCCGGGGATTCCGACGTGCCCCAGGCGGCCGGGGGGCGCGCCAGCCGAGGAGGCGGAGACATCACCGCGATCTCTCGGAACGCCGCGCGGGGGCCACCGGGTGGGAGCGGGTTGTCGAGGGACCATGATCGGCTGGTGCTGGCTTGCCCGTTAGCCCGTTCGCCAGGCGAATGGTCCGTCGTGCTGGCGGCCGGCGGCTGCCGCCGCGCGGCTCGGACTGGTCCGGCGGCTGCTTCGACGAACGGTGACGGATCATGGGCGGGGGGCGGGTGACGTCTGACGCGAAGGGTGATGCCGACATGCCGTGGCCTGGGGACTTGGGGGGGGGGGGGGGGGGGCATGCGGGCATCCGGCAATGATGCCAGCGAGCATGGGCCATGCCGTGCTGGCCTAGCCGCGGACGGATGCCGCCGGATGCGATGCGTCTCGCAGGAAAATCTCGATGGCTTCCTGGCCGCAGGGCACGGCCGCCGGCGAGGCGTGCATGCGCCGCACGTGGCGGGGCGCAGGGGCATTCGGCGGAAGAAAGAACGTGGACGTGGAATGAAATCTCTGGATGAACGGGAGCGATGGTCAAGTATCCGGCCTTTCAGACGCACCGACTGGACCAAAACAAGTAGGCCGTAAGGTTTAGCACACTGGGCTGCTCGCATAGCTTTTGGCCCATGTAGCGCTCCCTCTAACATCATGGTCGGCCTATTGGGCTGGGCCAAAACTAAAATACGGCGGGAATCTGATACAACTCAAGTGGAATACCGTATGCATACACTGGACGCATACGACGTCCCCATTCCATTGCTACCCACGTGTGCCACGTTCCCCGTGCGCAACTGCTACGTGTCCCCGACACGAGCGGACGGCGACGGACGCCACCGCGACTTGGTCGCTGACATGCGGGCCTCTAGGATCTGGGGCTCACTTGTCAGTAACAGTCACCATTTGCAGCCAAGTCCCCGAGCAGCCGACGCCCAAGCCAGGAAGAATTTGCGAGCCGACCAAAAACCACCAACCGGCTTCGCCCCCGCCGTCGGCAACCGCCGGCCTCCGCCGCCTGCGCACCATCCGCCTCAGCTCGTTCGTCCGGCAACCCCCCGCGCGCCGCCCATGGGCTGCTCCTCCTCCCTACCAGGTAGCTCCTACAGGTCTCACCAGCAACCCAAAAGGAAAAAGGAAATCGCTCCCATTTTCTTCCCCTCATCTGTGGATCTTTCTGTTCATTACTGTTGACTGTTGTGGTGCTTGGGCGATATGGCCTCGGAAGCTCGGAGTTGAGCAGGGTGGGTGCTTCTGTAGGCACGGTGTGATTCGGGCTCCCGATTGGGACTTAAGGGGTTGTGGGGTGAGAGGTCAATGCTGCTTCAGTTTGGGGGAAAGTTTGCGCTGCGACGGTGGCTGGGTTTGCAGCTTCATCGATTCGTGGAATTTTGATCGGTCTTTTGTGTAAATTTTGTCTAGGAATCCATGGAGCTGAATGGGATATGAAATCTGTGAGACTACGAAGGTTGTTGGGATGTAGGAATGGGGAAAATTCGGTCTTTACAGCTTCTTTGGATAAACCCATTCCCCATGTGGATTGGAGGGGACTGGTGGATTGGGGGGTGGGGGGTGGGGGGGATGATTTGGTTGCTTTGCAAGTTCTGTACACTAGCGTTGACTCAAGCCTGAAGGTAGTTGTGTGTTGATGTGAAATCAATCCTTTGGCAGCTCATATACTTTGAGAATAGACTAGAATTCAATTACTGCTCTCTTCTCAAAACTGCTTCTACATGGCAATAGCACTAGTGGGACAATCAAATGAGCAACCACAAACAAGGGGTACAAATTGACATTTTGGTGTATTGACATCTAAAATAGGAGGACTTTTATATTAAGGCGTGGTACTGAGTTCATATCATAGTTCATGCGCTCACCCAACAAGCACCCTTAAGGTTGAGAGGCGCTACAAGACACACCAGTTGGCAATTAGTGCGAGTGATGCTTCTGATTTAGGAAGTGCTATAAATGAATCAGTGTATTTAACACCCCCTCCCTCCGTAGTTAACCTAGGAAATGGAAATTGCAGCTATTTATAGTAAGACAGGTCATTCTTAATTCCATCGATATTCCCTAAAACCTTAATGTTTTGTTTTATAACTACCGCACATTGATGGTGGGACCCAAAATTAATCCGCTGTTTAAAAAAGAGCTATTATAGCCTTGCAAGGAATGTAGGCCTGCATACTAGTCATCAAAATAGAAATTGCAACTATTGTTCAACAAAATTCTAATAAAGGTAATAGCAAAATAGATCATTCTTAATTCCATTATATCCCCGAACAACTGTTGGAAGCTTAATATTTTGCTTTATAACTATTATGGATTTATGTTGGGACGCAAAATAGTCACCTGTTTAAACTAGAGCTATTATAGCCTTGCAAGGAATGTAGGCCTGCTTACCAGTCATAAAAATAAACTACGAAAGAAAATTATCTAGATTCCATCCTCTCAAACCTATGTTCACTCAAAAGTGCCAATAGTTGAATATCCAAAATTGAAATTTTTACTAAAATAGTTGTAATCGTATGGATTTCCTTAAATCTTATGTTCTTCAGCTCATAACAGGATCTATATAATTTTCACTGTAGCTTCTTGTAAACCTCGTTTAAATCATGTTTTCCCCCAGTACTCTTAGGTGGGGTGGGGGAGCAGTCATACCTCTTAAAAATTCCTTGTGGCTGCTAGGTTAGCAAATATACTTTAAAAGGATCCATGCAAAACTGCTAAAATGGAATTATAATTACATGGTATTGAATTTTCTCCAGTTAGTCACTCTTGTGATTTTCAAATCAACATTATTATAATGTGAAGCTGCTAGGTAGCAAACAATTTTGCTATGCACTGATGCAGCATTTTTTCCCCTCATTTAGCCACTAATGCTGGAGGTGGAGGGTTGAACAATGTCAACAGTGGGAATTCTGATATTGATTCAAAGAACTTCCGAGTGAAGGTTTGCTAATAACAATCTTATATGGGTCATTTATTTAAATTTGTACTTGGATATGTTTATTCACAAATTAAACTGTAATTCTGTCACTATAATTCTCCTTGCTCTTGTATGTATCTGGCTAGCGTTTTATCAGCATATCAACGTCATATCTCAGTCCAATTAATGCCTTGGTGTAATGCTTGTAGTTTTTTTGAAATGTTGGCATAAAATTGAATCGAATTTGCACATTGTTCTCAGTTTCTCTTATTTGTTCCCTTTGCAGTTGGTATTACTTGGAGACTCTGGTGTTGGGAAGAGCTGCATCGTTCTTCGCTTTGTCCGTGGTCAGTTTGACCCTACTTCCAAGGTTAAACTAGCAACTAACGTTTTTCGGTTTCATGAACAGTACATACATTGTACTTTAACCTTTTCACATGTGCAATTTCGCTTCACCTTCTTCCATTTAATGAATTTAGGTAACTGTTGGTGCATCATTTTTGTCACAAACATTGGCATTAGAGGACTCCACAACAGTGAAGTTTGAAATATGGGATACTGCTGGCCAAGAGAGGTACATATTAGGGGCTTGGCTTTAATTTTAAGTTATGACATGTAGGGCATTAGGAATGCAGGTGGGTGTGTCCGTTAACCCGCATATAGTTAACCTATATGGGGGTTCGTGGACAAACCACTTGCATCCCTAGGTCATATTTGCATTGATCTGCCTAAAGAAATTTCATCAGAAAAGTACCCACTTACGCTCTCATGTTCAAGTTCAGTTTACTTAAGTTGTACATAGTAATGATTTTCTTGCAAAATTCATGAAAGATTGTCAATTTTCAGGTATGCTGCCTTGGCACCTCTTTACTACCGGGGAGCTGGTGCTGCAATTGTTGTCTATGACATAACCAGTCCAGAATCATTTAACAAAGCACAATACTGGGTGAAGGTACTGCATCTATTCGCTTCTATGAAGTCATATGCTGATTAATCTTGTCTATGAAATCTCCTTGAGATGTATGGATGGTCAAGTTCAATTAATTCACTCCAAACACCAAAACGTTGGTCACAAGTTCTCTAGGATTTGTGTTTCTGCTTCTGAGCTACCATATCATGTTTGTGTTATACTACAGAGATATTTCCAGTCAGTCTACTACTACATTGACAGTATAATTGTAGAGCCTATCTTACTGTATTGAAGTCTCATCTTGTACTACAGTAGTAAGAGGTTTTTGTAACTATTTCAAATATTGTGATCATGATTGTTCCAAAGAGTCCCATAAGATCTGCTATCGACAGCATAGCAAATGCCCTAACTTCTTGTTATTTAGCTATGCATGTATTCTGTAGCTTTTGTCTATTCAGTTTTGACTGTGCGAGAAACATTTGTATTTATTAGCATAATGAAATCCATGATGATATCCTCTTCTGTTTTTGCCACAAGCCTGAATTTTTCATCACTTTCTTTTTCCACTCCTCAGGAACTTCAAAAACATGGTGGTCCTGATATGATTATGGCTTTGGTTGGAAATAAGGCTGATCTACATGAAAATCGTAGTGTATCTTCTCAGGTATGAAAGAAAGGTTATGCCAATTTGTCTATTTGAATGGTAATGTTAAAGGTTTTGACACTATGCTTTGATTTCTTAAGGAAGCACAAGAGTATGCAGAAAGGAACAGTATGTTTTTCATTGAGACATCAGCAAAAACAGCCGATAACATAAACCAATTATTTGAGGTATGTAACTATGTATCAGGGAGCATAGTGAGAATTTATCTTGATATGCTCCCTCCGTTTTTAAGTATATGACATACTAATTAGCTTGTCCTAAAAGTCCTGCATTTATAAACTGAGGGGGCAGTTACTAGGCAGGTGAGAACATGAAAAGCATCTAGGCTCGTGAGTTTTTTCGAAGTGTTGAAAAGGTATTGGTCTACACAATGAAGGCTGGTAGAAGAAGTAATCAAGTAAGACGAGAGCAAAGCCTATTGGCTTCACTGCTGACTAGTTCCTTTAAAATAAAAAACTCCTCGTTCCAAGCAGGATCAAGAAATATGCTAGTCAAATCTTGCAGCAGTTAGCATTTCCAATCTGTTGCCACTTGTCTTTCGGGGAAAAATAGATCTGTTGCCCACGTGATTTAAGATCTGAAATTTTGTGATGTGGCCGTTGGAATCTGGCCCGTCCAAAAGGGACTCCCAGAACTTTTGAATTTGATTGGGATCATTCTCTATCTTGCGTGCTAATTGTCTTGTCCTTGGAAAAAAACAGCTTTACATGTGAAATCATTGATAGGAAGAAGGGAAGGAGTAGGGCCAAATCTGCAAAACATAACAATTTTTTTTATAGGAAACGTGAAGCAGGCCTGAACTTTTGTGCTCTAACCACCGCACGTGAAAGCAACCTTTCTGTGTGGATATTCTGACCAACACACTGAGATGATAAACACATTTGTTCCCACGTTTAGTCATCCTGCCCCAGTTTGTTCATGTGCTGTTACAGTCTTTGGCGCAATCATATTAACATATTGAATATCTATTTGGCAGGAAATCGCCAAGAGGTTGCCCAGGCCAACATCATCTTGATGACACTTGATCAGTGTAGGTTTTAAAAAGCCTGATCAAGGAGCATTGTGTAATGTACACTAGCAGATAAAACTCGAACCTTGTCTGTCGAATGTAACATGGTGTCAGGTCAAGCACTCCAGCCATCTGTATGCGCGTTGTTTGCATATGTAACTTCCATGTAAAGCTTGCCCGTTTGTGTATTGAATTGCGCGGAGACCTGGAAATACACGTTTCCAGTTTGGTCCAAGTTAAACTCGTCGCGACATGATCTGCACTGTGCACTGGCGAACACACAAGGAAGTGACTGAACTGATATGCAGGTGCATGTTGCGACTCCTGTTTTCTGATGCGAAATCAAATGTACCATATTATGTAACTTTGTTGTTTACGGTTGGAGATGCCCTTGGTCCCATAATAAAAGCTGAAAACATTAGGAGCTATTCTTTGATCAATCTCTGGCAATAACTGACCAGCTCTGCCCTTGTACTAGAAACTTTCCTAATTTAATTTTACACTTCGCATTTGAATTCTACGACCATTAGTTCATTAGGGTAGATCCATTGGGAAGAACCACACCGTTTCTTATTGATATACAGACGAGCTGCAAATCTATTTATATGAAGGTGACAAAGAAGTTCAGAACCCAACTAATTATTTACATATGAAAAAGCAAACCTCAATATTCTAGACTCTGGAATGCTCTATCCATATCCAAGCTCCTTTCTCACTAAATTTGAACCTGTAGCAGCCCTGAAGGCTGAAGCTTCAAATTCAAAACATGTGATTCGTGCCTTTCTATTTTTCAGCTTTGACTTGACTGCTGAATCAGAAAAAAACTGTATTGGCATCCGCATCAACAATTAATTCAGCTCCAAATGAAGAAACCGTGATGGTTAGGGCACCTGATCACGATCCTTCCCTCCTTACATTTTTTTTAATTGAAGAATTTCTTCGTCCTTTTCTTGCTTGCTTGATTGGCCAGTGTGGTCATTCAAGTTGACTTGCTGGTACTAGCAAGACTAATGCGTTTAATATTATAGAGGAGACATTCGCCTTTTGGCCTAGCCTTAGGTCAAATTTGATTCGAGATTTTCAGTAATTTTGGCTACTTTCTGCTGTTTCTTTGGGTATGTTGTTACTTGTAAACTGTGCCTATATCTACTCCAAATTGGACGCATTAGGGTCTGGACAAAAGAGATGTTTTATGGCTATATTTGTCAAATTCAAATTTCAGCATGGAAATTTCAGGCGGTAAAAAGGCCGAGATTTTTTGTAGTGTAGCAAGAATTTTAGTTTCCTGGCAAATTTTGCAGACAAATTCCTGATCATATGAGACTTGGCACATCTGTGTGACTGCATTTGACTCGCTAGGGAAATGAGAAGAAAATGCGGATCTTTCTTCCCATTTATGTGATCCTAAGAGAAGGAAATAAAATGGTCAATTAATAGTTGATTTTGCAGTTCTACCTGAAAGGCTGAAAGGTTTCATGTCCGCTTGCTTGTCTTGTCCGAGACAAATCCACTAATCTGCCACCTACCACCAAGGCACGAAGGATAGGTTCCTTGCCAATCTGCTCCAAGTGACAAGAGATCGATGCTTGCCAGCCTATCCCTTGTCCTGCTCGTCTGCCATTTCCATGGCCTCAGCCAGGCGGCGGTGCCAGCAACCGCCGGCGGCGGTGACGGCCAGTTCATCTACAACGGCTTCGCCGGCGCGGGACTCGACCTGGACGGCATGGCCGTGGTCGAGCCGGACGGCAAGCTCCTGCTCACCAACGTCACGTCCCAGCTGAAAGGCCACGCGTTCCACCCGGCGCCGCTCCGCTTCCACGACAAGGCGCCGGCGTCGACGAAGAACAGCACCGCTCGGTCGTTCTCGACGACCTTCGTGTTCGCCATCGCCGCCGAGTACGTGACGGTGAGCGGCAACGGGCTGGCCTTCTTCGTCGCGCCGAGCAAGAACCTGTCCGCGGCGTCGCCGAGCCAGTTCCTCGGCCTCTTCAACAACGAGAACAACGGCAACGCGAGCAACCACGTCTTCGCAGTCGAGCTCGACACCATCCTCAACCCGGAGTTCCGGGACATCAACAGTAACCACGTCGGCGTTGACGTCAACGGGCTGGTGTCCGTCGCCGCGGAGCCCGCCGGTTACTACGCCGACGACACCGGTGCCTTCAAGAACCTGTCTCTGTACAGCGGCGACGCGATGCAGGTGTGGGTGGACTACGACGGCCGGGCCACGGTGGTCAACGTCACGCTTGCGCCGGCGGAGGCCCCCAAGCCCAAGAAGCCCCTGATCTCCGTCGCCGTCGACCTCTCAGCGGTGGTGAACGACACGGCGTACGTCGGACTCTCGTCGTCGACGGGCCCGTTCCGCACGCGCCACTACGTTCTCGGCTGGAGCTTCGCCCTGGACGGCGCCGCGCCGACGCTCGACTACGCGAAGCTCCCCAGGATGCCTCGCGTCGTCACCAAACGTCGGTCCAGGGCGCTCGACGTGGCGCTGCCGGTAGCCGTGCCGCTCCTTGCGCTCGCGGTGGTGGCCTGCGTGTCGCTCCTCGCGTGGCGGCGGTTCCGGTACGCCGAGCTCCGGGAGGACTGGGAGGTGGAGTTCGGCCCGCACCGGTTCGCGTACAAGGACCTTTTCCGCGCCACCGGCGGCTTCGAAGGCAAGCACCTCCTCGGCGTCGGAGGCTTCGGCCGCGTGTACAAGGGCGTGCTCCCGGAGTCCAAGACCGAGGTCGCCGTGAAGATCGTGTCGCACGACGCGAGGCAAGGGATGAAGCAGTTCGTCGCCGAGGTCGCCAGCATCGGCCGCCTCCGGCACCGCAACGTCGTGCAGCTGCTCGGCTACTGCCGGCGGAGAGGCGAGCTTCTCCTGGTGTACGACTACATGCCGAACGGCAGCCTGGACAGGTGGCTGTACGGCCGCGCCGCGCCGCGCCTGAGCTGGGAGCAGAGGCTCCGCGCCATCAGGGGCGTCGCGTCGGGCCTGCTGTACCTCCACGAGGACTGGGAGCAGGTGGTCATCCACCGCGATGTCAAGGCCAGCAACGTGCTCCTCGACGGCGAGATGAACGCCCGGCTCGGCGACTTCGGGCTCGCGCGGCTGTACGAGCGCGGCGCTGGCCCGCAGACCACGCACGTGGTGGGCACCATGGGGTACCTCGCGCCGGAGCTCGCGCACACCCGGCGCGTGACGCCGGCCACCGACGTGTTCGCGTTCGGCGCGTTCGTGCTCGAGGTGGCCTGCGGCCGCCGGCCCATCGATGGCGGCGGCGGCGGCGACGACGACGGGCGGTTCGTGCTGGTGGACCGGGTGCTGGAGCTCTGGCACGCGGGCGTGCTCGCGGACGCCGCGGACGCGCGGCTCGGCGGCGAGTACCCCGCGGAGGAGGCCGCGCTGGTGCTTAAGCTGGGCCTGCTGTGCTCCCACCCGGTGCCCGGCGAGCGGCCATCGATGCGGCAGGTGGTGCAGTACCTCGACGGCGACGCGCCGCTCCCCGAGCCGCCGCGGTCGTGCCACAGCTTCACCGCGCTGGCCATGATGCAGAACGAGGGCTTCGACTCTTACCCCGCGTCGTACCCGTCGTCGTCGGCGACTGGGACAAGCGTGGGCGCCGTGTCCTCTGCTCACTCCGAAGGTAGGTGATTAGAGCGGCGACGCGTAATCGCTTTTTGTCTGCCTGGTAGCATTGTAAAATTCTGGAGGAAATACTAGGCCATATTGAAACTAGGCTCAAATTTCGAAAAAATCTATTTATCGCGCGCGACTGGAGCGCCCTCCCCCGCTCCTGTTTATATTCCTCCCTGAGCCGCTCCCTGATCCGCGGCGGTGGCACGTCGGAAACGGGGTTCCGGGGTGCCGGTCGCCACCGGCGACCTTAGAAGCCGGGGGGGGGGGGGGGGGGCAAGAAAGACCAGCGGCGGAGACGGGTTGCGAGGCCGTTGCGGCGGGTGGGTGGGTTCCGCCGGGCGCCGGCGGTCGGAGGACAACCGATGGGCCATGACTAGAGCGGGGGAGCTGGATGTCAGAGTGGAGGTGGGCAGCGGAGGCGGACAGGCGGCGTAGCGGCCGGAGGGTAGGGCGGGGGAACTCGGCATCTGCAATTGGATGAATTCGAATCGCAGGCGTGATGAATAGACTCCCCCAAATTTCCTAGAAAAACTTCATATTTAGGACTCTGGATTTGAGAATAATGTAAATTTTGAAGATTAGTGAGTGATAAGATTATCCAGTCGAGGCTTGACACGCCTGCCGTAGCTCCCCGCAAAATGGTTAAAGTAAAAACTACGCTAAGATAGATTGGGACAATCACGGATTTAGATTAGACATAGCATGTG
The DNA here is from genome assembly GCA_032594955.1 of Panicum miliaceum. NCBI lineage: Eukaryota > Viridiplantae > Streptophyta > Magnoliopsida > Poales > Poaceae > Panicum > Panicum miliaceum. Next base: position 15,591,325 of record CM064059.1, read on the forward strand.
AGGTAGTTTTCTTAAACACAGTACAGACGCAGGCACTTATAAATACGTACATAACCCTATTCTTATAAGCAGTGGCGGAGCTGAAACGAAAATTAAGGGGGCCAGACAAATATTTGCGGGTTCAAAAATTTTGCAGGGCGTTCCAATTTATCATTTTCCACACAAATAAGCACCAGCTAGCGACAACTATAGTTATTAATTATCCAATGGCAATACAAAAAGACGGATAGTTTGCATAAGTGATCATTATACCTTGTTTATTTAAATTTGACCACGCTTCTTCACCGTATGGAAATCATCAATAATTGAATATGTTATGACCTTCATTGCAATCTCTCTCTCGATATAGAGTACCAAGCAAGCTCTTAAAAATCCATCTTCCATTTTATTTCGTACTCTAGTCTTAACAAGTTTCATTGCAGAAAATACACGCTCTGAAGTTGCAGTTGAAACTGGTAAAGTAAGAACAAGGCGAATCAACCTCCAAAAGAAAAAGAAATATTATTACTTGATGTTGTAATTTCTAGTTAATAAACAAAGTACCAATAATATAAAATAAAAATATACCTGTCAATTAAATGTTAATCATCTACTTTATTAGTTTTTACTAGTTTCAAAGTGTCAGACGGCAAAGATCAGCTATACCTGTCAAATTTTGAAACTTTGGATTGTTAGGTACATCATGCTCATAGTGATGTAGTTGACATCTCAAATTGTCTATCTCTTATTCTCCGAAGTCAGCAGGATAGAACTTTAAAGCTAGAGAGCACACTTTATCAATGTTAAATGACCTAAATGAATCACTTGAATCCAAAGATGTACACAAAATAAGAAGCTCTGTTGCTTGTTTACTGAATCTGCTATTCAACTCTTGAGCTTGTTGATCTATTGCAAAGGTAAAGATATCATATCTATAGTGATGCTCAACTGTAGTCTCATTGGGTGCCCGAGATCTAATGAAATTTGCATATGAGCCTTTCATATCCGGGACAACAATGCCTTGTTTTACACAAAAAGATGTCACATCATTAATAAGCTTGTCCCACCCTTTGTCCCTTGACTCCTGAATCATTTTTTTGTGGTGGCTACATCATCCATAGCATTCATAATATATTGTGACTTGTGCTGTAACATTTTGCAAAGCATGTCTGTGATTCCCATATTTCTTTCATAACATGCAAAATGAATACAAAATCAAATGTCATCATCAATGTGACAGCACCAGCAGCCTTCCCTCTAACTGAAGACTTACTCCCTGGACCTTTTGTATTAGCAATATCCTTGAGCACTAAGTATGTAGATTTGTACAACCTTAAAAGGCTGCAAACAGAATCATAATGAGAGCTCCATCTAGTCTCACCTAGCCGCTTCAAAGTTCCAATTTGGTTAGCTCCACTTCCAGCTTCAAGCTCACCAAGATCAATAAGATTTTCTATTTCAGCTACTTGATAGGCACGCAGATTATCATTTCTCTTACTAGAAGACACAACAGTGTTGACAACAAAACTAAGATGATCAAAAAAATTAGAAACCTCTGGCACTTCCTTAGATGCAGCGACAAGAGCTAATTGTAATTGATGAGCAAAGCAATGGACATAATATGCATAAGGACAGTCTGCAGCAATTTTTGCTTGTAGCCCATTCCACTCTCCACGCATGTTAGTAGCACCATCATACCCTTGTCCACGAATATTTTGAACATCCAATTTATAGCTAGATAACAAAGAGCATACCTCTTTCTTAAGTGCTGCAGATAATGTATCATGAACATGAGCAATATCAAGAAAGCGTTCTCGAATGAAACCCTCTTTGTTAACAAAACGAACAACTAGTGCCATTTGTTCTCTAGCAGATTCATCTCTAGATTCATCAACAATCAAGCAAAACTTTGCATCACCAATCTTATCACGAATTAAATTTTGGGTTTTACAAGCTATAATATCAAGGGTTTCTTTCTGAATTGGATGCGAGCTATACTTTGCATTACCTGGAGCATTGTCAAGAACAACGGCCTTGACCTCATCATCATATTCAGCGAGAAATTTTATCATCTCAAGAAAATTGCCTTGGTTCAGTGAATCCTTAGATTCATCATGTCCACGGAAAGCACAAGCTTGGAATGCTAACCACCAAACAGTGTCAATTGTTACTCTTAGTCGAAGCCTATTTCGTTTGACATCTTCAGTTGTTCGCTTCTTCGTCATCCTTTTAATTTGACCATCAGGTTGATTCTTCAAATTATTATAGCATGCAACATTGTAACTATGAGCACAGTTGCTATCTTTCCTCATGTGAGCTAAGAATGCACAGTCCTTGCCCTTCACTTTTTTCCAAGTATTGAACCCTTCACTGTAAAACACATCCGATCCTGCCTTTCCAGATGGTTTCTTGCCAAATAAATAGCAAGGAAAGTAAAATGCTGCATCTTTTGCAGGTGAGTATTCTAACCAAGGAAAGTCTTTGAACCAGTGAGCTTTAAAGCAACGCGGGTGAGCCTCTGGACCAGAATATGGGTACTGATCCTTTTTAAATTGGAATGGGCCATGCATGATATATATCCTGTGAACTTGATCTTGTTCATCAATAGGATATTCCTAAATTTGACAACGTAAACCAGGATCATGTTCTACATTTAGAACACTAGCATCTGAATCTAATCTTCAAATTTTAGCTGGAGCTGGAGAGGGAGCATCTTCTGATTCATTTTCATCTAATTGAGGACTTTGATCAACCATATCATTATTATTTTGCCCTTGCCCTTGCGCTTCCACAGGTGCCTTCTGGTAGTAAGAAAATAGTGTCTTCCTTTTAGGTTTTGCCCTGATTTTCTACAAAAATTTGGCCATAATTTGGATAAAAAATCCTATCCTATTATGTGACAAAAATAGATTGGAAATAGTTGGCTTGCTTACATTGGTTTGAGTTGGAGGAGGATCGTTAGTAGCAGAAGGGACAGGGATTGGATCGGCTCCGGCGGTGATGGCAGCCTGCTCATCGTCGTTGCTGTCCATGGTCGTCGCAAGTTCGCGGTCGCGGCCTGCCCTGCTGCCCATCGTTGATGTCGCAGCGTACCGCCGCGCCGGAGCCGCACGATGCAAGGCGAGACTACGAGCGCCGAGCGCGGCCGCCAAAGTCGGTCCGTGTCGCCTGATGCCTGGTATTCTCGTCGAGAGTCGAATCGTCGAATTGAATCTGCTTGTTCCGTGACTTCCATCCCCCCTGATCTCTCTCGCGTGAGAAAGAGTGTAGGGTACAGAGGTTTGGGCTTGGGCTGTACAACTACGTATATGGGCTGGTATTAATTTTTTTTTGTTGGGGGGAGGGGGGCCATGACCCCCACCGGCCCCCCAGCTCCGCCACTGCTTACAAGCACCTCCAAGAGACTGAGCCGGCAGATTCTCGAGATTGACAAAGTCACCACAGACGTCTCGCTGTCTACGGGCACGTCATCTACCACTGAAATATTAGCGTCGGTGGAATTCTAGAAAATAATCTGAAAAAATGCGAGCATCATTATCAAGTCGAGAACTTGAACACGGATGAGACGGCTCCACCACAAAAGACCTCACCAGCTGAGCTTTCATTCACATCTAGTGATTAATTCTGTCCTGCCGAGGGCGTGGAAAATTTTGCTCATTCGACGAAACGAACAACATTTCGTGCATATGTCTTGCTTTGCACGGCCGGTGTACAAACTAGTAAAGGAAACGAGACATTATTGAAGAGACGAGGAGGTTTTGCTTATGCAAGCGTATATTTGAATAACATAATATAATCGGAAGCTCCATCAATAAAGGTCCAAAAACCCGATTGATGATGAACGTGTGGTTTAGGTGAGAGCTGCCGTGTATACCACATAAACAAGGACGTTTCAGTCAATACTCGGGAGTCGTGGTCCAGTCAAACAGTCAACGATCCACCCGATCGCCAATGATGCGCGCACCGGCATCGCAGGTTACCTGCAGCAGCAGGGCAATTCCCTTTCAACTGTAGTTGGTCACGATCCTCTCCGGGCGTTCACATTGCCACCACCACCCCATGGGCCATGGCTATGTAGCTTGAGGCTCACAACCATGGTCCTGCTTCAACCACCCCGTTCACATGGTGCCACTTGCTATCAGCAAAGCTTTGCTAAAATTCACCAAATTTCAGTACTGATTGCGATTGGTATCTCCTGTGGATTGCAGACTGTCGTAGGAGCGCGGAAAGAAAATGCAACCATCCCGTGTAGTCAAAACCTTGCAAATCTTGCAATCTTGTCTCGTCACCCGCCGTGGTCCGCTGGCCACGTTTGTGGATGGCGAACCACGGTGGCAGGTCGCTCTCATGGCGGGCGGCCCTTCCTTGCGGGTCTCGGCTTCGTGCGCCCTGAAAAGCGTGCCGCTGCCGGAACCTTCCTCTGTTGACTTCGCGCGGGACTGATGGTGGAGCGATCGTCGGAATCTGTGTGATGTGGCGATCGTGCAGCGTCATGGCTGCTAAGGGCTTCCTGCTGACGATGGCGGTGGCGGTGGCGGCGGCCGTGGTCGAGGCCGGTGGCGGCGCCGCGGAGTTCGCATACGACGGCTTCCGCGGCGCGGGCCTGTCGCTCGACGGCATGGCCGCCGTCACGCCGGCCGGGCTGCTGTTGCTCACCAACGACACCAACATGGCGTTGTCGCAGAGGAACGACACCGGCATGTCCAAGGGCCACGCCTTCCACCCGGACCCGGTGAGGTTCCGCCGCCCGGCGGCGGGGGCAGGTGGAGGAGGTGGCGCCGGCTCCGCCGCCGGCGAGGTGTCGTCCTTCTCGACCACGTTCGTGTTCGCCATCGTGTCGGAGTTCCTGGACCTGAGCACGAGCGGGTTCGCGTTCCTGGTGGCGCCCACCACGGACCTGTCCACGGCGATGCCGCAGCAGTACCTGGGCCTGTTCAACGGCACCGACAACGGCGACCCCCGCAACCGCATCTTCGCCGTCGAGTTTGACACCGTGCGCAACCCGGAGTTCGCGGACATCAACAACAACCACGTCGGCGTCGACGTCAACAGCCTCAACTCCTCGGCCGCCTCGCCGGCGGGGTACTACGAAGACGCCGACGGCGCGTTCCGGAACCTGAGCCTCATAAGCCGGGAGCCCATGCAGGTGTGGGTGGACTACGACGCCTCCACCGCGGTGGTCACCGTGGCCATGGCGCCGGCGCGGCGGCCCAGGCCCAGGAGGCCGCTCCTGTCCACTAAAGTCAACCTCTCGGCGGTCATCACCGACACCGCGTACGTCGGCTTCTCGTCGGCGTCCAGCATCGTGTTGGTCAAGCACTACGTGCTCGGCTGGAGCTTCAGCCTCGACGGCGACGCGCCGGCTCTCGACTACGCCAAGCTGCCCAAGCTGCCGCGCATCGGCCCGAAGCCCCGGTCCAAGGCGCTGACCATCGCGCTGCCGATTGCCACCACGGCGACCGTCCTCGCGGCGGTCGCCGTCGGGTTCTTGCTCCTCCGACGACGGCACAGGTACGCCGAGCTGCGCGAAGATTGGGAGATGGAGTTCGGGCCGCACCGGTTCGCGTACAAGGACTTGTACGACGCCACCGATGGCTTCAAAGACAAGCGACTCCTCGGAGCAGGAGGATTCGGCAGGGTGTACAAGGGCGTGCTCCCGGGGTCCCGGACCGAGGTCGCCGTGAAGAAGGTGTCCCACGAATCACGGCAAGGGATGAAGGAGTTTGTCGCCGAGGTTGTCAGCATCGGCCGGCTCCGGCACCGCAACCTTGTGCAGCTGCTCGGCTACTGCCGGCGCAAAGGGGAGCTCCTGCTGGTCTACGATTACATGCCAAATGGCAGCCTCGACAAGCACCTACACTACCACGACGGCAAGCCCGTCTTGGACTGGGCTCAGAGGCTTCACATCATCCGAGGTGTCGCCGCCGGGCTGCTCTACATGCACGAGGACTGGGAGAAGGTGGTCATCCACCGGGACATCAAAGCAAACAACGTGCTCCTTGACGGGGAGATGAACGGGCGGCTGGGTGACTTCGGCCTTGCGAGGCTGTATGACCATGGCGCGGACCCGCACACCACGCATGTGGTCGGCACCATGGGCTACCTGGCGCCGGAGCTGGTGCGCACCGGCAGGGCGACCACTCTCTCCGACGTGTTCGCCTTCGGCGCGTTCGTCCTGGAGGTTGCCTGCGGCCGGAGGCCCATCGAGGAGGATGACGACGCGGACGCCGCCGCCACTGCTGGCGACCGGTTCGTCCTCGTGGAGTGGGTGCTCGGGCACTGGCGCAAGGGCTCCATCGCCGGCGCGGTGGACGCCAGGCTCGGCTCGGAGTTCGACGCCGCGGAGGCGGACCTGGTGCTGCGGCTGGGGCTGGCGTGCCTGCACCCGTCGCCCGCGGCGCGGCCGAGCATGCGGCAGGTGACGCAGTACCTCGACGGCAGCGCGCCGTTGCCGGAGCTGCCCGCGACGCACGTCACGTTCAACACGTTCGAGGGCGTGGGGAAGCACCAGCAGGCGCTCTTCGACTCGTGGTCCGTCTGGCGGCCGACCTCGACGGCGGCGACGAGCTTCGCCACCATGTCTGACATCGGCCTATCCGGCGGCAGATGACACGGCCGTATACGCGTTCCTCCTCCATTGGAGGTTGCGATTGTTTAGAGTTCCAATTAGCAATTGGGAAGCGAAGCTAATTGTGATGTCCCAGCGGATGTAGTGGCGCGATGATTTGATCAGAACGCAAAATTTTGACCCTTTCGTATATGGCCTCTTAATATGATAAGCTTATCTATCTTTGTTTGAGTGGTGAACACTATCACTGAATCGAATGAACCATAAGATTTTATAATCTCTGGCCGTGAAGACCGTTGTCGATTTTTTTTTAAATATTAACAATCAAAGTTAAAAAGGATTAACTTTACACAAACCTATATGAGCTTATATTTCCGATCAGAGCAAGCAAATATCATGGCGCCAGGGGAGGGTGGTGCAGATGAATCTTTTCATCCAGTGACTTGTCTATAGCAGCCAGGGACTGGGGAATTTATTGGTTGTGACAGAAGTTGAATGGCTTCGTTTGAAATCATCAGATTCAGAATAAAAATTGAAGGGTCTAGCACATCATGGTTAATATATATGGTACTCCTTTGAGAAAATTCCAACGCTTAGGTCATCCACCTTGAATAGATCTCGATCGAAATACTACCTCCGTCCCGAATATAGCTATTTTTAGATTTTCTTCGAGTCAAGCTTTTTAAACTTTGACCGTAGATGATAAAAAATCTATAAAAATTGACAATATAAAAATAATATTAGTTTATTCATAACGATATCAACTATCGTAATATGTAACTTTCTATTTAAAAATAATTATTTTTGGAGATATTATTGGTTAAAGATGAAAATATTTGATTTTAACTTAGTCTAAAAGCTGTTATATTTTAAGACGGAGCCGGTACTAGCTAGAGAGAGAGATAAGCTCAATGGGAACGTGCGACCAAGTTATCTGAAATGGGTGAGGACCGTCGTCTTGCGGGCTCACATCAGCACAATGGAATCCAAAGCGTAGGGCGGCACTATAGTAGTACTACCTCCCAAACCATTTCTCAAAACCATAAAACAAGCACATTGTAGGCAGCGCTCGTCTACAGAACAAAACATTAATTAAGGTATGATATGATTGGAAGTTCCTCTTCAATGAGAATATGTAGGAGAGCGACGATGTGTCTTTGAATAATGCTACTTGGAAGTTTCTTCAGAAGGTCCCAACAAAGTTTTTTTTTTCTTTTTTTGAAAAGAGGTCCCAACAAAGTTAAGGCTAACGTGCAGCTCAGACAAAAGAAAAAGGGATGCGGAGAATAAATAAACAGCAAGGACATTTCAGTCAACACTCGACAGAGCTGGTCAATGGTCCAATTCAAAATCAAGCAGTATAAGTTATGCAATCTGCAGAAGGGCAATGTCCATATGTTCTCGTCATGGTCACGCAATCTAAAAATTTGACAAAATTCAAGTGGATTTGTTCGTTCGGTATGCTTGGTTTGCAATGCAGGTGAGCCATACCAATTCAGAATGGCATTTGGATTGTTGCCGTGTCAAATTTTGGCAACACTGTAAGTATGGCACAAGGGGTACATGCATCATCTTGTTTTGTAGCTAAAATCACAAGGATTATTGTGATAAAAAACAAATTACATATTGGATACACGGTTTTGAGAAAATAAAATTGATTTTAGCTTGATAACCGGAGATTATTAGGCTCCGTGTGGTTGCCTGCCACCTCACTGGAGTTACTATACGTCACACGAGCAATTAGGACCAGTCCGTCAGTCCATGATTTCTATCTTTGGACCGACCATAAGCCATAATTTTGAAACGAAAATTTCAAACCTACAAAGTCATAATTTGCAAAGCGAGCATCCAAATCAAATTTTGATTGCATCATTGTGTTTTTATATGACAAGATCTTCAAAGTAAGGTCACATAGTTGATTATGTTCAGATGACATTTGTCAAATATATTTTTTATGCAATTAGAATATCTTTTCATGAGGTTCAAGAGAAAATTGTTCTAGTTTCAAAAGAAATAATCTTGGTTTACGGAAAATATTCCAGTTTCATGAGGTAAAAGTTCCCAACTCCGGGAGAAAATGTTCCAGGTTAACGAAAAAATATTCCAACATGTAGAAAAATAAAAATATTTATGTTGGAGTTCATTTTGTCATACTAATTCGAAGCAGCAAAAATGTTCAAATTAATTCAAAAACGGATCTATAGTTTAAGAAAAAAATTAAAGTTTCAAAAGTACTCGCGTGTATCACAACACAACTAGTGACCACTACTAGTCCCGCGTGCAACTTTTAACAAGCATGCTACTTCAAACCATGTCTTTATTAGGGTGTCTGATATAAATTGGGGTGAGCCAATCAGCTGTCTAGATTCATCTCTAGCTACCCTTTTCTTGCTATAGCTAGTCAGTGTCAAATTCTATTCGACTTTAATTTAAATAGCGGCCAAATTTTCATGATGTGTCAAAAATTGTTTTTTACGACGTGTCAAATTTTGATCCGGCTTTTCAGGGCAACGAACGTAACGTGCCTCACCAAAATTTGGTCGCGTCGTTGGATTTTAGCACTACCTGGCCCGTGTCTGCATCACGCTGTGGTCACACCTGTGTGAATCTTGTTTAGCCGCCGTGACCCGCGTTTGTGGATGCAGGTCGCTCTCGTTGGTGACCTTCTCTGTTCTTTCGTGCTCCGTCCTCGGTTTCCTGCAGCATTTTGCTTGTGACATTGCGACTCTAGTGGATGGAGCAATCGGAGGAGGCTGTGATGTAAGCGTGACGAGCGTGCTGCCGGGCTTCGCCATGGGCGCTAAGGCTTGGCAGCTGAGGGTGGTGGTTGTGGTCGTCGGCATGGGCATCGTGGCCGCTGGCGCCGCGGAGTTCGCGTACGACGGCTTCGGCGGCGCGGGCCTGGCGCTCGACGGCATGGCGACCGTCACGCCGGCCGGGCTGCTGCAGCTCACCAACGACACGACAATGCCCAAGGGCCACGCCTTCCACCCGGAGCCCGTCACGTTCCGGCGGCCGGTGGGATCAGCAGGCGGCGGCGGCGCCGCCGCCGCGGCGATGCCCTCCTTCTCGACCACGTTCGTGTTCGCCATCGTGTCGGAGTTCCTGGACCTGAGCACGAGCGGGTTCGCGTTCCTGGCGGCGCCGGCCACGGACCTGTCCACGGCGATGCCCAACCAGTACCTGGGGATGTTCAACGGCACCGACAACGGCGACCCCCGCAACCGCATCTTCGCCGTCGAGTTCGACACCGTGCGCAACCCGGAGTTCGCGGACATCAACAACAACCACGTCGGCGTCGACGTCAACAGCCTCAACTCCTCGGCCGCCGAGCCGGCGGGGTACTACGACGACGCCACGGGTGCGTTCCGGAACCTGAGCCTGATAAGCCGGGAGCCCATGCAGGTGTGGGTGGACTACGACGCCGCCACCGCGGAGATCACCGTGGCCATGGCGCCGGCGCGGTCGCCCAGGCCCAAGAGGCCGCTCCTGTCCAAGAGGATCGACCTCTCCACGGTCATCACCGACACGGCGTACGTCGGCTTCTCGTCGGCGTCCAGCATCGTGCTTGTCAAGCACTACGTGCTCGGCTGGAGCTTCCGCCTCGACGGCGAGGCTCCGGCTCTCAACTACGCTAAGCTGCCAAAGCTGCCGCGCATTGGCTCCAAGCCGCCGTCCAGGGCGCTGGCCATCGCGCTGCCGATTGCCGCCGCGGCGGCCGCACTCGCGGCGCTCGTCGTCGGACTCTTGCTCCTGCGGCGACGGCTCAGGTACGCCGAGCTGCGCGAAGATTGGGAGGTGGAGTTCGGGCCACAGCGTTTCGCTTTCAAGGACCTCTACGACGCCACCGGAGGCTTCAAGGACAAGTGGATGCTCGGCGCAGGAGGCTTTGGCAGGGTGTACAAGGGCGTGCTCCCGGGCCCCGGGACACCGATTGCCGTGAAGAAGGTGTCTCACCACTCAAGGCAAGGGATGAAGGAGTTCGTCGCCGAGGTCGTCAGCATCGGCCACCTCCGGCACCGCAACCTCGTCCAGCTGCTCGGCTACTGCCGGCGCAAAGGGGAGCTCCTGCTGGTCTACGACTACATGCCATACGGTAGCCTCGACAAGTATCTTCACGGCCGCGCCGACGAGCCCGTCTTGGGCTGGGCGCAGAGGCTTCACATCATCAGAGGCGTCGCCGCCGGGCTGCTCTACATGCACGAGGACTGGAAGCAGGTGGTCATCCACCGGGACATCAAGGCGAGCAACGTGCTCCTCGACGGCGACATGAATGGGCGGCTGGGCGACTTCGGACTTGCAAGGTTGCACGACCATGGCGCCGACCCGCAGAGCACGCGCGTGGTCGGCACCATGGGGTACCTGGCCCCAGAGCTGGTGCGCACGGGCAAGGCGAGCACCCTCTCCGACGTGTTCGCCTTCGGCGTGTTCCTCCTGGAGGTCGCGTGCGGCCGGAGGCCCGTCGAGGAGGACGCAGACACCGACACCGGCGACTGCTTCTTGCTCGTGGACTGGGTCCTGGGGCACTGGCGCAATGGCTCCATCACCAGCGCGGTGGACGCCAGGCTCGGCTCGCACTACGACGCAGCGGAGGTGGACCTGGTGCTGCGGCTGGGGCTGGCGTGCCTGCACCCGTCGCCGGCGGCTCGGCCGAGCATGCGGCGGGTCACGCAGTACCTCGATGGCAGCGCGCCGTTGCCGGAGCTGCCTGCGACGAACATGTCGTTCAACTCGTTCGTGGGCATGGAGAGGTACCGGCCTCTCTTCGACTCGTGGTCCGTCCGGCAGACGACGGCGGCGATGAGCGTCGCCACCATGTCTGACATCGGGCTCTCCGGCGGCAGATGACACGACCATGTAGGTGTCCGTCCGTAGTAGGCTTTCAGTTTCAGATAGCAATAGTGAGGAAGAGATGTGATGTTTCATTGGATTGATTCGATTTGGCCACATAAATTGGTGGCCATGTCAGCTTTTCTAGGATTTGGTGGAGTGGACCGAATTAACTTACGTTAAAAAAAGTACGTTCAAAATTTACTTACGATTCTGGCCGTGAACATTTTTCGGTAACGTTTTCCATGTTTGAAGCTGTCATGGTGACAAACCAATGCAATGCTCAGACTTCAGAGACGGACAATGGAATCACACTTTCCTTAGCATCGTTCTGTACATGGGAGCTCCGCGAGCGAGGACATGGCGCTCCCAGTCGGACACCACGCCGAACGGGTTCTCCGTCCGGTGGCCACCATCATCGCCGTCCACGACAAGTTGGCCCTTGCCGTAGGAGAGGAACTGCTCTTTCATTCCGAGCAGAACGGATTCCACGTCAGACTGCAGATAAACCTGAAGTGGTAATTGCAGTATCTGTGTTAGGATCAGTGTCTCTTCACCAAGAACCATGCTTCATTGATCAGCAGAATTTTGGGTCTATCCTAGTTTCAGAGATGATGAACATAACATACCTGTCCATTGGTCCGAAGAAGATCGGTGATAGCTTCAACGAGCATTCTTCGCACCATTCTCCACCTATTTTGCTCTTTGTTGAAGCCAGGATTCGGGCACTGAAGAAGGGAGACAATAATCAACAAACAAGATGATCGCATAGACCATGGAATAGAATAAAAGGTTCAAGTGCTAGGGGGATGCATCTGAGCTAATGTGGGAAAGTGAAGCTACAGAACCAATGTTTCCATGAAGCATACGAAGTAACATCCCAGGTAACATTCAAGTCTCATGAGTGTCGTATTGCTTTCATCCCTTTCTATATGGAAGTCATAATACTAATGTCATAGAGCATATGGACCTTAAGAAATGATAGGATTTCAACAATGTTGATCCAACAATCCAAAAATACAGATCAAGATTTTTTCACAAGTTTATGTTAGAATATAATAGTCGGCCCATATTGGGTGTACAACCCATAGGCCTTGTGCAATTGTAACCTGTTTGTAACTCTAGCCTATCAGGCTATATAATGAAGGTCACCCCCTGATTAGGGTGTGCGGTGTTTCTCTACAGTTTGCCCTGATTCTACATTGGGAGAGCAAGTTATTTCCCTCAAATAACAGAATAGCTATACTCTACCACTTAAAACTGGCTTCTTTCTTTTTTCTTCACTTCGTACCTTCTCTGTACTCTTTTTTAATTAACTAATGTATAATAATAAGTAGGGGCACAACCCCTCCTGTTTCCTTAAAAAAAGGCATATGAACCAATAGGAGTAGAAGGAAACCTGTATTGTGACAAGAGTCAACCGTCCAGGATAACTTGAAACTATGGAATGGAATGTGGACGTTGCATTCGTTGATACAAAATATCTGTCAGAAAAATAAACAACAGCAATATTGATGATGAAACATAGAAGGTAACACAAAAATAGACAAAGGAAAATGATAACATTAGTCTCAGACTGTTAGTTCATACAATTATTGGGAAAAACTGAAAGCACATGTACACGCACACGTTCTGATAAATGAACGAATCACCACAAGAACTTCATGTACAAGGACTGCTAATGAGCAGCAAGTCCTTGAATCTGGGTTTTTTAGAGCTTCATTCCAAGCAGATAGATTTTGGCACCAAAACACGGTCATACTTGTGCATCTTGTTGATGATCTAATTTTCTAGAATGAGATTTCTGAAAATGGTTTAAAGGTCCATAACATTTTGATGGCACCTGTGCACATTGCACAGAAAGATCCATTTGATTACTCAAAGAAAGCAATCCTGCTCTTTCTCCTGATTAGAATGTGATGCTTACAGGAGAGAAGTTTACATTCATAAGGATGTACAATTCAGCTCTAATCTAGGCTCCCTCAAATTCTGTGCCAAACTAATAAGCTAAACTAAAAAAGGAATGTGCAATTCCTAAAGTGCATGAGGCTATTCTGGTATTTTGTTTCATCTTTTTTTTGTGTAATTAAAAAACAGCTGCAGCAACTGAGATCACTAGCTTATACAGAGAAAGGCCGAGGAAAAGACACAGGCAAGCAACACTTACAGGTTCCTTTTCTCATCTGAAGGCATACCCTCGAGACACCTTATAACAAGCTACAGTAAATGTGAGTTACTGAAAAGGTTAAAGACAAGAATGGGATTCCATAGAGATTAAAATGCAGTAGTTACCTTTTCGTTCATCTCAAGCCCAAGGAAATTTGAACTTTCATAACTTTTAGCCATTTGAAAAAGAAACAAACCATTTCCTGCACTAAGAAAGAGTATTTACATGAAAAGAGTGGACGAATCACAAAAGCAGAGATAGCCTATAATGAAGTAATACTCTAGAATTTGGAAGTTTGCACTCTGACCAAATGTACAGCTACCAAATCCTATCACAAGGTACAAACTGATACTTTCTGGTCATTAGTGTGGACAAGCTGAGAACAAGACTACAAGAATAAATTTATGGAATCTATACTGGAAACAACAATAAAGATGTGTATTGGTAAATGTTGAGTTAGTTCAATACTATCTGCTTTCTCGTATCTTTCACGGATGTTGGTTAGCTAGTACATTACTAATAAAAAGGAGCATATACACCATAATTCCCAAAAGAAATATACTATTCCACTTCATTTTGTACTCATTTATGAAACAAATACCCAATTTAAAATATTTAAGGAGGCATACCACTTCCAATATCAACCACTAAGGGTAGTGTAGGATCACAGAAGACAGAGCTCCATGGAATCCAGTAGGGGTAATGCTGCAAAAAGTTTCAATATGAAGAACCAAATATATCTATATCACTGGAACTAAAAGATACTCCACTACATTATTAAACGTTAATAAAGAAAATGTAGTTTAAAAACGTGGGCACCCATCTCAATGAAATATTCTGGTACAAGTCCAATGACTGGGATAGGAACAGAGGATGACACTGAGACCTTTAAATCATATTTTAATACAATGTTTACTGTTTCTGGAACCAAGTTATGCAGACACAGCACATAAGATCCATCGCTGTTCAGGACTTTCAGGCTGTATACAAACCAATATGCCAATAGAAGTCCTTGAGCAATCATTAGAAATCCTTGAGCACAAAATTCAATCAATAATTTTCTTATCTTAATTGATCCACATGTCATTTCTCTATGGTAGATATTCGCCATCTATAACACTGATGCAATGTTGGAGGATTTTAATGCCATTAAATCTATATATAACTCTAATTTCTTGTACTATTAGGATTATTTGTGTTCCACGATACAACATACAATGGAATTTTATATTTTGGAACATGCTCGATCCTTAATCAGACATGTAGATGGGACCACTTAGATCTTTTGCTATCTGCAATTCGTACCAGTATATTTATGCCACCATATGATCCAATGTAGGGTCATATGAAAATAAAAGAATTGTATAGGCACACACATATGTGCTGGCCTGCTGAGAGGCGTTGAGGGGACAGTCTACACTTTCAACTTCATTGTGATTTAAAGTGGGCTTCATTTGTCACATATTGAATAAATAACATGGATGAATTGAAACAATACTTTGCTGATGAAAATTTTTACTGTTATATGAGCAGCACTATGACCCAACAGAATAGTTTCCAGAGCATGACTTACTTTATCCAATGCTGCTATGCCAGGCAATATTCTTCCTTTGAGGAATTCCCATACGACAGTGGCATTTTGAAATTCTATATATCGAGATGAGGAATCCATATTCTGTCTTAATGTGTTGCATGCTGCACTCCCTACTAAAATAACTTCACAGCTATCAAAGCTTGCTTTTTCCAGTATTTGACCCAACTTTGTTGCTCCGGCTGAGAATTCTTCTGCTAAATCGTAGTTTGTAGGTCCAATCCATAGTATCTTCTGTAAAAAAATGTCATAAGTTGGCCAGGATCTAAAAGAGTATCATAAGATGAATGCAACTTGATAGGAAGAAAGGAGAAATCCAATCAATGGCAGTTCACAGACACAACTTATCACATATCGACCAAAGTAAGCTTTCAAACTGATCTGGATGTAATTTTATCTTTAATACTTCCCTTAGACCATATAGTTCAATACGAACTAAACTAATATATAATAAACAAGAGAAGGAAAAAAGAAAGTATGAAATAATGGATTTAAGCAAACACTAATTAGTTTCATGTGCTGCACTACTAACTACGATTATTTCACAAACCCACTCAAACTAACTGAAACAACGTTTCCATTAATACCATTCTTACCTTATATAATGGTATTATAGAAGAAATTTTCTCCAATGTTGATGGTCCTATATCAGCTGGTGTCCAGCCTAGAAAAAAGTATGGAGAAATCGCAGGTATTAGAATAATTCATAACTGCTTCAAGTAATTGCTTACATGCCATTTCCATAACTTTAACTGTTAACACGATCATTGAATTTATTTTAGGAAATACCTATAGGGCAATGAAAATGCTAGTTTTAAGAAATAGCTATAGGGAAATCGAAATGCTAGAATTTGCAGATAGCGCCAAACTCCATAAACACGCCCAGTACTATAAATTGCAAAATGCAGGTTCCTTTGGAAACTGTCAGTTTAAAAATGAAGGGAAAAAAAAACTCGACAAACCTAGGGGGAAATAGGTGTCGAATAGAAACCTAAATTCGAATTAAAAAGGACTCGAACCTAGGTGGTGGGAGTGTACACACACACCTCCCACCAACTGAGCTAGGCTCAGTTCCTGGCAAGTGGCAACTGGTATATAAAACAAACATTTCATGTTTAATTGCTATTAGCATAATATTGCTGCTAACTATCCAATTCAACATGTTTCTCCAGGATGTAATTGGCTAGCATGGACTAAAGGCCCACCATTACACTTTGACAAGTAACTTGTTAAGTGGTGAGAAACATGTTTTGCAGACAGGATGATGCTTAATCTAACCAAGGAAAGCACAATTTCATAAATGTTACCACGGAAAAAGTTGCTTGAGAAACACACGAAGGGCATGAAAATTTCCTAGTAATACTCACCATCCAGTTGTCCAGTAGAGTTAATTACTCCCAATGTTCCACTATCGTCATTGTTCAAGCACCAGAGATCTGTTGGATAATAAATAGGAACATTCCTATCCCTAGCAACTTGTATAATCTGTAGTACTTCCATAATTGCATCTCTTTCAATGAATTGAGAGGGCACTGACATTCCAAGGCCATTCATTATTTGAAATGATAATTTTCCAACAAAGAACAACCCATCACATAGAGAGATTAACATCCGAAGAGCAGGTGCCTTTCTCAAGAAGTTACTGCCTCCAATCTGCAATAACAAGAACAAGTCATCAGAAATAAATTAACCTGGCAATAGGAAGCAGTTGCACATTTTCGGCTTTAAAAGGTATTTCGTAGTGACACATGGATCCTACTTGCATATGGTTCATATGAAATACCCATTGCTAGGACCAATGAATTTATTGTTCAATTGCCATTAATCATCTACTTTAATCAGTAATCACTATGTTTCAGGTAAATAAAATCTGTAATATAACTGAAAGTGACAACACAGAATATTTACCAATGACCTTAAGATTACAGAAGGATAAAATGTAATCATAATATTTCGCAGTATCTGCCTTTCTAACAAAAACTCAAGAAACGAAATGCAATTATATTATCAGCATATGATCCCTGCCATAATGCCTAAACTCTTGTTCACCCACTTAATAGAAAAGAATACCAGTATACACTACAGATGGCTAGTTAGGTACTTTTGTATAGGTTCTCAGTGGCTGGGGGAATTCTGCTTTAATAATATGAAACATAGCAAATACTAGTAGTACTTGCCTAAGTCCATAGACTTATGTCTGTGAACAATAGGGAAACGAAATTTCGGTTGTTTGAAGTGCATTTAACAAGCCATTCATCTTTCTTTGGTTGTTCCAGAGCACAGAGGATATATTAGCATTTCATGGAGGAAGAAAACAGGTTGAACTAGCATACTTTAAATACATTGTTTTTCCTTCATGTCGAATACAGAAAGCAAAGCTGAAACCTATTTCGTTAAAAAAAAATAGACAACTGATTTTTGAGAGCTAGATCATGGATAAAGCCTGTCAGCTACGTATACATAGAAAAAAATAGGCTAATGATTACAATTGCAATATATGGGCGCCTCGTGGTGTCCGTGATCTTTATCAATTGCGTAAGCTCCTCCTCAAAATGGAAACCAGCAAGAGATGCATAGCAGAAGCGGGTGATGCCAACAATTGATGCAAGAATCTTATGAGACAGTGAGAAAGAATCATTGACAAATATTGTGGCACCTGAAGCTAGCTTCCGAGAAAAATCATTGCAATTAGCAACTTCTCCTCTGAAGCTCAGAAGATTTTCAAACAAAATAATGTTGTTCTGCACCCACTCTTCCTTCCTAAATGATGTTAAACCAGGTGCACCATCTACTGGGAACTTGTAATTGAAGAAGTGATGACAAGTACTCTGACAAAACCAGAATTTATGATGTGTCAACATAAAACGATCAGCATTTAAGGCAGATTATTTTTCAGGCTATCAACTACAGATAATTTTTTTGATTTTGCAGATCCTTTGAAAACTGGTGCAGTTGTTTGTCTTATTAAAATGATAGGCAAATGGCCAAATGACCAATTTATCACCATCAACAATGGCAAAGGACTGTAATTGTGCAGATTCCCATAGTGGGACATCTTCTGTATAGGAACTCAAATCTCCCTTTTACAAAATTCAAGATTATTTTCAAGCTATCAGCTACAACAAACAACAACAACAACAACATAGCCTTTTGTCCCAAGCAAGTTGGGGTAGGCTAGAGATCAAACCCATAAAAAAAAAACAAAGATCACGGATCTTCAGGTACGTGGATGGCGAGTCTCCAAGTGCTCCTATCCAAAGCTACCTCTCTGGAGATATTCCACTCCTTAAGGTCTCTCTTCACCGACTCGTCCCAAGTCAGTTTAGGTCTACCTCTACCTCTCTTTACATTTTCGGCCTGCTTTAGAACCCCACTACGCACCGGCGCCTCAGTGGATCTCCGTTGGACATGTCCAAACCATCTCAATCGATGTTGGGTAAGTTTCTCCTCAATTGGTGCCACCCCGACTCTATCCCGAATAACTTCGTTCCGGACTCTATCCCTTCGTGTGTGCCCGCAAAACCACCGCAACATCCGCATCTCTACTACACTGAGTTGTTGGACATGTCGTCTTTTTGTAGGCCAACATTCAGCACCGTATAACATCGCCGGACGAATCGCTGTCCTATAGAACTTACCTTTTAACTTTTGTGGCACCCTTCTATCACATAGGACGCCAGAAGCTTGACGCCACTTCAACCAGGCAGCTGAGATTCTATATCTAACATCTTCATCAATGTCGCCATCCTTTTGAGGCATCGATCCTAAATACCGAAAAGTATCCTTTTGGGCCACCACTTGCCCATTGAGGCTAACATCTCCATCCTCATGCCTAGTCGCGCTGAAATCGCACATCATGTACTCGGTCTTGGTCCTACTGACTCTGAACCCTTTCGACTCTAACGTGCGTCTCCACAACTCTAACTTCCTATTAACCCCTTCTCTACTCTCGTCCACCAGCACCACATCATCAACAAAGAGCATACACCAAGGGATATCATCTTGTATGTCCCTTGTGACCTCATCCATCACCAAGGCAAATAAATAAGGACTCAATGCTGACCCCTGATGTAGGCCTATGTTAATAGGAAAGCCAGTGGTGTCACCATCACATGTCCGGACAAACGTCATCGCATCCTTATACATATCCTTGATGAGGGTAATGTACTTAGTTGGAACTTTGTGTTTCTCCAAGGCCCACCACATGACATTTCTCGGTATTTTATCATACGTCTTCTCAAGGTCAATAAAGACCATATGCAAGTCCTTCTTCTGCTCTATCTCTTCATCAATTGTCGGATTAAAAAAATCGCCTCCATGGTCGACCTTACAGGCATGAACCCAAACTGGTTTTGGGTCACACTTGTCACTCTTCTTAGACGGTGCTCGATAACTCTCTCCCAAAACTTCATCGTATGACTTATCAGCTTAATCCCACGGTAGTTAGTACAACTTTGAACATCTCCTTTGTTCTTAAATATTGGTACTAATATACTTCTCCTCCATTCTTCAGGCATCCTGCTGGACTGAAAAATAAGGTTAAAAAGCTTAGTTAACCATACTATCGCTTTGGCACCTAGGCATCTCCACACCTCAATGGGGATACCATCAGGGCCCATCGCTTTACCCCCCTTCATCCTCTTCAACGCCTCTCCAATCTCAGCCTCCTGAATTCTCCTCACAAAGCGTCTGTTGGTGTCATCAAAAGAGTCATCTAACTCAAGGGTAGGGCTCTCATTCTCCCATTAAACAACTTATCAAAATACTCTCGCCATCTGTCCTTGATCTCCTCATCCTTCACTAGAAGTCGATCTGTCCCATCCTTGATGCATTTGATTTGGTTGATATCTCTTGTATTCCGCTCGCGGATCTTAACCATCCTATAGATGTCCTTCTCCCCTTCCTTCGTGGCTAGCCGCTGATACAGGTCATACGCTTTACCCTTTGCTACGCTCACAGCTCGCTTTGCAACCCTCTTCGCTAAATTATAACTCTCGATGTTGGCTGCACTCTTATCAAGGTGGAGGCGCTTGAAACACTCCTTCTTCTCCTTAATAGCCGTTTGCACCTCGTCATTCCATCACCAGGTGTCTTTCCCTTCCTGTTTGCCTCACCTACTCACGCCAAACACCTCTGAGGCCACCTTCCGAACACATGTTGCCATCTTTAGCCACATGTCTTCTGCATCTTCTCCTTCCTCTCAGGGTCCCTCACCTATCATTCTCTCCTTGAACGTTTGCGCCGCTTCCCCTCTAACCTTCAACCACTTCGTTCTCGTAATCTTGGCGCGTTTATCTCGATGGACACGTACCTGAAAACGAAAGTCCGCCACAAGCTTGTGTTGAGGGACAACACAGTCCCCGAGTATTACCTTACAATCTAAGCAATCCTGTCTATCCTCCCTCCTAGCAAGAATAAAGTCGATCTGCTCGAGTGTTGTCCACTATGAAAGGTCACAAGATGGGATTCTCTCTTCCTAAAAAGGGTATTCGCTATCAACAAGTCGTAGGCCAACGCGAAGTTCAAAATATCCTCCCCCTCTTGACTCTTGCGACCATACCTAAAGCCTCCGTGCACTCGCTCGAACCCTACATTAGTCGCACCCACATGGCCGTTGAGATCTCCTCCTATGAAGAGTTTCTCGCTACTAGGAACGGTACTAGCCATGCTATCTAGGTCTTCCCAGAACTGCCTCTTGGTGCTCTCACTGAGACCTACCTGAGGGGCATAGGCACTGATCACATTCAGGGCTGAGTTTCCAACTACCATCCGGACCAGGATAATCCGGTCGCCTCGCCTCCTAACCTCTACGACTCAATCTCTACGACTCCATCCTTAAGGCTCATATCGATCAAGATACCTACACCATTCCTACCCGGTGTTGCCCCCGTGCACCAAAGCTTGAAGCCAGTATCCTCAACCTCCTTCGCCTTTTGACCCTTCCATTTAATCTCCTGAAAGCATAGAATATTTACACGCCTCCTAATTGCTGCATCAACTAGCTCCCGCAACTTACCTGTTAGGGATCCTACGTTCCAGCTACCTATGTGAATCCTAATTGGCTCGGCCCAACTTCCTTACCCTTCGCACTCGTCGAGGGAAGTGCGAAGACCGTTGCTCATTTTCCACTACACCCGGGCGCAGATGTAGCGCGCCACTCAGGCTGTGACGACCCGATCCTTACTCACTTTTCATCGTACTCAGATCACGATACGACGCGCCCTTGGGGGGATGGCGACCCGACCCTTGCCCATTTAACACCACACCCGGGTTCCGATGTGGCGCGTCGCTAAGAGGGTTACGCCCCAACGAGTTTCTTATGGGTTTCATATCCATTAGAATGGCTGTTTTTTTACGCTGGTTCGCCAAACCTAACACAACCCTCCTCCTTTATCCGGGCTTGGGATCGGCTATGTTGAGAACCAACCCTCCTCCTCCTCCTTCATTAGAGTAGGTATCAGCTAAAGATACTGTTTTTTATTTTGCAGCTCATTTGAAAATTTGTTCAGTTCTTTCTCTTATTAAAATGATAGGGCAATGGCCCAGTGACTTATCACCATCAACAATGGCAAAGGACTGTAGTTCTGCAGATACCCATAGTAGGACATCTGCTGTATAGGAACTCAACATCTCCCTTTTACAACATTCAAAACCATTCCTTCTTTCAGTTAAAAATAGAACTCAACAAAGGCGAATTGAAAAAAATCAGTGTAATTAAAGAAATAGCGGGTGTGCAATTCAGTATTCTGCTATACTGACATAAAAAACTGGAAAAAAAACCCTGCAAAAGAATCAATTGATTTAATCTCTGGAGATATGTAACTCAAGAAGGAAGTAACAGAAGATATGTCAAGAAATTCGTGTTGCACAATAAATAATATTATGAACATTGACTAACCTGCAAAAGAGTCAATTGATTTAATCTCTGAATTATCGGATTGAAGAACTGTATCCCAGCTGGTGACTATAACCACTTTTGCTCTTGCTTTGTACAAGTATTTGATAGTTAGCAATGCTCTTTCAAGTGAGAAAGTGCATGTTCCTAAATGTCCCAAGAGAAGTGAAGAATCAAGACGCACCGCAACCACTTCTCCGCGAAGTTTTTCAGTCCGATAGTTCCTGAGAGATTGTACATGCAGATACGATGTTGACTGACCAATACAAGAATATCTGTCCTACAGTGGTGTAAAAGAAAAAGGTTAGCATTCCATCTCAGCAGGAATTGAGGTGTAACATTTAAACAAGCAGGAAACATAGAAAGGAAATCACTATCTCAAAAGTATTGCAGAGTTTAAAAGTATCCTTCTAACATGTTTGTTTCAGCACACCATTCCCTGATCTGTTTTATATAAAAATGTAAGACAACATGATTATAGTTATGCTGAATTTTGGCTTTGTAACTTATATTCTTGTGATGTAAAAACTTAAAAGAATCAACATGCAGTTCATCAAAGACCTGAATTTATTATTCCCACTAGTCCCAAAAGATCTGTCCTTAGCATCCAATGTTACCTTAAGTTTGGAGAAAGCACTGTTGCATTCAAATTAAGATATCACAACATAAGTAAAAGAAAAGTTCAAGTATGACTATAACTACTAATCATATTACATACTATTTAAAAATCCAATCATCCAGTGCACTCGAGATACCTCTTTCTGATTATGAAGTAAACTCGTAGACTGCCACAGCTGAGAGCACTGTAATCTACATTTCAACCTGGATAGTCCTAGCCCCCCTACAATATCAAGTAAACAAAATCAATATGGTATAGGAATCTCAATGCATCCAAAGTACACAAAAACATCTAAAAAACCAAAGCACACCCAATTCACCCGAAAAGTAACCACTATGTGTTGCGACCCGGAACCCAGCGGATGCCAGCCATGGCTCTAACCAAGGAGACCCTGATGAGCGTAACTGAACGTTAGAAGCCTGCATATAGCCTTCCTTCTGAAATGCCTGGTGATGTGGATGCCCGCAAGTGAGGTTTAAATTAAGCGTAACACGTGTGTAAGATCAATCCCAATCATTTCACAGTGATTTGTTGCAAATGCACAGTGACGAGTTAGGGGCAGCAACCAGCAAGCCCGCGCAGTAGAGGTGGCCTCAGTGACGGTCGCACGGCTGGACGACCGGCGGCTCCAGCGGCTGGCGTGGCAAGGCAAGTGCGGATCTGCTGGCCGGCGGCCGGTGGCTAGCTGCAGTTCTGGCCGGCGAGGCGAGCGGTGGCTCCGGGTCAGCGCGCCAAGGCGAGGTGCCGCTTGAGGGGCCGGCGGGCGGGGGCTAGCTGCAGCTCTGGCCGGCGAGGCGCGCGGCTCCGGAGCAGCGCGCCAAGGCGAGGTGCCGCTCGAGGGGCCGGTGGGCGGGGCGAGCGACAGCTCTGGAGGCCGGCTGGTGGGGCGAGCGACGCCTCCGGGGACCGTTACGGCGGTGCGAGTTGCGGCGCAGGCTGCCGGCACGGCCAGGCAAGCTCTGCCGGCCACCGGGTCTGGGTGCCCGCACGGCCAAGCGAGCGACGGCTCCTCAGCTCCGACGGGCCGGATCGACGAGATCAAGCAGGCAACCTCGACCTTTCCCACTCAAACCCACCCCTCTCGTTGGGATAAGATCACTGGGATACGTGGCCCTCATTTCCTATTCCCGATTCTAAGATTTATCCCTTTCCCAGTATCCAAACGAGGGTTTAAAACCCTCTCCTCGTATCCCATTACCACCCCTCATTTCCCACTTCCCAAACACCACATATGGGATTCAGTTCAACGCCCAAAATTTTAGAAGATAACCTGGCATTAGTAATTCAGCACGCGGCAAACAAATCGCAACAGATCCACTCCAAAACTACCAACTCCCAGAATAATGCATCCAAGCAAGATGGGGGCTTACGTACTAGCAAAAGAAGGGAAAATCAATCCAACGGCGCCGGTTTGGTTTGGCTGCTCCAGTTGCGGAGGACGAGGAGGAGGAACAGGACGGCCCCGATTTCGTCTAGCTGGGGCAAGGCTTTTAGAGTTGCTTGGCGCGGTAGGGCGAGGAACGTTCGTGTCATGATGATGGAGCACGGGAGGGGTGTGTGTCCTTGTGGTGACGAAGCGGCCGCCGACAACGTGCGGGATGGCGATGAGGTGGGAGAGTGATTTTGGGATAAGAAGAAGGGGGAATGAAAAGCGGGGTGGTATTTGCAATCACATAGAAATATGATCCATCATAGAAGGGTCGGCCCACGTGCTCCCTCCTCCCCATCTTCTTCCTCCCGACGTCACCCTCTCCTCCCTATCTTCTTCCTCCCGACACCGCCCTCTCCTCCCCATCTTCTTCCTCCCGACGCCGCCCCCTCCTCCATAGCCCCGGCCGGCGGCTGCCGCCACCGCGCCGCCCGCCCACCCACCACCACCACCACGCCACCGCAGCGCAGGCCTTCTTCTTGGCCCCATCGCCGGCCACCGCCCCCGGGGGTCCAGCCCCTGCCCGGCCGGGAGCGCCGCCTCGCCTCCGCCGCCGGCCGAACCGCCACCACCACTGGACCGCCGCCGCCCCCGACCTACCCCTTCTATAGCCGCCAGCCATGGAGCCGTCCCCACCCCTCAGAAACCCGAAACCTTAAAACCGTCACCTCGATCACCATCCCGCGGGCGACGACCTCGTCGTCGGCCGCTCCCCCAGAACCCTAACCCCGGCGGCGGCGGCCGTGAGCCGTAACTATGCCCTGTGCGACGGGTTGCATCGCACCCGCGCGTGTGACCCTGAATATTAACGGAATGAAACGGAGAGCAGTGACCGGATTTACAGGTCTCCTTTGGCAGGCTTTGGTTCGACGTGGACCAAGGCCTGATCCACGTTCCAACTCTGGTCGGGATTTTTCCGGCCCATCCTACAAAGTCTGGTCCACTTCTTTCCACGGGAAAAAGCCATCCACAATTAATATAGGCTTCCGCAAGTTTTCATCGCGAGACTTAGGGTGTTTATGACCCATGCTATAGTGGACGGATGATTGAGATAAAATGAGGAAGTAAAGGTAGGGTTCGGTAGTAATAATAGGACATTGCACACGATCTCCCGTAAAATTTTGAATCAGACTATTATTCGAAATATTAAGTCAAGATTCAATAATTGTTGAATGAGTTGTAAGAAAACATCGAAGAATGCATCAGGCTGGCGGCAACCTAGGTGAGGTGGGGGGAGACTAGTGCAGATTCCATGAAATATTGAATTAGCCTATATAAAATTTTGACATAGAGTTCACACATTGTTGAATCAAGTGTAAGAAAATGGTTATCTAGATGCGCTTAGTGGGTTTTAAAGCTACAATCGTTAACCATCTACCGGAAGCTATATAGGAGCCTCCACTCATAACACCTTCGTTTCCCTTCGTGGCCTTGGATGATTTCCCAACAATATAGAAGAATCAGCTCTGGGCTATCGCATGGATCTCGGAAGGAACCCGATAATAGAAATCTCATCCTCGTGTCTTTCTCCAAAACACTTTTCTATTATAAAATTGTCTAGACTTTAGGAGTTCTAAAACCATCTATTTTATGGGACAAATACATTGATTCTTGTTTCTTTTAATCCCATTCATAAGTTTTGAACCCTGCTTGTTCAAAAATCATATTGTACATGGCATTTGTTGGGGATGCCACCTTCGGATCATGCCGAGGGGTTGAAGATGAAGATCAAGGACCACTCTCAGCGGGGCGGCCCAAGGGGCGAGGAGTCTTGGAGATTCGCCGAAGGGTGCGCTGGCCAAAGGCTCGCCGAAGGGTCAGCACGACGAAGCCCCGGTGGTGGATTGGTCGCCTGCAAACCGACGAAGCTTGAAGGCCGAAGGCCAAGCGATGAAAGGACCCTGCATGAGGAGACAGATCCGAGGAGGGTGCTGAGCTGTAAAGTAGGTCTAGGGAGGAAATTACTATACGCTTGCTCCTGAATATTCGGAGAATATAGTTGTTGAGAAGTAAAGAGATGTAATTACAGAGGGAGTAGGTTAACCGCCCCCTATAAATATCCCTGTACCTGTAACTGATGGGACGGTTGATCCTTGTTGAATAGAATATTGATTTTCTGCTCCGAAGGGTCTCCGATGTCTGATTGTGTCTTGGTGTTTCTCTGGGGGTTGTTGTGGTGCTTCTTCGCTCCTAAGGATACTCTCCACCAACAGCATTTTCTCTTTTTTTTCAAAAAAAGACACAAGTAGCTCCATAAATAAAAAAGCACAATAAAAATCCTTCACGACAGGACTTTGCCGAGCAAATTCTAGGTAGCACTTTTGTAACAATCCAAGCACCATAAAGTGCTGGAATATAAAAACCTAGCAGCATAGCCTTGTAAAAAAGGTTAAACGCGGATGCCACAATAAAAATGATATTTTAAAAATAAATCAGGCACTAGCATTTAATGAACAATATAATAAAAGAGCAATTAAGAAATGTTTTAAAAATAAAACAGACACTAGTATTTATTGACGAAAAACCGGCGATCGGCTTCTTGCATGGCCACACACGAGGACCTGAGAGATTTGCTTTACTCCGGTGTAGGCTCCAATTAGCTTCGTGTAGATGCTAGACGTGCCAGTCAATTTGCTCTGTAATTGACAAGGAATAAGACAACGTCAAATACTAGAACGTATCGGCTGGATTTCCAAACCGTTCCAAAGGAGTATCTGCCAGAAGCTCGATATAGATATAATAAGAAATCAGCTAAAAACAGTCGATTCTACCGTGAGAGGCAATATTGATTACTCAGTACTACTTCACGAACAACACTTAGATTCAGATCTAATCGGCTATATTCTGTGCAGCAAATTAAAACAATAAAGAGTAATTGCAGCCGATAGAAAGCCTAAGATTTAAACTGGATAACTTGTGATAAAAACTAAACTACACAAGATTAAGCGAATCAACCTTGCAAAGTATAGCAAGTATCGATAACTGGTGAGTAAATAGATCGAGAAGGAAGCGATGCGCCGTCAATCAAAAATCTAATTTGCTCGATAAACACGGGACTTACCATCAAACTGGAGATCGAAGCGATGCAGCCCTGCTACCGGAAGAACTCGTCGAAAAGAAAAAACTACGAAACTAGGTTTGGTGAAGTCTCCGACAATGAAGAAAAGGATTTGTTGTATTGATTGTGTGGTTTTGATTACAAGCCCGTAGGCCAATATTTATAGTCCGAACTAACAAACTCTAGTCGATCACGACATTATATGACTTGACTAAAAAGAAAACAGACTTTAAAATTGAACGAAGACTCGAACTCTATATATAACCTTTTGCTAATGTAATCTTATCAACATCAAATCAGCTCCATCGGCTGCAACGCCTCGTTGGCCAATACGCCAACTCCGTTTCAACATCGGCCCGCTTCTATCTGCTATCTCCTTTGCTTCATCATAAACCAGACTTGTGAAAAAAAATGGTATCAACATCATTTAATGAACAATTTAATAAAAGAACAATTAAAAATGATCAACCATGCTCCTTATCAGGAATCCACAAAAGGGTCACCAGAACGGTCTACTATGTGTTTATTGCTGCAAGACAAATGCATCATTATTATTAAGAAAAGGTGTGGATAAGATATCGATGAGTGCAGCTAATCCCATCCCTTGAAGCAAAATATTCTCTCAAAAACCTGTAAAGATAAAAGGGTGTGAGAATAAATCTCAACAAGCAAATTGCTTTAACATATCATTTAAACTACAAGTTCATTGTTACACATCAAATTAAACATAGTGACATGGTAGCAGATAAATAACGAATCAAGATTAGTTATGTTCCAATTACAAACCTCAACTACATATGAACTTCAGAAGAAGCAATGCTTCTCATATCCACTTCCATTCTGACATAAACACCTCAATGTAAATAAACCTTAATGAGTACAAATGCAATGCATATGCCATGTTCACTGCCTCCATACCCAACAAGGTCTGAAACTGCATCATACCCCCCTAGAGCAATGTACGATGCCACATCGGTACAGTCCTAGACATAAGATGACAACATAATCCTAAGCAACACTCTGGAATAGTCATATAACTTTCTCACCGACCTAGTTCAAGTGCACTCCAGAATAGTTATATGACTTTCTCACCGATCTAGTTCAAATGCACATGCTCATGATATGAATTATCATGATGCAATAATATGTCACAATTTTAAGAATACATACCATATGTTATATCATCCACAAGACCACAAACATAACGAAACCACTTACCACATGTTGAAAGATATAGCACAAGACTTAGTGTAATAGAACATAATAAAGTCACTTAAAAGAACAAGTTAAACATAACCAAACCACTTACCACGACTACATTTACTTGCCTCAAAGAAATGATGCAAAGAACACTAGCCTTTATTCAGAGAAATACCACATGTTTAGCATCATGAACTAAGTATATACATACTCAAATTACATATACAGAAAGTAGATATATCGCTTCTGCGCACAGCACCCTCAACCAAGCCAGAAAGACTAAAACACAACTCACATTTGCCAAACAAGAGAGCCAATGCTTCTTTATCTGTATCTTTTAATCTATCAAGGCTACATAGCAAAATATGCATTTTTGAAATATACAGAACAAGGCCTACAACTTCCACCAATCACACTATTTTTATTCATAATTGAAATAGTACTAATCATCTGTTCAATTCAGACTAAAGATTCTATTTCCTACTATTATAATAAATTGTAAAATGATGATATCTATTGAACCATATGTCCAAAAGTTATGAAACTTCTCTATCGTATAGATCATTATATCCGACATAACTTTTGTTATGTATGCCTTTGTAGTAAAAAAAATCAATTGGGTGGCCGCCTAATCATGGTATAAACCTAACAGTCCAATTGACAAATATAAGACTCGGGATCACGGGACTGCGCACACGGCGTACATATTCTAGGATAAGGGATGGGACATGACCCACACTCTACACGAACTGTAACTACTTGTACAAGAGTAGAACTAGTCGGAACAGAAGGAAACTACCCGAGTAGTACTCGGGTAGGACTCCTAAGCTAGTATCGGGCTAGGATTTCCATGTAATCCTGTCCTCCCAAACTACATAAGGGCGGACAGGGACCCCTTCCAAAGGATCATCCAACATCCACATCTAAGGCAATACAAACCACCACACAGGATGTAAGTTACTACGCTCTCGGCGGTCCGAATCTGTCAAAGTTTCATGTTCCTTGCACCTTCGAGTTCCTGATCTCGGCGATACCCACCTACAATCTACCACTTCGGGGGTATCCCTCAGTGGGCTTGGAGGTTAAACACCAACAACTGGCGCGCCAGGTAGGGGTATTCATCGAGCATCAACCGGAGAACTCGATGGCAGTTTTCAACTTCACCAGCACCGTGCCAGACGAGGGCACCACGTTCACCTTCGGCTCCTGGGTCTGCATCACCAATGGCCCAGGTGGTTTCAACAACCACCTGGTCAACCCCAAGAAGCCGGAGGCATCTGCTCCGAAACCAGCTGCGACATAAACAATCTTGCCGACGATCTCGGCGGGATCAAACTTTCCGATCTAATTGGAAGCTACGCAAGTCATATCAAGGCAAACCCCCGCCCATCGATCAGTCCTGAAGATCTAATTGCCGGAATAGATCAGGTGGACGATGGCATCGCCGAATGCATCAAGCTCGTGCAAGACGCTCTCCATTAGCCTGACCTGGTGTCCTCAACTCAGAACCGCCCTGAGACTACTCACCATCCTCCTGTCGCCACCGGCAACATCTTCTCCGACATCGACCGAGTTGACCAAGGTATCGTAGAGTGTATCAATCTTGCAGAAATCATCCTTCAGCGCATCAACCCTAGGGAGCCGAAGGCATTCGATCGCGACTTCGACGACTTCATCGGAAAACTCAAAACCCCCAAACCAAGTCCAATTCGGTCTGAGATGGTTCTGCCCAAGACCCTCTTGGCATTGGAAGAGGACTTCGATCACCTACTGCAACTCGGAGAAGAAGAAGGCACCGGACGACGGGGGGCTACCATTTACGACAACCATTCGGATTCGGTTACTCACGCAACACCTATAATAGGCAGCCACCAGAGTCTGGCAAGAGGATCAACTTGGTCGGGCAGGCTCGAGCATTGGAAGGGCAGAAAGCCCTCCAAATTTCTCGAACTAAGCCCACCATGATCCATTATCGACTCTGGCGAACTCCCGTTCCAAGAAGGCAGACCTCTCACTTCTTCTGACGATGAAGAAGGTCGGGCTGCGAGTACCAAACGCTTCACACCAGATCGTGTGGTATTCATGATTCACGTTGACAAAGACAGTGAAGGCCTGGAGCATGTCCAGCTAGACGACTACGATGATGACTACATCTCCGATTCGCTCGATCAAAGCTTGAACGCGACGATGAGTTTCGACGTTACAAACACCATCAAGATAAAGGATGAAGACGGTGCTCAGAAGGAGTGCCACAAGCTTAGGAACGCAAAGCGCGTCGAACGCAGGAACCGCATAGTCGAGCAGCACCCACAAGGGAAGGCAACTTCTACGACTCCTCCATGAGTGACCTCTGCACTATCATCAATGTCGGCCGGGACGCCCGCAACATCATCGTCGCCAGGCAGCAGGAGCGCGACGAGGTGGAGGCCTACAGCCCCACCAACTATCATATCCCCCTCGACTACCTGGGTTCAACTCGGAAGCGCAAGCCAGAAGTCGGGGAACAACCAACCCGAAGAAAGGAAACCCTCAGCTCAAAGGAACGCTTCGAGGAAGTTCTCCACAAACGATGACCATCGCACTCGAAGAGCAAGCATTCCACCTTCGAATGTCAAACCCTTCGCAGGGCCCTGGGAGCTCCGCCACTCAACGAAGACTATGAAGAAAGACGATGGGACTACCCGAATAATGATTTATTCATAAATTAAGTACCCGATTCAAGGAGGTTTTTTGATGGTCTTTTAGGAGCTTCGTTTGTTCAACCATTGTTTTGGGATATATCTCAAAACATGGGGTTCCGTAAATCTAAAAGCACCCCTTTTTACCACTTAGTCAGGGTCGCCATTTATGTTTATTATTTAGGTTAATCATGACTTCCTCGCTATACTACTCTCAGATGTGCCCAATGAATGTCTAGCCTAATTAGTGCAACCTTTTTCCAGCCGATCTTTTATCACATATTCCTCATGTCACGAGCCTTTTTTACCAATGCTCGGGGGCTAAGGATGGGGCCAGCAGGGATGGCCTCGGGAAAGAAGAAAATGATTCAATTTCTTCAAGGCTAAGCTCAGGGAACCCTGTTACAGCCGAGCCATGCGACTGCCAAAAGTGGCCGCCTCGTTTGGCAATGACCAGTGGAACCCATTAATTAGCCAAATAAAGCATCTACATGATTATCTATCAAATACTTTCAGTAACACTCAGTTTATTAGTTCCCGACTAGTACTCTATGTTACTGAAGGGACCTCGCTCCCATACTTCCAATAACGCTCAGTTTACTAGTTCCCAACTAGTACTCTATATTACTGAAGGGGTCTCGCTCCCATACTTCCAGTAACGCTCCATTTATTAGTCCCTGACTAGTCCTCTATATTACTGAAGGGGTCTCGCTCCCATACTTCCAGTAACGCTCAGTTTACTAGTTCCCGACTAATACTCTATATTACTGAAGGGCCTCGTTCACATATTTCTAGTAATGCTCCGTTTACTAGTCCCCGACTAGTACTCTATGTTACTGAAGGGGCCTCGCTCCCATACTTTCAGTGATGCTCCGTTTACTAGTTTCCGATTAGTACTCTATGTTACTGAAGGGGCCTCGCTCCTATACTTCTAGTAACGCTCAGTTTACTACTTCCCGACTAATACTCTATGTTACTGAATGGGCCTCGTTCCCATACTTCCGGGAACGCTCCGTTTACTTAGTCTTCAACTAATACTCTATGTTATTGAAGGGGCCTCGCTCCTATACTTCCAGTAACGCTCCATTTACTAGTTCCCGACAAGTATTCTATGTTAGGGCCTCACTCCCATACTTCCAGTAACATTGCGTTTACTAGTTTCCGACTAGTATTACGCGTAGTCTGCATTATTGAAGGGGCTTTGGTCCCATCTTCCCAGTAACATTTCAATTACCAGTTCCCGACTAGTACTCTATGTTACTGAAGGGGTCTCGCTCCCATACTCTCTGACATAGCCAAAGAGGTCGAGGAGGAGTCCGCTCTCGACGCGACTTTGACTGCTGCACCAGGACTTCTCGGGTCGGATGAAATCCGATCTGGGGGAAGAGTGTACCCGACTCCTATTAGGGTTACGAAACGCGGCGCCTGGCTACCAGAAGTCCATGCAATTTGATTCCCATCCAATGCCCGATGGCATCTGCTCAAGAAGGTTGTGCGGCTGTGCAACTCCGTCTCGCCCTATACGCCGATCTCCGTCAGGCTACGGTGTGTACCGCAGCTGCCGCTACTCTTCGCCTACTCGGAACGACTCCAGCTTGCGTCGCCGACTACAACGACTACTCGGCACGACTTCAGCTTACGTCGCCGACTACTCGGTACAATTCTTGCTCGCGCTGCCGACACACCGATGACTGAAACTAGTCAGAATCGACTCCGACTAGTTGGCTTCATCAACAACTGTTGCGGCTTCGTTGACAATCGCCCATGAATCAAGCTAAGGGATCAGACTTGGACCATGCCGCTGGGTGAGGTATGCTACCGAGAACTGGCTTACATGGCCATCACTTCGTCGGCACAGACCACTCGGCGTGCTAGCGGCGACTCGGCCGACCCCTAGGCTCAAGGGCTGGCGCCATTGACCATGTGGTGTATCTCCTCGGACTCGGCCGGTACCTACACTATTCGGCGTACCTTTGGTGGCTCGTCTAGCCCCCATGCTTGGGGGCTGAGCGCGACAAGGCACTCGGCATACCTTTGGCAGCTCGTCTAGCTCCTGTGCTCAGGGGCTAGGCGCAATAGGGCACTCAGCGTGTCTTTGGCGGCTCGTCTGGCTGCCATGCTTGGGGCTTGGCGCAGGAAACAACTCGACGTATCACCATGCAGAAGCTGAAGAGTGCATCTCGGGATAAGATTTGTTTTGAGCGGTAATTTAGAATTTCTTTGGGGAAGTTATTTGTTTAACCATTTTTTCAGGGATGCTATCCCGAAAAAAGGGGTTTTCAAATTTCTGAGCCAATTTTCCTATTTTAACCATCAATTCAAATTCTTAATTTTTTACACAATCCATGCCACGACTCTTTGGATCCTTTTTTCAAAATCTTGGATCCTTTTTTCCAAACTCAAGGCTCGGGGGCTGCGGGACACGTGTCATCGGCGGCTTATTTTTCAAATTTTTGGAAGATAAGGACAAAAGATTCAAGACTAATTTGACCCTCAGCCTGATTCTTCGATTCAACCTAAGGCTTGGGGGCTACTCCATATGGAGTGCGAGTTTAATTGCACCCCATGTAAAAGAAGACTTGAAAACTACTCGGGGCTTGAGCACTTCACAGCCTCGATGCAACCAAGGAAGTACTCGGAAAACACCTTCAAGATGAAGTTCAGAAGAACTCAAAGACGCCTTCAGAAGTACTCGAAAGCCTGCAGTACTCGACCACAAAGAGCTCGAGGGCTTGTCAGACCCGGTACCACGGGACTGCGCACATGGCGTATATATTCTAGGATAAGGGATGGGACATGGCCCACACCCTACAACAATTGTAACTACTCGTACAGGATAGAACTAGTCGGAATAGAAGGAAACTACCCGAGTAGTACTCGGGTAGGACTCCTAAGCTAGTATCGGGCTAGGATTTCCATGTCACCCTGTCCCCCCAGACTATATAAGGACGGATAGGGACCCCCTCCAAAGGATCATCCAACATCCACATCTAAGGCAATACAAACCACCACACATGACGTAGGGTATTACGCTCTCGGTGGCCCGAACCTATCTAAAGTTCTATGTTCCTTGCACCTTCGAGTTTCTGATCTCGGCGACACCCCACCTACAATCTACCACCTCGGGGGTATCCCTCGATGGGCTTGGAGGTTAAACACCGACAAGAAAACGTCTGGAACTTCAGTATTCACTGCGAAAGCTAGTTCAACCTCTAAGATGGTCAAAACCATAATAGATCTACTACTATTCAAAAACCTGTCAGAACACGGCAATATCCCCTAAGCCATATGACTAAAAATTGTGAACTAGGATCTCACGGAAATATCTCCGAGTTCTCTACAAAAACCTATATATTCGGAAAGATTAATTCAGCCTCTATCATGATTGAAATTGACGAACAGAAACTTCCAAATTGGTCATTCTGTAGAGACTAATTATGTCGGTGTTTTATCCGCTAACCTACCGAGGGGATACCCCAAGGTAGTAGATTGTTCGGTGGGGGATCGCTGGACCTGGAGCTTGATGGTAAAAGCGAGTACACAGATTTATATAGGTTCGGGCCGCCAGGGTACCGTAATGCCTTACGTCCTATTGGGGGTATTGTATATTGCGCTCAGCGCTTGGGTGTGTTTCTCTGTTGAGTCTGCTGATCTAGGTACCCCTGCCCTCCTTTATATATCCTAGGGGCGGGTTACTAGTTGGTTACAAGGTAGGAGTCCTAGTAGGATTACTGTGTAGAGTCCTAGTAGGATTACAGAGGAATCCTAGTAGGAGTCTCTTCTTTTTCCTTGTGGGTAGTTTCCTTGTGGGTACATGGGGATCTATCCCTGACAAACCCCCAAGCTCTTCGTAACCGAGTAGTATAGGCTTCCGAGTACTTCTGGAGTCATCTTCGAGTTTTTCTGAACTTCGTCTAGAATGTGTCTTCCCGAGTACTTTCCTGACTGCTTTGAGGCTATGAGGTGCTCATGCCCCTAGTAGTTTCAATCTTCAAAAATAATCTTCTGTATGGGGTGCGATGAAAATCGCACTCCACATGGAGTAGCCCTCGAGCTCTAGGTTTAATCGAAGAATAAGGCTGAGGGTCAAATTAGTCTTGAATCTTCTTTGTCTTCCAAATAAATTTGAAAAACAAGTCGCTGATGACACGTGTCATGCAGTCCCCGAGCCTTGAATCTAAATCCAAAGTTTGGTAAAAGGATCCAAAAGAATATGGCATGCATTTGTAGAATATCTTCCGGGTAGTTTTGCGGCGTCCAACCCCCGAGCTTATGAGCCAAGTGAGTTGTAGGAGCCACGTCGAGTAGTTTTTGGCGTGCAGCCCCTGAGCTTATGAGCCAGGTGAGCCGTAGAAACCATGTCGAGTAGTTATTGGTGGCTAACCCCCGCACCTAGGAGCTAGCGGAGCCATTGGACATGTGTCGAGCAAACTGGAGAGTTGTTGACAAAGCTCGATCTGAAAAAAGACAATGTGTACATTATTAAGCATCATGCGAAGATAAAAAAATTTATTCGGTGTAAAAATAAACCGTTGCGTCGAGCTCTTGTTTAGGTCATGTAAATCTCTCGAGTAGTCCGCCTGTTATTTTAAGCACCTAGTCCTGTTTTAGTCGTTGCTCATAGCGTGTATGAGACCTTTCTCCCGTGTACACGTAGAGGCATTAGGCGTGACAGAAGAGCTGAGGTTTCACGGATTAAGGCATGTGCTACTCGAGTAGATTAGCGACCGTTAAGAGAAGACAACGAATGCATAAAAAAGTTGTCGCCGTTGCGATGAAGAGAATGCTTGTTGGCATGAAGTAGCAGCGAGGGTTTTCAACCTTTCGGCGAGGAGAACGCGTGTTGCGCGTAAAGTAGGCGGCGAAGTGTAGCTCTGGAGGGTTTCACAGCCATCAAGAGGCGTACACAGATAAGTAGCCGATCTTGTGGAGAACAAGTCGGAGAAAGGTATAAGTCACTTAGCTTGTTTCATGGACGATTTGTTGATGAAGCCAACTAGTCGGAGTTGATTCTGACTAGTTTCTAGTAGAGACGAGTAGTCGAGGCCGGCGACAGCGCGTCGATGTTGCGGCACAAGTTGAAGTCGAGCCGAGTGGCCGAGATCGTCGATGCGGCACGAGCTAGAATCGAGCCGTGAGATCAATGTAGTCGTTTGCTCAAAGATCCGGTCTCGAACTCGACAAATCGATATGATGTTCGTATGTACTGAGTGGCAATCCGCCATGTTGTGGATTGATCTTGATGAAGAGGTCCTTCAAACTCGCCCGATGATCTCGACGATCTGCCCGTGGTGGGCGCCATCTGTCGGTGTTGTATCCGCTAACCTACCAAGGGGATACCCCAAGATAGTATATTGTTCTGTGGGGGATCGCCGGACCTGGAGTTTGATGGTAAAAGCGAGGACACAAGACACATATTTAGACAGGTTCGGGCCGTCAGAGTAGCGTAATGCCCTACGTCCTGTTGGGAGTATTGTATATTGTGCCCTGCGCTTAGGTGTGTTTCTCTGTTGAGTCTGCCGATCTAGGTACCTCTGCCCTCCTTTATATATCCCAGGAGGCGTGTTACTAGTCGGTTACAAGGTAGGAGTCCTTGTAAGATTACATGATATAATTCCAGTAGGATTACAGAGTAATCCTAGTAGGAGTCCGACTTCTTTTTCTTTGCGGGTAGCTTCCTTGCGGGTACTGGGGATCTATCCCCGACAAATTACGGATCAAAGCCTAATCTCCTATCTAATCCAATGAAAGGAGTAACTATAGGGTTTAAAGCTCATCCAAAAGAATGGGCAAATCATTATGAGTCTTACCTAGGGTTTCCCCTTGAAAAACAACAAGGGAATTATGGGAAAGACGCTAAACATAGACCTCTTCTTGAACATCGCATCCTCCTGAATATGTTTTCCTCCTTTTCCCCTTCCTCCCCCCTCTATCTCTCTAGGTAGCTGTTAACAATAATAAGTTCATAATTGAGTTGTAGCAACTTTTCATATTTCTTTTACTTCCACAATGTAGCTTCAATTTGATTTTTTTCTACCAGGATGGAAACTGGCAATCTGTTGGTGGATCGGATGCATATCAACCTGAAGAAAAGGGCATTTATTAGCACACAGGAGAGGTCTCTGGATGTTATTAATTTATAGCATCTTGATTGTTGCTACTCAGTACATGATTTGTGAATTGTGATCTGTAATTTCGTTTATAATATCATCCAATTCATTTTAGGTTCAAGGTTCCTCTCCGACTAGAGCTGTGCTCCTCTCATGCAGTAGGTGGTGCCCTCTGCCGCCTTTCCAACAGCAACCCAACCCCCTTGTTCGCTGAAGGAGGAATGTTTCTGATGAGCCTGATCATGCCCGTGGGCGGAAGAAGTCTGTTCGCCGATAGAGGAATGTTTCTGACGACCCTACTGGTGTTTTTCCTGGAGGATGTTGGCGCTCGAGGGAGGAAGAATCTGTGATCCTCACATTGTTATCCAAGGGGAAAGAACGCTGCATCCAACAACTGATTATTTTACTGCTCAGGAAGACATAGAGGTATTGAACAAATAATAAACTGAATTAACAAGGTTACAAATTCATACACAATGCTTATGCTCGTACACGTGTACTCAGGTGCCACTGTGAATGTTACGAATTTATTGTTGGGATCAGTAAGGCTGACAGGAAGGGAAAGAAGCCTCAGAGTGGCTAATGGTCTTGAAGTCGGTGTTGAAGCTATAGGACTAGTTCCTTTAGTTTTAAATTATGATTTTTTAATTGAACTTAAGAATGTCCTTTATGTCCTTTATGTTTCTTTTGTCAGATGAAATTTAATTTCATTTACCTTATTGGATAATGATAGATATCCTTGTAATTTTGGTGATGGGAGATAGTTAATTTCATTTAATAGTAATGTTATGGGTCATTCCTTCCAACATGACAAGCTTTATGTATTATCCTTGAATGAATCATTTGCACTTAATTGTTTTGATATAAGTAAGAAGCGCAAAAGTATTAACGAGACGTCCTCGAAATTGTGGCACTATCGTTTGGGCCATATTTGGAGGGGAGAATCGAACGTCTAATTAAAGAACAAATACTCCAACCGCTAGTCTTTAACGATGCAGATGAACAGTATATTGCATTAAAGGAAAATATGTTAAGCATATAAAGAAGGATCCTAACCGAAGCACAGGTACTTTACAAATAATTCACACCAACATATGCGGTCCTTTTCCCATAAAATCTATTGATGGTTTTGATTCTTTCATTACATTTACTGATGATTATTCATGCTATGGATATACTTACCTATTAAAGAGAGGTCTGAAGCGCTAGAAGAATTCAAGATATTCAAAGCTAAAGTAGAAAATCAGTATGAGTTAAAGATTAAAATAGCACACTCAGACCATGGGGGAGAATACTTCGTTAAACACACTAATTATGGGCAGGTTTCTGGTCCTTTTTCCAGGTTTCTCCAAGATCGTACCACTAAGTTTGTTGAAACAAGACACATTGTGTAACATCCCGTATTTTTGTACGGAATGTTAGGGTCGAAAAATGTGAATTTCAAAAACTTTTTGTGCAAGTGGTTAGCAATAGAAGCAATTCAAGGTTAACATCTCTTCCCTATCAAATTCTTAGTAAGTAAAATCTAATTTAAATTAAGGATGCATTTGTTAGTGTGAGCTAATTTGGTTCTTAGTTGAAATTGTCTGAATTTATTTTGGTTGGTTTTGATTTGGGTGGAATTTAAATTTGAAGTGTGCCCTTCGAATTTAAATTTAAAAGCTATCTACCCAGCCCGCTAACTACCCTACCCTACCCTACCAAACCCAAACCCCGGCCTAAAACCCTAACCCAATCCGCACGCGGCCCGGCTCAGCTCGGCCAGGCTGCAGGCCAATGGCCGAGCCAGCCTTCGCACACACCACCGCACCGGCCCAACGTGGCCCGCCCCAGCACCGCACGCCAGCCCCGCGCCACGCCCTTACCCCTTCGCCACCACGCTCATACACCTTCGCCGCACTGATGGGTGGAACCCACCCGTTAGCTTTCCCTTCAACCGTGCGACGCCGCCGCCGCGCTCGAGCGCGCGTCCGCCCTATCACGAGGCCTGCCGGCTCCCGCCTGCGTCACTTGGCCGTGCTGCGCCCCACTACCTTGCCGCGCGCGCTAGCTGCCAAGGTAGCAAAACCGCCCGAGCGTGAACCCTAGCGCCGCACCGCCGCAATGCTACCACGCGTCCCGGCGGGGACGCCGAGCTTCCTCGGCCGCCCGCACGCACCCCAGCCGCGGCCACCTATAAAAACCCTAGGCGCCACACCCCTGGAACTCTAGCTCCCTTGGGGTTTTCCCTTTTTCCAATCCACGACAACACCGCCGCACCAAGAGAAGGAGGGAGAAGGGAAAGATGAGGAGGAGGACCGCTGGCGCATGTTCGACTACGCCAGCACAACGTCTCGGCAAGCCACCGCACCGCGCTGACCTCGCCTCGCCACGGCGCCACCTCTTCCCCTACATCAGACCACTGGTGAGCCGCACCGCCGCCCCTCGTTGCCCTCTTGCTGTCGGCATGAGCCTCACGCCGCTGGTGAACCCATCGTAGCTGGCCCTACGACTCCCGTCCCCCTCTTCTTGCAGGAGCCTTCGCCATCATCGCCCCCATAGCCCGCTGTAGTCTGATGCTGCCATGGCCCGGTCCGCCAGAATCCCGCGCGCATCATGGCCGTGTTGCGGCCTCAGCTAGACCGAGGACCCGGATGCGCGCTCGCCCTAGGCCGTCGTAACCAGGCCAGTCGCACGCCGCACCGCTGACCTCGCCGCCGCCGCGACCTTGGAACGCCAGGGTCCGCGTGCGTTCCTAACTTGAGCCAAGCGCCCAACCTGAGCCGGTGCACCACACCGCCGGTGTGCCACGGCCACGCCACGGCCATTGTGGCCGCACCATGATGTCATGGCGCGGCAAGCCCAAAAGCCCTTTCGGGCATTTGCTCAAATGCCCACGGGGCGCACGAGCGCACACCACACGCACACAGACACACGCGCGAGCACCCGCACCGGATCTGGCCTCCACACCAGATCCGGGGAAAAGACCGACGCGTGGGCCCCTCTTGCCAGTGTGCAAAGCAGGAGCGCTGACACGTGGGCCCAGCGTGTCAGAGAGAGAGATACCGGACCATGGGCCGGCCTGCTTAGATAGCGGCCCAGGCCCGAGTCGGCCCGTGTAGCCAAGCCAGCCCATCACATGCTGACTTGAATCTAGTTACACTCTTAATACCTGAATCAGTTCTGAGTCCATGAATGTTCTTGACAGGGAAGCAACTACAAGCTCTCAGGCTTCATGATTGCTACACAGATTATATAGTACTTATCACATTCAGCTAAGTTAGATCTCCTCTTCTTAATTGTGAAGAGACTACATTATCATCAATTTATCTCCATGATTTCTGTGTGCATCCCATCCTAAAATTTATTTATGCTTTGCTACATCTGGGGCTATCGCATCCTTCTTAATCAAATTTGACCCAAATCTTTAGGTGTTAGCTGCACAAATATATGAGCTTCTACTATCAACATGTTTCCTGCTGTAGAATTCAGAGACCAAATTGTGCCAACTATTTCTTATGGTTGTCATCACTGCATGTCCATAGCTCAATCTGTTCTGTGAAGTCA
This sequence comes from Panicum miliaceum, assembly GCA_032594955.1. Lineage (NCBI taxonomy): Eukaryota > Viridiplantae > Streptophyta > Magnoliopsida > Poales > Poaceae > Panicum > Panicum miliaceum. The sequence goes on from CM064059.1 coordinate 15,631,995, forward strand.
TCTTGTGATATATGCAAAGAAGCTCCCAGTTAGTGATAAAAAAGGTGATAAAAGGATCTGACATATTCTTACCAGCAAAATGCACTATGTGATTGTTGTTATTTTCTGAAATCATAACATGTACCTGATGTTACTAGACTATTATTTTTGTTGTAACGGCATGCAGGCCTTTGGATCATTTGATGTTGGCTTGGAGTCCACTAGGGACGGTGATGTGTAGATGGCCATTGTGGCGAGGATCTTGTGGACGACGCAAACATAACTGCAATGGAAACCAGCAAGCGGCAGTAGGTAGTTTCATCTTTTCAAGTGTTGTCTTTGCATACACTTAGTAGGTTGGTATGAGATGCACTCACTTTTGGGAAGGCATGTGACAGTTGTGTTCATGCCAAACATTTGGACATCATCTCTATATGTATGATATATGTAATGATCAAGCTCTATCTTGTAATTAAGCTATTTGTATGATCAAGTTGAGATGCGACATAACTGGACTATTCTATGAATGATTGATTCAGAATAGGTTTGAGCTAATGTTGCTTGAAAATAATTTGCCCTATCAACCAATGAATAATTCCCTGTCGGAATGGCACTGGTATGAGTTAAAGCATTTCACTGTCGGTAAAGAAAAGCAACAGGAGAAAGGGAAAATATTCTGGCGGTTATAACCTGACAGGGATATGTGTTTTCCTGTCGGTAAATTGGTCTTTCCCTGTCGGGTTATCTTGACAGGGAAAAAATTTCAGACCCGGCGAAGAACAATTTGCCTACGGGCGGAAAACCGACAGGGAAAACACAAACCGACATGAAAATTATAAAACCGACAGGCAAATATGTATTTCCCTCTCAAGCTAGCCCTGTCGGTATTTTCCTGTCGGTAAACCGTCAGGAAAATAAATGATGAAAAATTTCTAGACTTTGAAGAGGAAAGAGCCTAACATTTGAACTCCTTTGCATTTCCATGTTCCTTCCAAACCAGTCATAGATTGAATCTTCATCTTCTGAGCCTCAGTTGCACCTGCAAAAAGACACACATTAGGACTTCTTTGCATTTACTACCCTATCCAACAGTGTTAAGTTAAAATAACATGGAAACAGGATAGTGCGTAAAGAATTTGCATATCTCAGGCAACCACGAGTAGTTCTAATTACATATGGACAACATGGCTGTAACATCTTTACCGTTGGAGCTCGAAAATGATTTGTGAAACCATTAGTTTTCTGATTGCTGCTCGGGCACGGGCAGACGTGTGTATTCATTAGTGGTGTTGTGGATTAGTGTGCCAGTACTAATGTTTGGATTTGGATAGGTTTGCCTCACAAGTTGTTTACGACGCAACACAGGTTTTACATTTCCATACTTGACTATTGTTCTTGTTCCTCAAAAAGAATTAAAGAATACTTGGCCATTACATAGGAAGAACCTGCATCTGATGCAGAAGTCAAGCAACATATTTATCCCTCAACCAAATAAATATCTCCTTTTTGTGGTGTTCCCATCCAAACACACAAGACTCAGGCGATCATCAACTAGATCCATCCATTCCTCACTCGGTGCCATCTAGATATGTATTTCAAAACTACACAGCGGACAGATTGGTTGGAGTCAAAACAGAGATACATCGAACAACATGGAAATTTTAGGAAAATGCAGTTCGTATCGATTGGTAAAATGTTCAGTTTTTGACACACCAATGAACTAATTGCTTGGGTTGAGGCAGAACGGCTCGCTAACACCCCGCCGCAGTCAGAGCTATCGCTGCCATAGATGCTCAGACTGGATCGAAAACCTTCAAATGTCGCCGTCGGCAGACCTTTGGTCATTACATCCACAAACTGCTGATCCGTTGGGACATGAACAACACGTACCTCGCCAATGGCAACTTTCTCTCGGATAAAATGTATATCCAGCTCAATGTGCTTCGTTCTCCTGTGATGCACTGGATTTGAAGCCATGTAGACAGCTGACACATTGTCACAGTAAGCGATGGTCGCCTTGCATGGAGGAACACCCAGCTCACCAAGTAAGTTCCGCAGCCAGCAGCACTCGGAAACTGCATTCACAACAGCTCGGTATTCGGTCTCGGCACTAGAACGAGATACCGTCGGTTGTCGTTTGGAGGACCATGATACGAGAGAGTCGCCGATGAAGATATAGAAGCCAGACGTGGACCATCTTGTGTCAGGGCAACCAGCCCAGTCGGCGTCTGAGTAGGCGATGATATCCATCGAGCTCGTAGCATGAAGATGAAGGCCGAGCTTGGATGTGCCGCGTATATATACCTCAGCATGCGTTTGATCAGTGACATGTGAGCGTCTCGAGGATCATGCATGTGCAAGCAAACCTGTTGGACGGCGTAGGACAAATCCGGGCGAGTCACGGTCAGCTATTGAAGAGCACCGACCAGGCTGCGGTAGAGCGAAGGATTGGCAAGCTTGGCACCTTCTGTAGCTGACAATTTTGGTTTGGTGTCGATCGGAGTAGTAATGGGATTGCAATTTGCCATGCCTGCCCGTTCAAGAATCTCTTCAGCATATTTTGCTTGACTGAGAAAGAATCCACGGGGAGATCGCTGCACATCAATACCAAGAAAGAAGCTGAGGTCGCCATGTCCTTGACAGCAAATTCATTCTGAAGCCGGCTGATAAGAGTGCGTAGGAGCTGATCACTTGACGCGGTGAGCACCATGTCATCTACGTACAGCAGAAGGATTGCCATTTCAGTGCCTTGACGAAGAATGAACAAGTGTCTTTTTTTAGATAATGGAAAAAATTATCCAGCTTCACCCTCCTCATCGAGGGGGATCAGACCAATATTATTACACGCAGTAGCAACCACACCACTTCACTCAAAACTTACGTTTAAAGTATAGATCATGCTTATTGAAAGCCAATCCGTAAATTAAAAGGCCATCCATGGGAAGAGAAGAAACAAAGAGTCGACATCTCCAGCAAGCGACATGCCTAAATCATCCTCTCCTTTTGAACCTCACTGCGCTGCAACTGCGTCCAATGGCGTAGCCAATACGTTTCCTTGAATAAAACCTGCATAAAAATTTTTAGTTGACATTTGTTAAAAACAACATCATTTCTAGAGAGCCAAATAACCCAACACATAGCCGATATGCCTGTCAGTAAGTGAAGTTTTGGTTTATGACCCCCCTATTTTAACCAATGATTAAATAAATCATCAACATCCTTTGGTGGTGCTAAACCAAAAACTAAGTGAATAGCACGCCAAAAAAATTTAGCGTAAGCGCAATTGGAAAAAAGGTGTTGGATACTTTCTTCTTGGTTATAGAAGATGTAAATTTTACTTCCAATCCAATTTCGCCTAGCTAAATTATCTTTTATAAGTAACACCCCTTTTTTTGAGGTACCACACAAAGATCTTAATCTTTAAAGGTATCTTCGCATGCCAAATTTCTTGTGAAATCTTTATACGACTATTAACAAGATTTTTATACATGGAGTGTACCGTGAAGGAGTCATTAGCTTGTAGGGACCATGTGAAGGTATCCCGCCCCTATTGTAAATTAACATTCAACAACTTATTCACCAAATGGATCCAATTATGTAGTTTATCCCCCACTAAAGCTCTATTAAAGGAGATATTTAGTGGAGAGGTGCTAAACACTTCCGCTACCGTAACATGTTGTTTGCGAACAATGTTAAATAGAGATGGGAATTGGGACTTCAATGTCTGGTCGCCCAGCCATATGTCCTCCCAAAATCATATTTGTGAACCATCTTTAAGCGAAAAACGTCCCAAGCTAAGAAACTTATCCTTCACCCCCTTTAGGCTAGTCCAAAAGTACGAAACTCCCGGTTGCTTATTGACTTGCCCTAGAGTTTTATTCTTTAGATATTTATTCCTCAGCAACTCTTGCCAAATTCCCTCTTCATTGCATAGTTTAAACAACCATTTAGTAAGCAGATATTTATTTTGAATATCCAAATTTTGTATTCTCAAACCACCTTGTTCTTTTGGTTGGCACATCGAAGGCCACTTAACTAATCTGTACCTTTTCTTATGTTGGTCGTTTTGCCAGAAAAATCTTGATCCGTAATACTCAATTTTCTTAAGGATTCCTCTTGGACTTTAAAAAAGATAGCATAAACATAGGTAAACTAGATAAAACTGAACTAATTAGTACCAACCTGCCACCTACAGATAAAAGCTTGCCTTCCCAACCACTGAGCCTTTTCTCGATCCTATCCTCAATTACTTTCCGGTCCTTGTTGCTACGCTTTCTAAAATGCATCGGAATTCCTAGGTAACGAAAGGGATATGAGCCTAGTTTGCAACCTAAAAGATTTGAGTACGTTAATTCGTGTTGTTTTGCTCGACCAAAGCAGAATATCTCACTTTTATAGAAGTTTATTTTAAGACCAGATAATTGTTCAAAGACACATAACAATAGTTTGATGTTCTTTGCTTTGTCAATATCATGGTCCAAAAATATAATTGTATCATCTGCGTATTGCAATATAGATAGCCCCTCGTCTATAGGTGTGGTACAACCCCTTTCACTTGCACATCCACCTTAGCTCTGGCAATGATGATAGCCAGCATATCGACCACTATATTAAATAGTATTGGCGACAGTGGATCACCTTGTCGGAGTCCCTTTTTAGTTTGGAAGTATGAGCCTATTTGATCATTCACCTTTATTCCCACATTCCCTCCTTTTGTAAACACTTCTCTCCATTTGCACCAAACAAGGAAGTGTCGACCGTGATGACTTGAATCCAATGCTTGTGATGAAGTCAGCAAATCGCATGTACCAAGCTCTGGGAGCTTGTTTGAGCCCGTACAGTGACTTGGACAGCAGACAGACAGCATCGGGGGCTCGAGGACCAACAAAACCTGTGGGCAGTTGGCAATACACTTGCTCTTGAAGGTGACCATGCAAGAAGGCATTGGAGAATTCCAACTTCTTGGCAGACCAACCTTTGCTTGCAATCAGTGTCAGAACTGTCCGGATGGTGCTTGGCTTTACCACTGGAGAGAAAGTCTCGCCGAAATCGACCCCGGCACGCTGCGAGAATCCACGCACTACCCAGCGAGCTTTGTATCGCTCCAAGGACCCGTCAGGATGAAGTTTGTGCTTGAAGACCCATTTCCCAGACACCACATGAACGCCGCGGGGTCGAGGAACAAGGCTCCAGGTAGAGTTTCTGCACAGGCGGTCGTACTCGAGCTGCATCGCAGTGCGCCAGTTGGGGTCGCGAAGAGCTTGACGAACGGACGTCGGCACCGGAGATACTGTGCTGGTGGAGGCCGAACACACGTAACGCGGGTTCGGTTTGACGATCCCGGCGCGGCCCCGTGTGACCATTTGATGGCGATCAGCCCGGGTCACGGGAACAGACGACGGTGTTGGAGACGGTGGTGGCGATGATGCGGCCAGGTCGGAGCAGGAGGCATGGTCCGGCGGTGATGACGTCATGGATGATGCGCCGCGACCGGAGCATGACGGCGTCGTGATCACGTCACAGCCAGAGCGTGGCGGCGTGGCGGCGTTCCCAGAGCGCGGCGGCGCCAGGACCGTGTCGCGGCCGGGGCGCGTGGTGAAGACGTGGCCGAGATGGGCACGGAGCGTGACAGCGTCGAGAGCTCGTTGCTGCCCGGGTGCGCGGATGTCGTGGTACGCGCTGGCCGGGACGGCGGCGAGGCCGGTGAGCGCGCAGCAGGGCCTGAAGGCGCTGAGGATGGAGGCTGATGCTGTCGGGCGCGGCGGCGGCGCCATGGTGAGTACCTGCACTTGACTAATGTCCTGCATGGGGTCAGTGGTGAGCTGCAAAGACGGTGAGGGCGACGATTCGGTGGCAAAGGGAAAGCGTGTTTCATCGAAGATGACATGGCGTGATGTGATGACACGCCGTGTGATGAGATTGAAACAGCGGTAACCTTTGTGATCAAGTGAGTACCCAAGAAAGGCACACGGTGTACCGTACTTTCTGCAATTTGGTCTTTCTTCTAAAAAATTGACTGGACTCAACTTTAGACCTTGGGGTTGGCGCCAGGACTCACGGCGCCGAGCTAACACGTCTCGGCGTCGTGACTCATGGCACCGAGGTGTTTGCCAGTTGGTGCAGACACCTCGGCGCCATGATGCCGACCCTAGAGTATAAAGATGAGTTTACGTCACCTAAAGGTCCAAATTTTTTCAGAAAAAGGGACAAAATGCAAAAAAAAAATCAGCACGCCCGCAAAAAAATAAACTAATTGCTGTTTGGCCAATCATTTGTTAGAGCATCTCTAAAAGTCTTTCTAAAATCTACTTTCTTAATCATCATTTAGAGAGTCATTTGAGTAAAAAATATTTTCTATATTTTTTACTCTCCAACAGCTTTTATGTATCCTATGCGTAGTCTAGAGAGCAATTCTCGCTCTCCATCTTTAGCTAGCGAGAAATAAATCCGGAATATACGATGTCTATATTTAGATAGCCAATTGAAGAGGTTGTTGGAGGGTAATTTTTTACCAAATCTCTATTCCTAAAGATATAAAGAGTCTCTTGGAGATGTTAAAAATTACCCTCCAACGGCTTCTTCAATTGGATATTTAAATATAGACCTCGTCTATTCCGTATTTCTCACTAGCCAAAGATGGAGAGCGGGAATTGCTCTCTAGACTACGCCCAGAATATAGAAAAGCAGCGTATAAAGATATAGAAAAACGATTTCTATTCAAGTGATTTTCTAAATGATGATATAGATAGTAGATTTTAGAAATACTCTTTGAGATGCTCTGACTCCCAATCGGATGAACAACACATATTCTCATATTCTTTTTGCTTTTGTCACGAAACCAATGTAGTAAAAGGGATCAGTGGAGATGGGAAATTGGGAATCGAAACGGACCTGCGCAAGGGAGTCGTCATGGACTCGTGGTTGCAGCAACCGTAACAATGGATGCCGGGGCCAAGAGTAGCGGTGGCGGTGGCGAGGGAAACATGGCTGTGAAGGAGACATGCGTCAATAATTACAAGATTAGATCAAAACTGAGAGAAAAAAAGGAACGTAATTTGGTAACTGCTGAAAGAACAACGTAAAGAGGAGTCAAAACCTAACGTTGGCGAAGTGGCTGATATGGACCTGCAGCATCACAAACCGCCGGCGCCACGCCAAACCATGGCAACGGTGCAAATAAAACCTTCCGGCCGGGCCCCTGCACAAGACAGACGGTGGTGTGTACGCATGGGATCGACCTTGGGAGTCTGGAATGGCGCAGGAGAATGGCCGGGCCCCTGCACAGACAGAGGGCGGAGAGGGGAGGGTGCAGGAAGATGGATTATGAACTGAAATTCTCCGAGAGCAGTGGATGATGGGGCAGGTGGAATTAAATGGAGCAGGCGTCACGGAGGGCATGCATGTACGTGCCTGGCTTGTGGGAGGAAACGTATATAACGGATCAGATGGATAATCACAGCGCCGGGGCTTTTCTTTTTCTTTCTGTTCGCGGTGGGAAACCAACCATTCTTCCTCGATGTCCGGGAGACGTCGTTTCTCAGTTGCCTGGCACACTGCGGTCAGGTCAGCGAGCGCATGCAAGGGTAGGGGATTACGACGGTTATAGTTTTCCATCCGGCTCACAGTCCGACTTTTTGGCCCGGCACGGCACGGAATTTATCAGGTCCGGGACGGCCCGGCACGAGCCTCGTGTCCTACCTGGGCCGACGTCTTTGCACATGGGCTGGCCCGGCACGGAACGGTTAAGCGTCGACCCGACAAAGCACGTGCGCTGGCCCGAGCACAGGAGGCCTCCTAAGGCTCGAGAACCCGAACGCCTCCACATATATAACACGAGGCGCCCGGCCCCCAAACCCTAGCCTCCATTCACCACTCACCTTACCGTCTGGCCGCCTCTTCGCCTCCCCCGCTCCCTGTGCGCGCCTCCCCTGACCACCCCCCCCAAACCCTAGCCTCGCCGCCATCGCCAGCGTAGATCTGTCGCTCCCCTCGCCTCTTCCGCCTCTCCTCGCCTAGATCCGATGTCCCCCTCCCTTCTCCTCCCCCTCTGCTCACCGGATCTAGCTCCTCAGTGGCCTTCCTCGCCTCCCACGCCGCCTCCAGAGCCGCGGCTCGGCCAGATCCGACGCCGGCAGCCGCTCACCTCCCTCCCCTATCGCCCGTGACGGAGATTGAAGAAGGGGAAGGCGGGGCTGCTGTTTTTAATGAGGCAGCAAATAAAATAGCTCAAGTTAATATATGTTGTTCTCGTCAATGTGTATGTGTGAATGTTTGGATGTGTATGTTTCTGTCTATGTGTATGTGTATGTTTGAATGTGTGAATGTTTCAAATTTTTACTTGTGAAATTGGAATAGATGGTAAAATTCTGTGAAAATGAAGCGGTGGATAGGATGGCGGGCCACAGGCCGGCCCGGCACGGCACGCTGAGCCTGTATGTGATATCGGGCCGATCCGGTATGGATAACAGGCTTTCGTGCCGTGCCTGGGCTGATGCTTCAGCACGTGGGTCGGACCGGCACGGCATGAATAAGTAATTAGGCCAATCGTGCTAGGTCTAATCATGCCGAGCCGAGTCGGGACCAGGCCGTGCCGTGCTGGACGGCCCAAATAGCCAACTATAACGATGGCCTTGGATCTCGGAGTCCATCATCAGTTACCGTGGGTAGCGCCAAGATGAACGCGATCGATCGAGATGCATGGCACCCGACGACCACATATTGTGCGAGGTGGTAAGTCAAGTTGCTGACACGATCATACTTGTTTTTCTCTGTAAGAGTCATTCGACTATTCAACTAGTTCCCCTCTATATATAAACCTAGTAGGCATTGTAGTTTCTGTATCGGGGATTCTTGAGACCTGATAGAAATACTAGGAGTATCTATACCGGGGCTGAAGAGCTCCGGTACATATATTGTCTGTTTCCGGACTTCCGGTGTTCTTATATAGAAGAGCCAGCATAAGTAGATAGTGTTCGTTCGTGCCAGTGGGCATACGCAACCGGTGGACAAGCCTTTGGTACCGAAGCTCATTGCGCCGGCACAGATGGGCCAACGCGGATGAGGGTCTATGCGATAATGATCCAACTAATTATTACTGTTTATCGTCTTCCATTCGCTTGCACATGTCCTTGGCGGAGGATATACATTGCTCGCGCCACAAATTTCCGAGCTATTATCCACATTGGTCCATTTGCAATTTCTTTCGCCAACCCACTTGCATCGTCCAATCGTGACCCACGACAGCCCAAGTGCGCGCGTCTTCTTCCTCCAGCAGCAGCAGCTCTGGCTTGCCCGCCAAGGCTAGGGGTTAGGGTTCTGGTTAGGGTGGCAGCAGGTGGGCAGAAGATAGCCAGCGGTGGGCGCTGCCGGCCGCGGGTGGTGGGAGACATCCGCTGGTTGGTAGTGGGGGCGGGGGTATTCCGACGAGATCACAGGTGAGGCCAGGGGACCCAATGGGTGGACCCAATATGCCATGGCATACCTAGATATTCCGGCCCAACCAGAAAAAATTACCATCCCAAGCCCAAGGCCCATGCGCATAACTCACAACCTCTCAGGCTCTCACGAACTCACGAACGCACGGCGAGAGGCGAGTCACGACTCCGCAGGATTGGGCGATGCTGCCGCCTCCACCGTCCGCCGGTTCATCCCTGCGCCACACCGCCGCGTCGTCTAGCCCTGCATCCGCCCCAGGCTTCCCTCCGCAGGCTGTAGCTGACTAACTGAGCACTCCGCCTCGACATCGATGCTATTGCAGTGCTTCTGCGCTGCATCCGCCTACGACGCCTGCTGCCGTTTGATTGACCGTATGATTGTAGCACTGGCCCGATCTTTCGGTAGCTATGGTAATTTTGATTGGTGGAGACTCGACGTTAGCGATCCGGGCTTCTAATCAGACGTGATTCGAACCCTTGCAACCGTTACACCGCTGCTTCATTGGTTATCAACCAAGCACAACTCGATTGACCTCGCCAAGAAGATATTTTCCTTCTAGCGAATCGAACAACACAAGCAAGAAAGGATAAACATGCAATTTGAAATTGCAGATGTGTATGAAGCAAAGATGAATATGGGATTCAAGCTCTGAACACAAAATGACTAATTGCGACAGTGGTGTAGAACAAGAACGGGGATCCTGATTCACAGCAAAAAAATTCGACGTCACAGTTACAATGAAAGATGTTTGTTTCTCGATGGAAAACCAGAACTAAACAAAACCCAAACCCTAATATGGCGGCAGTTACTAAGTTTATACCCAAGAAGGACAAAGCATGAATTGGGGGCGACCAAGGGGTGCCCACAACATGGGCTTAAGGCCCAACACGATACAAAGGTTGTTAAGGTCCAAAACTAGTGATGCAATATCTTGTTGTGGTGCACAGGATGATCCATGAACCTTCTAGAGCTAGGACTAGAACCAAAAGAAAGCTTCCGTCGTTAGATTTCCAACGCATCAAAGAACGCATCGTTTCGATGTCGTACGAGGGAGATGTGGCCGATTCCGTCTAGGGTGGTCTGCTGAATCTGAACCGAACGCAGAGTCCAAGTTGATGATGACTTGTAACTTGGCAAAGGACATGGCTCGTGCGTATCCACCTTGGTGATGTTCTCATCACTGCGTGGCACGGCGGCTCTCCCTTCTGCAGCCGTAGGCGCGACCTCGGCGCCTCGGCCCTCCACTTCTCCTAGCTCGGCAGCTCCACACACATCCTAGTTCGCTAATTTTTTACAATGGTTGAACAATTGGACAATTGCAAATTAGTGTAGCACATAGGAATTATGGATTTATGAATTGATTGATTATTGATGCACTTTCATACTTTGTCTTTACTCTGTAGAACAATTGAACTATGAAGAGGAATGGGGATATTGCTTCTCTTTTTAGGAAGCATGAAGCAAAGAAACTTGCTGCTGCTTCATCTCCTCCACCAGCTCCAGCTACAAAAGTGATTGAAGAAGAAAATCAAGAGCAATCGTTTGTGCTTTCATAAGCAATTGATGTTGATAATGTCTTGCCACCGCAACCACAGCCACCAACACCGTCGTTGCTGTCGGTCTATGATATCAATCGCCTTCCACATGATCCAGGTGAACGGCTGCCAATTGCAAGTTATCACATTAATGATCAAGATGCAGTTACAAAAGAATATATTCTTAAAAAGCCACTCAAGCAAATTAACCATGAATTTCCAAAAAGGAAAATTGGAAATAGATATTTCTCATGCAGTCATGTATGGCTGTACAACCATGATTGGCTTGAATATACTGTCAAGAAGGATGTTGTGTTTTGCTTCTTTTGCTACTTGTTTAAAGACCCAAATTGCAAGACAAAGGGGTACAACTGCATTTACTGTGGAAGGTTGGAGAAATTGGAATATAGAAGACAAATCACTTTTGAAACATATGGGTTCTAAAGCACACAAGTTGGCTCAAGAGAAATACATTGGTTTTATTAATCCCGATGCAGCAATTGATAATCAAATTGAGAAGTGGAGTGATAAGGATCGTCGTCTTTATAAGATCAGGTTGACTTATACACTTAGATGCATTAAATTGCTTTTGCATCAAGGATTGGCATTCTGTAGACATGATGAGAGTGAAAACTCTAGCAACAGAGGAAACTTCATTAAGCTTTTAAAATTTCTTACAGCAAATAGTGAAGAAGTGAATAAGTATATTCTGAACAATGCTCCAGGTAACTGCTCCTTAACCAGCCCAAAGATACAAACACAGGTTATTCATTGTTGTGCCATAGAAACTAGAAAGAGAATAATTGAAGAACTTGGTGATGAGCCTTATGCAATTTGAGCTGATGAGTCCAATGACATATCACATAAAGAACAACTAGCTCTTTGCTTGCACTATGTGGATAAATTGGGAAGGCCATGTGAGCATTTTATTGGAGTTGTTCATATTGATGATACTAGCTCTTTATCACTTAAGGAAGCAATTGAAGCTTTACTTATTAGTCATTGCTTGACTATAACTCAAATTCGTGGTCAAGGTTATGATGGGGCTAGCAACATGAAAGGTGGTATTAAAGGGCTGAAAACATTGATCATGCAAGAGCCACCTTCTGCTTATTATATCCATTATTTTGCACATCAACTCCAACTAGTGTTGTTGCTGTTGCCAAGGGTAATACTGATTGTAAGGGCTTTTTTGATCATGTATCTCTCTTTCTGAATATTGTTGGAGTTTCTTGTAAGCGTCACGGAATGCTTCGAAATGCTAGACTTGACCAAATCACAAAAGCACTTGATTGTGGTTTGAATCTGGGAGTGGATTATATCAAGAGATAGGGTTGCCTAGACCTGGTGAGACTAGATGGGGTTCTCACTATGAAACTATATGCAACATCATTGCTATGTATCCTTCAATCCATGAAGTACTTGTCACTCTTGGAGATGATCCTTCACATAAGGCTGATTGGACAAAAATACATTTTATGGTTCGAGCATTTGAGTCCTTTGAGTTTGTTGTTGCTGCACACTTAATATTTGTTATTCTTGGATACATAAACGAATTATTCAAGTATTTGCAAAGAAGAGAGCAAGATATTCTTAATGCAATCACTCTTGTTAATGTGGCAAAGAATAGAATTTTGAGGACTAGTGGTTGGGAACAATTCCTTGAAAGCAAGTTACTTTGTTTTGCAACAAACATGGTGTCCAAATTCCAGCTATGGAGGATAATTATATGCCTTATGAAAAATCAGCACGTTATGCTCAGAACCAAACAAATGATGATCACTTTATAAGAGAAATATATATTGGTGTCATTGATCAAATTAGTCAAGCTTGATTATCGATTTGATGAGATAAATATGGAGTTGCTTTCTTGTATGTCGGCCTTCAAACCTTCCAACTCATTTGCTTCTTTTGATGCACAAAAGGTGCGTAGACTAGCTGAGTTCTACCCTATTGACATTAAAGGCCATGATTTGATGAAACTTGAATTGCAACTTGACAATTATATTGATGATGTGAGGCAAATGATAACTTCAAAGGCCTTGTGAATCTTGTTGACCTCTCAGTAAAGCTTGTTCAAATAAATAGACACATATTGTATAATATGGTTCACTCGCTTCTCAAATTGGTATTGCTTCTACCGGTGGGGACGGCAAGTGTTGAAAGGTTATTTTCTGCAATAGCTTGATGATGCTCTTTTGGATGATTGTCTTGCCACATTCTGTCTTGTCACATTCATTGAGCGGGATATTTTCTTTGAGGTGGATGAAAATGACATAATCGAGACTTTCATGAACTTTAGAAATCGTAGACCAGACAAGAAGTAGCTTCTTTTATTCATTTGAACTAGTATGTTTGAACAATTTGTATTTTAATGTATGCAACATCGGTGTTTAACTGTTGAATTTAAGACTTGGAATGTAATTTTTATTCTTGGTAACCGAATTTCTTGGTGAAATTTAAGTTTTGTCACCGAATTATATACGGATTATACCGAATTGCAAGTAAAATCTTAGGTACGCCACTAGGCGAGGCCAGGTTAGGGTGGCGTCGGCCGCCGGAGATGGTAGAGGAAGGTGGTGCGGGGGGCAAAGCAGAGGAAAAACAGAACATGCTCATCGGGCTTGGACGGCGGCAACGGCTTTGCCGCCAGAGCCGGGAAGAACGACGGCGTGAGGGCGAATACAACGAGAAGGAAGCGGGCCGTGTTGCGCTGTTAGCGGAAGCAGCAGCTTCAGGTGATATATATGGTGCTGTTTCATCACCTGAAGCGATAGCATCAGTGGCCTCCGTGCCCACGATGCTAAACTTTCGATCCGATGCCTCCGTGCGTGGCCGTCACACGCTATCCGGCTCACAGGTCACGGGAAGTATATACATACTCAAAGCTCATTGGCGTACGTACGTAGACATCAAACCTGCACAACAATATAATGGCCGACCGTACACACGCTTCGATCGAGCCGGCCGGTTTATGTTCGACGGTACACTGGAGGATACTATACAACGGCTACACCTACACATGATACATGCCACGTATTCCAGACCTCGCGGCGCGGCTGCATGCTTCCTCGGCTAGCTCCGATCACTGGCCCCCGCACCTGCGCTTCAGCACGTCGACGAACTCGTCGAAGTTGCTCCGCGACGAGCCGCCGGGCGACACGGCGGCCTCGAGCGTGGCCCTGAGCTTACGCACCTGCCCCCTGAGCCTCTCGCCCTCCTCCCCGCCCATCACCCCCTCGATCAGCGCCCTCACCTCGTCGGCGGCCACCGCGCCGCGGTCCCCGATGGAGACGCCGGCGCGCCACTCCCGCACGACGAGGCGGCGGTTGGTGAACTGGTCCGTGAGCAGCGGGAAGCACAGCATCGGCACGCCCGCCCACACGCTCTCCAGGACGGAGTTCCAGCCGCAGTGCGTGAGGAACCCGCCCACGGCGGCGTGGGAGAGCACCTCCACCTGGCAGCACCAGGGCACCACCAGCCCGCGCCCGCCCGCCGCCGCCGCGAAACCCTCGGGCAGCGGGTCCGGGTCGTCGGAGCTCACCACGTCGGGGCGGAGCACCCACAGGAACCGCGCGCCGCTGGACAGCACCCCGCCCGCGATCTCGTGCAGCTCCCGCCGCGTCACGTGCGCGTAGCTGCCGAAGGAGATGTAGAGCACGGACCCCGGCGGCTGCGCGCCCAGCCACCGGGAGCAGTCGGACTCGGCCCACATGGACGTGGCCACGGCGCTGCGCGCGAACCCCGCCGGGAAGATGGGGCCCACCGCGTAGAAGGGCTTCTCGGCGCGCAGCGCGGCGATGGTCGACGGCTCCAGCTCCTCCACGGTGTTGCACAGCACGTAGTCGGCGCGCCGGGCCTCGTCGAACGCCTTGAAGATGATGCGGTGCACCACGGAGGTGGTGTCCGTCTCCTGCAGGTACGACATCAGCTCGCCCGGCTCGATCGACGGAACGCCGGGGATGTACGTGATCGTGTCCTTGCGAGGCTCTGCATTATAAATTCAGGCAGTATTCGTTGTTCAGCAAAAACATTACGTACCACTAGACATTATTATTAGTCCAACTCCAACAAGAAGATTTTCTGGCAAAACGATTGTATTAGTTCAGTTTCTGAAATAATGACCGTCGCATCTAAAGTGGCCGTTCTGGGTGAGCAGGTCCATGTGGTAGTAGAGGTTGAAGATGAGCGCCGGCTCGGTCCAGAAGGATACGTAGGCGACGCCGAGGCGCCTGGCCAACGTTGCGGGCCACACGAAGAAGGTGCCGGCGACGAGGAACGTGGCGGCCGGGTCCACGACGACGCGGCGGAGCAGGCGCTCGACGTGCGCGGGCAGCGCGTGGAGCAGCGCGCCCATGAAGTCGTCGTGGTGCAGCGACCGGTCGAACCCCACGGGGAGGCCGTCGCTCACCAGCTCGCACGCCACGTCCAGCCCCTGCTGGCCCGACGCCGACGCGCGCGCCGCCGCGAAGACGTCGTACCCGTCCGGGTCGGCGCCCAGCGCGCGCGCCGTCTGGTCGTGCACGGCCTCCGTGCTCACGAAGGTGACGGCGAAGCCCCGGGCCGCGAGGCGCAACGCGAGGTGCGTTACGGGGATGAGGTGGCCCTGCAGCGGGTACGCCACCACCACCGCGTGCGGCTTGCCGCCGCGGCCCGTTGCTGCGGCGCCGGCGGCCTCCGGTGGCCCCATTTCTCCCTAGTTAAGCCACCCTAGCTAGTTTCTCTGTCTCTTCACTTAGCTTGTCAGGTGGTCAGTGTAGTGTGCATGCCTGCGCATCGGCTGCTCGCTATATGACCCCCGTGTCTGACACGAGCAGCGTCACCTAATAACGTGCCATCCTTCTTTTTTTTACTCTGTTACTTTCGCGTTAGCCGCCGGCCGGCCACTAGCCTTCTTGTTGGTTCACAGTTAGACTCTTTATGTTTGAAAATATATACACAAAGGAGTAGGAGTACAAGCTTTGGTGCTGCTCTATGAGCCGCCGCACATATATACTTTTTGACTTCAGAGAGTATTATATAGGGATGCACATGCAATAGATAAGGTGACAGTGTAGAATAATCGAACAAGTCTATCAGAACCCAGAGGATACCATAGTAGCTAACCATTAAAGATTCTTCTACAGTTCTACATGAGGATACCTAGGGCTACACGGCCAGGGGCGGCGACGGCCGGCGCGACTCGAGGAAGAATCAGAATATGGTTAGCGCCTATCGATCAGCAAAATCAGAATATGCATCGGGTGGAGATCTAACGGCTGACATAGTTGGCATATGCATATATGCTTAACTGATTCAGTTAGTTTCATTAGTTTGTGGAGCCGCCGATGTAGTCGTTTTATGGAAGCTAGACACTTGTATAGAGTGACAATTTTTGGGTATTCCACCAAGAATCGTTGATTAGAGCTTAAAAATTTATCACGCCTGAGTTTTACTATTTGTATGAGATCTTTATTGTAACATGATAAGTAAGCCTAATCCAAGTACTTGGACAAGCTTAACTCAACTAGTTTAATTTGGCCTTCTCGTTTCGTGCCTCTGCATGTATATGTACTGGTAGTTTTTGCAATAGAGTGAAGTAAACAGCTTAGTATGGGTCGTCATTTACAGCAAACTGCTTATGTGGCAGGGGCGGCGGCAGGGGTATGCCCCTGTATGCCTTGCCATACGCATAATTTGAGAAAGAAAAGTTAACAAGTATACATATTTATACGCCCATGAAGAAACAAAGCCCACTAGTCCAGCAAGGAACAATTGTTTGGTTACACTTATTAAGAGAGAATTCTTCAGTCAAATGAAAGATGATGATATCATCAATCTCTTCCAATAAGTGGAACGAGCCGTACCTCGGGCGGCAATCGCTCCAGGTTGAGGAGCTGTCGGTCGTGAGTTCGAGCGTTGCTCGACTCGCGATTCCCACCGGGGTTTTTCCCAGTTTCTCCTGCAGGTGTGTTTTGTGGCTGCCTCACGCATGGATGCACCCCAATGGTCAGGGTGACGTGCCCGTTAAGTACGAAGCCTGATGACTTCGGATACCTCTTAGCCACGTGAAGTTTCTGGTATAGGTTGTAGGTCTAGCGTGCGTATGTGAGTGTGGTGGTGTGAGTTAGTGCGTAAGTTCGGATACTACAGCTTGTATTTGAAGGGTTGATGCATAAAAAATAAGGGGATCGTAGGATTATATTATAGTAGCCTTTACTGTTTTATAATATTTTTTAATTATTTATATTTAGAACTTGTACTTTGGTTATTATTATGGATTTGTTATGGCCATTATAACTTATCATTCATTATATTGCGTATTTGCTTCGAAATTTTTTATACGCGGCATACCCGGCCGTAAATTCCTGGCTCCGTCACTATTAGGGGGTGTTTTCCCCCGTCAGAATGGGTTTATGCAAGATGCCTTAAACGTATGGGCAATTGATCCACTCGAGAAGTGGCAATTACCCGTTCTCGCAGCCATTTGACTGGCCAAGTGGTAAAAAAAAATTGCCACCCAATCACCGGGAGTCCATGCATGACTGGCCAAGTCATCGGTCCGTTTCAGCCTGCGCAGCACGATATTTACTACTCTTCCACGCTCACCGGACCAACCAGGCAACGACATGAGCGATAGATGACAGTGAGAGTGCTAGTTTTCTTATAGAGGGACGGACGATGAGAGAGCGCGTTTGGAATGATGCTGCACGCCCGCAACAAGCCGAACCGAGAAGCCTCAGTCGTGTGGCCCAGATGGCGACCACTGGCCGAGTGTATCCGCGCACGGTCCCGGTCCTGGGCCTCCGGCTACGTGGTTCGTCCCCTCGCAATCCTGCTGCCAGTGACATTCCTGCCCCTGTTCCTGGGATGGCGGCTGGAAAATCACTCGATCACCTGTGGTGCCTCGCACTGATTGGGGTCCGCTCGCGTCACCTGTTTGGGCCATGTTCTAGTTCTCCAGGAAAAGTCATGCTAAGGACTAGCCGCAAGGAGATGGTCACCCATCCTGGAATGGAGAGTACTACTAGAGGCGATGTGCTTACTACGTGTGGTACTGAGAACCGCATTCTCTAACACATCTAGTTAAAAAAAAGGTGGCCTTGTTTTTGTTTAGAGGAAGATGAATTATTATCTTATAAATAGGCACCCGCCCAAGCCCAACTTAGCAGTGATTATGAACGACGAACAGGTAGCTAATTTAAGGCCACTATTTCGATTACGATCAGCGTACGTACCTTTGCATTTGAAGTGGCCGTGCTCGGCGAGCAGGTCCATGTGGTAGTAGAGGTTGAAGATGAGCGCGGGCTCCGTCCAGAAGGACACGTAGGGGACCTCCAGCTTCCGCGCCAGCGTGGCCGGCCACACGAAGAAGGTGTCGACGACGAGGCAGGTGGCCGCCGGGTCGGCGACGACGCGGCGGAGGAGCTCCTCGACGTGCGCCGGGAGCACGTGCAGGACGCCCTCCATGAACTGGTCGTGGTTCAGGGACCGGTCGAACCCCAGCGGGAAGCCGTCGCTCACCAGCTCGTACCGCAGGTCCAGCCGCCCCTCCTGGCCGCCGCGCACGCCCGCGAAGATGTCGCCGCCGCCGCCGCCGGTGCCCCGCAGCGCGCGCGCCGTCTGGTGGTGCACGGACTCCGTGTTGACGAAGGTGACCGCGAAGCCGCGCTCCGCGAGGCGCAGCGCCAGGTGCACCGCCGGGATGACGTGCCCCTGCAGCGGGTACGGCACCACCACGGCGTGCGGCCTGCCGCCGCCGTTCGCTGCCACGACGGCCTCTTGCCCCATATGTGCCACGCCACGCGCTCTCTCCTCCTCCCCTCCCTATGTGCCTAGACCAAAATATATAAAACTCCTATCTCTGGAGCCTGTGGTGCGCGTGAAACCGTGAGGAAAATGCAAGCGAGCGGGGTGGGCGGCTGGTATATAGGAGGGTGAGGCCGGGCTCGATCCATGGTCGCGCGCGTGCGCGCGCTGGTGGCATGTGGGGGGTGGTGCGCGCGGCGTGTTGCGGAACGACGACGATATGGCTCCAGGCGCGTGCATATCTTGGGTTGGGTCGCTGCAGGAAGGATCCGGTTGAGCTGCTGAGGAATCGTCAACGAGCGGTGGGGCATCCTGCTGCCGCGGGACGCCATGGCGGGCATGCAATAGGATCCGACGTGTCGACGTCTCCTGTGGTCCGAAATGCTTGGAGAGGGTACAACCGTACAAGGGAGTCGTCGTCGTCAGCGTCTCTAGCATGTAACAGCACCTACGATAGCCGACGCGTCCAATGGTCCGAAGGTGCGGGGTTGTTATCGCGACGCTATTATTGGAATGGAGAGATACGCAGGCATCTGATGGTAGATTCTTCGTTCTCAGCTGATATTTGGGGTGGGGTGATGATAGAGTGCGATTACCGCACTGAAGAAACGGTGAGAGAAGGCATACGAGAGAACAACATATGCAGCACGAAGATACGTAATATAAGATAATTTGGAAAAACATAAGAGTTTGCCTACTAGAGCAACTCCAAGAGCTTAGGTAAATTGACTTGGCTGGGTAAATTTAGAATAGGAACGGTGAAAATCACATCCAAGACTCTCCTTCTTCCTCTCCTCGCTATACCGCTCGGCATCTTCTCCCCTCCGCTAGCTTTTTTTGCTGAGCGGCCTCCCCTCGTCATCTTCCTTCTCGCGCGCATGCCCGAGTGTTCCCGCGCCAAATTTTGGCCCACGCGCCTTGGCGCCCTCGTGTTCCCGCCCCCTCTCCTTCCCCTCCGCGCTCGCGGCCTGTTGCCGCGCTCGCCCCCTTGTGCCGGTGCCGCCCCCTCTCGGTACTCCCGCCCCGTCGCGCTGCTCCAGGCCGCTCGCACCAGCGCCGCCCCGTCACGCCGCTCCCGCCCGCTCGCACTAGCGCAACCCCCTCGCGGCGCTCCCGCCCGCTCCTATCGCCATGTACAGGCCGCCGCGCCCTCCCGCCATCGCGCCGCTCCCTCACCCTGGCGTCGGCGCCGCTCCCGTGCCCTGCCGCCCTCGCGCCGGCGTGTTGATGCAAAAATCGAGCGGTGAACCCTTGTGTTGACAACACATGAAAGGTCTGGAAGATTTGCTTTACTCCAGCGCAGGTCCTGTATTTTAACTCGCGAGATGTGCGCAGGCGTGCCATTCAATTTGACCTGCAATTAACAAGGAAAATATAAAATACATGAGCCGATAGGCGACGAAGCCTTCGTGCTCATAGATAGACGTTCTTTGAATAAACACCACATGCAAATAGATATCGAATGCAGTTATGTAGTGTAAATGACTTAAAGCAATTGTGGCACGTGCTAGCAGCGGCTATGTCAGCCGATAAGCTAATAAAAGCATGATAAGTAAATAATCAGCCATGAGGCCGATTCCAGCATCCTGATGAGCATGAGCGGCTCATCGGCTGTCCAAACCAGATCCACACAATTGATCACAATAAAGCATGAAAGCTATCAGCTAGAAAGCCAATAGGGAACGGGGTGTCGTTGAGCTCTCGCTCCACTATGACTAGGGCCATAAGCCGATGAAGCCTAAACAAATATTACCACCAAGTATTTCTAGATGAAACTATAGCGATGCGCCCGGTAGTTGCAATCTAGCGACGCTGGCAGCAAGAGGTTAATCTAAACTTCACAAGCTGATGGATCTATTCACAATAGAACTTGATCCCAATGATACTGGAAAGGTAGCCGAGATTAAGATGCAACAAGCCATTAAATAATCTATCATTTATTTCAACGGGATGAAAGTTAATTGAAGCAAACTAAACAGCGAGACGATAGATTAAAGGAATATCAGCCGATGCAAGCTTAATCAAGGCTAGGATAACTGTGATTCTACCACATCTAGCAAGAGATCAAGTTGATTTAGCCTTACAAGATAGGGTCAAATCGATAACTAGGTAGACAAGACAAAATCACAGCGATGCGTGTGTGATTAAAGCCTAGAGCACCTGATAGACGAAGACGATGGTGAACTGGAGGTCGAAGCGATGCAACCCTATTCACCGAAGAAAATGCCGAGTAGCTACATTACTCCTACTCCTAGGTTTTGGCGTTAAGCCAAGAAGAAAATAGAGTTGATGTATTGATTGTGAGATAAAAATTACAACAACCATCATCCCTTTATATTTATAGGGGCGGCTTGGACCTCACATGGACTCGTACAAAACTTACCTAATAAATATTAAACAAAACTTGCCTAACTTATTAAGATACATGAGCTCTAATTTCTCTTGTGTAGAGACCTTGCTAATAAAGCTTCCTCCAATCCATCCGTACAAAGACTGATCCATATGTGTGATTGATCCGGACTGTTCCTACGTGACCCATGGAAGGAAAAAAAACGCCCACACCGTATCCTTCCTTCTTTACTTTAATCACCCTTGCTCATACGTGGATGCATTTTACTTGCCTTCTTTATTCTAATCATCTTGCTTGACCAATCCAATGAAGCCAATTTCTGTATTAGAACTCCTGGACTCCATGTTTGATAGCTTCTGCACGTTGGATCAAAAACAATAATGGAGGTTTGGATTTCTCTGGAACGAGTAGTCAATCGGCTAGCAAAAATATCTCTGAACAGGCCATTGTTTGAACCTCCGTTGAAAGATACTCGTAATCCCCAGAAACTTGCCGATCACCGTCTTTATGGACGCTAACAACTGGCTATCTCGCACTAAAGATCTTATGGGATTTTGCTGGGCAAAATCCGGTGTCAACACGGTGCCACTCGTGTCAACACCTCATGAGGAAACCGGCTTTCTCTTTCCCAATCTTTTCATGTCTTAGTTTGCGCCAAGTAGGAAGGAAACCTTCGATGGCCGGATGGCTGAGGATCTGCTCAATGGTGAGCAATACGACGTGGAGGGTGGCTGCTATGGTGAGATACTTGCACCATTGAATTGTTGAATGCATGCCATATCTGATTTATTTACAAATGGATTGGTGAATATTCAGTAAATGATTTTCCATATAGAATACTTGCTCAATTGTAGAATTGTTGAATGTTCAGTAAATGATTTTGTAGTATGACTTCTCACTGTATTTGTAGCTAGATTGATTTAGATTCCATGGGCAGTGGAGCTGTTTTCTTCCCCTTTTGTAAATTGAGTTTTTAGCTTAACATGAAGTAGATGAAATAGGCACCAATCTCCATCCCTGTTGCCAATCCTATAGTAGGTACATGAATTAGTTTAGATGCTGTGTTTGTCACTTGCTTCAAAAACAGTGAATTGTTGAATGTTCAGTACTAGACTATCCAGTATTATTACTTAGTATTGCTTCAAAAAGATATCTGTTTGTTTCTTTTTAATTTATGGACTGTTAATTGTTGAATGTTCGGTGCTAGACTATCTAGTTCCAATTGTACATTGTATGCACTCAAGAATTGTTGAATGTTCAGTACATGCTATATAAAATTTTTTTGTGCCAGGTGCTACGGATTCAGGGTATTACACTGACCTCCTAGTGAATGATAATGAAGTTCCTCAAGTACCTGCACCTTCTAGTGGTCAAACCATCCATCATGCTCATGCAACAGCCAAGAGTTCTCAAGGAAGAAGCAAAAATTTTAGAGATGAGAAGGACGTACTTCTTGTGTCAGCTTGGCTAAATGTGGGCATGGATCCTATTCTAGAAGTTGCGTAAGGCACATATTGGAAAAGAATACATGAATACTTCCATGGAAATAAGAAATTTGAGTCAAATCGTTCAGAAGGTTCTTTAATGAACCGTTGGTCCGGTATACAACATGATGTGAATATATTTTGTGGATGTGTGTCCAGGATTGAGGCTGGGAACCACAGTGGTTGGTTAGTTGATGACAAGGTAATTACTCAATTTTCTGCAAACATATTATTTGTCAGCGATGATCATTCGTCAGTTCTTCATTTTCATGTTTATTTTGGTTTCAAATGTGCAGATCGTAAATGCATGTACACTGTTCAAGGCCGAAGACAATAAGCAGAGGAAGTTTGCCTACTTGCATTTGTGGAAAATCCTAAAGGATAAGCCCAAGTGGTTGGATAGGAGGAAGGAAATTGGAAGTGCAAATAAAACAAGCAACAACAAACAGAAGACAGTGGCAAATTCATCTCCTGCACCTGCTGCCCCTAATGCCCCTGATTCCCCTGCTCCTGGTGGTGCTGATGCTGAACCATCAGGAAGACCTGACGGAAAGAAAAAGGTGAAACATAAGCTTCGGCAATGTTCAATCATCGAAGCAGTGGACTATCTAATGGCAAAGAAAAAAGAAGCTGACATTGAGAAAGACTTGAAGAAAGAATAGAGGGGCAACAAAGCCCTTGCTCCGTAGGAAGAAAAGATAAAATTGGAGAGAGAAAAGTTTGAGTTCCAAAGAGACATGGAAGAGGAGAGAATTCTCGGTTTGGATTTGAGCACAATGAGCTAAAAACAACAGCAATATTATGAAGGGCGTCAGAATAAGATTCTTGCAAGACGTTTTAATATCTAGAATTATTGTGGTTCAATTTTAGTTCAGTTTGAGTTCAGCAAGTCTGTGCTCAATATGAACTGTTTTTTTTTAAAACTGAATTATTGTGGTTCAATTTTAGTTCAGTTTGGACAAGGTACTCGAATTATCATTTTGGCTTAGTTGAGCTATTGTTCAGTTCTGCTTACTTACTGTGTGGCTTAGTACATCGGCATGATTAACTGAAGTATGATTGACACAAAAATTATTAAATGGAGTACACAATATCAGTATGATATTCTCGAATAATTATTAAATGGAGTACACAAATATCAGTATAATATTCTCGAATAATTATTAAATGGAGTACACAAAAATTACTGAAGACACATTACTCAATATTGTATAAATCTGGATGGTATTGCCACAAGTGCTCGATTAGGTCTGCCTTAAGCTGAGTGTGGGTTTCCTTGTTCTTGATGTTTTTGTAATTCAGAATGAAAGCATCCAGTTCAGGTGCAGCATTATGGCAAGTTGTCACCCTTTCTCCCATGTCGTCGTAGTTGCAAACATATTGTCCCATGACATCGTAGTTGCAAACATATTGTCCCATATCGTCGAAGTTGTATTCATATTGTCCCCCGTGCTCATCTCGTTCATCTTCAACAATCATTTTATCCATTATGATGCAAACCATCATAACATCCCACAAATGAGCCGGCCCACAAACAATAGCGAGGCGAGATTGTAGAACCCCAAATGCCCTCTCAACATCCTTTCGACATGCTTCTTGTGCCTTTGCAAAATATTTTTTTCTTATTACCTTGTGGCTCTGGATAGTCTTAACAAAAGTTGCCCACGACGGGTATATGCCATCTGCTAAATAATAATCTATTAAATAATCATGTCCATTGATGTTGTAATTAACTTGTGGACCTTCGTCTTCAGCAAGCCTTGCAAATATAAGAGATCTTGAAGAACATTTATGTCATTGTGTGAACCAGGCATACCAAAGAATGCATGCCATATCCATAGATCTAGATCTTTAGATGCTACTGTTTCCAGTATAATTGTAGGCTCCTTTTTATGTTCTCCGTACATCCCGTGCCATGCAGTAGGATAATTTTTCCAACTCTAATGCATGCAATCTATGGACCCAAGCATACCAGGAAATCTCTGCTCGCTCCAATTGCAAGTAACCTAGCGGTATCTTGTTCATTAGGCAATCTAATGTACTCCGGTCCAAAAATCTCCACAACAGCTACTACAAACTTTCTCAAAGCTTCTGGAGTGGTACTCTCACCAATACGAATGTACTCGTCCAGAGCATCAGCTGGTACTCCATAAGCTAACATACGAAAAGCTAAAAATACCTTCTGTAGACAAGATAGTCCAAGCACACCGGCTACGTTCCTCTTTTGCATAAAATAGTCGTCATGTTCCTCAACAGCGCTCATTATGTGAAGAAATATAGGTCGCCTCATCCGAAACCTATGTTACGAATGCAATTAAAAAATTAACAAGACTATAATAGATGTCACATAAAAAATAGATAAAAAATATTGCAAACATGCGAACCTACGTCTAAAAGTCTTTGCTCGGGACGTAGGATTATCTGAGAAATAGTCTTTGTAAAGAAGACCATGCCAGAACAGTCTTTCACGATCCACTACATCATATCCCTCGATAAAGCCAATTCGACCCAGATGATTAACCGAATCCTCAATGATCATGTGCGCCGCACCAAAAAATAGATCATTCTCATCATCTGAAGAGGAGGGATAAATCAATTTATTCATTACAAATTGATTGAATTCATCATCTCGCTCATCTTCAAAGATTTGACAGACATGGTGCAACACAGAATCACGAGATCGTTTACCTAACACGGCAATGGCAAGTGTGTCGGATTCCTCCTTCCACACATCAAGGGCGAGCGAGATCGCCCACACGCACCACGGCTCCAGGGCCCTAGCGCCCACGCGTCCAAGCTCTAGGTCGCAGTGGCGTCCAGGCGCGGCGAGCCTACAGCACGGCGGCGTTGGACGGAATGAGGGGAAAAGAGTCAAGATTTGGAGAGTCTTCTGGATTACCCCAAAGAAAGTTTTGTATTTTTTTAGAGTCCTCTATAACTCTAAATTTAGCTAGGATTATACCTGGGCTCTTAGAGTTGCTCTAAAAAAATGTAGGGGCAGAAAAAATGTAGGGGCAGAAAAAAAATGTAGAGGCAGAAATCTGCGATGACTTCAGTCGGTTTTCTTAAGGAATAGCCCATACGACTTATAATCTGAGACAGCTTCCACCGTTACACAAGCGACCTGTGATTTGAAGCGCATATAGAAGGTTAGCAGGGGAGTAAAATGCATCATCGGTCCTCGAACTTGCTTGCAATGTCATCTAGGTCCTCAAACTTTCAAAATGCATATTTAGCTCCACAAACTTACTAATTGTGTCACGTGAAGTCCAAATTACCATTTTTAAGTTATAAATCGGAAGTATTTATGCTGATGTCGAGCTTACATGTGATCCCAAATTTTATTTTAAATTTGGCAAAATAGCCGATTTCATCCTAAAAATTTCGCGCTTGGCTCAGTTTCATCCCTCAACTATAAAAACGTCCAAATCGGTCCTCAAACTATCCAAACCAGCTCAATTTCATCCTTCCCAATTAGCTAGAGCTTTAATTCAATTGAATAGACTATTTTGCTCCTATTTTCTTTTCTTATTAAACCAGTTGTCGATGTTTTACCGTCACGCCCACTGAGGGATACCCCCGAGGTGGTGAGTTTGTAGGTAGGGTGACGCCGAGTTCAGGACTCGAAGGTACAAGGAACATAAAGTTTAGACAGGTTCAGGCCACCCAGAGCGTAATACCCTATATCCTGTGTGTGGTTTGTATTGCCTTAGGTGTTGATCGGGGTGATCTTGTTTGGAGAGGGTCCCTGCCCGCCCTTATATAGTTTGGGGGGATAGGGTTACATGGAAATCCTAGCCGGATACGAGCTCAGGAGTCTTACCCGAGTAGTTTTCGGGTAGTTTCCTTCTGTTCCGACTAGGCTTTTTATGGTACGAGTAGTTACAATGGGCGTAGGGTGTGGGCCATGTCCCATCCCCTATCCTAGAATATGTATGCCATGTACGCAGTACGGGGCCCCAGGGTCTGACAAGCCCCCGAGCTTTTCGTAGTCGAGTACTGCAAGCTTCCGAGTACTTTTGAAGGTGTCTTCGAGTTCTCCCGAACTCCATCTTGAAGGTATCTTCCAAGTACTTCCTTGGCTGCATCGAGGCTGTGAGGTGCTCATGCCCCGAGTAGTTGTCAAGTCTTGTTTTATATGGGGTGCGATTAAACTCGCACTCCATATGGAGTAGCCCCCGAGCCTTAGGTTGACTCAAAGAATCAGGCTAAAGGTCAAATTAGTCTTGAATCTTCTATCTTTATCTTACAAAAGATTTGAGAAATAAGTTGCTGATGACACGTGTCCCGCAGCCCCCAAGTCTTGAATCCAAATCCCCGAGGTTTGGAAAAAAGGGTCCAAAGAATTGTGGCATGCAAAATATGACGTTGAGTGTCGTGTCACATCCAGCCCCCGAGCTTGGAAGTTAGATGAGTCGCATGAGATACACCTAGTAGTCGGTGGCACCAGCCCCCGAGCCTAGGAATCAGCCAAGTTGCCGCTGGATCTTGAACTGTCGATGAAGCTGACTAGTCGGGATCGATTCCGACTAGTTTTGTAGGCGAGACGAGTAGTCAAAGTAGTCACCAGCATGTCGCTGAGCATTCTTCACGAAGTTGAGTAGTCACGGACGATTGTTGATGAACCCAACTAGTCGGACTCGAATCCAACTAATTGCAGTCAAGCGATTAGTGTGCCGACAGCGCGAGCAGGAGTCGTTCTGAGTAGTCGACGTAGCAAGCGACGCAAGCTGAAGTTTTGGCGAGTAGTCGTTGTAGTCGGCAACGTGTAGCCGAGCGTTCTCGCGAAGTCGAAGTAGTCGTTGGCGGTTGTTGATGAAGCCAACTAGTCGGAGTCGAATTCGACTCGCCCAGCGGTATAGTCCAGGTCACGTCCTCAGCAAGGTAAACATAAAAGTATGTTGTAACTCATATACATGTGTTGGCGCTAAAATCGGCCGGATAGTAATCGGCCGATGGGTCTTCAGCGTCGGACACACGACCCGGGAGAATCTGCTTAGCTCCTGTTTGGGTTATCGCCCTGGTGCGGTTCGCGCGGCGTGCCAGTCAATCTGACCTGTTGATTGACAAGGAAATAGAGTATTAAATTCCAGGCGCGTCGATCGGCTGGATTTCTGATCTATCCTGAGGAGCGCGTCGGTGGCAAATCGGCCGATTTGCTGTAGAGATGATCGGCTATGGGTCAGCCGATGATCGTATAGTAATTGTAAAGAGAACTGCTAGAGCAATCTAAACAATTACTATAGAAGCAACACTTGAAACAGATCTAATCGGCTGTATGATGATAAATCGAAGGAGAACAATGACGAAGCCGATTACTCTGATCTCAAGCTGGATAACTGGTGATAATACTAGAATAACAGGTAAAACTTGCAATTCTAGTAAATATCGATAACTGGTGAATAAATCCAAACGAAACCACAGCGATGCGCCCGTAGTTAAAGTTCGGATATTACTCGGTAAGCGGAACCTACCAATTGGCCGGAGATCAAGTTGATGCAGCCCTGCCAATCCGTACGAACTCGTGGAAGAAGAAAATATTGGCGAAGTCGCCGACTTGAAAGTAAAGTACTGGTAAAAAGTAGAAGTATTTTGTTGATTGATGTGTTGATATCTTTCAAAGCCCTAGCAACTCCTATTTATACCCTGAAACTAGGACTCCTGGTCGATTACGACTTGTTACAACCTTATTTAAAATAAGAAAACTACTATATCTATAATAACTTTTAAAGGAAACGGACTCCCGCAGAATCTTCCGCCGCCGTTCCTTAATTCAATCAGGATTCCCTTCAATTACTCCTTGACCAACTTGGCGTGCCCTGTTGACCAGCTTTTGACCAGAATCTTCTGGAATAATCCCATCCTGTTGGCATAGGCTGCGCCACCAATCGGCCGATTTTCAACTGTTACCTCAATCGGCCGATTCCTTACTGTAGCTTTCAGATCTGCTTCATCGGCCAATCTTCTCCTCCTGACGCCGATTCAATACGTGTCAAAATCTGGCGTCAACACATGCCCCCCAGTTTCGGAGTAAAATATAACTTTTCCTTCGAAACTCTTTTCTTTAATCCTCTTCTCCGAAACGGGCGCAGTAAAAATCTCCTTCCATTCCGCGGCACAATGATTGCAATTTCCTCGAACCGGGCGCGCGAAACGACCGCTCCCCTGGAACTCGCGTAGACGGCGCGGTAAAAATACCATCTTTGCCCTTTGCTAGATGGAGGATGAATCTGTCCGATGAGATCTATTCCCCAACCTCTGAATGGCCATGGCTTAATTATTGGATTCATAGCCGATGCGGGTGCGCGCTGCACATTGCCAAACCTCTGATAGTCTTGGCATCCTTTGTAGTACTTGAAACAATCTTCAAGGATGGTCGGCCAGTAATATCCATTGTTCCTGATCATCCATTTCATTTTGTGAGCCGATTGATGAGCTCCACACATGCCTTCATGGATCTCTCCCATCAGAACCTTTGCCTCTTCTGTTCCCAGGCATTTCAGAAGAACTCCATCAATCGTCCGATAAAATAAATCATCTTCAAGCAACACATACTTTGTAGTCTGAAAACGTGTTCGCCGATCCACCTTTTGGGATGGATTTTCCAAGTAATCGGCGATCTCCTTTCGCCAGTCATCGGCCGCGAGTTCTAGCGTCATCGCTCCCTGAATCAGCCGATACCCAGAAGCATGCTGAGCCAGTCTGTTGGCTTCTTCATTATAATTCCTGGGGATATGCTCAATTATTGCAGATTTGAATTCTTTCAAAAGTTGAAGACAATCCTCATAATAAATCCTCAAGATGTCATCCTTGCACTCAGATCGTCCTGTTAACTGATCCACAATGAGCATGGAGTCCCCAAAGATCTCGACTGCATCAGCTCTGACTTCCCTTAATAATTGGATACCTTTCAGAACAGCTCGATATTCCGCCTGGTTATTAGTTGCAGAGGCTTCTATCGGCAGAGAGAAATCATAAGTTGCCCCCCGAGGCGACACAAGAACAATGCCGATTCCTGATCCGACCCCACACGAAGAACCATCAAAATATAGAGTCCATGGAACCGGTTCAACAGTGGCAATTTGTGGTCCACAATGTTGAACTACGAAATCGGCCATCACTTAACCTTTGATGGCTTTGGCCGATTCGTACCTTAGATCGAATTCTGACAAAGCCAGGATCCATTTTCCAATCCCTCCCTTCAAAATCGACAATGATAGCATATACTTCACCACATCATCTTTGCAGACGACTATGCATTCTGCCGATAGCAAATAGTGCCTGAGCTTAGTACACGAAAAGTATAAGCACAAGCATAATCGCTCCACCGAGGAATATCTTGTTTCGGCGTCTAAAAGTCTTCTGCTGACGTAGTATACCACTCGTTCTTTCCCTTCAAACTCCTGTACCAATGCCGATCCAATAGCCTGTTCATCAGCCGATAAATATAATTTGAACGGCTTACCAAGCTGTGGCGGGGCTAACACCGGAGGTGAAACCAGGTACTGCTTGATATTCTCCAGTGCCTTGCGCTGTTCTTCTCCCCATGTGAATTCCTGGTCGGGTTTTAATTTCAACAGAGGGGTAAAAGCCTGAACACGTCCTGATAGATTGGATATAAATCTTCTGATGAAATTAACCTTGCCGATGAGGGACTGCAGTTCAGTTTTATTTTGTGGGGCCACCACTTTGTTAATGGCGTCTATGGTCTTGCGGCTGACTTCTATCCCACGCTCATGGACCATAAATCCTAAGAATTGTCCGGCCGATACACCAAACGCACACTTGTTTGGGTTCATCTTCAGCCCATGTTTCCTTGTGCACTCCAGCACTTCCTGTAAATCGGCCAGATGATCCTGGTGACCTTTTGACTTGACCACGACGTCATCTATGTAAATTTCCACTGATGAACCAATGAGCTTGTGGAAGATGTAGTTCATGGCCCGTTGATATGTAGCGCCAGCGTTTTTCAAGCCGAAAGTCATAACCACCCATTCAAATAAACCAAGATGGCCTGGGCACCTAAAAGCCGTTTTCGAAATATCTTCCTCGGCCATTAATATCTGATTGTATCCGGCATTCCCATCCATGAAGCTTATGACTTTGTGGCCTGCGGTAGCATCCACCAAGATATCGGCCGTTGGCATCGGATAACCATCCATTGGCGTAGCCTGATTTAAGTTCCTGAAATCGATGCACACACGCAATTTTCCATTCTTCTTGTATACAGGAACAATGTTAGAAATCCATTCGGCGTAGCGGCACTGCCGAATAAATCCTGCCTCAATCAACTTTGTAATCTCGGCCTTTATGTCAGGTAGAATCTTGGGGTTACACCGCCGTGCAGGTTGCTGATACGGCCGATATCCTGATTTTATAGGTAACCGGTGCTCAACAATAGACCGGTCTAGTCCTGGCATCTCGTGGTATTCCCAAGCAAAGCAATCCCTGAACTCTTTCAATAATCTTATCAATTTGTATTTGTACTCAGAATCCAAATTGGCACTAATGTACGTCGGCCTTGATTTGCTGCTATCTCCCAAATCTACCATCTCTAATAAATCGGCCGACGTGAACCCGTGCCCCAGCTTCCCATCTTCTCGGACGAGCTGATCCATTTATTCTGAGCCGACTGCTTGGATCGGCTGTAGACCGAAATCGGACACTTTCAGGAAGTCAGTGTCCCAAGTCCTGCCAGATATACATTTGACGTGCTCGCAGCTCCACTGTTGTGTGTCGGCCGCTGCAACGTTGTAGACGGAATCGGCAGCGACTATCTTTGTACTGTCGCCGACCCATTGCACAAGGCATTGATGCATTGTAGAAGGGACACAGCAATTTGCGTGTATCCAGTCGCGACCAAGCAGCATATTATAGGACCCCTTGCCATTAATGACGAAGAAAGTAGTAGGAAGGGTCTTACTGCCGATGGTGAGGTCGACGCAGAATGCTCCACGGGCGGGTGACACGTTGCCTTCGAAATCCTTCAGCATCATGTCCGTCTTAGTGAGGTCGTCATCGCCCTTGCCCAGCTTGCGGAACATGGCATACGGCATGATGTTGACTGCCGCGCCTCCATCAACCAGTAACCTGGTGACGGGTCTTCCGTTGACATAACCCTTGAGAAACAGCGCTTTGAGATGCTGCCGTTTTTCTTCTTCTGGTTTCTCAAACATAGCCGTCATCGGCTCTAATACCAGTTGTGCCATTTGCTCTTCCTCTGTTTTCGTCACTTTATCTCGATCGCTTGGCGCCATGAACTCCATCGGCAGTATGAAAACCATATCAATCTCGGCTGCCGATTCTTGGTTGTTTGCTTTCTGATCGTTCTTCTTTGGGCGCCAAATTCGAGATTTCACATTCCTTCTCTCTGGCACCTGTCTCTGTTCTTCTTCTTGATGTTCCCACTGGCGTAGGCGTTGGATCCTTCGCTTCTGGGATCTGGATAGGCCGTCAGGACACCACCTGGGATTCACTGGTTTGGCCGATGATCTGGCGTGTTCCCACTTTGGTTCCTTCCCTAGGGGATCTTCGTCTGATACCCTATCATCGGCCATCTCTTCTAGCCGATCGTGTGCGCTGATCCTGCCCCCCAGTCCATCTTGCTGGCCGATCTTGCTTTTTGACCTGCTGTACCGGTCAACTCTGCCCCCCAGCCAATTATGCACCAAAACGCGCCGTTCTTCGCGCCGATTTCTGTTGATCGGCTCTGATCCTCTGTCCCTAGAGTGTGGCCTCGGGCGATCGTTGCGGCTTGGTCCGTTACACTCCGGACAGTTATCGGCAGATGGCAACCTGATATCGTTTTCCCAGCAGTGGATGAAGAATGGACACTGCCAGTGATCTTCATGCCGGCGTATCATCTCTTCCTGGTGTTGTGCTTGTTCTTGCTGCTGCCGATATTTACTGAGTAGAAATCGGGAGGTGACAGGCCTGTGTGGTCGTTCTGGCCCTCGCCTGTTCCTTCTGATTTCTTCCGTCGTGATCTGCCTCCTAGGGTCAACAGCGCCGCCTCTTCTCGCCGATTCTGACGTCAGCACCTTGGTTTGACTTGAGTCTTCTCCAGCGTGGACCGTGTTGGCCGGGAAGGGATGCTGATCTATCTTCATCGGCTTTGCTGATTTGGTTGGAGTGTCAAACTTAAGCCGTCCCTGTTCAATGGCCGATTGTATCTGCTGGCGGAAGACTTTACACTCATTTGTATCATGAGAAGTAGCGTTATGCCACTTGCAGTACTTCATCTTCTTAAGCTGATCGGCCGTAGGGATGGTGTGATGTTGAGACAGCTTAATCTGCCCCTCCTGAAGCAGTAGATCAAAAATTTTATCGGCCTTTGACGTGTCAAAGCCGAATGTCTCTGGCTCCTTCTTGCCAAAGGTGCAAGATATTGGTTTTTTCCCTTGTACCCACTCTGCCAGGCCGATTTCTTCTTCCGCATCGGATTCAGATCCCTCCAAGTATGCCACCTTCTTTTGGAAGCTCCTCCGCTGTTCGAACGGTCGGACCTCCTGCCCTGATAATCGGTGGACGATTTGACTCAGGCTCTCAAACTCTTGGGCAGCATATCTCTCTCTGATCTGCAGTAAGAGGCCCTGGAAAGTGATATCGGCCAACTGTGCATCGGTCAGAGCCAGACTGTAGCACCTGTTCTTGATTTCTCTGAACCTCTGTATATACCCTGTCACTGATTCATCGCTCCTCTGTCTGAGGCTGGTTAAATCTGAGATCTTCATCTCGTGTACCCCTGCGTAGAAGTACTTATGGAACTGTTTCTCCAGATCGGCCCACGTGACGATAGAATTTGGCGGTAAAGTGGTGAACCACTGGAAGGCCGATCCGGACAGAGATGATGAAAATAATCGCACCCTCAGAGCATCTTGCGTGGCAGCTTCTCCGCACTGGATGATGAATCTGTTAATGTGCTCCACCGTGGATGTGTCGTCCGTCCCTGAGAACTTGGTGAAATCAGGAACTTTGTAGCGGTGTGGGAACGGCAACGAGTCATAGGCCGATGGATACGGCGTCTTGTAAGTATAAGTTTGAACTTTTGGCTTCAGTCCAAACTGATCCTGGATTACTTCTGCTATTCTTGCCGTCCAGTCCACCTGCGGCAGATGAACAGTTGTTCGCGGCGCGGGCATGTGTTGAATGGCTGGTTCGGCCAGGTGATGAATCGGCGAAGTTTGCTGAGCGGCCGATAACTGATGGTGAAATGAGTCCGCACCCCCTTCGTACGTCGTTGCTGGCACCGTGCCTTTGAATGCTTCCACAGTGCTTGCCCCCCTGCCGATTTCTGGTAAAATCGGCTGATACTGGGAGACCGTCGGCCGGGCGGCCGATTGGTATGGCATCTGAAACGGATAAGTGCCATGCCCGTTCGCTGGCTCAAGAAAATACGTCACGGCTGACGTCCCCCAAGGCACTGAGCTCGTAGGTAGTGTTTGCACAGAAGCCATCTGAACGAGTTGAAACGGCGCTCACGATGGGAGACATGGTGCACCGCTGTATCTTGGAGACGCCGGAAGTGGTAGAGAGCTGTATCCCTCGCGCTGCGTCAATATCGGCTGAGAAGCCGATTAGGATGTGTACGGTAAGTTTCTGGCCGGCAGAGTAGTCGGAGGGGCATATGCCGGTCCCTGATAACCTTGAACGGCTCCGCTGGCCAGAGAGTTGATGACGGCGTTGTACACCGTGTTGCTCATCACCGAGGATTGGTCAATGAATGCTTGATACACGGACTGTTGAATCATTTCTGACATCTTGTCCGAGTCTTCGGCAATGGTGATGTGGCGAGGTGTTGGAATAGGAGCCTTCTTAACTGCTTCCCCGCTTCTAGTACGACTGAACGACTGGAGGTACATCTTCTTGTAATCTTCCAGATGTTTGGCCAATTCCTCCCTCTGGTCGTCCTTGAGATCAGCTTCAGTGACCCCAATGATGTTGCTGTCAGAGATTTCCGCGTTGTTCGACATATCAGATCTTGGATTGTCCCACCAGGCGTGCCAAAAGTGTGTTGGCGCTAAAATCGGTCGGATAGGAATCGGCCGATGGGTCTTCAGCGTCGGACACACGACCCGGGAGAATCTGCTTAGCTCCTGTTCGGGTTATCGCCCTGGTGCGGTTCGCGCGGCGTGCCAGTCAATCTGACCTG
Source organism: Panicum miliaceum (assembly GCA_032594955.1). Lineage (NCBI taxonomy): Eukaryota > Viridiplantae > Streptophyta > Magnoliopsida > Poales > Poaceae > Panicum > Panicum miliaceum. The sequence continues at coordinate 15,666,717 of CM064059.1, forward strand.
TTGATTGACAAGGAAATAGAGTATTAAATTCCAGGCGCGTCGATCGGCTGGATTTCTGATCTATCCTGAGGAGCGCGTCGGTGGCAAATCGGCCGATTTGCTGTAGAGATGATCGGCTATGGGTCAGCCGATGATCGTATAGTAATTGTAAAGAGAACTGCTAGAGCAATCTAAACAATTACTATAGAAGCAACACTTGAAACAGATCTAATCGGCTGTATGATGATAAATCGAAGGAGAACAATGACGAAGCCGATTACTCTGATCTCAAGCTGGATAACTGGTGATAATACTAGAATAACAGGTAAAACTTGCAATTCTAGTAAATATCGATAACTGGTGAATAAATCCAAACGAAACCACAGCGATGCGCCCGTAGTTAAAGTTCGGATATTACTCGGTAAGCGGAACCTACCAATTGGCCGGAGATCAAGTTGATGCAGCCCTGCCAATCCGTACGAACTCGTGGAAGAAGAAAATATTGGCGAAGTCGCCGACTTGAAAGTAAAGTACTGGTAAAAAGTAGAAGTATTTTGTTGATTGATGTGTTGATATCTTTCAAAGCCCTAGCGACTCCTATTTATACCCTGAAACTAGGACTCCTGGTCGATTACGACTTGTGACAACCTTATTTAAAACAAGAAAACTACTATATCTATAATAACTTTTAAAGGAAACGGACTCCCGCAGAATCTTCCGCCGCCGTTCCTTAATTCAATCAGGATTCCCTTCAATTACTCCTTGACCAACTTGGCGTGCCCTGTTGACCAGCTTTTGACCAGAATCTTCTGGAATAATTTCATCCTGTTGGCATAGGCTGCGCCACCAATCGGCCGATTTTCAACTGTTACCTCAATCGGCCGATTCCTTACTGTAGCTTTCAGATCTGCTTCATCGGCCAATCTTCTCCTCCTGACGCCGATTCAATACGTGTCAAAATCTGGCGTCAACAACATGCTATCGTGTTGGGAGCAAATCCTAGCATTGTAAAATGCATGTAAAATTTTTCGCGTTTTGCTCTGGCTGGGTCACATAATTTCCCTGGGTAGGTAGCCTATTACGTTTAAGCACCTGATCCCTGATAGCCGTAGACCATAGCGCAGGGAGCGTGGCCGTATGCACGCGTAGGACCATAGGCATACAGAAGAGTCGAGGTTTCACGGATTAAAGCGTGTGCTACCCGGGTATTTTAGCAACCGTTAAGAGAAAACTAGAGCAGTCGGCGCTGTGCGAAAAAAGAGAACGCTCATGGAGTGCACTTATAGGGTGTAACCCGACCGCCCGTGTTGCAGGACGGACCATGCAGGCAATCGGGAACAAGCATGACATGGCCTGGTGAAGAGAATGCGCGTTGCGCAAAAAGTAGGCGGCGAAGCGTAGCCCTGGAGGGTTTCATGCCCATCGAGAGACATAGCCGATCATGTGAAAAACAAGTTGGAAAAGGTATAAGTGACTTAGCTTGATTCGTGGGTGATTTGTCGACGAAGCCGACTAGTCGGAGCTGATTCCAACTAGTTGTTGATCGTGCGGAGCTAGTCGCCGAGTAGTTTAAGACTCGTCCCCGACTAGTTTCTAGTCGAGACGAGTAGTTGAAGTAATCGTCAGTGGGTCACCGAACGTACTCGCAAAGTTGAAGTAGCTGCAGCATATCGATATTGCAGCGCGAGCTGCGGTCGGAATCCGAGTAGTCGAGATCGTCGGCGGTGCATCGATCGACATAGATTGTGGTGGCCTTAACTGACGGCATAAGCGGCGCTTGATCAGAGGGTGGTCTGCGCGTGGGTACTTCTCCGGCCTCTTCATGCATGCGTGCACACAGCAATGGAAATTGCATGCGTCGTATCCGTCATGCATGCTTGCGCAATTGATGTCATAGACGGGTACAAGAACTTTTGGCGATTTATTCGAAGGGGATGCATGTTTTCCTCCAGAGATCGCGTCGCTGCCGCCGCAGTAGATGAATCGGAGATAGGTTTTGAATTCTGCCGTCGCCTCGATGATGATCACGAGCCGAAGGTGCGCGTTGTGCCCTCGTCAAGCACGACGCTGGTGAAGTTGAACGATGCCCTCGAGTTCTTCTGGGGATCGTCGATAATCGCCCCTAGCTGGCACGCCAGCTGTCGGTATTTTACCGCCACGCCCACTGAGGGATACCCCCGAGGTGGTGAGTTTGTAGGTAGGGTGTCGCCCGAGATCAGAAACTCGAAGGTACAAGGAACACAAAGTTTAGACTGGTTCGGGCCGCCGAGAGCGTAATACCCTACGTCCTGTGTGTGGTTTGTATTGCCTTAGGTGTTGATCCGGGTGATCTTGTTTGGAGGGGGTCCCTGCTCGCCCTTATATAGTTTGGGGGGACAGGGTTACCTGGAAATCTTAGCCGGATACGAGCTCAGGAGTCCTACCCGAGTAGTTTTCGGGTAGTTTACTTCTGTTCCAACTAGTTCTACTATGGTACGAGTAGTTACAATGGGCATAGGGTGTGAGCCATGTCTCATCCCTATCCGGATAGAATATGTACGCCATGTGCGCAGTTCCGGAGCCCCGAATCTGACAGCAGCACCATCTCTTTTCTCCTCCTCCTCTCCATGGCGGCTGCACAGGAGTAGTAGCTCGGCGCCAAGTCATGGACCAGCACGGGTCTTGGCTGGACTAGAGAGAGAATACCGCACACGGCCCCTTGCTTGACTACACCCAGTACTACATGCTACTATGTACTTGCTTGCAGTCTCTACTAACCTGGTAAGTTGCGAGGCCCATGACCTCGACTTGCTTGCCAAGCCTGACGAGGCTGCCTCGTCACCTAAGTGGCCAGCTAGCTGCATGGTTGGATGGTTGGGGTGTCGAGCTACTGTTCTTGTGTAGTCGCCGTGTGGAGAAGGAGAAAAGAGATTATACTGCTTTAATAAGAAAAGAAAATAGGGGCAAAATGGTCTATTCAATTGAATTGAAGCTCTAGCTGATTGCAAATGATGAAATTGAGGCGGTTTGGATAGTTCGATGACCGATTTGGACGTTTTGATAGTTGAGGGATGAAATTGGCTATTTCTCCTTTAAATTTTTGTGCTCAACTCTTATATTTTTAAAATTTTCTTCAAAATTTTATTTTAAAACTTTATGTCCAAATATTTTTTCTTAATGTTTTCTCCAAAATTTATTCTTTTTTATTTTCTGAATTTTTTGGCATATGAGTTTCATTTCCTACAAAATTTTATACAAATATTTTATATTTAATTATTATTGTACAAGTAAATTTGTTATAATTTTTTTCGTGTATACGTTTTGTATATACTTTTGTATTTGAATAAATTATATAACTTTCAATTTAGCTTAAACAACTATGATTTGGACCTCATGTTTAAGTAAATTTAAGCATATGCATTTTGAAAGTTTAGTAACATGGATAACACCCGAATCAAATTTAAGGTCATATTTTACCGTTAGCAGGGTGTCCGGAAATTTTGGTTTTGAAGGAGCGACGAGGCATATTGCTGCGTTCTGTCTAAATTACGCATTTGAAGTTGCCATGTTTATCCGAAAGGCCCATTCGGCTCATTCCTCCACGAACTGGCCGCGATTTAGCTACGGTCGAAGCCGCACTGGGAAGTCGTCGCTCACAAGCTCGTAGCGGACGGCGTCCAGCTCCTCCGGCGAGGACGAGCGCACGCCGGCGAAGATGGTCCTGGACGGCCGGCGCCGCCTTGTGGTGCACGAACTCCGTGTTGACGAAGGCGACTGCGATGTGCGAACCCGCCGCTTGGCGAGCCGCAGTGCGGGGGCAGGAGCCCAGGAGAACCACGGCGTGCGGTTTGGGTCGTGAATGGAAGCCCAATAAGCTTGTCAGTTCTATATGGTGGTGGGCTCGTCAGGCCCTTACGTGCCTCGACATTTTTAGCTCGTTAGCTCGTCGCCCAAAGCGACACAGACAGAGAAAAGAACGGGACTGGAATGCTAACCACCACCACCACCACCACCAAGGAGATCCCTTGGCCACAAATCGTCAGCAAAAATGGGAGGAATTAGTCTTTATATACTCCCTCCAGTTTGGAAACACCTGTTGTTTTGGACGAAATACCGATCAAACATTAAAACTTTAAACAATCAATAACGTCTAAAATATTTAGTTTCAAATAACGCAAGCCACATGTATAGAGTTGCCTTGAAGAGTACTCCTGCTGGTGTGTTGGCCCAGAGCTCTGTGTCATGTGCGTGACTAGTTAAATAAGTTAACAACGAAAGGCGCGCGGGTTTTCCGCTCACGACCCGTATTTCATGTCGTTATGTGTAGTTGTCATGATCTCCAGCCTATTGTTGTACTTAGTATATTATTTTTTGTATGAAAATGGAACTATCTTTTTTTATTATATTTAGTATTTTTGGTTATAGTAAATTTTAAAAATTTGTTGCGTAGCAAAGCTTTAGATTTTAAAATTTTGAGCAATTTCTTATTCAAAACTTTTTGACGTAAAGACGTTTCGGTGTCCGAATCGTAGGTAGAATGGATCCGCGTAAATATTTATGCGGATGAATTGTAAAAGCGCTTTGAATTTAAAATTGTACTATATATAATAAAGCTGTAGATTTTGAAATTTTGAGCAACTTTTGTATTGAACACTTTTTAATTTGAAGATAATTTGGTGTCCATATTGTAGATACGACGGATCACATGCAAGCATTTGTGCAGATGAATTGCGAAAGCGTTTTGAATTTTAAAATCTGCTCTATAATAAAGTTTTAATTTTTGAATTTTTTCAAATTCTATATTGAATAACTTTTGATTTCAATGTGTTTTGGTGTTCAAATTGTACGTATAATGTTGCTTGTGTAGAAGTAACGGATGGAACGAGTTGTGGTTTGATTTAATTAAAATCTGAGGGTTGTCCTAAAAAAATTCTGAGAGAGGACTAGGACGGCGGGTTGATTTTATGAAAATGTAAGGTTTTCTATGTAAATTTTCTTGAATCGGGAAGGTTGGACTGCAGGTTGCTTTTGAGAAAAAATTATGGTTTTGTTCGCAAAATTATCAGAGAGAGGAGGGCGGACTGCGGGTTAATTTTTCTAAAGTTCGAGATTTTTTTTTTAAAATGACCGGACTCCTAAAATCTGAGCCGTCCGTGGCCGGGACGTGGCCACGCTCGCTTGCTCTCTTTTAGTACGGGAATCATATATAGAGATACTCTGTGCCAACATGAGAGGACCCGGGGTAGAGGATTTTTATCTCATGCCTGTAGCAATTTTGATTACCGTCACCCCACATGAGACTTTCCAATCTCTATCCTTGTGCTGAATCACTCCTAGCAGCTGAGTCCGTTTGAAGCCCGTCTAGAGAAAAACAAGCAAAGAAACAATCATATCAACTACTTCCGATGTCTCCTCAAATGGCTAAGAAAAAAAATTATCACAATCCTTCATGATGCAAGTCCTCCTTAATTTCCTCCTCTTGCTCCCACTGGACACTCGACGACTTGTACCACCACAAACTACTTTGACTCGATTAATCACTTCACCATTGCGTCCACATCCATTTCGATCCGCACCATCTAGATTTTGTCTTGATTGAATTTTTTTTCATCACTAGGCTATCACATTCCTTAGAATCTTGGTTTCTGTTGCGTTGTGTTATCCCCATTGGTTGTGCATGAATCAAATTATGCAAAGCTTACATTGTTTTTTAATTTAAATTTAGTCTTTACTATTTTATGGACTCTTTATTTAGTTATTTTTCTCCCTAATTCACATTAAAGTCAAATTATTATTTTTCTATAATTATTTATTCCAAATTAACTATTATTTATCGTATTAAAGCGTGGACTTTTTGTTTAATATAGACCGTCATATATTATAAAATCTAACGTCCTAGCTTATTATTTTTTTGAATTAACATGGTAACTTGCTGCCCTCTTTTGTGAGAGTGATGGCTTCTTTTAATACTTGTATATTAATAGATATGACCACAAAGCTAGATTGAGCATGAGATTGAACCAAGAGAGCCTGCACGTCCCTCCAACTATCTTTCCAGTTTGAAAGCTTGATATATCCTTTCTTCTATATCTTTCCTTTTTTCGTGAAACTTTAGATTTAATTGCACTTGCTGTCCATAGAAAGCTTCTCAAAGTTCCGCTTACAAGCTGGTTTCATTAAGTTCGATCTGTCACTTCCATTTGGTGAGGGGTCGTAGTCTATGCTCCACTGTCCCTAAATAAGCATCAATTCATTTAGCAAGATGTTAGGTGTACCTGGAACTCTGAAACTAACAAAGAATTTGAATTTGATTTTGAAAAACGATGAACTATTACTAGAAACCGCGCAGGATTTGTACTAATTCTTGCTTTTCAAATGTAACCCCGGACTCTTTTCTGGAACCACAAGAGAAAGTTGATTCCAGTGTGCATTTCCTACTCCCCCTCGCCCTCAGATACAAGACTCAGGAAAAGGATAGTATCAGAGACTGGAACGATACCAAACTTCTCCCCCTCTCCTTCCCCTTCTCCAACCCTGCACGCGACGGGCACGATTAACACGATCCCACCCCCGGCCTCACTTCCACGTGGTCCCCACTCGCCCACACCGGTATCACTTCCATGTGGTCCCCACACATCGGCACGGGGCCCCTCCCTACCTCCGGCCCATCCGCGACGGCTTCCGGCTCGGAGTCTCACACCTACCTCCGGGAGGGTCTCGAACGTTCTCTGCCCGGTGGGCCGCGCACTCAGCCGGGCCCCCAAGTCGGTGACGCACCCCGTGAGGCGGGGCCTCCGAGTCCCAAACCCCCGCTGCAAGAAAGAAGCTATAAAGGAACGCTAATCCCCCTCGACTCCTCCGCATCTCGCATCCTCGCCGCTGCTGCTGCAATTAACGCCACCGCCGGCCAACAACCCGAAACCTACTTCCGTCGTGGTCGCCGCGACCGCCGCCAGCATGGCGAGCCAAGGGGAGCCGTCGGCCTCCGCTTCCGATCCGTAAGATCTCGCCGCCTCCCTCCCCTCCTTCCCCGGCCGATCCGATCTGGTGGACTTCCCTAGGGTTTGGGGTTCCGGGCCCCGATCTGGCTGGTTCCGTTGCGTTTCTGAGGTGGGGGATTTGTTTGGTGATGGTTCTCCGGTGGTGGCGTGTGCAGGAAGGGGAAGAAGGACTACTCGACGGCGATCCTGGAGAGGAAGAAGTCGCCGAACCGCCTGGTCGTTGATGAGGCCACCAACGACGACAACTCCGTCGTCGCTCTGCACCCGGACACAATGGAGAGGCTGCAGCTCTTCCGCGGCGATACCGTGCTCCTTAAGGTGGGATACGCTCTAATCTGAGCTTGTTTACTGCTTTGTGATGTTGAGCTGATTTGCCGGAACCGATCTGTGCATGATTAGTTGGGGAGTGGGATTTGGTGGATTCGAGCTGCAGATCTGTCGGGGAAAAAAACCTTCCCTATATCGCTGTGAAGTGTCGAAAATCCTTGATTGTATCTGTTTTGTTTCTGAATTTTGGTTATGCTTTGAGAGTATGTCCTTGTTGGCGTTTGTCTGCTATCAAGGATTGTAAATTGCTGGTAGATTGGAAAATTTAGCCAAATTTGCAGTCATACTACATTCATTCAGTTGAAGTTCATAGCAATTTACACCTCTTTTTTTCTTCAGTGATATATTTTACCACATGTGGTTTCCTATTTTCAAATTTGTTCTAGTCATACATCTATTCTAGATTTAAATGCATCCAGATTCTTTTTGCATGAATATCTCTCTCATTTTGTTATACCGATACTTACTATTGGTATTCAAATTGGTGTTCATGATTTTCTGGTTGGATGCTAGCATGACAGTTGGATGTAATGGGAATACTTGTAAATTTTTTTATGTAAGGGGTATTGAACAACTTGGCATGTAGTGGCCTATTTTTCTGTAAGTTCATTTCTTTATGTTCAGCGGCTTGTTTATGTGTTATGGTAGATGACAGTCTCTTATTGAACCTCATTGGCACTGTTAGTCCATGTTCAAAGTCTCACTTTATGTTTTCCATTATAGGGTAAGAAGAGGAAAGATACTATTTGCATTGTCCTTGCGGATGAAACCTGTGAGGAACCAAAGGTTCGGATGAACAAGGTTGTCCGCCAGAACCTGAGGGTGAGGCTTGGTGATGTGGTTTCCGTCCACCAGTGCCAGGATGTGAAATATGGGAAGCGTGTACACATTCTTCCAATCGATGATACAGTTGAAGGCATTACAGGAAACCTGTTTGACGCCTTCTTGAAACGTGAGTTCCTGATCTTGTGAGCATTGTTCTTACTTGATCAAGTTTATTTTGTACTGCTGCTTAAGCATGGCTACGCAATACTTAATTTACTTGAAACTTAACTGAAGTAGCTTTCCTACCTTCCCTGTTGTCAAGCGTTTCTTGAATTCTGAACTAGGAAATGTCTGACATTTAGGCTACTTGTAGCTATAATATGCTTGTATCTGGTTTCTGCCATGGCATGCTAAACTTGATTGCTGCTTTATTGTTTTCTAACAATTTGCCCCTTTGAAACTATGCAGCATACTTCCTAGAAGCATACCGTCCCGTGAGGAAAGGAGACCTTTTCCTTGTCAGGGGTGGAATGAGAAGTGTGGAGTTCAAAGTGATAGAGACTGATCCTGCTGAGTATTGCATTGTTGCCCCAGATACTGAAATATTTTGTGATGGGGAGCCTATTAAGAGGGAGGATGAGGAACGTCTTGATGAAGTTGGTTATGATGATGTCGGAGGAGTCAGAAAGCAAATGGCCCAAATCAGGGAGCTTGTTGAGCTTCCTCTGCGCCATCCTCAGCTTTTCAAATCTATTGGTGTGAAGCCACCAAAGGGCATATTGCTGTACGGACCACCTGGTTCCGGGAAGACTCTTATTGCTCGTGCGGTTGCAAATGAGACTGGAGCCTTTTTCTTTCTTATCAATGGCCCAGAGATTATGTCAAAGCTAGCAGGTGAGAGTGAGAGCAATCTCAGGAAGGCATTTGAAGAAGCAGAAAAGAATGCTCCATCTATCATTTTCATTGATGAAATTGATTCCATTGCTCCCAAGAGAGAGAAGACCAATGGAGAAGTGGAGCGTCGTATTGTTTCACAGCTACTGACTCTTATGGACGGACTCAAAGCTCGTTTCCATGTTATTGTTATGGGTGCTACAAACCGACCTAACAGCATTGATCCTGCTCTTCGAAGATTTGGAAGGTTTGACCGGGAAATTGACATTGGGGTTCCTGATGAAGTTGGAAGGCTTGAGGTCCTCCGCATTCACACGAAGAACATGAAACTAGCTGAGGATGTAAGTGACCATTCATAATCCATGGCATCTGATATTGGTTATGATAATCTCTTATCTTGTAGCATTGCTTGACGTTGATTTTCTGTAATTTTCAGGTTAATTTGGAACTCATTGCCAAGGATACCCATGGATATGTTGGTGCTGATCTTGCTGCTCTTTGCACTGAGGCTGCTCTTCAGTGCATTCGTGAGAAGATGGACATCATAGATCTTGAGGACGAGACGATAGATGCTGAGATACTCAACTCGATGGCTGTTACAAATGACCATTTCAAGACTGCACTTGGAACAAGCAACCCATCTGCCCTTCGTGAAACTGTGAGTTCCCTGTCATTAATTGTCAGTTTGAGATGCTCTTGTTCTGTGGTGCTGACTTACCTTTCTGGATTCAGGTTGTTGAGGTTCCTAATGTCTCTTGGGAGGATATTGGTGGGCTGGACAACGTCAAGAGGGAGCTCCAGGAGGTACTTATATGCTAATTGACCTTGTAATGTGCTCTTGCTATTATTCTGTTCCAGACAGTTTGCTAATGCTACTCAAAATTCATGCAGACTGTTCAATATCCTGTTGAGCACCCGGAGAAGTTCGAGAAGTTTGGCATGTCTCCATCCAAAGGAGTTCTGTTCTATGGCCCTCCTGGTTGTGGTAAGACCTTGTTGGCCAAGGCAATTGCCAATGAGTGCCAGGCCAACTTCATCAGTGTCAAGGGTCCTGAATTGCTTACCATGTGGTTTGGTGAGAGTGAAGCCAACGTTCGTGAAATTTTCGACAAGGCTCGCCAATCTGCTCCCTGTGTCCTCTTCTTTGATGAGCTTGACTCGATTGCTACTCAGGTCCATACACATCCTGCCATAGCTAGAGTTTGGTGACATGTTTTCTATGCCTTACACATCTTAATTCCATGTTGCAGAGAGGAAGCAGTGTAGGTGATGCTGGAGGTGCAGCTGATAGAGTGCTCAATCAGCTATTGACAGAGATGGACGGCATGAATGCTAAGAAAACCGTTTTCATTATTGGGGCTACAAACAGGCCTGATATCATTGATCCAGCTTTGCTTAGGCCAGGGCGTCTTGACCAGCTGATCTACATTCCACTGCCTGATGAGCAGTCTAGGCTACAGATCTTCAAGGCCTGCCTTAGGAAGTCCCCTGTGGCGAAGGAAGTGGACTTGAACGCACTTGCTAAGTACACCCAAGGGTTCAGTGGTGCAGATATCACTGAAATTTGCCAGCGTGCCGTCAAATATGCCATCAGAGAGAACATTGAGAAGGTAACTTCCTCAGACCATTTGAATTAGTACTGAGAGCAAACATTTTCATACTCTGAATAATGGAAGTTATTTCACAGAGCACATCTGATTATGAACTAATCAGACATCTTAGCAAGATATAGTTACCATTGAAGTACACTGTAGCTTGTGAATGATCATCTGTCTTTTGATTCATGTCTCCCACCCAAGCCTTGAAATAATAAATTTCAGATTAACAGTTTTACTTGCAAGTATTGTTTGTTTATCACATTCATTGTTTCTCTTCTAGTTAGGCTTGGTTTGACCATTCTTTTTTCATGAATAAATCACTGGTGACTTATAATCTGCATGAATACAATTTTTAGGATATTGAGAGGGAAAGGCGGAGAAAGGACAACCCTGAGGCAATGGAGGAGGATGAGGTGGATGACATTGCTGAAATCAAGGCAGCTCACTTTGAGGAGTCGATGAAGTATGCACGCCGCAGTGTCAGCGACGCAGATATCCGCAAGTACCAGGCATTTGCCCAGACGTTGCAGCAGTCCCGTGGGTTCGGCAGCGAGTTCCGCTTCTCAGAGCAGTCAACGACCGCCGCCACCACAGCTGCAGCTGATCCTTTTGCATCCACTGGTGCGGCCGATGATGACGATCTATACAGCTAGGTTTCTTGTTGGGTTGTTTCTGGTTGGTTCTGGGTTGTGTTCGATATCAGTCGCGTCAGTCATCTGTTTAAAACTAATCATACTTTAGACACGAGATGCCCTGCAATGATATTTGTGTTCCGTACATTTGGATGTAGCCGACTCTCGGCTTGTTTTAATTCTTCATGATATACTATTGGCCAATGTCTCTCTTGGTTGATGACAATTTCTTGATGATTGTCTTCGTTGGGTTCTGCAGTTATAAAGTGATGAATACCTGTCCTTTTTCTGTGCAAGGAGAGAAATTTTGGCCGTCAGAGCATATATTCTCTGCCAGCCTATGTTGTTACTAGAATAAGAAAATCCAGATCAGGTTGAATGTGGTCTGCTCATTGGAGCATAGCTGTCGATTGGCTAAAATTACAAAGCATTTTAGCGATTCGCTCTCGTGCAAATATTATGAACCGTGGAAAACTGAAATTTAGTGCATCCTTGGTGATCCGTGCGTTGATATCCTTTTTCGCGAGTAACATAAATTAGAGATGTGCGACGTTTAAATTATTTTAAACTTAAATGTTTGATTTTCGTTGGATTTTTAACCTTTTCAATATCTAGGATATTCAGGCTACTCCTAATAAAAATTTCTTTCTCGTTTATTAGTCTAACACATACTCCTTCCATCTTAAAAAAATAAATCATTCTAGTATTGAAAATTTACTTCTAAAAATATTATATTTTACGCTAAACAATCAATTAGTACTAAATATAGCTAATAAATAGGGATAAATAAGTTTATTTTGCCTCTTATTTATGTGATAGCAGGTCCCTTACGGCCATGTCATTTTTAAAATAAGTTGCCATATCGTAGCACTTTCTTTTTCTAGCAAAAATTGCTAACAATTTTTTAGGGCGTGTTCCAACTGTTTTTTCCTCCTCAAACGAAACTACATACTATTTTGTGATGTACATGCTTGAAAATAGGAGAAAACGTCTACATAACCCCCCAACTATTCATGGTAAACTACTTCACCCTCAAACTATAAAATCGGATATTCTACCCCATAAACTTTTCAAAACCGGTCAAATAACCTCCCTAAGTGGTTTCGGACGGTGGTTTTGCTGTATGGCGCGGTTTTGTCTTTTTTTATTTCCGATGAATTTTTTAAAAATTATAGTAAATCATGAAAAAATTATAAAATAAAAAATCTATTTTTTTTGACTCCACATGAGTAGATCTAAACAGTAAAAATATAATATGATATACTTTAATACAAAGTTTTTGTTGTAGCTTTAGATATATGTTTTTTTAATTATTTCAAATAATTCATAGCTGCAGCTTCTATGGTCCAATTATGATGAAATTTTTATGGTTGGCAAATTATTGTATGCTTGAACTGTATTAAAAATTTCATACTCATTGAATCATGTATAACTTAGTTATAGATTTATTTAGGTTTATACTTGTTAAATCTATGCCCCGAATCTATGCTTTATCTATAACTAAGTTATACATGATCCAATAAGTATAAAATTTTTACTATAGTTCAAGTATACAATAATTTTCCAACCATAAAAATTTCACCATAATTGGACCATAGAAGCTGCAGCTATGAATTATTTGAATTAATTATAAAAAAACATAGATCTCAAGCTACAGAAAAAACTTTGTACTAAAGTATATCATATCATATCTTCACTGTTTATATCTACTCATGTGGAGTCCAACGAAATTGGACTTTCCATTTTATAATTTTTCTGTAATTTACTATGATTTTTTAAAGATTCAGCGAAAATAAATAAAAACGAAAAAAACAAAACCGCGCAATTGTAGCAAAATCACCGTGCAAAACCACTTGGGGGTTTATTTGACAGGTTTGAAAAGTTTAGGGATAGAATATCCGGTTTTATATTTTGGGGGTGCGAAGTAGTCTAGCATTAATAGTTGGAGATTATGTAGACTTTTTTCAAATATAAAAGAAGCACATGCATGCATGTTGAGAAAAGATAACCAATGATGCCAACGGAAAATTAAAAGGTCGTAGTTTTCAAACCGAGCATCCAAATCAAAATCTGGTTCCGTCATTGTGATTGTTTTAACAAGAGCTTCAAAACAAGATTTCACATTAATGTATTTTAGTGATACTTGTAGTGAGAGATAATATTTTTTCAGTGTATGATATTATGACTTTACAAAAGATTGCTTCGGTCACCTTTGTTGAATTAAATGGATATTTATGTTGTTATTATGAAGATTGATTGGATGGTGTAATAAAAGAGAGGGTAAACAATTGTGTTGTGGTAGGCTGATGTTCCATGCATGTTTAACAATAGTTTATTTTGGCAAACCAATTGAGCATTTTAACTTGTTTGTTTTGTTAATTTTATATTCTACATAAGCAAATTACATGTCTTTGAAAAATATTATCGAAACATATGCAAGTAGAATCTTATTTTAAAAGTGTTGTTGAAAGAAACACAACCACGCAATCGGAATTTGAGTTTGATACCCGGTTCAAGAGCTATAACTTTTTAAATTTTTAAATTGGTTGCATGAGTTGGTGTAAGTGATAAAAAATTCAAACACATGTTCGTAATGATAGTGGTGCCTCTAACTTCATAAGAAAGACGAGGTATGATGTGATGAGTTGGTGTGCAGCAAACTAATGAGCTGTTAGAGCCGTTCCAGGTTGCTAATCTACGGCCAGCCAACCTAAAGTTTTTATTTTTAAAAAATAAAGGTATGCCAAAACTTTAAAGAAGAGAAAACTGTATCATTTCTAAGTCATACGGTATCTTATATAAAATAAATACAATAAGTCCATATGAAACATCAAAATTGAAACTATACCATCAATCAATTATAACTGTTTGACATGATTTTTTGAAAATATTGAAATTTGTCACCAGGATTGACCCTACACTAGAGTTGCTCCCGAGCTGGTTTGGATTTACTGACGCGTCGAGTTTAAATACTGATGCCTATTTTGAAGTTACGATAGTACCATTCCATATAAGGATGCAAGTTATATTTATTTTGGATCATTGGATGGACTCAATGAATTAGGATAGTATTGTACGTAATTAATTTAGGAGAAGAAATAAACTAGGATGATCTACCATTGTAATTATTTAGTTAACTCATAAAATACATAAAATACTATTATGTACCTATTTGCATCCCTAATTCCATGATTCCTATTATCCCCAAGCAAAAAATGGTAGATAATTTAAAACCATTCCTCAAGCGCATAATCAGTTTGCCACTGATCCCCGCGGCCCCGTGTCCCCGAATTCCCGCCCTTGGTCCATCATCTGCTCATGCCGCCTCCGCCTCCGTCCCAGCCACTGCCCCCGCATCTCCTCCGCCACCTCCGCGGCCGCAAGCTCACCACCGAGCTCCTCGACCCCCTCATCCGGTCCACCTCCTCCTCGCCGTCTCCCTCCCTCTCCTTCTCCCTCTTCATCCTCCTCCTCCGCTCCGCCCTCCGCCCGTCCCACCTCACCTTCCCCTTCCTCGCCCGCGCCGCCGCGCGCCTGTCCTCCGCCTCCCTCGCGGCCGCGCTCCACGCGCACCCGCTCCGGCTCGGGCTCCTCCCCGCCGACCTCCACGTCGCCAACTCCCTCGTCCATGCGTACGCCGCCTGCGCCCTTCCGGACCACGCCCGCCGGGTGTTCGACGAAATTCCCCGGCCCAACCTCGTCTCGTGGAACGCTCTCCTCGACGGGTACGCTAAGTGCCGGGACCTCGCCGCCGCGCGCAAGGTGTTTGCTAAGATGCCCCGGCGGGACGTGGTGTCATGGAGCGCCATGATCGACGGGTGCGTCAAATGCGGGGAACACCGGGAAGCACTCGCGGTGTTTGAGATGATGGAGAACGCCGCTGCAGTGGAGGAGGAGGAGGGCGGGGGCGGGGTGAGGGCGAACGACGTCACGATGGTGAGCGTGCTCGGCGCGTGCGCGCACCTGGGGGACCTCGAGCGTGGGAGGCGGGTGCATCGGTGCCTCAGGGATCGGGGCTTCGCTCTGAAACTCAGGCTGGCGACCTCACTTGTCGACATGTATGCCAAGTGTGGGGCGATCCGCGAGGCGCTGGAGGTGTTCCGGGCTGTGCCAGTTGAGAACACTGATGTCCTGATATGGAACGCCATGATCGGCGGCCTTGCAGTGCATGGCATAGGCACTGAATCGCTGGAAATGTTCCAGGAGATGCAGTGTGCTGCTGTTGCGCCAGATGAGATCACGTACCTCTGTCTGCTGAGTGCTTGTGTCCACGGTCGTCTGGTGGATGAGGCTTGGATGTTCTTCCGCTTGCTCGAGGCGCAAGGGCTCAGACCGCACGTCGAGCACTATGCTTGCCTGGTAGATGTGCTTGGTCGAGCAGGGCGCTTGGAGGAAGCATATGGTGTCGTTAAAAGCATGCCAATGCAGCCCAGTGTTTCTGTGCTTGGTGCTCTCCTGAATGCATGTCATTTACATGGATGGGTAGAGCTTGGTGAGGTAGTCGGCAGGCAGCTTGTCCAATTGCAGCCAGATCATGATGGCAGGTACATTGGCTTGTCCAATATCTACGCTGTTGCTAGGCGGTGGCAAGAGGCGAAGAAAGCGAGAAAGGTGATGGAGGAGCGGGGTGTAAAGAAGGTCCCTGGCTTTAGTGAGATTGATGTTGGTGGAGGGATCTCCAGGTTCATTGCCCAGGACAAGACTCATCCGGGCTCGGCGCAGATTTATGACTTACTGAATCTGATAGCGATGGAGATGAAAATGAAGGATGATGATGCCATTTCAGATTACCTCGGTGCACACTGCTAGAATGATGGTTGCACCTGTGGTTCGCTCAAGAAACAACTTCCATGAAGTAGTTTGGTTATTTTTTCCAGAGTGATTCTGGACATAGTATTTGTCGCTCTCAGTTCTGTCCACTGAAGCACTACCCAAAGCATCATTTAGGCTAAGTGGAGCCTAAACTGCCAGGTACAACCTAATTGTGAGCAGATCCATCAGGGGACAGATATGTGCAGATAAGAAGCAACATCTGTACCACATTCTCTACTGAAAAAAGAAACATAAAATGATGGGATCCAGAAGTAGTCTTGAGATTCTCCTAGCCGCTTCGAGAATTCAGTAAAACAAAGGAGAAATTAATGACAATCGTGATTACTGTACGTATATGGACATTGCTCGAACAGCAGGCAGACAGTATTTACATCTGGATAAGCTTTCTTCAGGAATTGATTCACCTGTAGCCACTGCTTGTATGGCAGATTTGGCAATAAGGTGAGAACCATATCACAGTGTGGTTCATCTGTCAGAAGCATGAGCTAAAACTGTTTTGGAGCATGCAATGTGCCAGGACCCTAGGAGCATGTTCTGGCATTTTTATATGGAAGAACATAAGCAGTTTCTGCCCTACATTGCTTCGGTACATATTCCCCCCTCCTCTTTTCATGTACATCAGCTGTGCCAAGTATATAGAAACAGGAATTCTACAGGTAGGTGTGCGCAAAGTGCAACACTTGCAAGCATAGGAAGCAATGAGCTACATACACTTTAGTAAAACTCAAAATCACTCCATAAAACCAAGTTAAACTGTACAATAAATACTACTTGGAAAAATTACTAGAACTTTGATTAAGCTCTAATAAGAAACATGGAACCTCCCTCCAAGCGGTTGGAGAAGACTGCCTATGTTGATCCCAGAAAGTGTGAACCTATCCATTATTTTGTGGTGCCACCATGGGCTGGACCAAACAGTTTGTTTACAATTGTGATGCTCTCTGACTTGTATGCTAAATGAAAACCCCAGGTGATCTTTCAGTCACTTGCTGTTTTCACTACTAACTATGCGTCAAGCCATGCAAGAAACACATCATCTGCTGTTGCTGTGAATCATTGTGTTCTCACAAGCTTGGGTGTCCATCTTTGCCATGCAAACCATCTCCCTTCCCCAGCTCTAATATCTGCGATTCTTCTCTTCAAGTCAAGGCCTTTCCTTTTCTTTTCATCACTCACTAATTCTTTTGAATTGCTGATCAAGGGATGCTCCGGTGTTCCAAGTTCGCTGCTCTCAACAATCTTTTGCACCATCTCCAGCACCTCACTCATCTTGGGCCGGTACTTAGCATGGCGCACCAGGCACTTGTTTGCCACTGACGCAAGCTGGGCTGCTGATTTTATGCTGTAATTCCCTTGAAGCCTTGGATCGATCACGGTCTCAAGCTTCTTAGCATCAGAAGAGTAGGGCTTCACCCAGTCCACGAGATTCTGCTCGCCTCTCGGCCTATTTCGGTCCAGAGGTCGCCGGCCTGTAAGGAGCTCATAAAGCACCACACCGAAGCTCCATATGTCATTCTTGGTGCTGAGGCGTCCTGTGTGGATGTATTCAGGAGCAGCATATCCAATCGTCCCCACCACCTGTTTGATTGTCATACAGAACAAGAATTTCAATAATGAACCTTCAGAAAATGTTGGTATCTATTAGTTACAAATATGTTTGGATATGTTCTTGATGCAGCATTTTAGAAGCATACATGGTAAAGTGTTTGGAACTGGAAAGCTCCCAGAAAGCTAGCTGGTTGTAACTGACCAGAAAGGTTAGGTGGCTTTTCTGGTGGGTCCTTGGGCACTAGCGTGCAAACTGACCGAAAGTGCTCGCCTGCCTATGTGTTACTTTTCTACTTTTATTTGCATGCGTGGAAGAAAGTATATGGTCAGCCCCATGTTTTCACGAGGCCACCAATATTTGAAAAGTTTTCAAGCACGTGTAGCAGTTGCTTGACCGGATCAGAATGGTAGAATGATTCTGTGTTCTAACTGCTCTTGGGATTGGTACATGGTTCCAGGTACCAGAGGGGCGTGAGAAGCTGTATTTCAGATCAAGGTGCCAGCATTTTGCAGTAAGCTAAGATCATTGCCTCATCAAATTCTGTACAGTTTGCAAACAAGATTGTTCGTTGCATACCGCTGTGGAGACATGGCTTCCTTCTTGAGGTCCTAATCTCGCCAAGCCGAAGTCCGACAGTTTCGCGTTCCACTTCTCGTCGAGAAGGATGTTCGATGGCTTCAAATCTCGAAATATTATCTGACAAAAAGAAGGAATTGTTACGATCCAAGTTATGTAAGACCCTAAGAGTAGTCCATAAACAAGTTAAGCAGCAATGCATTTTTTCTTGCCATTGGGCACATGCTGAAAGGCAAGGAACAGAGGAAACCGATCGGTCAGAAGAACATCAGAGAGTCAGATTACCTTGAATTCGGATTCTTCATGGAGATACTTCAACCCTCGAGCGGTGTCCAGCGCCACCCTGAGCCTCATCGCCCAGGAGGCCGGCCGCGGCGACCTCGCGGACAGATGGTCGGCCAGGCTCCCGTTGGGCATGAACTCGTAGACGAGCAGCAGCTGCATCCCCCGCTCGTCGTCCTCGGCGCAGTAGCCGATGAGCTTGACGAGGTTGGTGTGATCGACGACCCCGAGCACGTTCACCTCCGTGATCCACTCCTTGTGCCCCTGCAGCCCCTTGCGGCCAAGCTGCTTGATGGCGACGTCGAGGCTCCGGCGCGGCTCGAGCGCGCTCCGGATGGTGCCCCGGTAGACGCAGCCGAAGCCGCCCTCGCCGAGCATGAGCGAGCGGCTGAACCCGCGGGTGGCGGACTTGAGCTCCTGGAAGGTGAAGATGCGGAGCGCGTTGGGCGGCCGCTGCGACAGCGAGAGCTGCCGGCACCGCCCGAAGGAGCCAGCGCTGCTGAGCTCCGACGCGTTGAGGGAGCAGCACTCGGACGCCGACCGCCGCACGTCGGGGTCCGTGGACGTGGTGCTGCTGTTGGACCGCGCCGACAGCGACCGCCCCGTCGCCGCCGGGCCGCGCCGCTCGTCGCCCTCCCGCACCCGCTCCCAGCTCGGGAACCGGAAGCAGTGCATGGCGATTCTTCTGCTACTTGGAGACGCCGCCCCTGCTCTGCAGCAGCATCGTTGGCGACAAATTAAGAGGCGATTGTTTTCTCCACTCCCCTCGAATGGCAGCGATGGCGACAGGCAAGAACACTGATAAATATTTGAAGCAGAAACTTCTTGATGGAATTCAAACTTTTCTCTACTCCTGAAGTTATATCAAGTTGAAAAGCAAAAGTTGAACCATTCACGCCTCAAATGGGGAAAATTTTTGAAAAGAAGGCCAAAAAGGCAGATCAGAAAAGACATGGTTATATTATACTTATACCTCTCCATTTGGCAACAAAGCAAAGTTTCTGAACCAAAATAAAGATCAAAAACTCATCACCAATCGATGCACTTTAAACCACCCACCAAATCTGAAGAAGGCGAGCGGCAGGACAAGAGCAACGACGTCACGGCCAGGGAGACGATTAGGCAGCCATGGCAGCAAACATTTTTCAAGCCGGCCCTCCCCCTTCAACCTCCCAACCAACCTTCACCGTCCGCGCGATCGCTGTCGATGGCGTTACCCGATCCCGGCCCGATCTCTTTCTCGGCACCCAACCCCAACGAACGAATCCCGTTGCCCGTTCCCACCCAAGGACATTAAAAACAGGCACAAGCTTGGGTTCGATCGCCCACCTGGTCACCTCCACATGGGGAAGAACGACGACGAAGATTCGGCCGCTCGCTCGCCGGAGTCCGCCGCCGCCCCCGAGAAAGGATTGGGTTCCGTTGGGCCGGGATGAAGGGTTAGCGGGTAATGGAGGTGGAGGAGGGAGGGTGGGTGGGTTAATCGGGTGGGCGGCTGCTCGTGCGCTAGGCCCGGCGGCTTCGATCGGCTCGGTCCACGTCTTCGTCTTCGTCTTCCTCCCGCTGTCTATGTCTGTTTGGTTGGTTACTTGCTTTTGGGGGCGAGCAGGGGCGAGAGAAATGTGAGGGATTCGACAGCGAGAGGTTTAAATACCATGGGTAGTCGAGTTGGAATTTGGAAATCGATCAAATCTAGAAGAAATCAGACAAAAGATAAAAATGGACCTCTACTCGTCATCATCGCAAATTCGGATAAGATTGCAAATAATCATGAATCGTGATAATTAAATTAATGTCGAATGACGGTAGATTATACTGACCGTAACTGAAAAACTGGTCTTGTGTGATCGTAAGACGATAGTACCATGGCTGCGTCATTCTTCTGCACTCCAGATATGCCGAATCTAATAAATCTTGTCCAAAACATATACCAATAAACATCACAAATTTAAAAATAATAGTTGAATAGGAGTATGTTTCAGGCGGGTTGTTTCGCTCAACAATAACTTCTTTTCTCACCTTGACTTGAAAATAATGGTCTAAGATTGCCAGCGAAGACCAATCACTTCACGGCATGGAACTTGAGATATCCTAAGAACCATAAATTAGATTAAGCTGAAACAGAACAAGTCCACTTTGGGATCATGTGGGGAACTTGGTGGACAAGATCATTGGCTATTCACAAAGGAAAATCCTTAACAAGTTAGGGTTGGGCCTACTTACATGATTGCTGATGACGTTCGAGATGCATGGCAGCCAGCCAGTGTACATATAAGGATGTGGTGACATGGCAGATTCGTATGTACACGTCGTTTGCAGGAATGCTTTACTTGTGTGAACAGATGGCGCTTTTAAATTTTAAATTTAAAATCCTGCGGCAGGTAACTCGAGAAGCTTTTTAAACCCATTCGACGGCCATCGGTGATCTATCTACTGGTGGGTAAGATCTGTCGGGATATGACAACACCCAAGGCGTGCTTAAAAAGTTTTTATTTTTTTCGTTTAGTTTTGTCATAAACTAAGGCACTTCACATGCGAGGGTTTTGGCTTGCGTGCGAACATGAGTCTGGCCACTTGTTTTTCAGGCATCGATCGACTTGTCCTTCGACGATGAATAGTCGCTGTGTTCTTTTCCTCTCCCTGAGGCAGCGACGCATGTAATTAGCTAGGATAACATATATACTCTCAGGAGGGCAGCTGCACTCCGTAGGAATAAATAATAATGTAATCATCGCAAATAATTGTCGAGTTCATCAAGAGAACAAAAAATAATAGCAATCAGTGTATACTGCTGGTATTATTTACTGGCTGCCGACTTTGCTCTCCTTTTCTTTAATTTCCAGCCAGCCAGATTCTTTATTTTTCTGCCAGTAAAGAAGGGAAGAAAAAAGAGAACATTTTTTTTCCCCTGTATTATGTACTCCTATTTCTAATAGCCTGTCTCCACGATGCAAGCACGGATCGGAGGCTGCAGCTGTGCCTCAACCGAGGCCCAGCGGAGCTGACAATGCAAAGTGCTCGGCGCTCCAGCGAAAAGGAAAAAAACGGACGCTCCGGTCTGACCAAGTACTCGCCTGGCTTCGTGCTCCAGATTTCGCCAAGTAGTAACGATTAGGACTGGTGAACGGCAGCCAGCAATCAGCAAAGTCAAACGCTTATCCTTGCATCTTCTTCCTGCCACCACCTCCGTCTCGAGGACTTTTGTACCTCGTGTGTCGGTGTTTTTTGTTGACTTCTCCTCTGTGCTGAACAGTGGGTGCATTTTCCACATCCTTGGAGCACCTACTTTGTGTGGAAACACATGCATGCTGCTATTCGGTGCCGTAGCATCGCTGAAACCAAACTTCCTAGTATGTGCTGATCAAAGAAGAGCCCAGCAGTGGTTCAAGAAAAGAAGAGCCCAGCAGCCAGCAGCTCTTTCCCGCCGGTTGGATCCGAGCGCACATGAGCTGTCGCGTCCCGTCCCGGAATCTTTGAGCGGAAGCGTCGCTCCCTTCCCGCTCGCGCGGTCAACTTCTCTCCCGTCCAGGGGATCTGAACCAGTATCATCGGACCCATCAGCGCCGTCGCGGTTAGTTTGGCCTGCGGCGCCGATGGATTGGTTGGAGATTCTTCTCATATCGGATTAGGGTTCTACTTGTATCTATAATATGCTTAATTGTTTTCCGGATGAAGCCGGGAGGCGCCCGTGGTGCCCTTTCCGGGAGACAGGACGCGGCGAGGCATTTTCATATCGTTGGCGTGGCCTTTCAGTCTCAGAAGCAGCTCCAGGCCTGCTTGCCTGCTCGCCAGATTACAATATCCTTCTGATATCGTTGCTGGGTGAGCCCGCAGCGTTTTATTATTTTATTTTTATCAGTGCTTGGCGGAGATAGACATGTCAAATTGTCAATGCTTGGCATGTATCACGACCATTGTTCTGACGCGCGGAAGCTCTTGCTGTCAGTTCAGTTCAGGTTCTCGGGGGGGAAAAAGGATCTCTCTTTCTGTCGGCTCCGAAAAAATTCTGGCGCGCGCGGAAAGGTGAATTCTGCGCGAGGGATCTGCATGGGCTGCAGCATACGCTGGGTGTGCTGGGCCGTGTGAGAGGCCTCGGCCTGGGCTGGTGGGCTCTTCTTGGAGAGCAGTGGCGGCTGATGCTGGCCCACAAGCCACGCCAGCCACGGTCTCATCAAACTCTCTCACTCAGCGAGACAACGACCTTTTTATCTGGTTCTTCATTACCTTCCATCTCAGCCCTTTGAAAACCATTATCCTGAGGCGACTAGCTCGATTGAGAAACTTCACCGAACGTGACTGTTTCTCCCCTTGTTTATCCAAGTTCAAAGTACGTGCGTACCCCAGGCTGCTGACTGATGGGACGCTCGTGCAGCAAGGATTGGGACATGCACTTCCAAAATCAATTACACTTCAAAGTCCATAAGCACACGACAGAATTGCACTGAAATCGCATACCATTGTCCCCGCACAATATATCGTCGGGGTCCGACCAAACCCTCCCCGCGTGGCTCTCCCAGGTGACAGGGGGCCGCCCGCCAAGCTGCCTCCAGCGAGCGTCCGGATGGTGGCCCGCGGATGAGCTGAAGTCAGCTCAGCCCAACTCCCTACGCTCTTTCCTCTCTCTTCCCCCCACCTCCTTCCTCCCGGCCTACAACCTCTGTCCTTCGCCGCCGCCGGCAGCCGGAGTTGAATCCAACCTTCTCATAGTTGGATCCGTGGCCTCGTTGGCCAGATCTGCTGCCGGGCCCAGGTGGGGTCGCCTCCGCCGCCACCGCCTGCCTCGAGGCGTTGTGCCCCCATGGCTCGGGTGGGGCGCGCCGTCGCCACCCCCACTGCCCACGGCCCCCGGGTGCTGTGCCTCGGGTGGCCGGGGGTATATGGTCGCGCGTCGTCGCCGCACCAGCCCCCCGAGGTGCTGTGCCTCGGGTGGCCAGGGCCCTTGGCCGCGTGCCGCTGCCGCCGCTGCCCTGGGGTGCTGTGCCTCGAGTGGCCGGGGCCCTTGGCCGCGCGCCGCCACCGCCATCGGGTGGCCGCCGCCGCTGCAGCCCTCGGGTGGCGGTGGGCCTGTGGCTGCCGCCGCCGTCGCCCAGCCCGTGGTGTTGCGCCCCCGGTGGTTTGGGTGGCCGGGAGCCGTGGTCGCACCGCTGCTCGCCGGGGGCGGGTCTTCAGTGCGGGCGCCGTCCTCGTAGGGGCTGGTTGCCGGCCGCCGGTCTCTGGCCTGGGGTGCCGGCCTCCTATCGCCCGGTTGCTGCCTCCGTTGCCGCCCCTTCTGGTCGCAACCTGGGCGGGGTGTCGGTGGGCTCTCCTGCGTTGTGACGGCGTTTGTCGGCCTTCGGCTTTAGGATGGAAATGGGGTGGAGGCGAAAGCCTATGATGGCGACGTCCTCAGACGTCGTTTACCTTCTTGGAGGCGTCATTCTTTCCCCTATTCCCTCCTCTCCGGTGGGCATTCCGGGTGAGAACCTAGATCACGTTGGTCGGACGACGACGGTGCCTATGGCGTCGCTCCCTCAACGAAGACGTCGTTTTGGAAGCTTTTGCCGGTGGTGGTCATCTGCTCTTCTCGGAGAGTTTCCACTTCTGCGCCTGCCTTCGTTTAGCTTCTTCTGCATCGTCCGGGCTGCGTTGGTCGTCAGTTGGCGGACGTTTTGCCGCCCCTCTCTTCGCTAGCGGATACTTTGCTGCCGTCGTCGTCTTGGTTGGAGATGGTTCGGGCAGATGCTTTGTCGCCGTGGTTGGTTGGTCGAGTGGATGTTGTGCCACCTTGTTGTGTCGTCGACCTTCGCACCTTGATGCTGCAGTATTCTTTAGCAGGCACAGTTGTTTGGTTTTGGCTAGGTGTGTAGGTTCGGGTTAGCCTCATCCCTAGGTGTGTAGGTTTGGGTTAGTCTTCTCCCTGGTTGTTCTTGCTGTTCTTGTCTGTTGTTGAGGTCGCCCGCCACTTGCTTGGTACTTTATATCTGCCTTAATAGCCTCTGCCTATTAAGGTTTGTAATGGTCGTATTGCTTTTCTCTTAATGAAATACGTGCTCAGGCACATTCGCGAAAAAAAATCCATAAGCACAAGCTTATTATAAAATATAACAAGTTCTATTTTGTTATAATTATAAACGAAATTTGTCTAACCTTAGTTCTTAAGTTTATAGAAAATGCTAACATCTACAACATTAAAATGGTTTCGTTATTAAATCCATCATGAGAATATGGGCCTACTTGGTTGGATGTCAAAATGTTGGCATACCAAAACGTGGGCATGCTAATTTTTTTTACCAAAACCTTGGCAAGTTTAGAATAGCACTAGGCTATGTGGGCTGCTTTTTTGGCCTTCAACCAAATGAGTGCCAAAATTTATAGACTTGCCCACATTTTGACATGCCAATATTTTGGAAGCGAACCAATCAGACCCTATATCTTGATAGTGCATTAGTTTGGAATTGTAGATGCTAATCTGGATCAAAAGTAGGAAATATTAGTTTAGAACAAAACTAAAATGCCTTATGTACAAAACGAGGAAGTAATATTTATATTTACACCGTGTTTTCATGGTGTCGTGGTTATGATGTGCCTCTATATATAGATGCCAGAAATCTTTATAGGGCTCGTCTGAAAACACAGCTGTTGCTTGCCACAACTGTTGCTATATATAGATCTTGTTTGACATAGCCCTAATTTTTATTGGCACATAAATTCTTTGACAATAGTTGTGGCCATATTAAAGTAATTAGTTGAGCCATTTTATTCTAGTAGTACGAATTACTCAGTCGTGGAGCATACACAGAGCTTTAAACCACTTTATTACAACAAGAAAACACCAAATCCTACATGGATATCAGAGTTAGAGCTTTGCCAATCAAATCCATATTTGTTGATCCCACCTTTACTCTTCTTGTTTCATGTAATTTTCCCCGCTCGTTACAAGGACACACTTCCGCACGCACGAGAACATTGCTATGCGTCTACTATTGTACAACTACACACAGAGGCACAGATTATGTTCATGGTCGTTACAAGGACACACTGCGAATACAGTTTTGCAATTGATGAAAACATTTAAATGAGAAGCTCGTTCACGTGCTTCTTTTCCTTAGGTGTGCTAACGGGGCTAAACCTATCTCTTACACACCCCACCCCAATACAATGGAAATTAAATGGCAACCCACCCCGATCCAAAAGCTTAACTGAATGACCCACTCCGTCCCGCCCTATTTGATGCTTAAATCCATAGGTATGGCTAGACTTACTAATTAAACCCATCCCAACCCATATTTAAATATATATATATATATATGTTGGCGCTAAAAATCGGCCGGGAATTGGCTGATGACCTTCAGCGTCGGACACACGATCCGGGAGAATCTGCTTAACTCCTGTTCGGGTGATTGCCCTAGTGCGGTTCGCGCGGCGTGCCAGTCAATCTGACCTGTTGATTGACAAGGAAATAAACGTATTAAATTCCGGGGTTCCGATCGGCTGAAGTTCCGATCTATCTCGAAAAGCGTATCAGCGAATCGGCCAATTTATTATGAAGATGATCGGCTATAGATTAGCCGATAATCACGTGACGATTGCAACAAAAACTACTGGAGCAACTTAAACAATCGCTACGGATGCAACACTTGAAATAGATCTAATCGGCTGTATGATAATGAACGAGGGAAAGCAATGATAAAGCCGATA
Organism: Panicum miliaceum; assembly: GCA_032594955.1. Taxonomy (NCBI): domain Eukaryota; kingdom Viridiplantae; phylum Streptophyta; class Magnoliopsida; order Poales; family Poaceae; genus Panicum; species Panicum miliaceum. Next base: position 15,692,809 of record CM064059.1, read on the forward strand.
GTTTCAATCTCAAGCTGGATAACTGGTGATAAAACTAGAACAATAGGTAAAACCTATAATTCTGGTAAATATCGATAACTAGTGAATAAATCTAAACGAAACAACGGCGATGCGCCCGAAGTTAAAGCTTAGATGTTATTCGATAATCGGAACCTTCCAATTGGCCGGAGATCGTGTCGATGCAGCCCTGCCAATCCGTACGAACTCGTGAAAGAAAAAGAAGTATTGGCGAAGTCGCCGACTTGAAAGTAAAGTGCGATGGAAAAGTAGATTGTTTCTGTTGATTGATTGATGTATCTTCTACAAAACCCTGACGGCTCCTATTTATACCCTAGGACTAAGAATCCTGATCGATTACGATACGTTACTAACTTGATTTAAATAGAAAACTACTATATCTATAATATTTTCCTAAAGAAAATGGGCTCCCGTAGAATCTTCTGCCGCCATCTCCTAGTCCAATCCGGATTCTTTCCATTGCTTCACGACCGAGTCGGCATCGTTCGTTTGACCAACGTCAGGTCATTTTTTGACTGAGATCCTCTGTTGGGATACCAATGGCTTCATCCCCCTATCTGTTAGCACAGGCTGCATCGCCAATCGGCCGATCCCTAACTGTAGCCTCAATCGGCCAATTCCCAACTGTAGCCTTTAAATCTGCCGCATCGGCCAGTCTCTTCCTTTCCTGACGCCGATTCAACACGTGTCAAAATCTGGCGTCAACACATGCCCCCCAGTTTCGGAGTAAAACATGACTTTTACTTCGAAATTCTTTTTTTAATCTCTCCTCCAAAACAAACGCAGCAAAAAATCTCCCTCCGTTTCGCGGTCTTCTATATGATGATTGCAATCTTCTTGAACCGGGCGCTTGAGACAACTGTTCCCCTGGAATTCGTGTAGACGGCGCGGCAAAAATCCCGCCTTTACCCTTTCTCTCTCGGACTGTTCTTAAGTACCGGCGTTCTTCGCCGCTCCTTCCCCACGAGCCTAGTAATCTTCTTCCCAGCGAATCACTGTTCATCTTCTCCCAGCGCTCTCTCGGTCTCCAACCGTATTCTCTGGCGATCTTTCTCACGTCTGCAATCTGCTTCATCCCTCCAATGGCGCCGCCATCAGCAACTAAACCAACCGCGGAGGTTCCGCCAGCAACTCCCTCGGTGACGGCGGTCCCATCAGCGACTCCATCGGTGACTCCATCGGCGACGATGAGTTTCATTCCGGAGGTAATCATCCGAAACTTTCCTCTTTTACTTTTTACTGCTCAGGCACTTTTTAGACCCATTCTCAGTTTTTCCCTTTTCCCCCTTTTTTAGGCATTTAGGCACCAAATCACTATTCCCCTTTCCGAAGCCCCTGGTCTCATCTGCTTAGGTCCTATGGGAAATCCAGACCCAACTGATTTGATCAACTTAGAAACCCATAGAATCCCTTTCAAGCAATCACCTATGGATTTGGATCAGTGGTCAGGCGCTTTTAGATCTTGGCCGAATGAAACCCCCGGCTGGAAAGAATGGTACAAAAGATTAGCCAACTCCAAGAGAGTTCAGTGGGATAAGTTAAAAATTGGCCAGTGCATCAATCTCTGTTTGTCCCAAATGGAGAAAAATGAACCCTTGGTAATAGCGGCCTCTTATTTTTGGTCCGACACGCTCAACGCGTTTCTCTTTGGGCACGAACCCATGACTCCAACTCTGGCCGATGTCCTGATGCTGACCAGCCTTGACATTTCCTCCCCTGATATACCCTTTGATTATCTGACCAAACCAACCCATCGGCTAGAGACAAAAGGAATCGGCGGGTGGAAGGGGTATATCAACAAAAACATGAGGACCGGAACGATTTCGGAGAGAGAACATACAACGTTCTTAATGATGTGGCTAGAGAAGCATTTCTTTTGCGGCAGAGCGGTTGGCCCTTCCTCCAATACACAAGCTCTAGCAGAAGCCCTGTCAATAGGATCCGCCATCCCCCTTGGGAAGCATATGTTAGGATCGGCCTACCATACGATGCACCAAATCGGCGTCAAATTATCAAAAGGAGAGCCGATTGGTAACCCTGGTGATCCCTGGTGGTTCATCACCCTCTGTCTTAACTTGTACATGAGCAAGGTCTCCCAGCAACAGATAGAGACCAAAACATTCCCCAATATCGAGTCAGAGGAGAACCCCACCATACGATGACGGTGTACCTCTTTCGGAGAAGCAACATCAGTTTTCCCTGGTTGCCAGTTCACGGCCACCCGAACGGCCGAATATTTCAGATGTTTTTACAACGGCTTCAATGAAGAGACCACCAGCTGGTATCCGTACCAGATGACAGAGCCGCTCTTTGAGCTTCCTGTCTGTTATGATTCATCATCCAACTCTTTTGATGGTGATCTCATGGATATTTTGCTCAAGCCAGGGATTCTACCGGCAAACTTCTTCTCTGGAAAAGACTTTCCAACTTATGAATTTTACAAACCATCAGTCGCAGCACGGCAATTCAGCTTTGGTCAGCTGCCGATTCAAGTTTATTTTGCCGACCGTGCAAAATTCCGAGATGAACTCACCAAGAGCCTCGACTACAGTCGGTTGTGCAGTCTAGTGCCAGACTCCAGTACCATCGACCTAAACAACTGGATAGTGGCTCCCTTTGCCGTCCAATAATTCAAATTATGGTGGGCAGAATGGAAGCAGCATCTCTTCTGTTCTTCTCCCTCAACATATTGTAATAATCTGGACCCAGACAACATCGACTCAAATGCAGCGGTACTACCCTTCTCCCAGCCGATTTCAACAATATCCCATTTCATGCTACAATCTCGCCGCTAACTCGTATTTCACTTTTCAGTCCGAAAATCAACTTCCCCCGACGCGGAGCCGAAGTGGTAGGCCGATAGAGAGCAACCGCCCATACACACCATTCCCACTCATCAACCATCACGCCCCGACCATCAAAGACATCACCAGCGGCCGATGGAAGCAAACACCGAGGAGGCCCACTTTAAAGAAGATGAGCCGCCGAGTGCGTGCCCGCATAGAATTGGCTGATCAATCGGCGGCGGCATCGGCTGAACCCTCAACTGCACCAACTTTGCCGATTGCCGAGGAGGTCGATCTCCAGACTGCTATAGAAGTTGGAGCAGCCGCTGCGTCATTGCTGGTAGAAGCTGTTCAGGTAATTCCGCACACTTCACATACTTCTAAGTATTCTATCGACATTAACTTCTTCCTTCTGCCAGGCTGCACGAATCACCCCAGCGCAATCTCCGCAGCAATCGGCTACATCCCAAGCAGAAGCCGAAACGCCAGCGATTTCCCTCACCGAGGTAGAGTGTTTCTTAACTCAATTTCTTGATCCTCAACAAAAAACTAACCGATTTTTGATGCAGGCCAATCTGGGTGCGTCGATTGTACCTCCTCAACAAACATCGGCCGGAAGACTCACAGAGGTATGGCAGGCATCATATATCATCAGACTTAATTATTTGCAGTATACCCACAAAATCTGCTTCCCATACCTTTTCAGGAGGCTGGCCCGAGCAGGGCACTGATAGTCGTCGAGTCTTCTTCTTCTGACGAGCCGATCGCGCCGGTTCCTGAGACGAGGGTGGCACCTCCGCCGGCGCAAGCAAGGGAAATCCGTTTCAAAGAGGTAAGGAACTTATCACCCAAATCGGCCGATTCCCCTTTACTGTCTGCTAATCCGTATTTTTACTTTTTTTTATTCTTTCGCAGGAGCAGGACACTCCTAATAACAGTCTTTTCTCTTTCGCGGTCCCCCTTTCTGACGATGAAGAGGTCGCTTCACACCAAGTCACGCCGAGCTCAATCCCTGATGACGTCCGTGCCAAGCTCGAGAGTATGCAGACCCTCCTCCAAGACGATATCGGTCGATTAGTGGGAGATGCCTCGTCAATTTGGCGACTTCTTAATGAAATCAGAGGCCGAATTCCAGAGGAAGCGACAGAGGCTCTGGATCTTGCTGCATATATAGAGTCAATGCAGACTTCAGTGTTCAGGGCCTTGCGCCATATGGCCGATCGCGCTAAGCTAGCGAAAGCCCGCGAGGAAGAAGACTCTTACAAACACCGAGCCCAAGAGGTGCATCAGCGAATCAACTTCCTTGAGAACTCTCGTCCAGATATCGTCGGTGCCATAGATCGCCTCAAACAGCGAAGGGCAGAGCTAGCCAAAGAGATGGAGCAGGTGACCAAGGCCATAGCTGCTGAAGAAAAAAGACTTCAAGACCTTCCATCTGTCATCACCGAACTAAAACAAGAAAGACACAACCTGGCCCGTGAAGCAATAAAAATCCATCGTCATATGCCAGAAGTCCCCGGATCGGCTGATGATGACCAAAGAATTGTAGACTCGGCCGATCAAATTAGGCAACGAGCGATTGCGGCTATTGATGCCCTCCTTGGGTGAACTGTAAAAGATCCTGTAAACATTTAATGTCCCCTCGCTGTTGACGCGTCTTTGGCAACTTTTCATTTATTAACACTTTTACTCCGATGGGACGCATCCTACCATCTCTCTACCCCCTTCCTTCTATAAGTATGAGATCCCATATCGTTTCTAAAGGCATCCGTATTACCCATCTTCTTCTCCTCTAATAATTTGATCTTTGTCCTCCCAGGCTAGACATCAAGATGTCTTCTTCATCTTCCTCCTTCTCTGTCAATCAGGTACGAACCCTCTTCTATTTCCTCCCTTGACGTCTCAATCGCTCTGACACTGGGTAGTTGTTTGCTCTTTCTTTAGCCGAAATGCCTTACTCCCAGTCTGGAATGAGCGATTGAAGTTATGCATTTAGACGAACCATTGTCGCAAGCGGACATAGATCTGATAAAAGCTCATTTTAAAGAACTCAAAGATCATATTCCTGCTGACGTCCAGAAAGTCTGGGACCATATAGACGATAACTGCTCCAGGCGACCGCCAACTGAAAGGAGTCATCCACTCCCTCACTCTGTTGCCCTTGAAGATGCTGCGGCGGGAACATCCCAACCACCTCTTGACAGGAGCCATTCACTCCCTCGTCATGTCGAGGCTGAAGCCACCATGAAGGATCTGGAGGAGAAGAGCATCCGCCTTTTGATAAAATTAGGCCGGATTGAGAGAGAGATCAAGAAAAAGCGTGATCAATAGATATATTGGTACTTTTATTCTAAGGGCGACTTGTACCATGTCGTCCATGTACTCTGTTGTTTTCACCGAATAATGAATTGGTCAGACTAAATCAAAATGTTTCCTCCTTAAGGCGATGTCATTTTTACATCGGCTATATAGACAGGAGCCAATGGGAGTTGGCCACGTTGTCTTGATGTACCCTATCGCAAGTTATGCACCCACCCATATACTTGGATAGAACCTCTTCAGATATCTCCCGTTTAAGGCTCTTGTGAATTCTTCCCCTTCAATAGTTTCTAGTATATATGCATTTCCCGGAGCACATCGGCTGATTTTATACGGCCCCTCCCAAGTGGGCGACCATTTACCGAATTTGGGATCCATAGACCCTATCGGCAGCACCAACTTCCATACCAAATCTCCTTGGGAGAATTGTTTAACCTTGACCTTCTTGTCATACCACCTGGCCACCCTTTTCTTGTTTTCTTCGATGCTAATCAGGGCCCTCAATCGCTGACCCGCCGAATCATCGAGCTCTTCCTTCATGAGGAAGGAATAGTCATCGGCCGTCAACTGATCTTGAAGCGATGTGCGCCTTGACCCCGTCCTTAATTCCCAAGGCAAGACTGCCTCGTGACCATATACCAACTGATAAGGAGATATCTTAGTGGCCTCGTGGCAAGCCATCCTATAAGCCCATAGAGATTCAGCCAAAGACATGTGCCACTTCTTGGGTTGTTCTTCTATCTTCCTCTTGATCAACTTGATTATCCCCTTATTGGATGATTCGGCCTGGCCGTTAGCTTGAGCATAGTACGGAGAAGAATTCAACAACTTATCCCCATATCGGCGGCGAATTCCCCGAACTCCCCTGAGGTGAACATCGTTCCTTGATCAGTTGTGATAGTTTGAGGAATACCAAACCGATAAACAATGTGGTTCTTAACGAAATCGATCATATCGGCCGATGTCACGGTCTTCAACGGAACTGCCTCCACCCATTTGGCAAAATAATCAGTGGCTACTAATATAAATTTGTGCCCTTTGCTTGATGGAGAGTGAATCTGCCCGATGAGATCTATTCCTCAACCTCTGAACGACCATGGCTTGATTACGGGATTTATAGCCGAAGCTAGCGCGCGCTGCACATTGCCAAACTTCTGACAGTCTTGACAACCTTTATAATATTTGAAACAATCTTCGAGAATCGTCAGCCAATAATACCCATTGTTTCTGATCATCCACTTCATCTTGTGAGCCGATTGATGAGCTCCGCATACACCTTCATGGATTTCCCCCATCAGGACCTTCGCTTCTTCCGTTCCCAGGCATTTGAGAAGAACCCCATCAATCGTCCGGTAAAACAAATCGTCTTCGAGTAACACATATTTCGTGGTCTGAAAACGCACTCGCCGATCCACCTTCTGGGACGGATCTTTCAAGTAATCGGCAATCTCCTTTCGCCAATCGTCGGCCGCAAGTTCCAGAATCATGGCCCCTTGAATCGGCCGATATCCGGATGTGTGTTGGGCAAGCCTATTGGCCTCTTCATTGTAATTTCTGAGAATGTGCTCAATCACCCGCAGACTTGAATTACTTTAACAGCTGGAGGCAATCTTCATAGTAAATCCTTAAGATATCATCTTTGCATTCAGATCTCCCCGTCAATTGATCTACAATGAGCATGGAATCCCTAAAAATTTTGACTGCATTAGCTTTGACTTCCCTTAACAATTGGATACCTTTTAGGACGGCTCGGTATTCCGCCTGGTTGTTGGTTGCGGATGCCTCTATCGGCAGAGAGAAATCATAGCTTGCCCCCCGAGGCGATACAAGAACGATGCCGATTCCCGATCCGGCTCCACACGAAGAACCATCGAAGTATAGAGTCCATGGAACCGGTTCAACGACAGCAATTTTCGGTCCACAATGTTGAGCCATGAAATCAGCCATGACCTAACCCTTGACAGCCTTGGCCGATTCGTACCTTAAGTCAAATTCTGACAGAGTCAGGATCCACTTTCCAATCCGTCCTTTCAAAACTGGCAGTGATAGCATATATTTTACCACATCATCCTTGCATACGACTATGCACTTTGCCGATAACAAATAGTGTCTAAGCTTGGTACACGAGAAATATAGACACAGGCACAACCGTTCCACCGGGGAATACCTTGTTTCGACGTCCAGGAGTCTTCTGCTGACATAATATACCACCCGTTCTTTTCCTTCGAACTCCTGTACCAGCGCCGATCCGATAGCCTGTTCGTCAGCCGATAAGTATAATTTGAACGGCTTATCGGGCTGTGGCGGGACTAACTCAGGTGGTGAAATTAGATATTGCTTGATATCTTCTAACGCTTTGCGTTGTTCTTCTCCCCACACGAATTCCTGATCGGGCTTCAATTTCAACAAAGGAGTAAAAGCTTGACCTTGCCGATGAGGGACTGCAGCTCAGTTTTATTCTGCGGGGCTACAACCGTATTGATGTCAGCTATGGTCTTCCGGTTAACCTCTATCCCGCGCTCATGGACCATGAATCCTAAGAATTGCCCGGCTGACACGCCGAATGCACACTTGATCGGGTTCATTTTCAACCCATGCTTCCTTGTGCACTCCAATACCTCTTGTAAATCGGCCAGATGTTCCTGATGGCCTTTCGACTTGACCACCACATTGTCGATGTAGATTTCCACCGATACACCAATGAGCTTGTGAAAGATATAATTCATAGCCCGCTGGTATGTAGCGCCGGCGTTCTTTAACCCAAAGGTCATTACAACCCACTCTAATAAACCGAGGTGGCCCGGACACCTGAAAGCCATCTTCGAAATATCTTCTTCGGCCATTAATATTTGATTGTACCCAGCATTACCATCCATGAAACTGATGACTTTATGTCCTGCGGCAACATCTATCAAAACATCGGCTGTCGGCATCGGATACCCGTCCATCGGTGTAGCCTGATTTAGGTTCCTGAAGTCGATGCATACGCGCAACTTTCCGTTTTTCTTATATACGGGTACAATATTAGAAATCCATTCAGCGTAACGGCACTGCCGAATAAATCTTGCTTCAATCAATCTTGTGATCTCGGCCTTTATATCAGGTAGAATTTTAGGGTTGTACCGTCGTGCAGTCTGCAGATATGGCCGATATCCTGATTTTATAGGCAACCGGTGTTCGATAATGGACCGGTCTAGGCCAGGCATCTCATGGTATTCCCAAGCAAAGCAATCTTTGAATTCTTTTAACAAACTTATCAATCCACATTTGTAATTAGGATCTAAACTAGCACTAATATACGTCGGCCTTGGCTTGCTACCATCTCCTAAATCCACCACCTCCAATGAATCGGCCAACGTAAATCCATGCCCAAGCTTCCCGTCTTCTCGGATGAACTGATCCATCTAATCTAAATCTTCAGAGCCGTCTGCTTGGATCGGCTGTAGACCAAAATCGGACACTTTTAGGAAATCAGTGTCCCACGTTCTACCCGATATACACTTGACGTGTTCACAGCTCCACTGTTGCGTGTCGGCCGCCGCAACACTGTAGGTGGAATCGGCGGTGACTATCTCTGTACTGTCGCCGACCCACTGTACAACGCATTGGTGCATTGTAGACGGGACGCAGCAATTCGCGTGTATCCAATCGCGACGAGCAACATGCTGTAGGACCTCTTACCATTAATAATAAAGAAGGTAGTGGGAAGGGTCTTACTGCCGATGGTGAGGTCGATGCAGAGTGCTCTGCGGGCGAGAGACACGTTGCCTTCGAAATCTTTGAGCATCATGTCCGTCTTGGTCAGGTCTTCATCGCTTTTGCCTAACTTCCGGAACATGGCATATGGCATGATATTGACTGCTGCGCCTCCGTCCACTAGTAGCCTGGTAACGGGTCGTCCGTTAACGTGTCCTTTGAGAAATAGTGCCTTGAGATGTTGCCATTTTTCGTCTTTCGGTTTCTCAAAGGTGGCTGTCATCGGCTCCAAAACAAACTGCGCCATTTGCTCCCCCATCCTTGTCGCTTTATCTCGATCGGCGGGCGCCATGAACTCCATCGGCAATATGAATACCATGTTGACATCAGCTGCCGATTCTTGATTGTCGCCCTCCTTGTTATTGTTTCTCTTGGGGCGCCAGACCCGAGACCTGTCATTTTTCTTATCCAGCACCTGCCTCTGCTCTTCCTCTTGTTGTTCCCATTGGCGCAGACGTTGGATCCTTCATTTTTGAGATTTAGACAGTCCATCAGGGCACCACCTGGTGTTTACTGGTTTGGCCGGCGGTTTGGTGTGCTCCCAGTCTGGTTCCCTTCATAGGGGGTTTTCATCTGACACCCTAGCACCAGCCATTTCTTCTAGCCGATCGTGTACGCTAGTTCTGCCCCCCAGTCGCTTCTGCTGGTTGATCCTGCCCTTCGACCGGTGATACCGGTCAACTCTGCCCCCCAGCCGATCATGCACTGAAAGGCGCCGACCTTCTTGTTCGCGCCAGTTTCTGCTGATCGGCTCTGATCCTCCATCTCTGGAACGCGATCTTTTGAGCGGGCGATCGTTGCGACTTGATCCGCTGCACTCAGGGCAATTATCGGCTGACGGCAATCTGAGGTCATTTTCCCAGCAATGAATGAAGAACGGACATCGCCAATGATCCTCGTGTCGGCGTATCATCTCATCGTGGTGTCTCGATCTTTCCTGCTGCCGCTGATATTTGCTGAGTAAGAATTGGGAAGTGACGGGTCTACGCGATCGTTCTGATCCTTCGCCCTCGTCTTCAACCCGTCTTTTCCCTTTGAAATCGTCCTCCGTGACCTGCTTTCTGGGATCCACGGCACCGCTTCTTCTAACCAATTCCGACGTCAGCACCTTGGTTTGAAGTGAGTTTCTTCCCGTGTCAACCATGTTAGCAGGGAAAGGATGCTGATCAATCTTCATCGACTTTACCGGCTTTGCCGGGACTTCGAACTTGAGTCTGCCTTGCTCAATGGCCGACTATATCTGCTGACGGAAGATCTTGCACTCATTTGTGTCATGAGATGTAGCATTGTGCCGAAGGGATGGAGTGGTAAGGTGAGAGCTTGATCTACCCCTCTTGAAGAAGTAAGTAGAAGATTTTATCGGCCTTTGACGTGTCAAAACCGAACGCCTCTGGCTCTTTCTTGCCAAAAGGGCACGATATCGGCTTTTTCCCTTTGACCCATTCTGCTAGGCTGATTTCTTCTTCTTCCTCAGATTCAGACCCTTCCAAATATGCCACCTTTTTCTGGAAATTCCTCCGCTGATCAAACGGACGTACTTCCTGACCGGCCAATCGGTGAACGATCTGACTTAAGCTTTCAAATTCTTGTGAGGTGTACCTCTCCTTGATATGTGGCAGGATGCCTTGGAAGGCGATATCGGCCAACTAGGCATCGGTCAGGGCTAGGGTATAGCATTTGTTTCTGACCTCTCTGAACCTCTGTATGTAGCTAGTTACTGGTTCGTCGCTCCTTTGCCTGAGGCTAGTCAAATCTGAAAGCTTCATCTCGTGGACTCCCACGTAGAAGTACTTATGAAATTGCTTTTCCAGATCAGCCCAAGTGATGATGGAATTGGGTGGTAAGGTAGTGAACCACTGGAAGGCCGACCCAGATAGAGACGACGAGAACAGACGCACCCGCAGAGCATCTTGTGTGGCGGCTTCCCCGCACTGGATGATGAACCTATTTATGTGCTCCACGGTTGAGGTGTCATCCAGCCCCGAAAATTTGGTGAAGTCAAAAACTTTGTACCGATGGGGAAACGGCAATAGATCGTAGGTCGATGGGTATGGCGTCTTGTACGTATAAGTTTGTACTTTCGGCTTTAACCCGAATTGGTCTTGAATTACCTCCGCTACTCTTGCTGTCCAATCCACTTGCTGCTGATGAACAGCTGGTCGGGGCGCCGGCATATGTTGGTGGATTAGCGGCAGTACAGCCGGGTGATGTATCAAAGCGTGTCGCGGATTCTGTTGCATCGTTTGAGCAGCTGACAGCTGATGGTGAAGCGAATCTGCCGCCCCATCGTACATCGTCATCGGTGCCGTGCTTCTAAGTGCTTCTGCGGCATCTGCCCCCCTGCCGATTTTTGACGTGGCCGGTTGATACTGAGGGACCGTCGGCTGAACGGCCGAATGGAACGGCGCCTGGATCGGATAGCTCCCATGTCCGGTTGATTGATCAGGAAAAGCCGCCGTTGCTGGTGCCCCCCAAGGTACTGAGTTTGAGGGCAGCGATTGCACGGAAGCAATCTGGACAGGCTGAAGCGGCGCATGCGATCGAAAACATGGTGCACCGTTATACCCTGAAGGCATTGAAGGCAACGAAGTGTTGCTCCCTTCGTGTTGTGTCGACATCGGCTGAGGAGCCGAGTGAGACGTGCCTGGTAAGCTTCTGGCTGGAGGTACAATAGGTGGGGTGTATGCTGGCCCCTGATATCCCTGAGCTACTCCGCTGACCAGAGAACTGATGACGATGTTATATACAGTGTTGGTCATTACTGAGGATTGGTCGATGAAAGCCTGATAGACGGACTGTTGAATCATATCGAACATCTTGCCCGAATCCTCAACGATGGTGATGTGGCGGGGAACTGGAAGAGGAGCTTTCTTGATTGCCTCCCCGCTTCTGGTACGACTGAAAGATTGCAGATACACCCTTTTGTAGTCTTCTAGGTGTTTTGCCAGTTCCTCTTTCTGGTCGTCCTTGAGATCTACTTCCGTAACCTCAATAATGTTGCTCTCAGAGACTTCGGTGGTCTTTGACATGTTGGATGTTGAGGTTGTCCCACCGGGCGTGCCAAAAGTGTGTTGGCGCTAAAAATCGGCTGGGAATTGGTCGATGACCTTCAGCGTCGGACACACGACCCGGGAGAATCTGCTTAACTCCTGTTCGGGTGATTGCCCTGGTGCGGTTCGCGCGGCGTGCTAGTCAATCTGACCTGTTGATTGACAAGGAAATAAACGTATTAAATTCCGGGGTTCCGATCGGCTGAAGTTCCGATCTATCCAGAAAAGCGTATCAGCGAATCGGCCAATTTATTATGAAAATGATCGGCTATAGATTAGCCGATAATCACGTGACGATTGCAAAGAAAACTACTGGAGCAACTTAAACAATTGCTACGGATGCAACACTTGAAATAGATCTAATCGGCTATATGATAATGAACGAGGGAAAGCAATGATAAAGCCGATAGTTTCGATCTCAAGCTGGATAACTGATGATAAAACTAGAACAATAGGTAAAACCTATAATTCAGGTAAATATCGATAACTAGTGAATAAATCTAAACGAAACAACGGCGATGCGCCCGAAGTTAAAGCTTAGATGTTATTCGATAAGCGGAACCTACCAATTGGCCGGAGATCGTGTCGATGCAGCCCTGCCAATCCGTACGAACTCGTGAAAGAAAAAGAAGTATTGGCGAAGTCGCCGACTTGAAAGTAAAGTGCGATGAAAAAGTAGATTGTTTTTGTTGATTGATTGATGTATATTTTACAAAACCCTGACGGCTACTATTTATACCCTAGGACTAAGATTCCTAATCGATTACGATCCGTTACAAACTTGATTTAAATAGAAAACTACTATATCTATAATATTTTCCTAAAGAAAATGGGCTCCCGTAGAATCTTCTGCCGCCATCTCCTAGTCCAATCCGGATTCTTTCCATTGCTTCACGACCGAGTCGGCATCGTTCTTTTGACCAACGTCAGGTCATTTTTGACTGGGATCCTCTGTTGGGATTCCAATGGCTTCACCCCCCTATCTGTTGGCGCAAGCTGCATCGCCAATCGGCCGATCCCTAATTGTAGCCTCAATCGGCCAATTTCCAACTGTAGCCTTTAAATTTGCCGCATCGGCCGGTCTCTTCCTTTTCTGACGCCGATTCAACACGTGTCAAAATCTGGCGTCAACAATATATATATATATATATATATATATATATATATATATATATATATATATATATATATATATATATATATATATATATATATATATATTGGCTCCGCTCTTGACGTGGACCCATGTGTAGGTATAGCCACATCGCTTTGCACAGAGTAGCTGTTAGTCATACTGAGTCATCTCCAACAAATTTCAATCAATTTCGATAAAATTTTATAGCGTGAACGCGAGGTTTTATTTTCAGGGTCCGGCTCTCATCGCGGGACACAACCCGCCTCAAACCGCATTTACATAGAATCCGCTCCGCCCCGTCCTATTAACTAATACAACTCATTTTGACCCGTCCAAACACACTTCACGTCAAAACTCACCGCCACTTTTATTTTCACCATAGTTTTCTTTTGAATCCAATTTCAAGGTCGTCGTATTGATGATCAAGAAAAGTAAGAAAAAAAAAACCATTTCAACCCACCCCACTGGCAGATCTATTTTTTCCCTAGCTACCCAAACTCTAAATGAACTATCGGAACTCTGAATGAAGGCCAACAACCCGAACTCCACCAAAACCAATCATCTTTTGCGACGAACTTACAATATATTAGTCGACAAACTTCAGGGAATGCGCGTCTCTCTTTTGTTTATGCAAGTTCTTCAGCCGTTGTGCTCCTGATGATCGAGCTGCTGACCGAGACACGAACACCGTTGACAACACACTTGCAGCAAGGACAATCCCATACTACTTTGCAATGAACTTGAGAAAAAAACCCCCACCCCTGTAGGGGCATTCAATTCGCCGCCGCTATAAAAAACCATTTCTTGATCTCCTGAATCCTCCTGCATCGGATTGCAAAGAAGCACGGTCAAAGTGAGAGACTCTCCGAAATCAGAACCGCCTCAGATAAGATTTTTGCAGTGTCTGAAATTTCGTGTGGAGGTTCTTCTGTCTGACCGTGTCCGACAGAGGCCCGGTCTCTGCCGTGAACACTGACACGTCTCGGCAAGAAGCTGACCGGCTATATCCCCAGGCCAGCAGTTCATCCCCTCCCCTCCCCCCATCATCTCCCTGGTTCCTCCGGTACATGATCGATCGACGGCGCCGTGGCCGTGGTTGACCCGCGGCGGCCACACCATGCGCGCCCTGCCGCTCCTCCTCGCCGCCGCGGCGCTGCTCCTGGCGCTGCCCCCCGCGGCGCGGTGCCAGCAGCTGCCGCCGCCGTCCGTGCCGCTCGACCGCGCGCCGCCGCCGCTGGCGCAGGTGCTCCAGGGCGCGCCGCCGCTGCCGGCCGTGCAGCAGGACCTCGAGGCCGACCTCCGGCGCCTCACCGACGAGCTCACCGCCCAGCTGCAGAAGAAGTACGCCTTCTGCTTGGCCGACGTGTACGTTGCCTGATCGAGCTCCCTGCCGTCGTCAATCTTCGAGGCGTCGACCGATGGAAACTGATGATTTGGATGCTGCTGCTGCTGGCTTAATTAACGCTTGATGTTCGTTCACCAGGAAGAAGGATTTGAACCAGACGTTCAACTTCACCTCCGACTTTAGCTTCGCCTCCGACTGCATGGAGCAAACCAGAGGTGAGTCCGCTGCAATCTCTGAACAATTCAGCTGCAAGTTGATCGTCGTGCCATTTGCTGAAATAAACTGGCTAAGTTTGGTTGCTTACATGCTTTTGACAATCGACGCCAATACCCGTGCGTAAATTCAGCATCACGCTAGCTCTTGGTGGAACCGAATACCTGTTACCTTCGACAATAGATAGAAACGAACGAATACCTAAGCAATTTACGACATGAATACCAGTTGCTCTATTCATAAGGCGTATTTTGTTTTCGAAATGTTAGCTTTGCAAACTTTAACAAAAAAGTAGTTAAACCATATAATGCTCATAGTATAAAAAGTTGTCAAAATATAAATGAAGAGAAATCAGTGGTCAAAATATATTTTCATAGGTATTCTCGTCCTAAATACTCCTTACAATGATGGACTCGTACCAAAAGATCCCATACTGACTCTTCCGCATATAGCATGTCTGCTCAAGGGTAAATGGGCTATGTATCACAATGTTACTCCCGCAGTCCCACGAAGATACGAAGAGAGCAATTCTAGTTTTTTTTCCAAATAGATTAGTGGTGGCGTGAAAGACTTTTATACCCTTATTTGTTAGCCTCTTATACCCTTATTTGTTAGCCACGTGCAGTTAGTTTTGGTATGCAAATTAATTTTGACTACTTAATAAGACAGGTAGTTCAGATTCAATTTCTATAATTATATTTTTTATAAATTTTTATTCAAACGTAGGATTGCACTTCTTATACGGTGGAGGGAGTACTTTTTTTTATTTACCAAAATCAAAATTCTAGGCAGTTTGGCATCATGTTTCGGTTGCAAAACATAATGCTACACATTTTCGAGTGGCCGACAAGTGGGACCGGTCTGGGCGACCGAAAAACACAAACAGCTAGCCGAAGACCACGTCACCCACTCCCGAGTTGCCACGAAATGACGCCTCCGCCTCCGCCTCCGCTCGCGGCAGCCCCGCCGCCCACTCGAGGGCCCCGCCGCCGCCCCGTCCGTTCCCCTCCCGCGCCGCGTGGCGTCCGTGGTCGAGAGCATGGGCGTCGCGGGTGCAGCTCACGTGCTGCGGTATGCTCCGACCGAACCACCGATCCCCTCCCCTGCATTCGCACCATCGCAATCGGCCGCTTTGCCAGCAAACCATCGAATGGTTCCGCGAACGCGGATTCGCCGATTTGTTTTATTTTGTATATTGTAGAGAGCCGAGTATTCGTAGGGCGAATGCTTCATGGGTTTGTTGGTTTAGACGCATCTCCGTTTGGTAGAGACTTGAGAGGATTTGGTAATCTGGGAAATGTATGTAGTTAGTTTCGATTTTTTGTATATTTAGATAAGTAGAAGATGCCTATGCCTACTGCTACCGATTTTGTTTCAATTGAATGAACCCTACCTTTTTTGATTGGATGCTGCAATGTTTTCACTGGAGACCGAGTTAAGGTACTGGATTCCACATTAGAAACCTTGAGCAAAATGTACCATGATTACTCCGTAAAAGGGTTTGTCTGTGCAGGGAACATGGCTGGGATGCTGTGCGGTAGAGCTGAAGTGGAGGTGTACATCAAAAGCTTGGCTAGCTCTGGCAGTCGTAGCAGCTCCAGGATAAGTAAGAACTGCAATCGAAAGTCATGGGCACTTGGGTGCCAGCCCGGCTGGGCTTGCATGTCGTTGAGTGATGAGTCATCTGACGAATCGGTTCCATCAAGAACACTGAACTGCAGGCCATGTTGTCCGGGTTTCTTCTGCCCCCGTGGCCTGACATGCATGATACGTAAGTTTTCTTCAAAAACCCAGCCTGCCAGCCAAGCATAGTGAACTTATTTTGCATGAAACAAATGGTATTATATTACGGGTGACCCTATGAATTTGAACATTGCTCAAATACCCTTGAGCAAAGTTCTAATACGCAAAAGTAAGTCCTTTGTCTGTTTGAATGCATTAAGCTAACATATTTTTAGTTGAGAGTACAATTGACAAAAAAAATCTGAACTTGTTCCTTTCCTCAAGATTATGGTTTGTTCTAGACTTAATTACCCCTCTTTTTTTTGGCATTCACGGTTGTTTCTGCTTAACTCCTTCAAATTCGCTCTCAACTTTTTTCAGCTTGTCCTTTGGGTGCTTACTGTCCTCTTGGGACATTGAATGACACTACTGGCCTTTGCGATCCGTAAGATGAACTTTCATTTTCAACACTTTATTTGTAATTTAATATTTCTCATAACTATTGCTCAGCACTTGAATTTTCGTTTCTTTCTTTCTGAAATATACCAGGTATTTTTACCAAATAACTCCAGGAACGAACACTGCATGCGGTACTGCAGATTCTTGGGCTGATATTGTTAGAACCAATGATGTCTTCTGCCCTCCAGGGCACTACTGTCCAACCACAACCCAGAAACACAACTGTAGCGATGGGTACCATCTCTTTCTTATCGCCATCATCCACAATTTATTGCGATATTTTGTTCTGTTGCTAATTGTTATTTGTAACTTTTTATTCTGAAGGTACTATTGCCGCAAAGGTTCCACCGATGAGAAGAGTATGTATATCTTATTTTTCAAATAATCTTCATTCAGAAGGGATCATTTAGAACTATTACTTGCCTAGTAACTGGTTCCTTTAGTTCAAACTTATGATCCATCAAGTCTCGTTTATGATTCCAACACTTAAATATTTCTTCACAGCAGGGCAGGTGCCTGAAATCCTAACCATTGGTTTGCAGTGTCTGCACAATGTAAAACCGTGCCAATTTTGTGGCTTAAACTATCTTTTGATAAATTTCACGTAGTCCAGATGGCAATTCTGTCAAAACCTGGCATAATAGGAAATGTTGCTTCCTTCTGTAGCAGAGCAGCAAGCGGGAGCTCACAATCCATGCCTGTTCCTTGCGCTTCCTGATTACCATGTCATCTCTACTCTTTATCCTGCTTTCCCACCTAACTCCGTGCTCATGATGCTCTGCCTCAAGGAAGAATTGCATGCAAGGCGGCCAATAGTTTGCATGTTAGTTGAGTTGCTTTTTTTTTTTACTCTCCTTAAGACCTAGAATTTTCGAGTCTTTTAATCATGCCAGTAGTGGCGGGGTTTGAGAATTTGATATGCCTTGCTAATTTCATAACCCTATTGATTTCTTGATATCTTTGTTACTTCTTTGTTTCCTTGACTTGTTTTTAAAATCTGGATTAGGTAGCAACAGTCTCATACACTACATAATTTATTTCTATGATAATATTTTTGTGAATTTGCAGAGTGCTTTTGGAAAAACACTTGCAAGGATAATGCAATAAAAGAAGATTTGACTTTATATGGTGTTATATTAATTGTAAGTAGCATATCTGACCAATTTCCTTTGTCATCTCTTTTCTTGTCTTTGAGTGCTGTATTTTCATCTGCGACTTTAAAATTGATATGTGCATCCCCAACCCCAACAGAATATCCAAAACCGGTTCTATAAAACTTACCTCTTACTGGAATACTATTTCAGCCTTCAATGTAGACAGCAGCCATCATTTGATTTTACACACTTGGGAGTTGGGATTAAAAGTGTTGTTGTTCTATACTGCAGCCATCATTTCAGTTTACACATTTTGGTAAAAATGTATATCAATTTTATTTTTAAAACATCTTGTCACTGACAAATATTTTCTTAGCAACATTCTGTTACATCACGAACTCATACTCCCATGGTCCACAATTTTTTTTTCTGGTTAGACTTGAAATTAATGCCTAAGAATTGCCAACCTTACAATTATTCTTGCCTGACTGAGGAATATTTTCTAGCAACATTTTATTACATATTACTAACTAATACTCTTTTGATCCATAAAAGTATTCTCTTGTTGGAAATTAATGCTTAATGCGTCACTGATGCTATTCTGATTTCACTTCGAAATAGCATTTATGAATTTTCAGCGTAATGCTTGGATATGTAATATATCTTTGTCACAGTTCTCTATATTGTTGCTTATTGACTTAATTATGGCTTTTAATAAACTCCTTTTGTACTTCTAATCTTCTTTGCAGGCTATCTTGAGCTTTGTTTTGCTACTGGTGTACAACTGCTCTGGCCTATTCATTACCATTCAAGTAAAAATGTCGTCTAGAGCTCGTAAAAAGGCTGCAAAAAGGGCAAACAAATCAGCTGCAGCTCGTGAAAGATGGAAATTAGCAAAAGAACTTGCGATACGACACGAGGTAGAAATGCCTGAGTCTTTCAATACACCTCAGCAATCAGCTACATCATCTAATGGAGGACTAAATGGTGCTGAAGCTAATGCTAATGGATCCAAAAATCACGAAAATCTAACTCAGGTACACACAGAAACGTTTGGGCGTGCATATACTCAGATTGGAACAGATAGAACTATGAAGACAAACAATGATAAATTATCGTTCGCTGGAGTGGTGTCTCTAGCTACTGAAGATAGACCGCAAAGGCCAATGCTTGAAGTGTCTTTCAAAGGTCTAACACTATCGATTGGGAAAAAGAAACTTCTGCAATGTGTTACAGGAAAACTTTCACCAGGTAGGGTAACAGCTATCATGGGCCCTTCTGGAGCAGGAAAGACTACTTTTCTCAATGCCGTGTTAGGTAAAACATCAGGGTATAAGAAGGATGGGCTAGTCCTTATAAATGGGATACCTGAATCAATGCAGTCATATAAGAAGATCATTGGTTTTGTTCCGCAAGATGATATTGTCCACGGGAACCTGACTGTCGAGGAAAATCTTTGGTTTAGTTCATGTTGCAGGTATTTGATACATTCAAAGCACAAAGTTTAATCGCTTTCCTACTCTATTCCTTTTCTGTTGCACTATACTATTTTAGTACAAGCCTTTATCAACTAACTTTTGCAGTGCCAGTGGCACAATATCTAGGTTCAATTATTTCCCCCCCTGTATGCAAGTTTTTAACTTGCAGTGTTCAAATTTTTAACTTGTGATAAGAAACAATGAAATAGTATTTCAAGACTTATCAACAGATAGAAAAATACTGATGTGCATGCTGTAATAATATTCTTTCTCATGGCTGCTCCACGCAACATGTTAAACATAATGTTCATTTGTTTTGGATATATCATTATTTGATTTTTAAAAAGGTTTATGACTTATATTTGATTTTTTCCTGTCTTCAGATACATAAAGTAGCTTTAGCTCTTAGCATTAATCTATTAGGTGCCTAGATGATGACCTGAACAGCCTTATGTGTCTGCTACGTATGTATAGAAAATGCAATGGAGTTGACCTCAGTAATCCTTTTCATGATGTACCTGTTTGTATCTTCATAAAGTAAATGGTTTATTACAGCAGTCGATATTTTATTGTGGAATAGGTTAAGCAAAGGCATGTCAAGATCTCACAAGGTTCGAGTTCTTGAACGGGTTATTGAATCATTAGGGCTTCAAGAAATCAGAAATTCCCTTGTCGGGACAGTGGAGAAGCGGGGTATTTCTGGAGGACAAAGGAAGCGTGTAAATGTTGGGATTGAAATGGTTATGGAACCATCTCTTCTGATATTAGACGAGCCAACTACAGGCTTAGACAGTGCTTCCTCTCAGCTACTTCTAAGGGCTCTTCGACATGAAGCACTTGAAGGCGTAAATGTTTGTGCAGTGGTTCACCAACCAAGGTATCTCTTAAACATTTAATCATCAATTTTCTCCTTTCTGTATGAATTGATGTTCTCCATATCTTCAATTAAAATTGATTTCGCTCACATGCAAAGTTTTCTAATGGATATCTGTAACATCCATTGGTCAATGGGCCTGAAAGCTTGCACTCCTTGTCTGAGGTCGCCTATTAGTTGGTATCAATACCTTGTGAAAGAAATTCATCCACATGAAGGGGACGGATCCAGGATTAGGCCAAAGAGGGTGCTGCTCCTCTGTACTTGAGTTAAATTCCTATTTTATGTGTTATCTTCAAGGCTAAAGGAGTAATTTAATTTGCACATTCATGGGCTGAGGGGGTATTTTAGCACCCCCTCAACACATAAACCCTCAGCACCCCCTGCAGATCCACCCCTGTGCACATGCACTGTAATGCTAAACCAATACATGTGAATGGCTATCCAAAAAGGGCTGATAAGAACCTTTGAGCGGGCGCGCTTAGAATACGCTGCTTTAAAACTGCTGTTTGGATACTGTTTCGTTTTGCTCCTAATGGAATGAAACGAGGGGAGCTTCCCTTCTTTCTAAAAAAAAAGGGCTGATAATTTTTTTTTTCACATTGAGTTAGAAACTTAAAATAATCTTTTCTTTGCTTTCTTTTTTCTTTATTGGCATATAAGCTTGACTCTCGTTAATTTTTTACACAGCTATACTTTGTTCAACATGTTTGATGACTTTGTCCTTTTGGCAAGAGGTGGCCTTATTGCTTATCATGGACCTGTAAGTGAAGTTGAAACGTACTTTGCAGGCCTGGGGGTCAAGGTGCCAGACCGTGAGAATCCCCCAGACTATTTCATTGACATTTTAGAGGGAATAGTAAAGACAAAAATTAGGGGAAATGTGACTCCTAAACACTTACCACTCCTTTGGATGCTACATAATGGCTATGAAGTTCCAGATGATTTTCAGAAGGACCTTGAGAATATCAATACAATTCGTGAGTTATATACTGTTCGGTCTATTTCTAGTGAACAGTCTTTGGCAGAACAGATGGAGAATACAGATTCTGTGCACCACAATGTGGGACAATCAAATAAATCACTGGAAAGAAAAACACCTGGTGTTTTTGCACAGTATGGGTACTATTTGGGGAGGTAAATTGTTTTCTTTGACATTTCATGCATGCTGCATGAATCAGTCTGTAACTATACTGTCAAAATGTTTCAGGGTAGCAAAGCAACGGCTGCGTGAATCTACACAACAGGCCGTTGATTACTTAATATTGTGTATTGCTGGCATATGCATTGGGACAATTGCTAGAGTTCGAGATGATTCTTTTGGTGTAGCTTCTTATGGATATACCATAATGGCAGTTTGTAAGTCAGCATCTTTTTCTGTTTCCAAATTAGTAAATTTACATAAGCTATCAAAGAAACAAAAACAGGCTGCCCTGTTGTGAAATTACCCTTATACATAGCTTAGTTATGATAGACTGTATATAGTTGAGCTGCAATGACATTACCAAGAGCTTTTAGTAAATATAAACTAACTTGTATCACAGGTCTTAATCATACATGATATATCATTGTAATTATATTTCTCTAATTTAAATGGAATATATATATCCACCAGTTGCATCTTTGCTTGGCATGTTTTCTTGAGGTGGTTGGTGAGTGAAGATATCATTGAAGTTAATTTTTTTTTAACACATTAATCCCACGCTTTTGTCCAGTTTGGACTTTGGAGTAGTTGTGGTCCAAACATGATTTTTTTTTTCCTAGCACCTATCACAATGAGCTGAAACAGGAATCAAGATATGCATATTTCATAAGCTGACAGTGGCTACAACACTTTAAAATGCACTCTCTTAGGATAATGCGTTTATAAGATATCATACAAGTACAAGTGAAAACAAGTCATGCGCTTCTCTTCATTTCTGTCATAAGCTCTTAGCTACAACAACTTATCAAGTAGAAATACACAAATCACAGCCAAGCTCATGTTCATGACAGTGCCCTGTTTGACAATGGGAATCCTACTTAAGTCTTAGCTATTCGTTCATTCATAGAAAATTTTAGCAAAATTTAATTGTTTTCGCAATCAAATGTTTATAATAACATTGAAATTTTGCTCCCCATGTAAGATAAATGCGTTACAGTACTAATTTCAATGTGCTTCTTGCAGCACTATTATGCCAGCTTGCGGCATTGCGGTCATTTTCACCAGAAAAGTTGCAATATTGGAGGGAGAGAGAATCTGGCATGAGCTCTCTAGCTTACTTTCTCGCAAGAGATACTATTGATCACTTCAATACTGCTGTTAAGCCAATCATCTTTCTCTCAACTTTTTATTTCTTCAACAACCCACGGTCGACTCTTAGAGACAATTGTTTGGTTTTGCTGGCACTAATTTATTGTGTAACCGGCATAGGTTACACCTTTTCTGTTTGGTTTGAGCTTGGATTAGCTCAGTTGGTAAGTAGGGCATCTTCAAACTTTTTTTAATCATGTATATAACTCTATAGAAGGTGGCTAATAAACTATACTGTTGCAGTTTTCTGCAATAGTACCTGTTGTGCTGGTCCTGGTGGGCACTAAACCAGACCTTCCGCGGTTTATAAAGGAATTAAGCTATCCAAAGTGGGCCCTAGAAGCTTTCATCATTGCAGGAGCAAAAGAGTTAGTATCCTGTTTCTTCAATCGGCAGTCATCAAGTAGTTAAAAAACTTGTTTATGGTGTTATCAATCACACTTTTGTGTAGCACAACCTTTATTAGCTGGAAAACTATTATTATCACCTTGTTTATTCACGCACAAGAAAAAAAAATCCAGAATTCTCACAATTGAAAGAAACTAGCTATGAACCACATCTTTCAGCTAGAAGATATAATGTTTTCGTACTTCTGGTGTTATAGCCTATATTTGACTCAACTATTATGGTTGTATAACCTGAAATTATTGAACTAATTCTCAAAGTGCTTATTTGTGTTTCAGTGTATGGATATTCTTTGGTATTAGAGTTTCTAGAGTAAATAAATTATTAAATTGCATAATGTTTTTACATCTTATGATTTTCTAACTAACCAGTCGCCACCTGCACTCATGCCTCTAAACTTGTATAAGCATGTCAAGATTTCTCCATCTTTTGCTTAACGCAGTATCCCCCTTCAGGTATTCAGGTGTGTGGCTGATCACTAGATGTGGAGCATTGCTCCAAGGCGGCTATGATATCAACAATTTTGGTCTTTGCATCACCATTATTATGCTTCATGGTGTACTCTTCCGGCTTGTTGCGTATCTTAGTCTGTTAAAGCTGAAATAGATGTAAGTGTACTTGTATCATTGGTTTTCTCCTCATTCCATGTATGTTACTACTACCTATTTTAACGACAAAGTTGCATATTCTAAACATGTGCGTTGTGCAGGTCTGCCATCTTATGGACTCTAGCGATAAAGACTAGTGTTCGCTTACCGTACTCACGGACTCGAGCCCAACCTATAGAGGAGGCGCTTCTACTTTTTGTATATACTGTACGAAAGAAGGCTCGTCTAGGAAGCTGTACACTCAGGAGTATATGAATATTGTGAAATAGATATAAGATATGTACAGATTTAGAATCACCATTCCTGTCCATAAACCCGTTGGAATGGAACACTGAACAATAATTTTTGAATGTATGTACACACAATTCTTTATACAATGAAATTTATCATTGCATCATCGATATTCGAATTCACTTGTGTGCGCCACATTAAGACTGAGTTCTTTAATCTCTGGCTTCACTGTAATTGCCCTTGTTTCTGGAGTTGCAAAGATCAGTTCTGTAATCAACTTGCAGGCAGCCAGTCAGGCCTGAGATGAGATCATTTATCCATTTTACTAGTTTAGTAGGAAAAAAACGTGAAATTCAAATCAGGTACACCGGGCAGAACTAGGCTCGGAGTTTTTTTCGAGACCAACTGGGCCCAGCGTGCTATGATTTTGGGCTGAAAATTCTGAGCACGATCTGGCCTGGCCCAAAACTGATCGCATGCGCCTGGAAGGACACTTGTCTTCTCCACGGGCCGACGCCTCTCCGGCTCCCCCACGACACGCCTCCCCCCGCCTCCGCCATCAAAACCATCTCCAAAACCCCACTCCGAAATGGGACCCGCAGCCGCAGCAGCCACCGCCACCGCCACCGCCGCCGCGCTCCGCCTCTCTCTCGCCCCCCAGCCACCGCTCTCCTCACCCACCGCCGAGCCGCCCTCCTCCTCCCCCCTCTGCGCCGCCTCTGCTCCCCCGCCCCTCCCCGCGCCTCCGCCGCCCCCGACTCCCAGCTCCCGCCGCGCCTGCCCTCCTCCCGTCATGGACGCGCAGTTCGAGTCCTTCCGCGCGCAGCTTGACGAGTCCTCCACCCTCCGCGACCGCATCCGCACCGTCGTATCCGAGATCGAGTCTGCGTCTCGCGTCGCCACCGCTGCGCTCCTCCTCGTCCACCAGCCCGTCCCCCTCGAAGGTTGCCGCCTCTCCTCCCCCATTTCACTTCTACTGGGTGTCTGTCACCTCCTTGCGCCTAATCTTGTTTATTGCTCCGGAATTGTTTACCCTCCTCTCTACTAGCGCAGATGTGCTCGGCAAGGAGAAGGCGCAGGTGGAGGTAATCAAGGGGCTGTACGCGCAGCTGGCGGAGGTCCTCAAGGAGTGCCCCGGCCAGTACTACAGGTGAATTGCTCCATTCAATTCGGCGCATCTGTGTCCAGGTTGTTAGCAATCGGATTTTGTGAGGGAAATGTGTCATGTCTCATGTGTGTGGGGGTTCGTGGCTTAGGTACCATGGTGATTGGAGGTCCGAGACGCAGGCGGTGGTGTCGATGCTCGCGTTCATGCACTGGCTGGAGACTGGCGGGCTACTAATGCACGCTGAGGCCCAGGAGAAGCTAGGGTGTATGTCAGCATTCTGTCAATTGTTGCAGTAGTAGCATTGTGGTAATTGGTAGTGTCTCATTGCATCTAAATTTGTATCCTTGCTTTTGCAGTGAGCTCTGGGGAGTTTTGCCTTGATGTTGAGGACTATCTGACAGGTTAGTGTCTCTGTCAGTCTGTACGTTACTTTTTCCTACACTTTGTTTTTTTACTTTCTAAATAGATGTTTACCCTTGGGATCTATGGATGTAAGTCTGGAGTGTTTGCACAAGAACTGTACATGGATTAAAGGTTTTGGATTCAAATTACACTGTGTACCTTGGATTCAAATTTTTCTGCTAATCATGATGCATATGTGCATGTTTATCATATTGCCGACATTGTCATCAGTCACTTATTGCTTGAAACATGAGAACCAATTCAGTATCCTCAACAACTCTGAACTTATTCTATTTGTACTTTATAGATTTATGACACTTATGTCTTGTAAAATGTTCTGTGCAAATTATGCTGTCACTTACATGAGGACTTGCTTGTTTTTCAGGATTGTGCTTCATGTCCAACGAATTTGTAAGTTCAACAACTCATCAAACAAAGAGTAGTTCCTGTAGTTTTCATTTTGTGCAAATAGCTCCTTTTCAGTATGCTTGTGGCTTGAAACAACAAAAATGGTTCAGTCAGCCCAAGTGCTGAACATAAGACTGTTGAGAAAATCAATATATCCTTGTTAGGGAATGTTGCATATTACTTTGACTAGATAATTTGTAGACTAGAACCAACTATGCACACACCATTAATTAATAATTATATGTACTTATGGAGATCTTATTTAACAAGATAAGTCTAAAGCATTAGTTTGCGCTCCTCTGAATAGATGAATTTACACCCACGATATTCAAATTAATTGTTTCCAATAAAAAAACAATTGTGCAGTAGAGTTATGATGTCTTTGGGTAGGACTACCAACTACTTGTGATTTTATTGCATATTGTCATTGTGTGTACAATCAATTAAGCTAGCTCGCCAGTTGTCAACTTGCCATACCATTTGTGGAGTCAAAATGTGGTGTGCAATTGCTTCTTAATTATTTTACCTTGCTAAGAAAATTCATTTTTAAGCTTCATTTGAGTTGTGCATTGTTTTGGATTTTGACAATATTGTCTGTTTTGTTACTTGATATTTCCTAGTCGATGGAACTTCTTGTCAAGCTTATTTGTAAAATGCTTTTACAAATAAATTTCCTAGTCGATGGAACTTCTTATCAGATATCCTTTTTTTTGCGGTAATATCAGATATCCTTGTTGGAAAACAACATTTCGTGTGTTGGTTATAGGCTGTAGGATTGCATAAATTTTGATTGCTGTTTACAAGGCCAGTATTAACAAAATCCTAGGGTTTTAGTTGAATTAAGAGATGTTACCACTACAGTCATTGGCCGCTATTACTATTATAATTGTGTGTCATGTTATATCTGAGTGAGTTGACCAGGAACAAATTTGGTCCAGCCAAAGCTTCTCTAAGAAGCCAACTTATTTATGTCAACCTTGGCTGGAGTAGAACTCTAGAAGATGGGCCGATGTCCCTAGTTTTATCATTGAGTAGTGGTTATAGGTGATTCAACTTGGGGGCAAGAGGGCATCTAAATTAACTTCCATATTTTAATGGACACGGTTATTTTTCCAATCGGTTTCATATTGCTGAAGCTAAACTCATATTAATTTGAAGAACAATCCTGCAATGAATGTTGAATTGCATAACCTCAGTACAGGACCTTTGGTGAATCGTATAGCAGAACGGGAGCATTTGGACTAAATGATAGGAACTGTTTGGCGGTTTTTCATGAGGATAGTTATCTTTTCTTGCAACTGTGCAAGCAATAAAGTAATGACTATTGATAACTTTTCTTGTGTCTCTGCATGAGCATAAAATTGAATAGTTATGGTGTGGAAAAATTGCAAGTTTGTATTGATAAATAGAGGGTCACAATGGAAGTAAGAAAGATTAGTTAGTCTCATGTTATCTGACATGGGCTGCATTTGGTTCCATGTTATTTTTAAAATTTTGCACAGCAATGCTATAGTAAGTTGTCTAGTTGCCTGATAGCTGATTATGTCTTTACACTCTTACTATGGTAATGGTGTATGTATATGTGAAGTTTAACACCTTTTACTCTTCTGTTCAAACTTAATATTGATAGTAGTATAGCACACAGCTCTGTCTTTACTATGGAAATGTATTGTTATAAATGGATAATTAATTAAATCTCGTGGCAATCATGGCAAACAGGCGCAATAGTGGTGAGACTTGCAGATTTCAGCTACAATAAGGGCAAAATGGTTTGCTTAGATGACTATGTGAAATGGGAGAGTGTACTTGACTGAACAAAATCAACAAAGTTGAGGGAGAATATCAATTGATACCAATAAAATTTCAGCTACAATATTGAGATAAATTTAACATTTTTGTATGAGCTCAGCCCCCAATTTATTCTTTCCCATTGTAGTCTGTCATGTTCAACCCATTTTCTTGTTTGCACTGTTAAACGAACTTCATACATCCCAGTTTCTTCATGACATCGAGAGAAACAAACAAATGTTTGAAACATATAACACCTCTATTTTGCAATAGTTTCTTTGTGTGGCACCTAAGGATTTGGTGAGTGCTTTGATAAGTATAATCCTTATTTTACTTCTAAACTTTTATATGCACAAAAGAAGTATGCAATTATTCAAATACCATAAAAAGATTTAGAGCTTGGCCTAGACTAAATACCTACACCTACACTTCAAAAATTGGAATTTGGATTGTTCTGTTGTCTGTTGTGCAGTTCTTTATAGGTAAAGACAAAACTGTACATCATGGGTATCAGCAAACTTTATGGGTGTGCAAAACTATACACTGCGTACATTTCATACTAGATGCTTTATTGTGTGTGCGTGCTCCGTGGACTTCCTGTGCACTGTGTAGAAAGTTGTAATGCTCACCTGTGTAGAAAGTTGTAATGCTCACCTGCCATAGACTGGAATTAATGGCTTCATGATGAATTTTTTGCAGCCTAGATTTGTTGTAAATCGCGTCACTGCTGGAGACTACGACTGTCCAAGAAAGGTTTTGAGCTTCTTGACTGATCTTCATGCTTCGTTTAGGATGCTGAACCTGCGCAATGACTTCCTGCGCAAGAAATTTGATGGTGAGTTTAATCTGCTTAGGTTTATAAACATGACTGGCGTGCTGCTGTATCTTTACAGTACATTAATATTTGCTTGGGGCTGTTATGTTGCCACGGTGTGTAATTTAGTCACCTCTCTGTTAATCGCTTTGCAGGGATGAAGTATGATTTGAGGAGGGTGGAGGAGGTCTACTATGATGTGAAGATCCGTGGACTTGCGCCAGCGGAGTTGAAACAAGAGGTAGCTCAGTCGTAGAATCCTGGGTAGTGTTAACGTACTTTGTAGTGATTTCGAGGGCACCCGCACTCCCATCCGACTCCCATATCTGGAAGAGTCATGTGCCAGATATTTCTCAAAGGGAAGTGCCTGATATATGAAAATCTATTTTCTTTCTTTCCCCCTTTTTTTTCCTTGATTGCACGGGCTGGGCCAATTAAATATTTGGTCCACTTATTATATTTGTTGGGATGCAAATCTTTTAAGTGGCGAGGGCAAGTTGTTGAGCCGGCTGCATATCTGAACCTGCTCTGCTGCACAGCTGCCCGCCCTAAGGAGTTGGGCCTGCTGCGCATGGCATCGAGGGAGGCGGGCCACGCTACAATACCACTCTTCTCTTTCTGGCGCAAGAAACAAAAGACCGACCCAACAAAGATGCAAGTTGCCCCCGGCTAGTGATCGCAATTCACAAACCTAACTCAAAGAAAACGGCGAGTACTCTTCCAACTGTTTGAGGCCAAAAGCCTAAAACCCAGCAAGTGGTAAAGCAAATGTAGTGTAACTGAGCGTACGCCTGCGTTCCTGTTTTAGGCGAATGCTAGGGTATATGAGTATATCCTCGCGTGGGGTATGTGTTCTTGAGCATCTTTTCCAAGTGGAGAACCATCGCTCGTCTTTGATGGAGTGATGGGTGGCGATGGTGGGAGCATCCCGCTCATTCTGCAGTCATATTTATTGGAACCGGACCGAACATCGGACCAGTAGAACGCTTGGTTCACGGTTTGATTGGTTCAACTGGTTAGGCCGCCGGTTCGTTACGGTTCAAATAACTAAGTTTCCTACAAAAATTAGCAATGAGTGTGTACCTTAATGGTGACGTCGCCTTCAAAGCCTCGAATAAACTAAGGCTTCGCAGGCGACGTCCGTTGCAGCTATTTATTTCCAAATCCCTTGTGTCTCATGATCTGCAACATGAAGTCATGTTCTATTTTGTCAAACGCCTTTTCAAAATCCAACTTGAGGATTATAAGCTCTTTTTTTGACTTGTCACAGAGGTGCAAGAATTCCAGAGACCAAACCAAGCAGTCTTTATTGATCTATTTTTTATAAAACCATATTGATTGACATGTATAAGTTCCATGATTTTTTGAAGTCTATTAGGCAGGATGTTATCAGTTTGATAGAGCAATTCAAAAGTGAAATAGGCCTAAAATCTGAAACTGTGATTGGACTCTCATTTTTTGTAAGAGTGATGTAAGACCCATTGATACTTTGCACAGTTAAAGAGGCCTGATAGAAATCTTCCACCAATTTATAAAAGTCTTCTTTAATAATATGCCAGCATTTTTTTGATAAAATTTGTGTTAAATCCATCAGGACTTGGAGATTTATCAGATGGCAGGTCTGTAACCACGACCTCTATTTCTTTCCTTGTGAAAGGGTTTTCCAGACAGGAGAGATCCTGATGTATGTGCATACAGAAGACTACCCAGATCAGCATGAATAGCATCAAACTCAGATGTGCCCAATCTAGCTTTATAGGCCTCCAAAAGAAGATTCGCCTTACTCTGATGATCAAAAAACTGTGTTCCAGCCAGTCTCATCCTCTAGTGATGTAATGGTGTTCCTGGTGTATTTAACTGTTGCATTGGCTTGAAAGAACTTGGTATTGCCATCCCAAAAAACCCTTTTGACTTGTTTGATACCATTCCTAGCTAGCCAGCCGCCGACCCACAAGTTTAATTAGGTGCGGCTTCTCTGCAGCATCAGTACCTGAAAATGCATTATCTGTTTTCGCAAGCGCACGAGAAAATGCATCCATTTATCTGTTCTCCATTTTTCCATACTACTTGCAAGGCCGGGCCGGGAAGATGGTGGTGGACCCATCTGACGCATCGAGGAGCCGCAGCGCCAGCAAAAGACACCTGATGGTACGCACGCGCCGCAGGCCGGGGTCTCCGTTGCTGCAGCAGGATGGGAAGCTTCACGGAAGCATCCCGCTTTCCCGTTTGGGCAGGAACGTCTCGGCCACGGGTGTTGGCGTGCTGGATCCAGACGAGAGCTCTGTCACTCTCAGCGCTATGCAAGCAAGCGGATCCATCGATCGATCAGGACTCTGCAAGTCTGCAACCAATCACAACACTGTTCTAGTGTTGTTGACCAGGAATCGTTTAGTTTTCAACGTAACGTAACCACTGCACACAACAGCTGCTCCGAACCACGCCAGAGTTTCAAAACACTGCGTGCCCACCTCAACGCGCAAATCCTACACTAATATACCATCACTGCTAGCTGCCGCTGTGAGTCTTCTCCAATGGGTTACATAGATAGCATCGCGGATTGCGCAGAGGACACTTAGCATGGTGAGCAGGTTTATGCTCACAGGATCCTAGATTACATGATAAGTGTTTCAAATTTCCGTGCAAGTCTGTATCCGCTTGTCAAGTTTTGAGGTGCATGATATGTGTGGCTGGAAAGCCTATCAAGTCTACTTTCCAACACAACAAACGGAGTATCATTTGGACTTCCCAATAAGGAGCAATAGTCAATTTACTGAAAATTGCGCAGAAGCCCAAAAGACGCGCGAGAACCAAAGGAGACTTCATGAATGCTTCCACCAATTGACATTTCATCTTCCAACGTGGTGATTTTATTTCATACTCAACTAGAAAGGTTGTCCCTAGTATAAATACCCCTTATGTGCTATCCCAAAATAATTTTTGATGAATTGATAAACTCATATGATTTTGCAGCCAAGCTGTGAGTCCCTTGCACTCTTTTTGTTCTTCATGAGCTTGTGAAGAAATCCCTTTGGATCCCCTTATTCGTGCTATAGGCTTTCGAGCCTTTTGTATGGATTAGTTCCGGATTATGCTTCTACGGTCATTCGAAGATTAAGTCAAAGTCCTCAAGGTTTCAATGCCTCTCTTCTCGTTGTTTGATCGCATCTAATCTTAATCAGGTATAAAACTAGTTAACCTGCTGTTCATATAAGTCATCATTTTGTTTGTCAATCGTCATTCTACTATCGTCAAGATCGGACCATCACGAGGTTCCTATATATCATTTTGGTTTGGCGTGTGTTCCCCACTGGGACCTATGGAATCTTCCTCCGTTTAAACGGCTTGCTGCCTGCCTGCCCTCGCCCCTGACGAACCATCCTGGAAATTCCTGCACTTCTGCTCTATATATATGCGGTCACTTGCCAGTTAAGCAAGCTGTGACCTGCTTCGCTTCACCACGTGCCCAAGCTACTGCCTGTCTTCAGCGCCCGGCGATCAAGCACTCCATTGTCCATTCCGCCGCTTGCCGTGTGGCCAGCCATGGGCGCGAGGGGGCGTTGATCGAGCTCGGGAACTCGTCTTCTTCGATCGGCAAGTTCTTCCTCCCCCTCTCCATCCTCAGACGGCGAGCTCGGCCGATCACGCGTACGTGCCACCGACATCGATGCTTCAGCTGTCGTTTTCATGTGTAGTACAAAACACTAACATTTGGATGCCATGCACCAATGAATGGACGCCACTGGTTTTGAAGCATGCGTGCCCATGATTGATTCACGATTTTCCTTTTTTTTGGCAGAAGAGGCACTTATGCGTATACCTGGTATGGAATATATTTGATATGGAAACTTAGAAAATAATCTTTCTGTTGATATGTGAACCAAGAACTACTAATTAAAATGCTCAATGAAATCGTATTAACTAATATCCTTTTTCTACCAAATATTTGCAAAAAGAAATTATAGTTCCGTCATGCATTTGTCATGTAACTCACCATGCATCCACTGGTGGAACATGACACAACCCCTACTTTTTCTCTAGGCTTGGTCTGGCACCACTTAAACCTAGTCAAGCTTTGCCGGTGATCCCACATTGTACATGCCCTTTTATTACTATCTTCTTATTTTTTTCTTAATTAATTTATCCCAGCAAACTTACTGCTTCTCATGTTTGATTTCATTATTTGAATGCTTAGCTTATTACTTCACATTGTGTGTAGGCGTTGATCCATTTATTTTTTTCATGGCGCGGATGGAAGATGATAGGATGGAGATACAACTTTTAATGACAGGTCCCCCAAATGAGGCAAATCTATATGAAATTTTAGTGGGAGGTACATTGTCAAACTTTTTTGTTGTTGTTGTCCTGTTGTGTACTTGTTCAATTTAACTGGCATGAAAGTAATGAAGATGTTTCCATTACAGGTACATTTGACCATAATACTCATCAGGTAGGACTTCCTTGCTTTCAGATATGATCCTATCCGTGGGATATTTTAGAAATCACTTGAAACTTTTCTCCTTTTGCATTGTTTTAGAGGAAGAGAAAAGTTGCTAGAAGTAATAAATGCCATAGCCTCTAAGAAGCAATAATAATGGACATGACAAGCTAGCTTGACACTTTTGTAGTTTTTTTCCCTTTACTATAGATGAGGTATGAACAAGATGCACGCAATGGGGATGGTGCGGAGGCAGTACAGAAAATACATACTGACCATGAAATGGGGGATTATCTCGAGCCAAGCATGCTAGGTACAATTTGCTATAAATGACTCTGTTGTCCTTTTGTCATCCGCATTGATAGGTATGTTAATTTGATCACTGATTTATGAATGAAACATATCGACGTATAGCAATAAAAACTATACCACTATGCAAGCATTTGTAAAGATGAAAACATAGAAGACAGTGATCAAGTTTCTGAAATTCGATGGTACGGATTTGAGATGTCCAAAAAAAAAAAGAACTGCTGTTATTCAGAGTATAAAGAAGAGTTGGTGGTAGTATGTTCTACCAAATTTAGCATTGCATATGGATATTGTCTATGTACATTTGCATCTGCTCGGATGGATCATTCTCCGTGGAATGCACAACAGGTCTATTCTTGTTGCATCTGATTTAGTTCATTTATAGAGTTCATTATACCTTATGATGATCATTTATGTAATACTTACTGCAAAGAATGAATGCCCCGCTAGTGAGTTATATACTTATATTGCAAAGATGTACATTGAATATGCTTTCAGGTTGTTTCTCAGCCCCTTGGAGATGCTGCCGAAGTGGAACTCGCATGAGAAGCAGATCATCATGGAGGGTAAGCATATTTCTAGTAAGTACGCATGAAGTGTGTATATTTGATTCAATACAACACTAATATAGCAAAACTTGACAAATTAGACTCAGGTGTGGTATATAGGAATCTATTTGGTTCATGACATTTCAGCACACCAATTGAACCCATGAAAGTTTTTCATTTAGGTTAAGTGTCTCTGTTACCATCGTCAATGTCATTCTTTCATATGAATTATATGCGTAGTCTTCACTACAAAGTAATACATAATGGATGAATTGTTGGTTGGTCTATTTTTTTCAGGCTCAAGTGGACAAATTATTTGGTTCACAATATCCTTGTACAAGTGCTGGTGGGAGATATAGAAGTAAGAAAAATAATGACCACCGGACAGAAGACGAAATGATTGAACTTGTGGTTGGTGTTTCGAAAAGAGGGATTTGGAAATGGAGCAGGGTGAAGGATGATTATTTCTCAACATCAGTTCGTACAGCTATTCATCTCAAGGTACAGTACCTTGATTATTGGCGGCAACATGTTCCACCACCGAGTATATATTCTAAGGTATGTTGCTTCATGCTCTCAGGATAAATGGAGGAATTTGGTAGCAGCTTGCAAGGCTAATACCTCCAGAAAAGCTCGCAAGGAGAAAAATACCTCCATAAAGAAGGTGCTATAGTCAATACCAATCTCTTTACAATTTTTTATGTCAAGGATACCTGGCTAGCTAGCTAGCAGTACAGTTGATTTAACTGTCTTACAATTCTTCCACCAACTCCACGTAAGCGTATAGGAGACTACGGAGTTGGTTGTGGAAAGATTCGGAAACCGGATCTTAGCCATGGAAGCCAAGCATCTAGTTCAGAAAAAGAAATGAACCACCGTATTAGCAAATCATGCTGTTTTGTAGGGATGCTCCACCCTGTAATTCTACTGGGACTCCTACCTTGTAATCGAGTAGTATTCTGGCCCCTGAAGTATATAAAGGAGGGCAGGGGTACATAGATCGGCAGAAGCACCTCAAGCCTAAACTAGGCAAAACAACACCTAAGCGCAGAACGTAATATACTAACATTCCAAAGAGGACAACACCTAAGCGCAGGACGCAATATACTAACATCCCAAACATGACGTAGGGTATTACGCTACTCTGGTGGTCCGAACCTGTCTAAATCCGTATTTTTTATCCTCGCTTTTACCATCAAGTTCCAGATCCGACGATCCCCCACCGACCAATCTACTACCTCGGGGTATCCCTCGGTAAGTTGATGGATAAAAATACGGATAGAACCTAATGCATGGAATTAGTTACATCTAACCTCACTCCCTTCCCGTGCTAGCTTTTTATGGGCCAATGGAATTAGTTAAAGTGGAGAATTTTCCTCCCCGTTCTTTCCTTATAGAAAGAAAAAAATAAAGCGCTAATTTCTTTATTTTGGACCGACAGAACCTAATGCATGGAATTAGTTACATCTAACCTGTCTCCCTTCCCGTGCTAGCTTTTTATGGGCCAATGGAATTAGTTAAGGGTGGGGAATTTGCCTCCCCATTGTTTCCTTATAGAAAGAAAAAATAAAGTGCTAATTTCCTTATTTTGGTTTTGGTACGGTGATCGTCATTATTTTTCTTGAAAGTGCACATGAGAAATTAGTAAAGAGTTGCTTATCTTATTACTTGTATATTCCTTTTCTTTTATATAATTTATTGTATGCATATTATTTTCTTTTCTAGTAATAATTTAATATTTTTATTCATATTTAACATGGACTCTTTAGATTAATCTAAGCCATTAGATCTTCATAAAATTCAACGGTTTATATATTTTTATTTTTCTAATTAATGTGGTATTTTGTAGACCCTCTCAGCGAACCTGATGAGTTCTTTTAACACTCCCGTATTAATATAATATAATAGATAAATAGATGCTCTCCAAAATTCACAGGACAGTATGTGTATGGCAGCCGTACATTGTTCTTAGAGGGCGTTTGTTTGCCACCTAAATTATATAATCTAGCTTATAATCTATAATATGAAGTAAATATACTATAGATTATAGCTAGATTATTCCAATTTATAAGCTAGATTATCATAATCCAATAAGCTACTCTCCTCTAGCTTATAGATTATAATCTAGATTATATAATTTTGGGTGGAAACAAACAGGGTCTTAATGTCGTTGAGGTTAATAATTACCAAAAGTGACTATAATTACTTGGCCTGGAGCAAATATTACTGCACGTTGTTAGTGTTCTATATTAGCTAAAAGATTAGCGAGTAAGGTCTTACTGCAGGGAAGACTCACCCCTGGAGGGGAAGGCGAATGATCTAGGTAGCCGCGAGCCTATGTGATGTGATTTCACTGGCTAGAAGGCCTATGTGTGCTCTCTTGATCAATGAGATCTGTTGGAGTACTATGTTTTGACTAATCACAATGCTTGCACTAGCCAACAAAGTTACCCTAGCAGCCGCCAGAAGTATATATTGGAGAGCAGCTCACCTCTGCCAAGTTTGATGAGCAATAATTCCGGATCAGTTAACGGTGGTTTAGGTAGTGTTTGGTTCGTGGGATGTGGTGGGATGGAGTCATCCCATCCTACTTTTTTATATATTTGGTTGGTAGATGAGGTAGAATGTAGTGGCTCTTACATGAGATTATTTTCCTAGATGTTGAACGAACCCATTCCATATAAATGGTGGAACGCAGTCAATTCAATTGGAATGTGACAATAATAATAGTGGACCAAGATCCTAAAGTGGGATGGAGCCATCCCCATTTCTAAAAACTGAGATGGAGCCATCCCATCCTCGGTTCTATTCCCATCTTGCTCTCCAACCAAACACAGTGATCTTTCATCTATTTGCACAACACATAGTCGCAAAATAATCCTTCATGGAGTCATAGCCACCGTACATATCGATACTACCCATGTCCCATCAAGCTAAAAAATTATATTTGTTTCATTATTTTTTTCTTCTATATGCAGAATGGACCCTTAAGCATTCATGCATGTTTAACTCCCGTACTCATTTTTTATGACTAATTAATTTTCTGGTAAATATGAATATCTTCACCACATATAGAAAATATACTGTTTATCGCCCGTGCATGTTTAATGGTTAGAATACGCCGAAATACATCATATTCCATGAAAGAGCGTCATTCTACAAGCTAAGAGTGATTGGACCCGCCACCAACGCGAACTGAAAAAAAAATCATTCTACAAGGTATAGGTGATCGGACCCACCACTACCGCCTTATAGTGGTAAACCAAGACCCAACGACCACATGATAGTCAATATCATGGTCGCATCATATTGTTCATTAGTTTGTGACATATGCAAGTTCCATACCATACCATGTGTCATGTCAAGATTAACGTAGATACATGGTAGTTAGAATAGTCAGCTCCATCAGTAGTCACCACATTATTTTACTGTACAGCTCTCGATCATCTCCATGAAAAAAAAAATACTCTGCCAAGTTTCTCAAGCAGCAACTTGCATATATATCCATATGCACATGCTCGTGCGTATTATCAAACTGATCAATCCTCATCATTTACTCGATTATCCGAATTCACTAAACAAGGACGATGCTTCACGGAATAACCTACATGACCCGATCTAGCAAAGTACAGGCTTGTGCTCACCGACCACCTGTGTGCCACATCGCTTTCACAACCATCAGATCGACCGATCCAACGCGACTCCCTCTTCATCAACGTACGGATGATCAAGAAAACGACTTGCCTACAGCTCACTAGAGCTTCCAGTCAATTGGTCGTTGGTCCTGCAATGGTCATATGGATCTTCTAGTGATGCTCTTTCCACACCATCGTCAACAGCGTACTACCTCCACCCCAAATTACAATTTATTTTACCTTCTCTAGATACATACATTTTGCTATACAAATAGATATACACTATATCTAGATATATAGTAAAAATTATATACATATCTAAAAAAGCCAAAACGAATTGTAATTTGAGACAGAGGGAGTACCTTACTATGGAGTACTGGTGATTAGTGCAAAATCAGCACGAGGCAGCAATCCTAGAAAAGTAGAATGATTACATTTATTAGATATTAACCAGGCTATAGATGAAGTACATGGGTTGCAGTTTATGTACTAGAGTTAATTCTTAGAAATTCATTAAACATGAGTTGAATGATAACATGAATTGCAAGAAACATGATTGAGCCTGGAATGGTACAAGGGTGCCATGGACCTCTTTTTGTGTGGTGAATGTAAGTGATATAGTGGTTTGGACTTATGCGCATATATATGTACTAGCAATCTTATATTGATAAGTTTAACTAATTAGGGTTAATACAACTGAGTGTCTTTCTTGCTAATTATGTGGCATACTGTCTGAATCTGCTGATAGCTTAGTTGATCAACCTCACCTTTGATTTTTTTTGGTGGGGAATAAATACCAGTACAAGGCCAGCAGGGATTCTGTGTCACATCAAGAATTCAAGTAGATTTTTCGTCCGATAAAAAAAAAGAGAGCACAAACTAGATGATGACATTTATGTGTTCCACTTCCACAATGGCATGAGAAAGGTTGTTTTAATTGCCACCTTGATGTGTGGAAATGGTGATCTGCATACCACTGATTGTGATCAATAATTAGCGGTTAATGCAAACCAGTAAAATCTTCAAGAAAGGAGATGAATGCTTGTATATATACGGGCAAATAATTAAGTACATGATTCTTCCGGTATGGTTTATTAATTTGTCAGTTTGTTGCCTGTTATTCTGAACAGGATGAAAGAGTAAGAGGCTGCACAATTACAGATTTGTTGGCTTTATTATTCAACTTGAACATGTCACTGATCCAGGAATGGGCGAAGGGCCAACTACATCCTAGCTAGTCTCCGACGACGATGCCGCTGATCAATTGGGCGACGGCTCCCATGGTTGGCAGGGATCTGGGGCTGTCATGCACACACTGCAGAGCGATCCTCCCGAGCTGCAGGGCAGAACAAGGTTCATCATATACTGCCAGTTAGGATCTGGCGCTAACAGGTTGAGGGAAGAGAGTGGAGACCTCGAGAGCTCCAGCAGCTGGATACTGCGTGCCAAGGGATCCGGACTACCTATCCTGTTACAAGCGGGCGAAAGAGCTGAGTACGAGAGAGAGAACCGCCGCTCGCCTGGAAGATGAGTGAGCCACCGCCGCGTCGCGACGGCACGCCACCGTCGAAACCTGGCGACAAACCGGCCTCCGGTTCTTCCCGTCGCAGATCCAGGACACTCAACCCATCTGCCACACCTTTCACCCCGTCTCCTGGTGCTGGCACTTCAAGGTCGCCCGATGGGATCTGCTTCAGTATCCCATCGTCGGACTCTGAGGAGGAGGAGGCTGTGCTGTGGTCCACGCCGCGTGTCTCCTCCGCCAAAGGAAAGGAGGTCATGGCCGCTGATGCTGCCGGCCCCCCGCCTGGGCGTGTGGCACCCTCGTCGAGAGGTTTCATGGCGGACGCTCGACGCGCTGCCCCACCACCCGCGGCGCGCGCTCCTCCTTGCACGGGCTGACATGATCCTGAGATTCAAGCGTTGGCAGCGTTTCTCCACGGCCGATGCTGATGACATGCAGTTTCGGGTGCTGGTCGAACTGCAGGGCATCCCGTCGCATGCTTGGTCCGCCGCGGCAGCCTAGGCGGTACTAGGCGATGCCTGTGCTTGCCCGGAACCCACGCCGGCAACGACGGCACGCTCGGATCTTCGCTGCTTCCAGGCGGTTACGTGGTGCGCAGACCCAGATCTCATTCCAAACGTGGCATTCCTGCGAATCCCAGATCGTCGTGATCCGAATGCTGGAGCGGAGCTCTTTCTGCGTCCGGATGAAATTATCTACCATAAGCTGCCTCTGCTGAAATATAGAGTTGAAGTCGAGATCCTAGAAATTCAGGATTGGAGGGGCGACTCTGATGAGTCTGATGATCCTTACGGCTGGCCTGATCGTTGGTGGAGTGAGTCTGAGGATGAAGATGAACATCCAGGTTTCCGTGACCCCTCCAGCTCCCCTCCTCTGCCCAGGAAATCGGTACACCGCTGGCGGATCAAAACAGATGAACTCCGGCGGATTTTCCGGCGAGCCGGGCGTCGCCGGCGTTCAAACGGTCGAGCTCGGGTGGTCGCTCCCGGGGCCACTCCGTTTTGGGGCCCACGCACGTTCTCAGTCCAGAGGCCTGGCCGCGGTGCATGCTGACGTGAGACGGGACAGCCAGCCTGCCCACTCCTCGCGGGTTCACTGCTCGAGGAACCCTTGCCTCTCTTCACAAACAAGCCAATGCCGCCTGCGCCAGCCTTTGACCCCATGAGCCTTGAGGCTCAGGCTGCATGGAGCCGGGATCCTGCCCCTCGTGAGGGAACGGTCGAGGATCCTATGCTTCGGGAAGCTGCTCTAGTCCGTGGGCCTCTGTGCGCCAATGGGCCGGTAACACCTTGCTGGGCCAAGACTGTTGCGTGCCACCTGAAAATGATGAAGCCATCCTCGAGAGGGTACGGTTTGATGATACCCCCTCACCGGTCGTTTCCTGCACGCCTGACGGCTGCCGCAATATAACCACAACACGCAGGACGTTTGCTGCTCTGCCTCTGCACATACCGGCAGACGTAAGCACTCCCGTTCGTGAATCCGTCGCTAACTACGCCACCACTGTATGCAGGGTCGCTACTCCACCCAAGGCGGTGGCGATCAGACGCGGCGAGCGGTTGGCCAGAAAATCGCGTCAACGAGCAACCAAGCCGGCGGCTAGGGATGACGTCTTCTACGGCACCACCAGATGCATCCTCGTTCCAGCAATTTGTGGATATATTTTCTTTTTTTAATTACACGGTACAACTCAGACACTCACAACGCACGCGCACTTACCCCTATGAACGCACGAACGCTAAACATACCCCTATGAGCATCTTCGAAAACTGAGCCGGTAAATCTTTGAGATTGACGATGTCACCACGGGCGCCTCGCTGTCGACGGGAACGTCGCCTACCACTGAAAGCACAAATGCTGTTAAATTCTAGAAAATTTGCTCCCACGGGAAGTCGAACATAGGACCTGAAGTGCTACTGAGGCTCTTGTAACCACTAGGCTACATACCCTTTCGCGTGGATACATTTTCCAACACCCTATCCGAGTCTCAGTGTGAGGCCCTAGATGTTCCGTTTGTCGCCGCGGTCGAGTCGGAACCACTTCTAATTCAAGTGGTCGTTCCGTTTTTTATACTGGTCGCAAACCTGTTCCAAATGTTAACGGACAATATTTTGATTTGGAGTGTACGGGGCCTCAATCCAAGAGCTCGCCGCTCGGTCGTCAGAGAGTTGGTGGCCCAGGAAAGGTTTACGCTTGTAGCTCTCCAGGAAACAAAACTCGACACTCGCGATGACAGCTTAATCCTAGAGATGCTGGGGGTCGGTTTTGATTTTTTCTTCGTGCCAGCCACACACACTTGCGGAGGTATTCTACTAGCATGGCATAGAAATTTTTGGTCGGCCACGAACCCAGTCTTCCATGGTTCCTCCCTAACCGCCAAACTCTACTGCAATAACGCTGAAGAGCAATGGTGGATCACTTGCGTCTATGGACCTCAAGGAGAAAGTGATAAAATACAATTTTTGGAACAGCTCAGGGAAGTCAGAAGAGGGTGTGCAGGCCCTTGGTTGCTATGTGGGGATTTTAACCTCATTTATAAAGCGGAGGACAAAAACAACGCCATCCTAAATCGTAGGATGATGGGTCGATTCCGCAGGTTCATCGACGATAACGAACTCCAAGAGCTACATCTTAATGGTCGCCGTTTCACGTGGAGTAGTGAACGTGACAATCCAACCCTTGAACGACTTGATCGAGTTTTTGCGACCGAGGATTGGCTGCTTGCCTTCCCCAACCATGAACTCAGCGCACTGTCTTCTGAATGCTCTGATCATGCGCCACTAAAGCTGACAACAGTCAACACACTACACACGTTCAAGAGCTTCCATTTTGAAAATATTTGGCCAAAGTTTGAGGGCTTCCTGCAGGTCGTTGAGGAAGCATGGGTCTGTCCTTGGCCGGACGCTGATGCTTTTAGGGTACTAGATTACAAACTGCGCAACACTGCAAAGGCATTGCAAAGTTGGAGCGCCAAACACGTCGGTTCTGTGCGCCTTCAACTCGCCATTGCAAAAGAGCTGGTACTCCGTTTTGATGTGGCGCAGGAAAGCCGAGTTTTAGCTGCTCATGAGCTTCGCCTAAGAAGGAAAGCAAAGGCAAATTGCTTAGGACTGGCTTCAATGCTGCGCACGATTATCCGGCAGCGCTCTCGTATCACAAACATTGCTGAAGGTGATGCTAATACCAGATATTTTCATCTGCAAGCCTGTCACAGAAAGAGGAAGAGCCAAAGTTAATTTTGGTGGCGCTGTTCTCATTCAAGAAGAGGAAAAAGCTGAAGCATTCTTCAGACACTTTGATGATCTCCTTGGCACATCCTCTCCACGCTCTCTGAAGCTTGACCTTGAGGAAATTGGCATGCCGAAACTTGATCTCCAGGGACTAGATTTCTGCTTCTCTGAAGAAGAAATATGGAAAGCTATTCAGGAAATCACCCGGACAAGGCACCCGGTACGGATGGTTTTACAGGAGCCTTCTACTGAGCTGCTTGGCCCATCATTAAGCAGGACTTAATCAGAGCTTTCCAAGCCCTTTGGTCGTTAGATGGCAGAAGTTTATACCTGGTAAATCAGGCATACATGATCTTACTTAGAAAGAAGAAAGATGCTTCGCTAGTGGGGGACTTCCGGCCAATTAGTCTGATACATAGTTTTGCTAAACTTTTCGCTAAAGTGCTAGCTCGTCGCATCGCCCCTCACATGAAATCCC
The DNA here is from genome assembly GCA_032594955.1 of Panicum miliaceum. Taxonomy (NCBI): domain Eukaryota; kingdom Viridiplantae; phylum Streptophyta; class Magnoliopsida; order Poales; family Poaceae; genus Panicum; species Panicum miliaceum. The sequence continues at coordinate 15,735,275 of CM064059.1, forward strand.
TGGTACGCACCAATCAAAGTGCCTTCATCAGTGGTCGCCTCATACATGAAAATTTTAATGCAGTTCAACTAACGGCCAAACTGCTGCACCGCAAGAAGATTCCAAGTGCATTATATAAAATTGATATTGCCAAAGCGTTTGACTCTCTTGATTGGACCTTCCTCCTAGAAGTGCTAAAGCAGTTGGGATTCTCAAGAAGATGGCTAAATTGGATCTCATTAGTTCTCTCGACTGCTAGCACAAAAATCATTCTCAATGTCTCGCCAGATCGTCGGATTTGTCATGCAAGAGGTCTACGCCAGGGAGATCCTCTTTCTCCACTTTTGTTTGTGCTAGCCATGGAAACACTGAATGCCCTCATAAAAAAAGCAGAAACAATTGGAGTTCTGGAGCCTTTGGGGGTTTGCTGCATCCAGGAGAGGATTTTTCTCTATGCTGATGATGTGATCTTATTCACTTCACCAAACCAACAAAACCTGGTCGCCACTCAGAACATCCTGGAGATGTTTGCTCTTGCCTCTGGGCTGAATATAAACCAAAACAAATGTGCAATTATACCAATTTGTTGCAGACTGAATGAAACTGCTCTCCTCATGCAATTCCTCCACGGTAACCTACAGGCATTTCCAATTAACTACCTGGGCATCCCACTATCAGTGAGAAGACTCAAGAAGTCAGACTTGCAGCCTCTTGTCGACAAGGTTGTTACTGGTCTGCCAACTTGGAAAGCAAGGTTACTAACTAAGGCAGGTCGGACGATACTAGTCAAGGTCAAACTGTCTGCCATTCCTGTACACATAGCACTAGCCATTTCCATTCCCCCGTGGGTGATTCAGTGTATTGACAAACACCGTCGCGCATTCTTATGGAGAGGTTCAGACTCAGTTTCAGCAGGGCATTGCCTGCTGGCTTGGCCAAAAGTTTGCAGGCCGGCTGATCTGGGTGGTCTCGGGTTACCTGATCTCACTCTATAAGGGTATGCGCTCAGAATGCGCTGGCTATGGTTGAAGCGTACTGATCCGAGCAGACCATGGTCGTGCTTACCTGTGAAAACGGAGAGTCTGGTAGAAACCCTGTTCGCGGTTTCCATAACCGTAGAAGTTGGAGATGGCTTGCACTCATTTTTCTGGACAGACAAATGGATAGATGGTCGCTCAATTGCCGATATCGCCCTGGCCCTTCTGAATGCTGTGCGTCCACACGTCCGTAGGACAAAAACTGTGGCGCAAGGACTAGAGAACAATGCGTGGGCGCAGGATATAACTGGCGCTTTAACGGTCCAGGCTATCATTGACTATCTACTAATCTGGGACATCATACGACAGCGCAACTTTGTCCACGTCTTGAACTCAGGTACTGAAGACAGGTTCAGATGGAAATGGACAGCTGAAGGGCAATTCTCAACTGCTTCTGCCTATAGAGCTCTTTTCATTGGACAACACGCCGTGCCCGGGGCAAAAGTGCTTACTAAAACATGAGCACCAGGTCGCTGTGAGTTCTTCATTTGGCTCGCTATGCATGACCGTTGCTGGACTGGAGCAAGACGGAAGAGACACAACCTCCAGAATGATGATAATTGCACCTTCTGTGATCAGCACTCGGAGACAGTTTCTCACTTGTTGTCTACTTGCGTGCTGGCCAAAGAAATCTGGTTTGCACGGCGATGCAACTTACAAAGGCTGACTCCTACAGGCACACTTCAAGATTTCTTTGACTGGTGGTTGTCATCACGAAAGCAAATCAGAAAAGAATTGAGGAAAGCCTTCGACTCCCTGGTGATCCTGGTAGCCTGGTCGATTTGGAAGGAACGCAACCAGCGCATCTTCCAAAAGGAGAAGGTGACAGCTAATGAACTGGTGGATCTCATCATCGATGAAGGAAGGCTGTGGTGCTACGCCGGTTTGAAACACCTTCTTCAGCTGTTTCCTTGGTTAGCGTATGACGCCACTGACCCAGGAAGGGTAGTCATTTTAGGTCGCGAATTGATTAATATGTAATCGCTGAGATCACGTGCTGTAATGTTACTGTTCCCCTTCTCCTCTTAATGAAAAACGTGCTCAAGCGCGGTCGCTAATGGTCGATCCATTGCTCAACTCCTCCTTTTCTCAGCAATGGAGTTGCCTAAGTACATGTACCAACAGTCCAACACACAGCATCTATAGTGCATGCCTTCGATCAGTTCTTTTGGCAATAATAAGCTGGAACTAGCATACAACTTTTGAGTGCCAACAACAACCAAGAACACAAGAGAAGAGCAGGGTTTTGCTTACCCAAAGCACCAGTACAGGCGGATCCATGGTTACATCCCACGACGTCCTCCCCGTCAGGAGCTCGAGCAGTACTACTCCGAAGCTGTAGACGTCGGTCTTGAGAGGAATCCTTTGGCCAGCCATCAGATACTCCGGCGGCAGGTAGGACCGTAGGAGGAGGCCGTCCCGATCCTGTGCTGCACGCACGCCATGTCACCGGTAGTGGTCTCATCCGGTGGCAGCTGGTCGAGCACGTCGTGGTCGGCGATCTTGGCCCTGAGGCCTTGGAACAGTAATAAAGAAAGTGAGATAAAATCTGATATAAAAGGATGACCGCGCGCTCCCAGACAATGTAGATGGGTCGATGGCACAATTGTACAGTTGATATAACATAATCTGCCAATCTAAACAAACGTTATTATTGGAAAAATAAGTAGTATGGAGTAAAATGCGTATAAATCACCCGTCCTAGGGAAAACTTTATCTCTCGCGTCTAAGTCACTAGAAGATGTCAGTGCCACGGATGTTCAGACACCGGATCTTTGTCAATCATCTTTCTCAGAGAGAGAGAGAGAGAGAGAGAGAAGATGGATCCGGATCATAGCAAACACAGTCTTTGTAAATAAGTACAAACAAAACGGCACCCGTCAGCACGGGAAGGATCGATGCAGGGGCAATGCCCATCAAGTGTCGTTTTCGATTGGCGATGCAAGGGAAGCAAGTGAACGAGGTGTACGTCGAATGAGGCGGTCATGAGGGTGGACACGCCGGCATGGGTCGTGACATCTTGTTCCTGTGTGGGCACGCTGTGTCGCCACTGTCGCGCACAGCAGCTAGCTTGCCCCGGCCCGGCCGGACCAGACGCACATATACATGTTAGCCGGAGGTGGCAGTCGGCTTGGGCCAGGGCGTTCTTGCTTGCCCTTTAATCTGGCTTCAATTCTGAGCTGCCTCTGCTGGGTGGGTGCACGTACTGCCTCCACAATGCAAGCTCCCTTTACTAATTACCACCATGCCGGCTACTGCTGAGCCGGGCTGTGGGTTCTCTTGGTTTCGAGCCGTCAATAATTTCGGAGGCTCAGGCAGTCACGGCTGCAAGCATCTGAAACTCTGAACTTCTTCAGTCCTACCGATCCAGCATCTGCCGAAGCCCCTGAACGACAGTCAAACCGCCAAGGTCGCTGAGCGTTTGCTCCCTTTGCTTTCTTCAGAAGCTGAGCTCTTGGTCTTGCTAGGCGTGCCCCATGCTAGCTGACCCTCTCCTTGGCCAGTGCACATGCGAGCGCCAGGGAAGATTCCCATCAAGCCCCAGCTTTCACTATCCGGAGGCAGCATGGCACGTGAGAGCGGCTGCCATGGAGTTTCGGTGATGATGAATGCCCATGTATTACGCTGTAAATTGGATCAGAAGTTCACACTATAAAAAAATAATTTGTAGCAACATCCTATTTTTTTTCCAGGGACGAGTTAAAATATAATCCGTTCCTACAAAAGGAGCGAGGTCACTGTAGCAGTTAACCCGCCTCTGGAAATGCATTTTTAGGGGCAGATGACGCCATCACTCGCCCCTTAAAATGAGCCCCATTTTTAGGGGCAGGCGATGGCGCCACCCGCCCTTGAAAATGTATTTTTAGGGGCGGGTAGCGCCATCACCCGCCCTAAAAATACCCATAAAAATCTGGGCACAAACCTTCTTCATCCTCCCGACAGCTCATTGTTTGCTCGGGGGAGGTGCTGCCCGAAAATCAAAAAAAGAAAAAAGGGGAGGTGAGCTTTCAAACTTGATTTTCTTCGAGGCTCTAGGAGGTAAGTTGATGCTAATCCCATATCTTTTCTAAGATTTTTGGATAGTTTTAACGTTTAAATGGAGCTCTCTTACATCTAGCTAGATCTCTACCTCTAGCTAGATCTCTAGCTAGATCTAGATCTCTATGGTATGAATTTGCTATTTGGGGCACCATTTGCCTCAAACTTTTGGATGAAGGTATATTATTTTAGTAGGAGAACAATATTATGTAATCATTTGGGCCTAATCTTTATATTTTGGTCTCATTCCTAAGTAAACAAATTCCTAGATCCATGGAGGATAGAAGAAGATTTGATTTTTTTCTATATTTATACACATGCATGCTAGTTTTCCCCAAAATTTAGTTGTTCAATAATAAGTTGACTTTTGATTTTTTTAGTTAGTACATGTTAAATTGACTTTTTTTCAATATCTATGCATATATAAAAATATATATTTATGGCTATCTGGGGCTCCATTTGGCTCAAACTTTTGGATGAAGTTACGTTATTTTAGTAGAAGAATAAGATTATGTAATCATATGGGCTCACTTTAAGTTTTAGCCTCATTTCTAATTAAATAATTTTCTAGATCCATGGAGGAGAGAGAAGAATATTTGATTTTTTTCTATATTTACACACATGCATGATAGTTTTTTTCTCAAGATTTAGCGGTGCAATAATAGGTTGGGTTTTAAAATTTTTTAGTCAGGACATTGTGAATTGATTTTTTCCAATATCTACGCATATATAGAAGTATATATTTAATTACTATTTATTTATCAAATTATTGAAGAGATTATTTTAATCTATTTAAATTATTGTTGTTGTTCACATATGAATAGGTCATGGATGTACAAAGCACGAAGAATGGAGGCCTATTTCCTTGTAGAACTTAATAAATTCATTCAATCTGCGGAAAAGCACGTAAGAACTGAGAAGACACATAGGATACCTTGCCTATGCAAAATCTACAAGAATATAAGAGTATTCAGCGATGCAACTACAATCAGATCGTATGTGTTGGTGGGTGATTTTGCAGATAATTACATGATCTGGACGTATCATGGTGAGAAAGCATCACCTCCGAAGGAGAATCCACTCGATAAAATCATACAAGACCCCAAGTTTAATAGATTGTTCGATGCTTATGATGATTTTGATGATGCTGGCGGCGATGCTGAAGATGTTGGTGGAGGCTATGGTGATGGTGTCGATGGAGGCCCATCGATGGTGGCAGTGATAATAGTAGTGACGATGAACTTGATGACGGTGATTTTTTGAGCCAATTTTTGAATTGCAGATTCAGCCAACAAGATACGAGGAACAACTCCATGAGCAACAACTTCTCAATGTAGTCGCCGATTTATGTCGTTCCATTTTGAATGAAGTGGTCCATGTAAGGGGGTATTTTGTTCACCCTGAGCATGAATTGGCAAATGAAAAACAATACGTAGGTCTTTGTCAGTGGGATGCTCAGCACCTTCGTGCCAGCTGCATTAGCGTTAATCGTGAGGAATAGGACAAAACTATGTATTCCATGCACACTTTGATGATATACTCTAATGCACTGTAATAATATATTTCTACATGATTTAATTTGGTATACGTAATTATTTATATTTATGAAACAGATTCCATGCCGGTCACTGTAACATTCGATCGCGCTAGCTTCCATGTCGGTCACTGTAACATTCGATTACGCACTAGCTTGATAGGTCAAAATGGCGGGAAACAAAATTTAAAAAATAGCGGGAAACATATTCAGAAAATTTAAATTCAAATCAGTGAATTTTTAGGCGGAAAACGCATTTCCAGGGCGGGTGAGAGCGTGACCCGCCCTTGGGGCGGGCGCGTTACCCGCCTGTGCAAACAACACTTGTAGCTACGAGAAGTAGGGATGGGTATCGCGTCCGCCCCTACAAATGCTATTTTTTTACCTGCCGCTAAAAACGTTTTAGGTTTTCTGTAGTGGTGTCAGAAGCTACGCAGAAAAGAGGTACTGCTACTACATGTTGAGTTTATTTGGTGATGAATTGGACCTTGCACGTATATGGAAGTACGTATGCCCGATGGTCTCCCTGCAAAAGTGTGTTCGTGTTAGTGATGGATTGTAATTGTGCTCCTTCCCGGACGCTTCAGCGTCCCTGCAGAGTTGGTGAGGTACTTAATTGGACCTCCGGTACGCGTTATAAGTTAGTCCTTGTAAAATGTTTAATTTTGAACTGTTATCAACATAAAGGATTGTAAGCCAGAATAAAGGACTGAAGTATATACCGCGTATTCATGATACTTCCTGAACAACTTTTACATGCGAGGAAAATATTGTCACTGTCTATGCACATTTGGGTTAGTTTGGTCTCTATTTCTTAATTACCCAATTACTTACACTAACATTGGTTAATGGCGACATCATAATTGGACCAAATCCATATTGACATAATAAGCCAAAATAACCCGGCACAAAATAAAGATCCAGATACGAATGTCACGGTCATATATATTTTCATCACATGTGGATCAAGACTTGGAACAACTAATCTTTCCGTGGCTTGTGCTCCCCACACGCCACACTAGTGGCCAACGCGCACCATCCGAAATACCGACCTCTCGTTCCGTTCTTTCTTGGCCTGTCACTAAAGTAGTGTCATCTTTGTGAAGTTCTCATGTGGCGACGCCAACCAGAAGTGGACACGTCAGTGGCGCTGGATTTGCCAGTCCCCCTCTGAACCGCAAGTCTTCAGACCAGTCGCCCAACTACAACGTACGGAACACTGCAGAGTGTGCAGAGACGAGGAACCATCCAGGAAATTCCCTCACCTGATGACCTGTGCCTTTCTTGCTTTATATATAGGCCAGCTGGTTAGGATCAAGCTGAACGGCCTGGAGTTGCCGCGTGCCGAGCTGCTGCGTCTTCCTGCTCCTGCCGCGCTCGATCACAGGCACAGCTACTACAGAGCTCCGTTGTCCCCTGCAAGGTCTTCTTCTTCCCCTCCGCTCTCCTTCGAGCTCGTCCAGCCTCGCTCGCGCCGCCCACGTCGATGCTGTAGGCTGTTTCTTCCACCTAGCTCACCGGCAGGGAAGGAGAGCTTCAATTCATCCGGCACGGCCTGCCTAATGCTGCTACCTGGGATTCTTCATTCCTCCCGCGCGCGGCTCGCCTTTGGAGAGTCATCATCTTACAAGGGGTACGCACTTCTCTGATCATAAATGCCTTCTTCACTGATATACCCTGCACTGGTTGGTCTCGTGCATGTTTTATGCGAGAAACATGCATAGAAATAAGCAGCTAGTACTAACTAAAACCATATGTCATTCTGATATCAACTGCAGAGTAAATTGCATGTCTTCGTTTGTTTTTACCCTTTTTGAGTTAGGAGATATATACTTTGAATCTTAATAACATTTTCTGTACCCTATCTTTGTCTAGAAAGTACAGATGAGTTTGTTCATTATTTGTCATGGAACTCACCATCCAATGGTGGAGCATTACACATCCACTCCCTTTTCCAAAAACATCTAGGTCATACATGATTCTCTCAGCTTGTCCCGGCCCCTCTAAAACCTAGCTAAGCTTGGCAATAGTACGGTCCCACATTGTGCACGATTTGTCACTATCCTTTTCTGTTTTTCATACAATGGATAATCTCAGTTTCATGTCCAGGTTTGTACCTGATAGTGACCGTAGGTGTTAGTCTTCTTTTTCCATGGCTCAGATGGAAGATGATGCTGTGGAGATCCAACAGCTGTTGACCTTGCCTGAGAACGAGGAAAACCTGTACGAATGTTTGGGAGGTATGCTCAGTTTCAGTTGTTGTAATGTTCAATTCAAAACTTGTTTATTGAAATCAATTAGCTTATCTCTCTGTTGCAGGTACATTTGGCCATAATACCCGTCTGGTACGATTTCCTTTCAGATCCGATCCTATATGTAGAAACAACTAGAATTTTTCTCATTAGAATGTTTAAGTAGAGAAAAAGCTATTGGCAGAAATACTAAATGTGGTAGCCCTCTTGGAAACAATAATTGAAATTTTGTGTTATTTATTATAGACGGGATACGAACCTGGTTCACTGGATCGGGATGGTGCAGCAGTACAAAAAACGTTTACTGACCATGAAGTGGAGGATTATGTCGAGCCAAGCATGCTAGGTATATATTGTTGCCAACACTTCAATATAATATACGTACTGCTTCTTTTCATTATTATCCTTTTTGTTATCTTCTTTAATGGCAAGCTAATATGATCACTATTTTTATGAACGAGACATATACAACGTGTATAGGTTGTTTCTTAGCTCCTTGGAGATGCCGTCGTAGAGGAAATCGCATGAGAAGATCATCATGGAAGGTAAGCATAATTTATAATAATTAATCAACATTTTCTATTTCTTATTCAGTGCATAATTTTGTAAAAAGGTGGAAAGATGGCCAATTTGGGCACCGAACTGTGGTCAGCCATTAGGAATATCTTTGGTTCATGAGACCTCAATAAACCAAATGAACCACTGAAGTTTTTAGTTTAGGTCAAACTTAGTGTCTCTGCTGTGTGTCGTCATCGTGAATGCTTATGTAGAGTATTTAGGATAATTGTTCTGTACTTTTTACAACCGTAATGCTTAATGGACATGAATTTAATTTATTAGGTTTGTTTAATTTTCAGGTAGAAGTCAGACAGTTATTTGTCTCACAATATCCTTGCACAAGTGGAGGCGGGGAAAGGTAGAAGTAGGAAAAGATAACGACCACTGGACAGAGGACGAAATGATTGAACTGGTGGATGGTGTCTCCAGAAAAGGGATTGGAAGGTGGAGCAAGGTGAAGGGGGATTACTTCTCAACATCGATTCGGACAGCTGTGCACCTCAAGGTAGCTAGAGGGGGTCAATTGGTGATAATAATATGTTCTGCCATGAGATGGTTAGATATGTTTTTAGATAATGTTGCTTCGTTGGTGCTCCCAGGACAAATGGAGGAACTTGGTTAGAGCTTGCAAGGCCAAAAATACCTCCAAAAAGAAGGTGCTACGCACTTGCATACTATCCCTTGCAATTTTGCAACTCTTGATATTGTTACACTCATGTTGATCGACTTGACCTTTCACAGTTCTGCCTTCCACTCCAGGTGAACGTACAAAGATTCAGACACCGGATCTTAGCCTTAGAAGCCATGCATCACGGTGAGAAAAAGAAATGAGCCCGGATCAACAACCCTGCTATTTGTAAATATTAATTAGCATGCTCTTGGATTCGCTGATCAGTAAGCGTGTGGCAGCCGTGTATTGCAACTGATATATACCACGTTGCTGAGGTGAACTAATTACCAAACCTGACTAGTACAAAGTACAAAGTTACTGCAGGCTGAAGCGAATTGAATAAGCTACTGCACATAGTAGATGCTCTCTCAAGCTGAAACGACTCGACTCTGAGTGATGCAGGCCTGAAGCGAATTGAACAATGCTATACCAAGGACCAACTAACCATCGTCCTTATAATACAGCCGCGTGAAGGCCGGATTGACGCAGGGGCACTTGCCGTGTCAAGACTCGAGCGTCGCTCTCGGCGATGCAGGGCGCGCGAGCACGTGAAGGAGCTAGAAGAAGTAGCTAGGAGGATCTAGCTAGGCAGCCGCGCTATGTGATCTGATCACATTTGCTCTCCTGATCGATGAGCACTTGTCGCTCATAGTAGTATGTTCTCTGGCTAATAATCACAAAGATTAATTAACACAGGTCTCATGAAAGCATCACACACACACACACACACACTACCAGAAAACGAAATTTTCATGAGAGTGAAAAACCGTCATGAAAACTATGAATCCCGCCACGAAATTGTTCTGTGGCGGCCGCCCGTCACGCGATAACCCTCACAATGTAACGCCACAAAAATAGAGTTTTCATGGGGGTGAACCGTCACGTATCTTTTTCGTGGCAGGCAGCCACCTCCACGAAAAAGGAGCCTCATCAGGTTTATCAAATCCGGAAAATACGACACGGAAATGATTCGTGACAGTCTAAACCACACGGGAATACTTATTTTCATGAGAGTTCAAAGCCGCCACCAAAAAGTGCTTGCACCGCCACGAAATCTTATTTCGTGGGTGCACAAACCCGTCACGAAAATGAATGTGCCGCCACAAAATATATCATTTTCATGAGAGCGCAAAGCAGCCATGAGAATATGGTCGAACCGTCATGAAACATCTTATTTCGTGAGAGTGAAAAACCCTCACAAAAATATTTTTGCACCCTCACGAAAATATGGATAAGCAGATCCTCCAAATCAATCTAAATATAGCGCAGATGCTTACACATATATGATCAAGAGCACAAATTCAGCAAAGATACATGCACATATACAATCATATAGCTCACACCAACATTTCAAACCAACATACATAAGAATGAGTCCCAGTCATTTGACTAGCCTGGTAAGGCATTAATGCCTTACATATATAGCAAGTTCTAGCCATCATAAAAAAGGCACAACATAGGCACAAAGGCTGCCATATAATACATGCCATGCCATAGTTTAGTCATCAGTACCACAACACCAAAAGGTTTGGTATGAACCAAAGTATTATTTGGGTACTCACCTTTCAAATGGATAGTTCCAATGGGATTGGACAGGGCCTCCTAGTCGAGCCTCACGAGAAAGGTGAATGATTAGATGTTGCATAGGATTGAAGAAACCAGGAGGGAATATCTTCTCCAATTTGCAAACAAGAACAACAACTTGCTGCTCTAGTGAATATATGGTGTCCTTGCTTAACTCTTTAGCGCACAATTGCCGATAGAAAAAGCTCAGCTCAGCCAAACACAGCCATACATTTTCTGGAAGGAAGCCACGAAATGCAATTGGTAGCAATCGTTCCATGAAGATGTGGTAATCATGACTCTTTAGGCAAAAGATCTTCTTTTGTAATAAGTTAACCCCTCTTCTTATATTGGCTGCATAGCCATCAGAAAATTTAAGTTCTTGAAACCATTTCAGAATTTTTGGCTTGTCATTTTTGTTTATGCAATATAGGGCCCGCGGCTTGTCCCATTTGCCATTGGCCTTCAGCTTTAAATGTTGTGATGGACGATGGCAAATGTCAGACAAATCTTTCCTTGCCATGTCATTGTCCTTAGTCTTATCAGTTACATCAAAGCACGTGTTCCATACAACTTCAACTATATTTTTCTCATTGTGCATCATATCTATGTTGTGTGGCAGCAACAATTTACAATAGTATGGAAGTTGCCAAAGCCCAGACATATGGCATATGGGTCCAATTGTGCAATATTCCATAATTTCTGTGTCACTTACAAATCTGTTCATTTGGGCAAAAGTTTCCTCTCCTGTCAAATATCTTGGAGCCTCATCAAGAACCACTGGTTCTTACGAAATACATTGGCTTGAAATCTGAATTCATGGTCGCTAGGTAAGAAGCGCCTATGGCAATCAAACTAGCAAGCCTTGCGACCATAACGAAGTGTAAATGCTAAACTATCACATAAACAAACTGGACATGCAAACCTACCATGTGTGCTCCATCCAAAAGGGTTACCATAAGCAGAAAAGTCATGGACTGACCATATATAGGCTGCTCGCATATTAAAGTTTTTCTTCAGTGAAGCATCAAAAGTTTGTACCCCTACCCATGAACACAATAATTCATCAACTAATGGCTGCATTAAAATGCTCAATTTCTTTCCAGGATGTTCAGGACCTAGGACCACAATAGCAAGGAATATATATTCTGATTTCATAAGTGTGCCCGGCGGAAGATTCATAAGGAGTGACAAACACTGGCCAACATGAGTAAGGAGCTGCAGCCAAACTGAAGGGTGTAAAACCATCTGTTGCAAAAGCAAGCCGCACATTTCTACGATCATTACCAAAGTCTGGAAAGTCTCTATCAAATTGCTGCCACGCTTCTCCATCACAAGGGTGTACCATCTTACCAGATGTGCATGGCTTGTGAGACTGCATTAGCTTAGCTATGTTCTTATGTGCATATAACCTTTATAGTCTATTGGTGATGGGAAGATACCGCAACACTTTACGTGGCACTCAACTACTACTTTCCTCATAGCGAGAGGTACCACAAACATCACACTTGTCTTTATTTTCATTATGCTTGTAGTAAAGCATGCAATTGTTATAACAAACATCAATTTTGATGTATACCATACAAAGTCCTTCTAATAATTTCTTAGACTGGTAGAAATCCTTGGGCAACTTAGATTCTGGTGGCAAAAGTTCATGGATTAATTCCAAGTTAGCTTCAAAGTGTGCAATCGACATGTTGTACTGAGATTTCAGAGCTAACAGACGTGCTATGGCAGAAAGAGATGAGTGCGTTGTGTTCTCATGGACCGACTGATCAGCACTCTCAACCATCCTATAAAAAGCTCGGGCATACGCTGCTGGCTCCTCATCAGTTGGCGGTGGATGCTCACCAGCTAGTTCAACTAACATTTCATCCATGCGGTCAGTTTCTCCAAATCCCTCACCATGTCCACCTTCAATTGAAATGTCAATAAGTCCCTCACCATGTGCTGTCCATGTTCTATAGTCATCCTTAAACCCAAATCTACACAAGTGCATCTCTACTGTCAGCCTTTTATTCCTAACAAAGTTCCGACACTTAGCACAAGGACACTTAATGGTTCCATCTTCAACTAGATTAGGCATAGAGAAGGCATGATGCAAGAATTTGTTATTATTTTCAATCCAGTCATTAGAGGGAGGTTGCGTCCGAGACCAACCAGTGTACATCCACTCACAATCTTGCATTATTTTATTCTGATTTAAAAGGATAACATATTTAGAATCATAATAATTTGACCCAAGTATCAACCTACTACAAACAATATTCAAAGAAACATTCAATTTCCACGATATGCATTCAATGATACAGCACAGCATACAACAATTTCTGAAGAAAATGAATAGGGATTACCTCAGCAGATTAAAGGAAGCTAATGGCTATGGTGTTGGTGTGGCAGAGGGGTCGCTGCAGCAGGTCCTCCTCCGCTCCAGCGCCAGCGTCACGTACTCCTCTGGTCCAGCGCCGGCGTCACGCGCTCCTCTGGTCCGGTGTCGGCGTCACGCCTGCTTCGGTCCGTCGGGTGGCGCGAGGAAGGGCGGCGCAGGCAGCTGCAGGTAGTCGTTGGCGGCGGCCTTGGGCGCGGGGTGGGAGCGACGAAGGGGAGCGCAGGCGCGGGTGCTCCGAGGAGAGGGGGCGCGGCTGGAGGCGTCCTCGGGAGCGGGGGTGAGGAAGATGAGCACCGCCGGCGGCGGCCGCGGACACGAGTAGGCCGGGCGCGGCGGCCGCGGGCGCGAGGACCCCGACGTCGCTGCGGGCGGCAGCCGCGGGCGAGATGCAGAAGGGGGCGGCGTGCGAGATGCAGAAGGGGGTGGCGGCGGTTTTTTTTTTATGAAGCCGATGCCTGGTTTGGGAAGTGCGGGGGTGGCTAGGGTTGAGGCTTTTACCGTTCTCATGGGCCAGCCCACATATTCCTACAGTGGGATGTTTTTTAGGGAACTGACAGTGGGACCTTGGCTTGCTGGGTGAACGCGCGTACCAATGAAAAAGAGTGCGAACCGAAAAAACATGGCGCCAAGAACAAAATTCTGGCGCGTAAAATGATTTAGGGCGCCCAAAACTTTTTTTATGACGGGAACATCTAATTTTCATGACGGTTTGCACAACTACATCACAAAAACAGTAAATTTTTATAGCGGTGTATGTCGCACCTTTACGAAAATACAATTTCGTGACGGGCTTTGAAGCACCTTCGCGAAAATAATTAATTTTGCGACGGTTTTCTGGTAGTTATATATATATATATATAATTTTTAAACTACTGAACATGATTAATAAGAAGCTTCTTGCCGGACTTGGGGCATACATGCCTCGATGTTGATATCCATGGCTGATGATTTGCTTATAAGACAAGGTCTATTTTTCTATTCTCTTGTTGTTGTTGTTTAGTTTTGATGGAAAAACGATCAGTATGTTATATACTACAGCTCAGTTTGTTTACTGACCTTATAAATATATAAATATGTAACATAACACCTTGCTTTGTGTTTAAGGCTGACAAGAGGGATGGAACTTGGTGATACAAAATGCTTTCTGAAGCTGTTTCTGGAAGGGCCACACGACCATTGTAGTAAATTGGATCCGCCATTGTGATAACTCGACTGTGGTTTTCTTCACAGCTATTGTAGTAAATCGAATTTGCCATTGTCATAACTCAGATTTTGGTATTCGGCAGAGATATTGTAGTAAATGGAATATACTATTGTGATAACTCTGCTGACAGTGATATCACTCTATTTTTTCATAGACATTATTTTATAGTAAATTAAATACTGAAAACGAAGCACATGAAGGTGTCATACAAGCATGTGTACAGACATTCCATTTACCTGAAGAGAATGCAACTTTAATCGTATTCTAGACTTGCATTCACATGTAGACAAAACCTGGTCCATGTATTCTCGTAACCTACGTGTCGCCGCAGATGCATGTATTGTGGACGGAGACACCTGTCTTTGATTAGAACGAAAATCTGGCTGGAAATTCTCTTCTGGCGTAATTTATGACCTTCCCTCCTAATCTGGCGCTGATTAACGTAATGACCCTCGGCTCCCTGCGTGGCTCGCTCGTTCGGCTCGTCTCCACGACGGATCGGCAGGGAGGTGTGGACCCAGGGGGGATCGCTGGTTACTAATCCTGGCACGACACGTGGCCTAGCTATTCTGTAGCCGGCCGCAGAGTATACTCTCCTTCCATATATATATATATATATATATATATATATATTGGATTTTTTTACCACGCATAATAAAACTGTTTGGTAGTATATGGTATAGAAAAGATAAGATTATCATTAGTAGATTAATCTTGCGCCACCGCGGGCGTCGGCTTCCTTGCTTTGCGCGTTACCACGGGCACCGCCGGGCGCCATCGGCCCTAGATGTGGACGTCCTCAGCCCGGTCCCATAACCGCGCGCGCCGCCGCGGGTGCTCTCGCCCCCTGACGCTCGCCGCCCCGCGCGTCCCGTGCTGCATCTGGCCGGGCCGACCACCAGGCGCGACACCCCGGCCGTGGCCACAGGCGACCGCACGGACATCACCGCGCGGGCCACCACGTCCATCGACGCCATTGTATCGTAGTCCAGGTGGCGGCGTCTTTCAGCACTGCCCGTCGGTCGTTCAGCTTGCCAAACACTTTGCACCCATATATTATCCATTGTATAAGCAGAGCACTAAGCTAGTGTATAATGGGAGATGGACGTACTGGCAGAGAAAAAACAAGCAGCAAGAAAGAAATAGGGTGGCAATGGCGCTGCTTGCATGCACTCTAACTGTTTGGCGGAATGCTTCTGACAAAAAGATGATTAGGTGCTAGCTTCTCGGCCGGCGCGGTGCAAGCATACGGCATAATTTCGAGAGGCCTGAAAAACTCGAACGGCGAGGGCTGGGCGGCTGGCAACCGCTGCAGATGGCGGTGATATGCCTCCAGCAAAGGCAGCAACGCACCTGCAGGCCATGTACGGGGATGCGAGCGATGTCCTGACGGCAGTTTCCACCAACACGAGAAACGAAGGGATAAAAAATAAATTATAAAAAGAGAATGATAATTAAAAAGAAATAGGGATAATAATTTTTTCCATATTACCCTTATACTACCTAGCTATACTAACTTATACGACTAATCCAATGTTTCAGTAGTATAGAATAAATTTTGGCCGTACGATGTTTACGTACAAGTTCTTTTTAAACAGTAGTATACGGTAGTATTATGCGCTGTGACAGAACTCTGGGCTAGGTCAGATCGATGGACCAGCACGAGGATGCATGCACGAAGCCTGGTAGTGGATGCTGCACCCATTTGCTGGTTATCCTAGCTAGGGTAGCTAGCTAGAGGCAGGTCTAAAGCCCAGTGTTTAGTCGGAAACAGTTTAATTAATTAGCGCAGTTAGGTACACCTGCCTTCAAAATTTCGATTTACTTTTATCGGCTCTCTGGGTCGTTCCTAGCTTGACTGTTCAGCAGAGAAGCGACTTTTTGGTGTGATGTATAGGATGGATGCCGTATGTTTCCTCTATCAGATGTGTTGTGTTGCATGTGCTGCCTGCTTACTGATTTGTACAGCGTGTAGGTTGGAGTATGTGAAAGTGCCAAGTGGAGACTGGTTTGGGAGAAGCAATGATGAATGGATGATGGTGCGTGATGTGTGACAGTGTGAGAGAGTGATGTTTCACGCATTTGGAAGGCGCTAGGGCAAAGGTCTAGAGCTAGTGTTTCTGCCGAAATGGTCAGTGAGGTTGTTTCCACGAAGTTTCACCCTTCCTGCTTTAATTTGCGTTGGACCGGGAAAACAGTTTTGAATGCTGTGGGTTATATACATTGACACGGTCACACGGTAACGGATGATTAGTGAGCCATACACACGGTAACTACTTCCTCCGTCCACTGAAGAATGCAACTCTCGTTTCTCGAGGAGTCAAACAGTTTGACCAAATGTATACAAAATAAGTTTAATATTTATGTTACAAAATAAGTATCATTAGATTAATCGTGTAATATATTTTTTATACTAAATCTATTTAGAAACATAAATATTAGTAATTTAATATTGTTTGACTCCTCGAGAAGTGAGTACTATATTATTTTGTGGACGGAGAGAGTATTAACTAACTAAACATTAAAGATTAGTGAGCTGTGGACTATACGCCCCATCCTCTACCAGGCTACCACATCCATGTGGTGGGAGTGCATGCCTCGAGGTCGGAGCCCAGCACCCCCATGACGACGCTGATGAGTTAGGTAGCAGTCAGCACGCGATGATGCATGGTGACCCTTCCGGGCTTATATGTATCTCGGAACAAAAGAGAGAATATACATGCACTCCTCGTGATGCAGGTGGGTCATATTTGGTTGACCCATTTCACTACCCACGCGCTACCCAGCATAAAATAAATTAGATAATGCTAGTTTTAATGAGAGTTTTATGAAGAGTTTCATTCTATGTAACATCATCAATTTTGCTGATATGACTCTTAATTAGACTAATCTGACTCTTGATGCCAAATGTTAGAAAATAACGTTACTGAAATTTAGGATCTGGTAGTCTAATTACATGAACACCTAAGAACTGTAGTTAATCAGAACTTAATCACTTACATGTAGATCAGTAAATCCTTTTAGGGGCGCTGACGACCCTGTGCCTTCTTGAGGAGGCAGGTGTTGATGAAGATCCGCTCCCTATCGTGACGGAGGCACCTGGTCTTCAAGTTACTCCCAAGCACCTCCTGATCGGAAGGATTTAGGGTGTTCCTAATTTCGTTCATGACTTAGATAGACAATGGTCTCCCTTCTTATAGCTCATGTAACTTGGGACCAGGCCCACACAATTAGTTATGGCGCAGCGATCATAGGCAAGGCTTGGTCCAATGTGCCTATTCTCATAGGCAGTTAAACCCTTTAGGACTATGTTCCTTTTGACTAAGCCAAGATCAATTCCAACATTCTCCCCCTTGATCATAAGGTTTATGATCATCAATTCCACTCATACATTGGTGCGTCAAGCTTGCTAGGTATGAATTATGGTTATCATGGGTTCATGCATGCCTTTTCCCAATGAACCAAGTATGTAATTTATTTGCATGGACTCATGTTAGTATGCTATATGCTTCAGACTTGTTACCGATGCAAGTTGGAGGACATGGTCAAAGAAAATGTCGCAAGAGAAGAACGCCTTGGAGGGTATACTGAATTTAACGGTTCAATGCCTACAATTGCTTTATTAATACTTTCTACAAATTAAAGTAGTGGCGCATGAGGAACGACATACTTTTTCGATGAAAATTGAGGATTCTAAATTTCGATGGCATACACGGAGAGTCCACGCAACATAAATGAGCCTATTTGGTTGGGTGGCTAAGCTCCAACCAGGCTCCCGATAGCCAACTCATGCGCATTTGCATGCCTGTATAACGTCCCTAGCCTGTCCCCGGCTGTGCAGCGGAGGGCTGTTGTCCGCGGAAACGTGAGGAGCGGCCGTTTCCCAAGAGCTAGGCTTGGCCAAGCCGTAGCTCAAGTATCGCGTATCGATTCGCCTCCTGTGCTTCCACCGCTCACCTTCTTCCCTTGGGCGCGACGGCGGAGCTCGCCCGCGGGGATGCGCTGCAGCTCCAGCAACGCCGCGGGCCCGGCGGAGCAGCCGCGCGCGGCGGCGGAGGGGTCGCGCGGTCGAGGCAGCTCTCCCGCAGGGCCACGGCGCAGCCACGCGCGGCTGGGACAGCTCCTCCGCGCGGCGGCGGCGCACCCCTGCGCGGGCCGGCGAAGTAGCCACGCACGGCGGCGGAGGGCCACATGGCCGGGGCAGGCCCCCGCGGGGCGGCGGCGCACCCCCGCGCGGACCGGCGGAGCAGCCAAGCGAGAAGGCACGGACGGCGGTGGGCGCGGCCGGGAGCGGAGCTCGCTTGCGAGGCCGGGGCGCGGAGCTTCCTCGCGCCGGAGCGCTCGCACGCTGGTGGCGGTGGACCTCTCTGCTCCCGCCCGCAGCGCCGGCAGCGGAGCGCCCGCACGCCGGCCAGGACGGAGCGCATGATTTAAGCTGGGCATCCTCTCTGCTGCTGTGTGCTGCAATATTTTTATATTTTTAAGTCGTCCGACTAATCGCAATTTGTTATGATTAATCGTGATTTATCGCGATTAATCGTCTATCGGTCGCGATTTGTCACGATTAATTGCGATTTGTTGTGACATGTCCACCGAGGCGATTAGCTCGACTAGAAATCTGATCATCCAACTAATCATCGACTAATCATGATTAGTCGTTCTATTAGCGTGCGGACGACTAGTTTACAACATGCTCCGGACAACTTTTGGACTGGTAATTTAGTGGCTCATTAGATTTTCGGAATATAAGTCTCACTCGGATCATCATGTGAGCGTTTTGTGTGCTCTGCTTCATGATGCAAGCCGCCGGCCGCCCATCGGAATGAGCTCATAGTTCCAGTGTTGCATCTTATTCTTGCCGCAACTCGTAGTTCCAGTGTTGCAGTGGATTACGAGAATGAGCTCATCCTAAGGTTAGTGAACGAGTGTACCTTCCCTTCCGTCCTTTTTAGCTCTATAGTCCATACTGATAGTCAGTGAATCTCCTCTATTTTATTGTTGTTTTATTTCTAATCTAGTGCTCATTTAGTCTATTTCATAAATCAAAACTTAAAATTACTAAGTTAATGATCATCTGACCATCAATATTATCTTAATCTTTGCTTTAAACAATATACTATATAAAATATCGGTCTTGAAATATACAAGACGACTAGACTACGACTAGAACCGACTAGGCTCGACTAATCGGACTGGTCGACCACTATTCGCGACTAATTATCTTAATCATCTTATCGGTACCCTCACGGCTAGACAAGATTTTATGATTTGAAAATATTGGTGTGCTGTTCACCGACGGCAGTAGACGAGTTCGTGGGCTATAGCTTGAAAAGAGCAAATGAAAGCTTTCTGAAATCTGATGCAAGCGTGCCTGTGATTTTTCTCGAGTGGATCAGAGCCTTCTCTTTGCTGGCATCTCATGGGGCTCGCGGCTCCCGCCCACACCGCCCGCGGCAGCGGAGCACACGCGGCTAGCGCCCGCAGCGCTCGCGGCGGAGCGCCGGCACGGCGGCGGCAGAGCTCGCAGAAATCCAGTGCTCGCGGCAGAGCACCTATCTTGTATGCGGAGAGACGAGATCAGGAGGTGACCGCCAACGCAAGAAGGAATAGGTGATACTACTCTAGTAAACCAAGCAACCAAACACAAACTTGCATAGATCAAGCTTATCTAAATCATGCAACCAAACACGCCACGCTGTATCTCCAAAGCCAGGCTTGAGCTATAGGCTTAGAACTCAAGCCAGGCTAGACTTAGTTCGATAACCAAACAGACCCTATAGTATTATGTACAATCGATCATAGGGGGAAAACTATGTATGGATATAAATTTTAGGTTTTTAATTTGTTTCCTCCAGGTGGTAGAGTCCATCAATGTTTTGGGTTTGCAAGAGCCTTCTACAAGTGGAGGGAGAAAGCATAGCACCAGGTAAAATAATGAACATTGGACGCAGGACGAAGTGAGAAAACTTGTGAACGGTGTATCTGAGTACGGTGTTGGAAGGTGTATCTGAGTACGGTGTTGGAAAGTGGAAAGATGTGAAGACAAACTATTTCTTGACATCAATTCGAACACCACTTCATTTGAAGGTACGCATGGTACATTATTAGTGACACATTGCACTATATAGCATATACATCATCATTATTTTACGATGTTGCATATATTTTTAGGATAAATGGAGAGGCTTGCTAAGAGCTTGCGGGATCCAAGTTGGCTCCAAGGAGAAGGTCATATTCTCTTGCATTTTTGTAACTCATAGTGATTAGCTTGCAGCACCATTGAATAATTGTACGTGTTGTCTTTAAAACATTTCTCTGGTTCGTTCCAGGTTCAAGCGCAAAAAACTACGCTGAGGATTGTACAAGAATTGAAAGGAAAGATGAGATCATAAGCCAACATGTACAGGTTTTTGCAATCTGATCCACACGTGCAGCCGCATCAGTAATGTAAATATATGATTAGGTGATCAGTTGAACGATTCGAGCTTATCAGGTTTACTTTGGAACATGAGTCTTATTATATAGTAGCGACATGCTTTTTGCCGGGCGGCCTCGGCTGCCGTGTTATGGGCGGCGCCACACGGTAGGAGTAGTACACGAGCAGGGCTTGGCTTTGCTCCTCTGTCGATTACCAGCACTCCGGCAGCCTTTCTCTGTCTCACCAGACCCTGACTATGCTCCCCTCTGTAGTGATCTAGTGGATCGCGCGCGTATCAAACCAACAGGCTGCAAAGGCATAGTATCATCTGCAGCCTTGCCAACCATTCATGCACTGCACGAAGAATACCAGGGCAAGGTGCCATTCTTCATTTTCTTTGAGCGGCTGCCAAATTCTAGTATACGTAAAACAAAATCTAAAAAATAGGGTATCAATTGCACAGTGAAAAACTAGTCAAATTTTCATACCAGCTTACAGCTTAGAGTTCCTTTCTTGGATGAATAATTTGGAACAGTGACAAACTAAAAATGGGTATCATTACGCCTACAAAAGGCTCCTCGCGGTATAGCACTGCCAAAGGTTGGTAAAGGATCTTCGCAGAAGGAGAACAAAGCGATCTGGTCAAAGAGGTCAGGCTTCCAAGGAGGAAGCTGCTACAGCAGAGCTGTGATATCAATGCGGCAAATACAGAGAATGCTTATTGGTAGTATTGAATCCTCTGAAAAGTGTATGGTGTTGTGTAGTTACATCTATCTGTGAAGGTTAGAAGTAGCATAGAATGCTTAAAAAATTTATAAGCCAAGCACCTGAAAAGCCTATAACATTTTATAGGTGTGGTGGTAATATTATTAATTTCTATGAAAATTGAAATGCCTATACCAGACTGAAAGGCTCCTTGACCAGCAGCTTTATCGCCCGACCAAAGCGCAGTAGCGCACAGACCAGACAGCTCCTGTAGATCACGTACTGGACTAATCTGCTGCTGCTACGGCGGAAGAAGCCGGGGCCCTTTTCCGCTTTGCGTGGGACCGGGGCTGGGAGTAGAGAGCACATCTGCTACAGTGGCAGCAGCTCCAACCCTGCGAGCGAGCATGCACCAACGAGCGCTTCCTAGTTCCCTCTCCCGGCATGCATGGGTGGATCCTCTGCAATCCATCCACCGCACTCCCTTCTACTATATACCCCAGATGAACACACCTTTGTTTGTCCTCATGCTTAATAAGCAGCATCCTACATGCCTTCAGGTTCAGCTCTACACACTCTCTAGTCTCTAGTCGACACGTATCTAGAGGGTGCTACATACCTTTGGCCGCGCGCCTGCACCGACCGATCCAAGGGCTGGGGCCTGGGGAGGGGTAAGAATCCGCGCGAAGGCACACGGCGAGCAACGAGTGCGTGGCGTGGAGGATCCGTGCATGCGCCCAAAGTTGTGCTTTTCCCATGCCTGTCGTGTCGTACGCCCGCAACCCTCGCCTCTGCACTCTTGTCTCTTGACTCCTTCAGCGCACTGCCATGTGTGAGTGTGGCGGAGAGAAACAAAAAGCGTGTCCCTCCAGAAAAACAAATGAAAGTAAAAGCGCATGGCCTCTTCTTTTACCAAAAGCATACACTTCATCCAAATTATGTAAGGTCCGTTCGGGTTCTAGGTCAAACTTTAACCTCTTATTTGGATGCCAATTAGGAGGAGTAAATATGCATTAGCTACTGAGCTAGTCCCACGGATAAGAGGGAGCATAGAAGGGAATCCTACAGGGAGTGCTAGATCCGAAAATGGGCACTAGTACGCCACTCAGATCGAGCATCTGACGACGACGTAGAAATAGAATCGTCCTCTCTGCAAACAATAATGTCGATGCAGATGGATCAACACAAGCAAGCAATGCAGTGCAGTCATATATAAGCCATGCACTCGATTACTAAGCAGCAGAGGGGCCGAATTACCAAGCAAGGGGAAGCTTCGCGGAAGCTCCCGGCTTTCCCGTCTCGGCAAGATGCCATGGCCGCGGCCTTTCACCCCGCCTCACCAAATCAGTACATGCATCACTCCCTATATATCCCTAGCTCGTCGTCTTTTCAAAGTCTCGCCCCTTTCGCTTTGTGGGTGGCCGGCCAAAGTAGCAAAGGGCATCATGCATGGAAAGTGTAATCCTGATATGCTAGTGGTGCATCTTTCAGTGACAAATTCTTACAAAAGATTGAGTTCATGCGTGACGGCCCTCACCTTAAGGATTAACTCCGTGTATTTCAATTCAATGATGATTGATGGGGTTAGGGGAACATCCATTTTGTGATTGGTTACAAAAGAGTTCAGTAGGTTATGCGTACAGGTTACTCGTATCTCACGTGCATCCTGGTAAAAGGTCGCTCTGTTGAAATATATTTTGGCATGGCACAGATTAACAAAAGTTTTAGGGGAGCTCATAGGGTAACATGATTAAAACAAAAAGGATAAGCAGCCCTAGGGGAATGCGTGTGTGAGAAAAGTCAAGAAGGAAAAAATCTATTCTACACATACTTGTAGCTACTTCTACATGTGTATCTCATGATGTAGGGCGTATCTGATCCAACGAAAGGTTGTGATCATACTAGACCATCTGTGATGGTATATACTTTAAGTATGTGACCATACATGGAGTATATGGACATACTTATTTTTATATACTAGTACTAATGTATAATCATGATATATTTAAAAAATAGGGATGCTTTTAAAATTTTTCGTACATACCCCTTTGAAGTATCTTAGAATTAGTATACGAACATACTCAAAGTGATAAATGAGTATGTGGACATACGCACGGTGGTATACTGATGGTGAGAGTAGCTACACGCGAGTGTAGATAAAACTCGTCCTATATACTAGTATGTTCATATACTAATTCTAAGATACTTCAAAAGCATATATAAAAAAATTTCAAAAGCACCCCTATTTTTTAAATATATTATAATTATACTTTAATACTAGTATATAAAAATTAGTATGTCCACATACTGTATGTATGGTCACATACCCAACGTATACCATTATAGATGTTCTAGTATGATCACATGCTTCACGTACATGCTCTTCGTTGGGTCAGATACACCCCACGTCATGAGATACACACGTGCGTGCAGCATGAATTTTCCATATATATATATAGCATGGTATAATAAATTATATAGTACTAAAATGAAAATCTATTTTATAAAAATATCCTTGGATAGGATGGGAAATGTCCCACACATTTTCTCTAGGCATAAAGGTTTCACTGTACCCGAGAGATCTCCCGCACCCCTTCGTCATTCCCCCTCTCTTTCTCAATGATCTTTCTCTTCCCTCTCTCTCCTCCCTCCTCCCACTCCACGCACCCCTTCGTCACTCCTCTCTTTCTCGCGTGATCTTTCTCTTCCCTCTCTCCCCTCCCACTTCCCTGTTCTCTCTAGCTACCATCCTTTAGAGCAAAGAGTTAGCTCCACAATTTCTGCCTCCTACCGGCGCACTTCTCCTGTCCTCACCTCCCCCCGGCTGGCCGGCGAGGTGCATGAAATTCATCCCACCTCCTGCCAATTTACTAGATCTTTTTGTTTTATTTAACTTGAAGCTGATCCTTGTCGATAACTTTCCCAAACAGTTTTGACTGGACCAAGATTATTTTCTCCAGTGAAGTGATGGATCAATCGGCGACCTTTTCATGCTAGGTATGGTTCTGAACCATTTTGCCACACGGATTTTTTGTCAGAATGAATAAGTTATCGATATTATTGGAGGACGTGGTACATAGAATAACTAGAGAATAAACTAGCTGGTGGTCTTATTCTAGTGTTTCTTCCCTTCTAGAGGATGGCCTTATATATTCTAAGCAGCACTGCTGGATTACTAATGTACTAGTACTTAGATGGGATACTTCTGGATTTCGACATCTAGAGTTGCATAGCCCTATAGCACCAGCTGGGCCGCACTACATTGACGATGTCTAAGTTGATTTGTATTTATTTTTATTTGTCTCATCGAAAGTTCATCAAAGAATTGCTAGTGTGTTTTTAGTACTCTTTACTTGTGCAGGCCCTCATCGCAGTTCCCCACCTCCAGTTGGGCAAGGTTGAGCTTTAATTTTGAGCCACCAGTCAGACGGCCGCCTCTGCCGGGAGCCTCAGCATCATCACCCACACCGGCCAACTCAGCGATCTTCTACCTCTGGCCGGAGATTCATCTCGATCTCTGACGCAATACTGCCTGTCGTCGATCTGCTGCTTCCTCCGTCCTCCACGGCGGTGTGTGAGCTGCCGAGCTCGATGCTGCCCAGAGCTGGTTAAGAGCCCAAGGCCTCTCGATCTCCAGCTCAAGACTTCGGGATTCAATCCATCAACAAGGTTTTTTTTCCTGACCATATTTAGTTTCCTGTAGATCGAGCGCTCTCTCTCTCTCTCTCTCTCACACACACACACACACACACAGAGTACTTCTATATTTTCGTAGCACAGACTGCATAAGAAGAATTATTAGGACGAGCTAAATAGGTACCCAAGCTAGAGTGTTGTGTCTGGTTGTTGATCTGAATGTTGGCCTACATATGGTAATACAGTTATGGCCGGTCTTTCTTTTCTTGGTCTGAAGTCTGAACAAAACATGTGAGTGGTCAGGAACACCGATCTGTCGATATTCAATCCTAGAAAATATGCATCTCCATGAGACAAGAACCACTGTACCCATCATTAATAAGAGCATTTACAAATACATTGCAGGCTGGGTATCTATACGCACTATAAAAAACAGTTTTTAGGGGCGGACAAAAACATGTAGGGGCAGGTGCGGTACCGCCTCTGCTTCTCGTAGCTACGAATGTTGTTTGTAGGGGCGGGTCACCCCATCACCCGCCTTTGAAATTCCAGGGGTGGGTGAGGGGGTGACCCGCCCCTACAAATCAAATAAAAAAACAAAAAAAATCGTCGACAGCTTGCAGCCGCCGCTCCCCGCGCCGGCAGCTGTTGCTCCCCCGTGCTGACTCGAGGCGTGCCGCCGGGGATGGAGAGCATCGCCGCGCTGCCGCTCGTGCGCTTGCCGCTGATATCCGCCCATGCGCTCGCTCGCCAACGAATCCACCCGTGCGCTCGCCGCCGTCTCCTGCCACCGGATCGGGCCGCCGCTGCCACATCCGCCTCCCTCTCCCGCACCGCGCCACCACTGCTTCCCCGTGCCACGCCGAGCCACTAATCCTCCCCCGCGCCGGCAGCTCCCCCGCGCCAGCAGCTCCCTTGCACCGGCAACTCCGCGCGCCGCTGTCCCCCTCATGCCGCGCAGCCCTCCTAGCGCCGCCGCGGTCCCCCTCGTGCCGCCGTGGCTCCGGGTGACGGGAGAAAGAAGGGGAGGTGGCAGAGAGGGAGGAGCGGCTCGATCTGCGCCGTCGCAGCTCCCCTTGAGCCGCCGTGACTCCACCAGGCTGGAGAGGGAAGGCCGGCGGGGGAGGGAGAGGAGGGGAAGGACAGCGGGGGAGGGAGAGGAGGAAGAGAAGGGAGGGCGGCGGGGGAGAGAAGGGAGGGGCGATACGACGAGCGAGGAAGGGAGGAGATCGGAGGGAGAGAGAAGGAAGCGGGCGGGTTGTGTAGAGATCGTGGCGGCGTGCGATTGGCGGAGGGTGAGGAGGCGCGGATTGATGATGTGGGATGGGGGAGCGAGCGGAGGATGGCTTAATTTTCGCCATCACCCGCTTCTAGAAATCTATTTCTAGGGGCAGGTGATGCCACTACCGCCTCTAAAAATATTTTTCTACTTTATTCCAAAAATTCATTTAAATCTTTACATATAGCAAAACAAATAAAAAAAGTGAAACTTATACACTATGGTTATTGTGAAAGTTAGATAAAAAATATGCTAAGTATATTTCATTGTATATAAAGCTTAGGATTGTGGAAACCTCAAAGTATGACTTGAGTTGTATGAGATATCATATAATCATAGCTATTAGACAACTTATAATAATTTTTTGGACTATTGGATGACCTTAAATGAAAAAGTAATCAACTTTAAAATTTTAGATCTCGTCAATCTCTACAATTTTGGTATAAAGTTTGACTTCATCTGAGATCATATGAAAAAGTTATGATTTTTTTACGTGGGACTATTTGTAGGGGTAGGTGATGCCATCACGTGCCCCTAGAAATACGTTTCTAGGGTCAGACGACGCCACCACCTGCTTCTAAAAATATTTTTCAGTTTTATTCCAAAATTCATTTAAATCTTTCCATATCGCAAAATAAATTAAAAGAAAATAAAACTTCTACACTATGGTTATTGTGAACTTGTTAGCGCCAGATTTTGACACGTGTTGAATCGGCATCAAGAAAGGAAGAGATCGGCCGATGCGGCAGATTTAAAGGCTACAGTTGGGAATCGGCCGATTAACGATACAGTTAGGAATCGGCCGATTGGCGCTGCAGTGTTTCGTGCGATTGGCGAATAGAGTTGGTAGGGGTCGGCCGATTGAAAAACTAGAGCGTTTGAGCCAATGTGGGCTTGCGCCAGCAGATAGGGGATGAAGCCAATGGGATCCCAGCAAAAGATCCCAGTCAAAGATGATCTGACGTTGATCAAAGAATGACGCCGACTCCGTCGAGGAGCAGTGGAAGGAGTCCAGATTGGACTTGGAGATGGCGGCAGAAGATTCTGCGGGAGCCCGTTTCCTTTAGGAAAGTCTTATAGATATAGTAGTTTTTATTTAAATCAAGTTTGTATCGGATCGTAATAGATCAGGAGTCTCAGTCCTAGGGTATAAATAGGAGCAGTCAGGGTTTTATAACAGAGACACATCAATCAACACAAACAATCTACTTTTTCATCGTACTTTACTTTCAAGTCGGCGACTTCGCCAATACTTCTTTTTCTTTCACGAGTTCGTACGGATTGGCAGGGCTGCATCGACACGATCTCCGGCCAATTGGTAGGTTCCGTTTATCGAATAACATCTAAGCTTTAACTTCGGGCACATCACCATTGTTTCGTTTAGATTTATTCACCAGTTATCGATATTTACTGGAATTATAGGTTTTACCTATTGTTCTAGTTTTATCACCAGTTATCCAGCTTGAGATCGAACTGTCGGCTTTATCATTACTTTTCCTCGTTTATCATCATACAGCTGATTAGATCTATTTCGAGTGTTGCATCTATAGCGACTGTTTAAGTTACTCCAGTAGTTTCTCTGCAATCGCTACGTGATTACCGGCTAATCTATAGCCGGTCATCTTCGTAGCAAATCGCCGGATTCGCTGATACGCTTTTCAGGACAGATCGGAACTTTAGCCGATCGAAACCCCGGAATTTAATACGTTTCTTTCCTTGTCAATCAACAGGTCAGATTGACTGGCACGCCACGCGAACTGCAACAGGGTAATTACCCGAACAGGAGCTAAGCAGATTCTCCCGGGTCGTGTGTTCGACGCTGAAGGTCATCGGTCGATTCCCGGCCGATTTTTAGCACCAATACACTTTTGGCACGCCTGGTGGGACCACCTCAATATCCAATATGTCAAAGACCACCGAAATCTCTGAGAACAACATCATTGAGGTTACGGAGGCAGATCTCAACGACGACCAGAAAGAAGAACTGGCAAGACATCTGGAGGACTACAAGAAGGTATATCCGCAATCTTTCAGTCGTACCAGAAGCGGGGAGACCGTCAAGAAAGCTCCTCTTCCAATTCCCCGCTAGATCACCATCGCTGAAGACTCAGGCAAGATGTCCGATATGATTCAACAGTCCGTTTATCAGGCTTTCATTGACCAATCCTCAGTAATGACCAACACGGTATACAATGCCGTCATCAGTTCTTTGGTCAGCGGAGTAGCTCAGGGATATCTGGGGCCAGCATACGCCCACCTATTGTAGCTCCAGTCAGAAGCTTACCAGGCACGTCTCACTCGGCTCCTCAACCGATATTGACACAACACGAAGGATACAACACTTCATTGCCTTCAATGCCTCCAGGATATGACGGTGCGCCATGATTTCGATCACAAGCGCCGCCTCAGCCTGCCCAGATTTCTTCCGTGCAAGCACTGCCCTTAAACTCGGTACCTTGGGGGGCACCAGCAACGGCGGCTTTTCTGGAGCAATCAACCGGTCATGGGAGCTCTCCGATCTAGGCACCGTTCCATTCGGCTGTCCGGCCGACGGTCCCTCAGTATCAACCGGCCATGTCAGAAATCGGCAGGGGGACAGATGCTGCGAAAACACTCAAAAGCGTAGCATCGATGATGCTGTACGATGGGACGGCAGACGCCACTAGCTGTCAACTGCTCAGCCGGCCACGCTGTAGCAGAATCCGCCACACGCTTTGATCCATCACCCGGCCGTCCCACCGCCGATCCATCAACATGTGCCGATCCCCCGACCAGTTGTTCATCAGCTGCAAGTGGATTGGGCAACAAGGATAGCGGAGGTAACTCAAGACCAATTCGGGTTAAGCCGAAAATACAAACCTGTACGTACAAAACGCCATACCCACCTGCCTACGATCTACTGTCGTTTCCCCATCGATACAAAGTTCCTGACTTCACCAAATTTTCGGGGCTGGATGACACCTCAACTGTGGAGCACATAAATAGATTCATCATCCAGTGCGGGAAGGCCGCCACACAAGATGCTCTGCTGGTGCGTCTGTTCTCGTCATCTCTATCTGGGTCGGCCTTCCAGTGGTTCACTACCCTACCACCCAACTCAATCGTTACTTGGGCCGATCTGGAAAAGCAATTCCATAAGTACTTCTACGCGGGAGTCCACGAGATGAAGCTTTCAGATCTGACCAGCCTCAGGAAAAGGAGCAATGAACCAGTAACTAATTACGTACAAAGGTTCAGAGAGGTCAGAAACAAATGCTATACCCTAGCCCTGACCGACGCTCAGTTGGCCGACATCGCCTTCCAAGGTCTGCTGCCACATATCAAGGAGAGGTACGCCTCACAAGAGTTTGAAAGTTTAAGTCAGATCGTTCACCGATTGACCGGTCAAGAAGTATGTCCGTTTGATCAGCGGAGGAATTTCCAGAAAAGGTGGCATATTTAGAAGGGTCTGAATCTGAAGAAGAAGAGGAAATCAGCCTAGCAGAATGGGACAAAGGGAAGAAGCCGATATCGTGCCCTTTCGGGAAGAAAGAACCAGAGGCATTCGGCTTTGACACGTTAAAGGCCGATAAAATTTTCGACTTACTTCTCCAAGAGGGGCAGATCAAGCTCTCACCTTACCACACCATTCCCTCGGCCGATCAGCTTAAAAAGATGAGATATTGCAAGTGGCACAATGCCACGTCTCACGACACAAATGAGTGCAAAATCTTCCGTCAGCAGATACAGTCGGCCATTGAGCCAGGCAGACTTAAATTTGAAGTCCAGACGAAGCCGATGAAAATTGATCAGCATGCTTTCCCTGCTAACATGGTTGACACGGGAAAAAACTCGCTTCAAACCAAGGTGCTGACGTCGGAATCGGCTAAGAGAAGCGGCGCCATGGACCCCAGAAAGCAGGTTACGGTGGACGATGTCAAAGGGAAAAGACGGGTTGAAGACGAGGGTGAAGGATCAGAACGATCGCGTAGACCCGTCACTTCCCAATTCTTACTCTGCAAATATCAGCGGCAGCAGGAAAGATCGAGACACCGCGAAGAGATGATACGCCAACACGAGGATCATTGGCGATGCCCGTTCTTCATCCATTGCTGGGAAAATGACCTCAGATTGCCATCAGCTGATAATTGCCTTGAGTGCAGCGGATCAAATCGCAACGATCACCTGCTCAAAAGATCACACTCCAGAGACAGAGGATCAGAGCCGATCAGCAGAAACTGGCGCGAACAAGAGGGTCGGCGCCTTTCAGTGCATGATCGGTTGGGGGGCAGAGTTGACCGGTATGACCGGTCGAGGGGCAGGATCAACCAGCAGAAGCGACTGTGGGGAAGAACCAGCGTACAAGATCGGCTAGAAGAAATGGGCGATGCTAGGGTGTCAGATGAGAACCCCCTAGGAAGGGAACCAGACATGGAGCACGCCAAACTACCGGGCAAACCAGTGAACCCCAGGTGCTAATGGACTGTCCAAATCTCAAAAACGAAGGATCCAACGTCTGCGCCAATGGGAATAACAAGAGGAAGAGGAGAGGCAGGTGGTGGATAAGAAAAATGACAGGTCTTAAGTCTGGCGCCCCAAAAGAAACAACAACGAGGAGGGCGACAATCAAGAATCGGCAGCTGATGTCAACATGGTGTTCATCTTGTTGATGGAGTTCATGGCGCCCGCCGATTGAGACAACGTGACAAGGATGGAGGAGCAGATGGCGCAATTGGTTTTGGAGCCAATGACAGCCACTTTTGAGAAACCGAAAGACGAGAAACGGCAACATCTCAAGGCTCTATTCCTCAAAGGACACGTTAACGAACGACCTGTTACCAGGCTACTAGTGGACGGAGGCGCTGCAGTCAATGTCATGCCATATGCCATGTTTCGTAAGTTGGGAAAAAGCGATGAAGATCTGACCAAGACGGACATCATGCTAAAAGACTTCGAAGGCAACGTGTCTCCCGCCCGCGGAGCGCTCTGCGTCGACCTCACCATCGGCAGTAAGACCCTTCCCACTACCTTCTTTATTATTAATGGCAAGGGGTCCTACAACATGTTGCTCGGTCACGGTTGGATACACGCGAATTGCTGCGATCCGTCTACAATGCACCAATGCCTTGTACAGTGGGTCGGCGACAATATCGAGATAGTCACCGCCGATTCCGCCTACAGTGTTGCTGATACGCAACAGTGGAGCTGCGAGCACGTCAAGTGTATATCCGGTAGGACTTAGGGACACTGATTTCCTGAAAGTGTCCGATTTTGGCCTATAGCCGATCCAAGCAGTCGGCTCTGAAGATTCAGATTAGATGGATGAGTTCGTCCGAGAAGACGGGAAGCTTGGGCATGGATTTACGTCGGCTGATTCATTGGAGATGGTGGATTTAGGAGATGGTAGCAAGCCAAGGCCGGCGTATATTAGTGCTAGCTTGGATCCCGACTACAAATGTAGATTGATAAGTTTATTAAAAGAATTCAAAGATTGGTTTGCTTGGGAATACCGTGAGATGCCTGGTCTAGACCGGTTCATTGTCGAACACCGGTTGCCTATAAAACCAGGATATCGGCCATATCAGCAGCCTGCAGGATGATGCAACCCTAAAATTCTACCTGATATAAAAGGCCGAGATCACAAGATTGATTGAAGCAAGATTTATTCGGTAGTGCCATTACGCCGAATGGATTTCTAATATTGTACCCGTATACAAGAAAAATGGAAAGTTGCGCGTATGCATCGACTTCAGGAACCTAAATCAGGCTACACCAATGGACGGGTATCCAATGCCGACAGCCGATGTTTTGATACATGCTGCCACAGGACATAAAGTCATCAGTTTCATGGACGGTAATGCTGGGTACAATCAAATATTAATGGCCGAAGAAGATATTTTGAAAACGGCTTTCAGGTGTCCGGGCCACCTCGGTTTATTCGAGTGGGTGGTAATGACCTTTGGATTAAAGAACGCCGGCGCTACATACCAACGGGATATGAATTATATTTTTCACAAACTTATTGGTGTATCGGTGGAAATCTACATCGACGATGTTGTAGTCAAGTCAAAAGGTCATTAGGAACATCTGGCCGATTTACAAGAAGTGTTGGAGTGCACAAGGAAGCATGGGTTGAAAATGAACCCGAACAAGTGTGCATTCGGTGTGTCGGCCGGGCAATTCTTAGGATTCATGGTCCACGAGCGCGGGATATAAGTCAACCGGAAGACCATAGCTGCCATCAATAAGGTTATGGCCCCGCAGAATAAAACTGGGCTGCAGTCCCTAATCGGCAAGGTCAACTTTATCAGAAGATTTATATCCAACTTGTCCGAGCGTATTCAAGCTTTCACTCCTTTGTTGAAATTGAAGCCCGATCAGGAATTCGTGTGGGGAGAAGAACAACGCAAAGCGTTAGAAGATATCAAGCAATATCTAATTTCACCACCTGTATTAGTCCCGCCACAGGCTGACAAGCCGTTCAAACTATACTTATCGGCCGACGAGCGGGCTATCGGATAGGCGCTGGCACAGGAGTTCGAAGGGAAAGAACGGGTGGTATATTATGTCAGCAGAAGACTCCTGGACGCTGAAACGAGATATTCCCCGGTGGAATGGCTGTGCCTGTGTCTATATTTCTTGTGTACCAAGCTCAGGCACTATTTGTTATCGGCAGAGTGCATAGTCGTATGCAAGGATGATGTGGTAAAATACATGCTATCACTGCCAAATTTGAAAGGACGGATTGGATAGTGGATCCTGGCTCTGTCAGAGTTTGACCTAAGGTACGAATCGGCCATGGCTGTCAAGGGTCAAGTCATAGCCGATTTCGTGGCTCAGCATTGTGGACCGAAAATTGCTGTCGTTGAACCAGTTCCATGGACTCTATACTTCGATGGTTCCTCGTGTGGAGCCAGATCGGGAATCGGCATCGTTCTTGTATCGCCTCGGGGGGCAAGCTATGATTTCTCTCTGCCGATAGAGGCATCCGCGACCAACAACCAGGCGGAATACCGAGCCGTCCTAAAAGGTATCCAATTGTTAAGGGAAGTCAAAGCTGATGCGGTAGAAATTTTTGGAGATTCCATGCTCATCGTAGATCAATTAACAGGAGATCTAAATGCAAAGATGATATCTTAAGGATTTACTACGAAGATTGCCTCCAACTGTTAAAGGAATTCAAGTCTGTGGTTATTGAGCACATTCCCAGAATTACAATGAAGAGGCCAATAGACTTGCCCAACACGCGTCCGGGTACCGGCCGATTCAAGGGGCCATGATTCTGGAACTTGCGGCCGACGATTGGCGAAAGGAGATTGCCGATTACTTGAAAGATCCATCCCAGAAAGTGGATCGGCGAGTGCGTTTTCAGGCCACGAAATATGTATTTCTTGAAGACAATTTGTTTTACCGGACGATTGATGGGGTTCTTCTCAAATGCCTGGGAACGGAAGAAGCAAAGGTCCTGATGGGAGAAATCCACGAAGGCGTATGCGGAGCTCATCAATCGGCTCACAAGATGAAATGTATGATCAGAAGCAACGAGTATTATTGGCCGACGATTCTCTAAGATTATTTTAAATATTATAAAGGTTGTCAAGACTGTCAGAAGTTTGGCAATGTGCAGCGCGCGCCAGCCTCGGCTATGAATCCGATAATAAAACCATGGCCGTTTAGAGGTTGGGGGATAGACCTCATCGGACAGATTTACCCTCCATCAAGCAAAGGGCACAAGTTTATATTAGTAGCCACTGATTATTTTACCAAATGGGTGGAGGCAGTTCCGTTGAAGACCGTGACATCGGCCGATATGATCGATTTCGTGAAGAACCACATTGTTTATCGGTTCGGCATCCCTCAAACTATCACAACTGATCAAGGAACGATGTTCACCTCAGGGGAATTCAAAGAATTCGCCGCCGATATGGGGATTAAATTGTTGAATTCTTCTCCGTATTATGCTAACGGCCAGGCCGAATCATCCAATAAGGGGATAATCAAGTTGATCAAGAGGAAGATAGAGGAACAACCCAAGAAGTGGCACATGTCTTTAACCGAATCTCTATGGGCTTACAGGATGGCTTGCCACGGGGCCACTAAGATATCTCCTTATCAGCTGGTATATGGTCACGAGGCAGTATTGCCTTGGGAATTGAGGACGGGGTCAAGGCGCACATCGCTTCAAGATCAGTTGACGGCCGATGACTATTCCTTCCTCATGAAGGGAGAGCTTGAAGATTTGGCGGGTCAGCGATTAAGTGCCCTGATTAGCATCGATGAAAACAAGAAAAGGGTGGCCAGGTGGTACGATAAGAAGGTCAAAGTTAAACAATTCTCCCAAGGAGTTTTAGTATGGAAGTTGGTGCTGCCGATAGGGTCTAAGGATCCAAAATTCGGTAAATGGTCGTCCACTTGGGAGGGGCCGTATAAAATCGGCCGATGTGCTCCAGGAAATGCATATATACTAGAAACTATCGAAGGGGAAGAATTCACAAGAGCCTTAAACGGGAGATATCTGAAGAGGTACTATCCAAGTATATGGGTGGGTGCATAACTTACGATAGGGTACATCAAGACAACGTGGCCAAGTCCTATTGGCTCCTGTCTATATAGCCGATGCGAAGATGACATCGCCTTAAGGATGAAACGTTCAATTTGGTCTGACCGATTCATTATTCGGTAAGAACAGCAGGGACATGACCGTCGCAGCATCTTCAAGGGCGATTGAGCGAGGGAGTGGATGACTCCTTTCAGTTGGCGGCCGCCTGGAGCAGTTAGCGTCTACATAGTCCCAGACCTTCTGGACGTCAGCAGGGACATGACCTTTGAGTTCTTCAAAATGAGCTTTGATCAGATCTATGTCCGCCTGCGACAATGGTTCGTCTGAATGCATGATTTCAATCGCTCATTCCAGACTGAGACTAAGGCGTTTCGGCTAAAAGGAGAGCAAACAACCACCCAGCTTCAGAATGATTGAAATATCAAGAGAGGAAATAGAGGAGGATTTCGCACCTGGTTGACGGAGAAGGAAGAAGATGAAGAGAACATCTTGACGTCTAGTCTGGGAGGATGGAGATCAAATTGTTAGAGGGGAAGAAGACGTGCAATACGGACGCCTTTGGAAACGATACGGGACCTCATACTTATAGAAGGAAGAGGGTGAAGGGATGGTAGGATGCGTCCCATCGGAATAAAAGGGTAAACAAATGAAAAGCTGCCAAAAGGGACGGTCCAAGTTTGAATCTGCGCGTCAACGGCAAGAAGACATTAAATGTTTACAGAACTTTTACAGTTCACCCAAGGAGGGCATCAATAGCCGTAATCGCTCGTTGCCTAACTTGATCGGCCGAATCTACAATTCTTTGGTCGTCATCAGCCGATCCAGGGACTTCTGGCATATGACGATGGATTTTTATTGCTTCACGGGCCAGGTTCTGCCTTTCCTGCTTCAGCTCGGCGATGACAGATGGGAGGTCTTGGAGTCTTTTTTCTTCAGCAGCTATGGCCTTGGTCACCTGCTCCATCTCTTTGGCTAACTCTGCTTTTCGCCGTTTAAGGTGATCTATGGCACCGACGATATCTGGACGGGAGTTCTCAAGGAAGCTGATTCGCCGATGCACCTCTTCAGCTCGATGTTTGTAGGAGTCTTCCTCCTCGCGGGCTTTCACTAGTTTGGCGCGATCGGCCATATGGCGCAAGGCCCTGAACACTGGAGTTTGCATTGACTCTATATATGCAACAGGTTCCAGAGCCTCTGTCGCTTCCTCTGGAATTCGGCCTCTGATTTCACTAAGAAGTTGCCGAATCGGCGAGGCATCTCCCACTAATCGGCCGATGTCGTCTTGGAGGAGGGTCCGAATACTCTCGAGCTTGGCACGGACGTCATGAGGGATTGAGCTCGGTGTGACTTGGCATGAAGCAATCTCTTCATCGTCAGAAAGGGCAACCGCGAAAGAAAAAAGACTGTTGTTGGGAGTGTCCTGCTCCTTCGAGAGAATAAAAGAGATAAAAATACGGATTAGCCGACGGTAAAGGGAAATCGGCTGATTTGGGCGACAAGTTCCTTACCTCTTTGAAACGGATTTCTTTTGCTTGCGCCGGCGGAAGTGCCACCCTCATCTCGGGAACTGGTGCGATTGGCTCATCAGAAGAAGAAGATTCGATAACTATCAGTGCCCTGCTCGGGCCAGCCTCCTGGAAAGGTATCGGAAGCGAATTTTATAAGTATAATGCGAATGATTAAGTCTGATGATATATGATGCCTGCCATACCTCTATGAGTCTTCTGGCCGATGTTTGTTGGGAAGGAGCAATCGATGCACTCAGAGTAGCCTGCATCAAAAATCGGTTAGTTTTTGGTTGAGTATCAAGAAATTGAGTTAAGAGACTCTCTACCTCGGTGAGGGGAATTGCTGGCGTTCCGGTTTCCGCCTGGGATATAGCCGATTGCTACGGAGACTGCACTGGGGTGATTTGCGCAGCCTGGTAGAAAGAAGAAGTTAATATCGATAGAATACTTAGAAGTATGTGAAGTGTGCGAAATTACCTGAACAGCTTCTACTAGCAATGATGCAGCAGCCGCTCCAACTTCTGTAGCAGCCTGGAGATCGACTTCCTCAATAATCGGCAGAGTTGGTGCAGTTGAAGGTTCAGCCGATGCCGCCGCCGATTGATCAGCCGGTTCTATACGGGCACGCACTCGGCGGCTCGTTTTCTTTAACGAGGGTCTCTTCGGTGTTTGCTTCAATCAGCCGCTGGTGATGTCTTTGATAGTTGGGGCGCGGTAGCCAATGAGTGGGAATGGTGTGTATGGGCGGCTATTCTCTATCGGCCTACCACTTCGGCTCCGCGTCGGAGGAAGTTGATTTTCGGACTGAAAAGGGAAATAAGAGTTAGCGGCAAATTTGTAGCATAAAAAGGGATAACATCAAAATCGACCGGGAGAAGGGCAGTACCGCTGCATTTGAGTTGATGTTGTCAGGATCCAGATTATTGCAATATGGTGAAGGAGATGCACAGAAGAGATGTTGCTTCCATTCTGCCCACCATAACTTGAATTGTTGGACAGCAAAAGGAGCTACTATCCAATTGTTTAGATCAATGGTACTGGAATCCGGCACTAAATTGCATAGCCGACTGTAGTCAAGGCCCTTAGTGAGCTCATCTCGGAATTTTGCGCGACCAGAAAAATAAATTTAATCAGGAGCTGACCAAGGCCGAACTGCCGTGCTACGACTGATGGGTTGTAAAACTCATAAGTTGGGGAATCTTTCCTGGAGAAGAAGTTTGCTGGTAAAATCCTTGGTTTGATCAAGACGTCCATGAGATCATTATCAAAGGAGTTGGACGACGAGTCATAGCAGTAGGGAAGCTCAAAAAGTGGCTCTGTCCTCTAGTACAGATACCAACTGGTGGTTTCTTCACTAAAGCCGTTGTAAAAACATCTGAAATACTCGGTTGTTGGGTGGCGGTGAACTGGCAATCAGGAAAAACTGATGCTGCTTCGCCGAAAGAGGTGCACCGACATCGTATGGTGGGGTTCTCCTCTGACTCGATGTTGGGGAATGTTTTGGTCTCTATCTGCTGCTGGGAGACCTTGCTCATGTACAAGTTAAGCCAGAGGGTGATGAACCACCAGGGGCCACCAGGGTTACCAATCGGCTCTCCTTTTGATAATTTGACGCCGATCTGGTCCATCATGTGGTAGGCCGATCCTAGCAGATGCTTCCCAAGGGGGATGGTGGATCCTAATGACAGGGCTTCGGCCAGAGCTTGTGTATTGGAAGAAGGACCAACCGCTCTACCGCAGAAGAGGTGCTTCTCTAGCCACATCGTCAAGAACGTTGTATGTTCTCTCTCCGAAATCGTCCCGGTCCTCATGTTTCCTGTTGATATACCCTTTCCACCCGCCGATTCCTTTTGTCTCTAGCCGATGGGTTGGTTTGATCAAATAATCAAAGGGTGTATCGGGGGAGGAAATGTCAAGGCAGGTCAGCATCAGTACATCGGCCAGAGTTGGGGTCATGGGTCCGTGCCCAAAGAGAAACGCGTTAAGCGCGTCCGACCAGAAATATGAGGCTGCTATTACCAGGGGTTCATTCTTCTCCATCTGGGACAAAGAGAGATTGATGCACTGGCCGATTTTTAATTCATCCCGTTGAACTCTCTTAGAGTTAGCTAATCTTTGGTACCACTCTTTCCAGCCGGGAGTTTCATTCGGCCAAGATCTGAAAGCGCCTGAGCACTGACCCAAATCCATAGGTGATTGCTTGAAAGGGATTCTATGGGTTTCTAAGTTAATCAGATCAGTCGGGTCTGGATTCCCCATGGGGCCTAAGCAGATGAGATCAGGAGCTTCGGAAAGGGGAATAGTGATTTTGTGTCTAACTGCCTAAAAAAGGTGAAAAGGGAAGAACTAAGAATAGATCTAAAATGTACATGGGCGATAAAAAGTAAAAGGGGAAAGTTTCAGGTGTTTACTTCTGGGATGAAGCTCATCGTCGCCAATGGAGTCACTGATGGAACCGCTGTCGCCATTGGAGTTGCTGATGGAACCGTCGTCGCCGATGGAGTCGCTGATGGAACCGCCGTCGCCGATGGAGTTACTGGCGGAGCCTCCGTGGTTGGTGGAACTGCTGATATTGTCGCCATTGAAGGAATGAAGCGGATTGTAGACGGGGGAAGGATCGCCGGAGAATGCGGTTGGAAAACAAGAGGGCGCTGGGAAGAGATAGAAAGTGATTCGCTGGGGAGGAAATTACTAAGCTTGTGGAGAAGAAGCGGCAGAGAACGCCAGTACTTAAAGACAGTCCAAGAGAGAAAGGGTAAAGTCAGGATTTTGTCACGCCGTCTACACGAATTCTAGGGGAACAGTTGTCTCAGGCGCCCAGTTCGAAAAGATTGCAATCATCATGTAGAAGACCGCGAAACGGAAGGAGATTTTCGCCGCGTTTGTTTTGGAGGAGAGATTAAAAAAGAATTTCGAAGTAAAAGTCATGTTTTACTCCGAAACTGGGGGGCATGTGTTGGCGCCAGATTTTGACACGTGTTGAATCGGCATTAGGAAAGGAAGAGATCGGCCGATGCGGCAGATTTAAAGGCTACAGTTGGGAATCGGCCGATTAACGCTACACTTAAGAATCGGCCGATTGGCACTGCAGTGTTTCGTGCAATTGGCGAATCAAGTTGGTAGGGGTCGGCCGATTGAAAGACTAGAGTGTTTGGGCCAATGTGGGCTTGCGCCAGCAGATAGGGGATGAAGCCAATGGGATCCCAGCAAAAGATCCCAGTCAAAGATGACCTGACGTTGGTCAAAGAATGACGCCGACTCTATCGAGGAGCAGTGGAAGGAGTCCGGATTGGACTAGGAGATGGCGGTAGAAGATTCTGCGGGAGCCCGTTTCCTTTAGGAAAGTCTTATAGATATAGTAGTTTTTATTTAAATCAAGTTTGTATCGGATCGTAATAGATCAGGAGTCTCAGTCCTAGGGTATAAATAGGAGGAGTCAGGGTTTTGTAACAGAGACACATCAATCAATACAAACAATCTACTTTTTCATCGTACTTTACTTTCAAGTCGGCGACTTCGCCAATACTTCTTTTTCTTTCACAAGTTCGTACGGATTGGCAGGGCTGCATCGACATGATCTCCAGCCAATTGGTAGGTTCCGTTTATGGAATAACATCTAAGCTTTAACTTCGGGCGCATCGCCATTGTTTCGTTTAGATTTATTCACCAGTTATCGATATTTACTGGAATTATAGGTTTTACCTATTGTTCTAGTTTTATCACCAGTTATCCAACTTGAGATCGAATTGTCGGCTTTATCATTACTTTTCCTTGTTTATCATCATACAGGCGATTAGATCTATTTCGAGTGTTGCATCTATAGCGACTGTTTAAGTTACTCCAGTAGTTTCTCTGCAATCGCTACGTGATTACCGGCTAATCTATAGCCGGTCATCTTCATAGCAAATCGGCCGATTCGCAGATACGCTTTTCAGGACAGATCGGAACTTTAGCCGATCGGAACCCCGGAATTTAATACGTTTCTTTCCTTGTCAATCAACAGGTCAGATTGACTGGCACGCCACGCGAACCGCACCAGGGCAATTACCCGAACAGGAGCTAAGCAGATTCTCTCGGGTCGTGTGTCCGACGCTGAAGGTCATCGGCCGATTCCCGGTAGATTTTTAGCGCCAACAGAACTATAGATACAAAAAATATGCCAAGTATATTTTAGTATACTTTTTGTGTATATAAATGTTAAGATTGTTGAAACGTCAAAGTATAACTTTAGTTATATGAGATACTATATAGTCCTAGCTATATGTAGGTTCATAATAATTTTTTGGACCATTAAATGACCTTAAATGAAAAAGTTGTAAACTATAAAGTTTTAGATCTCATCATTCTCTATAATTTTGATATAAAGTTTGACTTCATCCGAGATCATATGAATATGTTATGAATTTTTTGTGTGAAACCATTTTTAGGGGCGGGTCATGCCATTACCCGCCCCTAAAAATGCATTTTTAGGGACGGGTGATGTTATCACCCGCCTCTAGAAATGCCACCATTTTCATGGGCGGGTGGTGGCGTCACCCACCCCTAAAATTCTATTGTTAGGGGCGGGTGATGCCATGACCCGCCCCTGAAAATGATGCCCATTTGTAGGTGCGGGTGATGGCGTAATCCGCCTCTAAAAATGCTTTTTTAGGGACGGGTCAGATGCTACTATACTCCCGCTCCATTTGTAGGAGAAGGTTACCTTTTGACCTACGCTTAGAAAAAAAAAACAGGGTGTTGCTACAAATCATTTACCTTTTGATCTACCTTTAGAAAAAAACGGGACGTTGTTACAAATTATTTTTGTAGTAGTGACCATATTATACTTCGAGCGTGGATCCATCGTCTCTTTATGCCCCCGCATTTGCTAGAAATGACGTGGATCCAGTAAAAACCTGATTATTGAGGAAAAATATTCCAAAGATGGGAAGTCTAGACTCTAGAATCAAACGTGATGTAGCAGATTATTAATTTATAGTTAATAGCAATTTACAAAAAAAGATATTTAATTTCTAACTACAGTGATCATGCATGTTTGATTATACTATCATGGAAAGATGCATGCTTCTTGTACTTTTGCATGAACTTTTTCTTTATGATAGATGGAAGATGAAATGGACTTAGAGCAGCTATGGACAGGGCCCAGGAACGAGAAACATCTACAGGAATGTTTAGGGGGTACTATGTTTAACTGATGTTTTATTCTTTTATCTATAGTTCTTGAATTCAGCTGTTGAGAAATTTATCAGATTTATCTTGCAGTTGCAGGTGTATTTGGCCGTTGCAGTTCCCAGGTATGCTTTTGTGGATCTAGCTATCATGCATGTATATATACTACTGTTGTTGAGAGATATATGTCCCGAAGTACTAATATTGTTTTTTTACGACTACTAGACTTTTATTCCAAGTACATGTTAAACCTATCCTAGTACGAATTACATACTGCAAGCTAGCACTGCTAACCAATTCGATTTCTTTATTATAGATGGAAAATCAATTTCATTCTCTGAATGTGAAAGATGGTGAAGCAGCAGACCAAGAAACAATCATTGATGACTTTGACATCAAAGATTACATCGACCCAAGCATGCTAGGTTTTATTTCTCTGCTACATAGCCTATGTTTTATAAAAAAAATTTACATTATTTGTTATGTACATAATTTTGATCACTATTTTTTTATACAGTAAATTTACCTGCTTATAATATGAATATATCGATATAATAAGAATTTTAGTTCAATATAATTATTAGCTGATTTTACAGTTCTTGGGAGGTATCACAAGGATACCAAATTTTGGCACCACCCAAGGACCGTAAAAAGGTTCATAGTATGCATATATACACAATTACATATTCACGCCCTTATTATGAATCTCTTGCAGTGTTTAGAGTCAAGACTTGTAACAATCATCCAAATAGGATACATTGTAATCCATGGAAAAACCTGGTTAGATACATTATAATTTCTAATACATTATTGTCTATGTGACTTATTGCAATGTAAACTCATCATTTTTTTTCATAAACTCACGTACATACGAATCATGATTTCAGGTTGTTTCTTTCCAAATGGCAGTTTGGGGCATGGGAGAAGAGGACCTCGCAGGAAAAGCACATCTATGAGGGTTAGCATACACATTCTCTAAGATGGTCAAAGTGCATTTATTCGGTAAAAATAATTTATATTGAGCAATATCAAGTTTAGTCACTCAATAATTTGGCCAAAGGGGATTTGTATGGTTCATGACAAAAGGCCAATGAAGTTGTTTGTTTAGTAGTTCCATAGCAGTCCTAGGCCAACATGTCATACCAACAAGAATGCATTGGTGCTGAGCCAGCACCATCACTCCCTGTGTTGCCCTTAAGGACAGGTCCAATGTTACGTTGCCACGGGGGAGGGTCTCAAATGTATGTATGATGTATAGGACCTTAACTATATGGGGTGTGATCCATACTGAAGGAAAAGAAAAGAAAAACCATCAATCATACTCAAGCTTGGAATCCAACCTTATGCAATAATTGAATACTAGA
Organism: Panicum miliaceum; assembly: GCA_032594955.1. Lineage (NCBI taxonomy): Eukaryota > Viridiplantae > Streptophyta > Magnoliopsida > Poales > Poaceae > Panicum > Panicum miliaceum. The sequence continues at coordinate 15,778,118 of CM064059.1, forward strand.
CAAAAGCAGAAAACCTACTTGTTTATTTTGATCTCCATGGAGGTGGAGGAAACCAACCTTAATCGCCAGCCATCACCTCAATACCAAGCTCCCAGCTTGAACAGCCACACCGGTGCTGCCCTCTTTGACTCGTTCACTCTGATAGCACCTCGGGCTCCATGCCCAAGCTGAGCATGGATGACTAAGGCCAATCTCAATGCATGATTTCATTTCACAATTATAAAAATTAAAAATTTGGTAACCGAGCTGGATGAGTGTCATGAGGATGAAACTCCCTATGAAACTCTTCCTTCTTATCTCCTTATAATAATCTTGCCATATCAGCAAAATTTAATGCCCATAAAACTATTATGAAACTGCACTGAGACTGGCCTAAGAACAAGCCGAATTTTACTTGGAAAGGCATAAGAGGAAATGTTATGTTGACAAAAAAATGGAACTTTGGCAATTGCTAGAAAGCAATATATATCTTTAATCCAGATTATTTGTCTATGTCACCGAGTGTGTAAACTCTGACGTGGAGCTAACGTAAGCTCTCAAATTAAATGCATGGAACCTTTCATGTGATCACTCTAAGGGTATATATCCATATATGCCATCGAAAGGTATCGAAAGCCTTGATCTGCCACCCAAAAAGTTTCGAACCTCCTATGCCACCAATACAATTTTCAATTCCCTTTATTCCACTACCGTCATAGAGGTGTTTGTTGACAACAATGCGACACTTTTATTAAATAACCAGCACAAGACTATACAAGTTTCATTAGGAGTTTAAGACAACCCTAGAGGCAAAAAAACTCCCAGATCAAAGATTAAATTAGTGGCACATGAGCAACGACATACTTTTCCAGTGAAGATTGAGGATTCTAAATTTTGATGGCATATACAGAGAATCATCTCTTGTTTTAGAGTCCGCGCAACATAGTATTATGCACAATCGATCATAGGGGGGAGCTATATATGGATATAAATTGTAGGTTTTTAATCTGTTTTCCTCCAGGTGGTAGAGTCCGTCGATGTTTTGGGTTTGCAAGAGCCTTCCACAAGTGGCGGGAGAAAGCATAGCACCAGGAAAAATAATGAACATTGGAAGGAGGATGAAGTGAGACAACTTGTAAATGGTGTATCCGAGTACGGAGTTGGAAAATGGAAAGATGTGAAGACAAAATATTTCTTGACATCAATTCGAACACCAGTTCATTTGAAGGTACGCGCATGGTGCATTATTAGTGACATATTGCTCTATGTAGCACATACATCATCATTATATTACTAGCTACATTACTATGTTATTACTATGTTATGAACCTCCAGTACTAACGCTGCTAATTTTATGTTCAGGATAAGTGGAAGAACTTGGTGAAAGCTTGCAAGAAGGTTCTAATATTCTCTGGCACATCTCTATCTAGTTGTTATTTTGCCAGCACTGCACTTACATTACTCCCTTGCGTTTATTTGACTCTCCAGGAAAATGGAAGAATGTTGCTGCCCCTTGACGAAGCATTGCTTGAGCGTATTATGGAGATAGATAAAAACGATCCTTATCCAAAGCAAAGCAACAGTTCCCATAACCGTCTAGCGCCGCTGACCTCTCCAAACCTCCATCCGGCGCTGCGATGGTCTGTGGTGAAGAGCAGAACTAAGTAATGGCGAGTACGACGGTGCTCAGATCACAATGGCGGTGGCAATTAACTCTGTGTTGTCATGTCTTGTGTCCAAATTAAGATCTGTAATGAAACAGAATGGCTTATGCATTTAATTATGTAGCATGTGTGTGTTGAATTCTTGATCTGCTAGCTTATTTTAAGATGGAATGGCAGTAGTGTATACCCCGGCCCTACCACGGACAGTGTCACAAGCACACGGCGAGTAAAAATGTACCTACTCTCACAGCTAGAAATGCTATTTTTAAGGGGTGGATAACATGCCCGCCGTTGAAAATCCATTTTCCAGAAAATAAAAAATCAAAAAAAATCGAAAACAGCAAAATAGAAAAGAAAAAAGATATTTCAGCCAACCAGCCACCACAAGCCCCTTATACTATCAAGGTGGGGTTCGAACCGCATACCTCAAGCCTCGCGCGTATCTTCCTCTCCACCATACTACACAATCACTTGTGATTCAATGGGATATACTATTGTTTTATATTAACTCTGATATTGATTTGTAGGGGCGGGTGGCGACATCACCCACCCTTAGAAATCCGTTTTCTAGGGGCCGGTGACGCCACCACCCGCCCTTAAAAATATTTTTCAATTTTATTCTGAAAATTTATTTAAATCTTTACATATAGCAAAACAAATAAAAAATAAAACTTCGACACTATGATTATTGTGAACTATAGATAAAAAACAATTATGCCAAATAAAATTCAATGTATATAAAGATTAAGATTGTAGAAACCCTCAAAGTATGACTTGAGTTGTATGAGATACTATACAATCATAGCCATATGTAAAGTACAACTATTAAATGATCTTGTGATTCTAAAAGATTTTAAATGAATAATGTATAAACTATAAAATTTTAGATCTTAACACTACAACTTTGATACGGAGCTACTCTATATCCGAGGTTGTTTGAAAAAATCAAAACTTCTATATTTTCTAATTAGAGAAATTATAATAATTTTTTGGACCATTAAACAATCTTAAATGAAAACATTATCAACTATAAAATTTTAGATCTCATCATTCTCTACAATTTTAATATAAAGTTGGACTTCATCCGGATCATATAAAAGAGTTACGAATTTTTTTGCGTGGGACCATTTATAGGGGCAGGTCATGCCACCACCCGCCCCTAAAACTGTATTTTTAGGGGCAGGTGATGCCATCACCCACCCCTAGAAATACCACCATTTCCAGGAGCGGGTGGTGGCGTCACCCGCCCCAAGAAATGCTAGTTCCAGGGGCGGGTGATCTGAAAATGATATCCATTTGCAAGGGCGGGTGATAGCGTCACCGGCTCTAAAAATATTATTTTAGGGGCGAGTAACCGCGCTTCATTCGTAGGAGCGGTTACCTTTTTAACCCGTCTCTCGAAAAAAAATAGAATGTCCCTACCAATCATTTTTTAAGTAGTGTGATTAGCACCCGCTGATGGGAAGCCAGCGTTGGGTGGAAGCATAGCATAGCTGACGCCCCGCGACTGAGCGCCAACGACCAAAGTGGAGGAGCGATAATGGAGACGACCACGACGCAAGCGCAGCAGCGAGCCAGAGATGACGCAGCGACAACGACGCGTGCTACGTGACCCTCCGCCCCACACCGTCGTGTACGATAGCCTTGGCATGAGGTGCGTGCTTTCCTGGCAGGCCACTTTCAAGGCACTACCCGATCCGGCAAAGAACCTCCGGCCGGCGCCTCTCGTCCTCCCCGGCCCCGGCCAACTCCGTGTGAAAGCGCGTCGCTCTCGGCAGCGCAGGGCGCGTCACATGGCGCTGGCTCGATCGGTCGCGCGCGCGGATTGTTGATGGTGACTATACTGCCATACTGGTGAGCGACGACGAGCCGGCCGGAGCCGGTGCTGCACTCGCTTCATGAGAAATTTAGTGTCTCTGACCGGAGTCTGCTAATTTGCGAGTGCGCTACGATGGACGCCAGCAATCGATTTCGGACATGCTGTCCGGGGAAGTCTTTTGCACCACGGAGGGTGCACATGGGCTATTATCTCTCTATGTGTGCTGACTTCCCCTTCGTTCCCTTTAGTTATTCACGGGCCATCACTTTGTTTTTTACCATTCCATTTCATTCTCTTTAATCATTCATCGATCATTTCGTGGTAACCCGTCCTGAAGTTTTACAACACAGACTTACATGCAACATAAATTTTATAAGGAAAAAGTCATGCACGTCAATTTAGTCCCTGCACATAATTAGAAAATACCGAATTTATATCCAAAATTTACGAACAAAAGTTTGAATCAATTAGTGTGCAAAAGTATGAGCAGAAAGAATATAGGAACGAACTATGTGCATAAATTATAAATAGAGATATATATGAACAGATTTTATAATACAAAAACAAAAGTTATGAGCATAAGTAATGAAAAAAATGAAAATATAAAGAAATCATATGAAGATAATTTATGAAGAAAAATTATGAAAATAAATCGTAGCAGAAATTTGAAATAGAAAATAAAAAAATCCAGAATTATAACGTTGGGACAAAAAACCCAATAAGATTTTGTAAAGAAAAACGTTGAAACAAAATTTGATAAAAAAAATATTGGAACAAAGGATTGTAGACATACACAGCTCCTGAGCATGAAGTTCGGCGTTGCACGCTCGGTGCACGAACCGCTTTCTCACCGCTCGATCTGCAAAGGAAATGAGAGAGTTGAGAGAGAGAGAGAATGGAATGATGGCACAGAGAGAATACACGTGCAGAGCAGCACTTTGGAGGCCAGGAAACACAGGGTGGGCCCCCGCTGGCAGCGCCGACCGTGCGAGCCAAATGTGGAATTGGATTTCCGTCTCTGACCTCACGCGTCCACTGTATGGGTTAGCGAGCCCTAATTTTTTTATTTCCTACCACGTCTTAATCAGCTGGTGGTTTGCCTCGTTCGTTGGAGGCGCCCTAACCATTTTGGCAAAACACCAGCTACCGGCCAGTGGCGGATACAGCAAAACGTTGGAGGGGCGTTGAGCTGCTCCTCCACCACTGATGCACCAGCTCTAGGGGGGCTCCTCCACCCCTGCTACCGGCTATTGCACCCTATCAGCCTACCAAATGTACGTATCATCACTATGCATGCGTATTCATTGCATTGCTCCCGCCGCACCTAGTCTTTCTACTTTCACAAATTCCAACTAGCAACATGCAGCTATGTACTTCTAGTACATGCGTGAAATAAATAAACAACGTCGATCAGATATAAAAAGAAAAATGACTTGGCCGTATGGGAAGTACAAGGAAATCAAAACTAAATTCGAGAGGCATGTGTTATAAATACTTGACGCGTTAACTCAGTCAAATTTGTAAAAGTTTGATCACAAACACAGATCCTCAGATGTCAAACATGTAAACGTAGAAATCATATGGGTACGTTTGTCCTAATCATTACTTATATAATCTCATACATATGTTACAATACAAACTGTTGGTCAGTACAACTAGAGCGTTTCTAGGGGGGTACAATGCTCACTAAAGACTGAACAGACCCTGCAGGCACGACCCGACCACAGCTCCCATGCATGCATGTAATCGAACCTAGCTGTGTACTCTCTATTCCAAATTATAGATTATTTTATATATATATATATAGTTATAAATATAATAGATGCATAGTTAAAATATATGTATCTAATACAAGAGTTAAAATGATCTAAAATATAATTTAGGATTGAGATAGTACTCTGTAATACCGGTCCAGCGAGACCCTGTGGCCGGCACCTCTCATCCTCCCCCGGCCATCTCCGTGAAGCGCGTAGCTCTCGGCAGCGCAGGGCGTCACATGGCACTGCCGGTAACGATGGTGATGAGTGGTGAGCGACGACAAGCTGGCCGAAGCGGCCGGTGTTGCTGTGAGGATGTACCTTACGTACGGGCTTATAGTAAGAACAGCGTTCCCTGCCTCTCGAAAACAAAGTGGTCGCTGCATAGCTACTGGCCTACTGCATGGGTTGGTTGCAACTGTGTATTCGTGGGAGCCGCCCGTCGCCATTCTAGTAACTGTTTTGGCAAAACACTAGCTACCGGCAATTGCCCTGTCAGCCTACCAAATGTGTGTATCGTCACTATCATACTTGATGCATGGCTGCATGCGCATTCATTGCATTGCCCTGTCTTTCTACGTTCACAAATTCCAACTAGCAACATGCACTACAAATCAATAAGGGCCTCCTCCAACAAGGCTGACACAGCTATCCTATAGAAATCTGACTCATCATTTTGCTTACATGGAAGAAAGAGAAGGTGAGGAGAGAGGGAGTATACCATCTCTTTTTCAAGAGCTTGCTCTTAGGAAAAAATTGGGCAATCTACTTTATCAATGAGAGATGGGTTGTGGGACCGAAGATACTTTGAGCAATGTGTTATTGGAAAAACCATTGGAGAGGTAATTTTTTTTCTCTCTTATACGAGGTGGACAACTTGTAGCTAGTGTACTAGCTCAACCAACTCCTAGCACACGCATGCATGCAATAAATAAGTGGCATCGATCAGATAGTGGAAAGAACGAGTTTGACATATGCAATAAATAAACAGCATCGATCAGATACTTGACGCGTTGGGTACGTAAATCAGTCAAATTTGTGAAAGTTTGACCACAAACACATATCCTCCAATCTCAAATATGTAAACATAGAAATCATATGGGTAGGTTTGTCTTAAACATCACTTATATAATCCCATACGTATGTTACAAACTGATGGTCAATACAACTAAAGCATTTCTATAGGTGGTGGGGGGGCACATGCTCTAGAGGTGTAAATTAGTGACCCTTAGGTGCATCTCCAATTCTCTTTGGTTCAAATATTTGTGCTAATTTTTTAAAATAAGATTTTATTTTGGAGAAGTAGTGCAAATATTTGAACTAAAAAGGGTTGGAGGTGCACCTAAGGGTCACCAATTCGCACTCTTACACAGCTCCCATGCATGTTTAATTTGTTTCCTACAGGTGGTAGAGTCCATTCGATGTTTTGGGTTTGCAAGAGCCTTCCACAAGTGAAGGGAGAAAGCATAGCACCAGGAAAAATAATGAACATTGGACGCAGGATGAAGTGAGAAAACTTATGAACGGTGTATCAGAGTACGGAGTTGGAAAATGGAAATATGTGAAGACAAAATATTTCTTGACATCAATTCGAACATCAGTGCATTTGAAGGTACGCATGGTACATTATTAGTGACACATTGCACTATGTAGCACATACAACATCATTATATTACTAGCTACGTTACTATGTTATGAACCTCCAGTACTAACGGTGCTAATATAAATTTATGTTCAGGATAAGTGGAAGAACTTGGTGAAAGCTTGCAAGAAGGTTCTAACATTCTCTAGCACATCTCTAGCTAGTTGTTATTTTGTCAGCGCTGCACTTACATTATTCTCTTGCGTTTGTTTGACTTTCCAGGAAAATGGAAGAATGTTGCTGCCCCTTGACCAAGCACCGCTTGAGCTTATTATGGAGATAGATAAAAATGACCCTTATCCCATACATATGTTACAATACAAAATAATGGTCAATTCAACTCAAGCATTTTTTTTTGGGGGGGGGGGGGGGGGGGGGGGGCACACTAAAGACTGAACGAACCCTGCAGGCACGACCCGACCACAGCTCATCACTAGTACAGTATAGGCCTTTCATCACCCCCTTTAGTCCCGGCTGGGGTTGGGTCCGGGACTAATGAAAGCATTAGTCCTGGGTCCAACGGCTAGGAGGGCGGGGGACCTTTAGTCCCGGTTGAAGATTACCAACCGGGACTAAAGAGTTCTTCTCGGGTCGGTTTAAAAGGAAAGATCATCTCATCTAGAGTCGCATGTGTTGTGTAGATGGGCTGGTAAAGAAACTATACGCGAGGCAGGAGGTTTTGAGTTCGATTCCTGCGGACTGCAGAGGTCTTTTGTCCCGGATCGGCTGTTCTGGTTAGGAAACCGGGACTACATGGGATTTCCCATAACCGAACCTAAACTATGTACTTTCCCTGTTCAAAATTACAGATTATTTATATTATATATACATAGTTTATATTTAGATGAATAGTAAATATATATAGTAGAAAAGTTAAAATGATCTAATTGATCGAGAGAGTATACTATATAGTGTTTGGTGCCTGGGGTTAGACGAGGAGAGTCATGCGGTGTGTGGGGCGTGCGGGCATGCATAAGGATTGTAGATTACGAAAAGGCTATATATATATATATATCCTGCTACAATGTGCTCTGCTCTCTAGTGATCACACGCTTACACGCGTACTTATTTATTATGAACGTCGGCCAAGCTGCATCCCGTGCTGGACGCAAGCACACAACTGAAGGAAAGCACTAGTGATGCTGCACGCAAGCACACAACTGAAGGAAAGCACTAGTGATGCTGCACGCAACCGAGATTTCACTGCACCTGCAGGTACCCAGCAGCAAAAGGCGCCTTTAACCGTAGCGATCGACTATCCGAACGATGCCAGGAGCTCCATCCTCCACGCAAAGCAGGCCGCGCATCCAGCTAGAGAACTTTACCATGGATCGGAGGCAAGGACGACGGAGCATGGCCGCAGCACCACGCGTGCCCGTTCCGGCAATATCGATGCATGCCAGTACTGAGCAGTGGCTGCAAATGGCTGGCCCTTCTTATCGCCAAACAAGCTCACTATTCCCACGGTCCCACCCCGCCACACAGTGGATCATATTCGTTCGATCTCCAACATCATCTTGATGATCGACCGCCGCTTTGTTCTGTTCTCCTTCCTTTCTTTTCTCTAGCGATCGAACACCGCGTCAAGTCGTCGTCGCAACATACATCAGGTTGTGATATGTTTATGTGGTACTGATGATATTGATATGTTTATGTCAAGTCTCTTGATCACAAAGCTTTATTATTTATTGAACAAGAAAGAAATATTCCTCTTGTCGTCCATTTGACTTGTCGAAGGAAAGGCCAGTTGAAATGGTGACCGGCGATCTAACTACAATGCCGATGAAGGTGGGCGACATTGTCTGTAGCGCGTTGTGGCGGATGTGAAGGGAACAAAGGGCGCCTGCAAATACCATCGCAGGCAGGTTGGGTATACTGTGGAAAATTCTACTAGCGTGTTGTTCAGTCAAATGCATCTCCAAAAAAACTACTATGTGAAAGGTAACGATTAATAATACTTGCTGCACGTAATTAGCTAGTGTTGCAGTTCAGCTGTGTATCTGGTCATATACATGATTGTTAGGAGTAGATGTGGCCAAACAAGGCTGAAACCGCAACAATAATGACCCTTTTTATTTGCCATATTGTCCACACTGCACTTTGGAATTTTATTTAGATGCTGAAGTGCCAGCTTTTACTGTTTTACTAAATGGAGGGTTCAATAAGAGAACATGGCACTTGCAAAGGGTGCGAGGTGCCTGTACTGAATTTGCCACTGCACAGTGGATTGCTGGGGCACGTACGTGCATGGTACCACGCGCTGTGCAAAGTACACATGATTTAATTTGTCCAAAGCATATATTGCAGTGCAGGTTCTTGGAAATTGCATTGCTCGTGTGCGCGTATGCAGCAACAGTTAGGCATTGATTGGTGTAGGTCAGTGCAATTAGGTAGCTAGTGAACTGTCAGAATTACTAGTGCTACCTAAAAAGATGGTTTCCTTGTAACACAAAACACAAAGTATAGCTCATTGTTCTTAATTTAGAGAATTATAAACAGGCCTAGAAATTAGTATATAGGTTTTCTTTTTGCAAAAGCAATAGCTCGTTGTTCTGAATCTTCTGCATGTCAGCATGTAAAGCATAATAATTATTAATGCTTCCTGGACAATCTGAAGAACGTGAATCCTTGTCAGTAGTAGTTCTCGCTTGGCCAAGGCAATCCCAACGTAGTTACTACATAGTACATAAAAAGAGGCGCCATTTATAAGTTCAATTAATCAAACAGGATTGGAAAAATATTTTAATTTGCTTTGTGTTCAGATACAGCCTACGTAAAGTTCAGCGTTATGAATAGTCTTCAGTCTAATAAAAATCTTCGTTCAAAAAGAGAAAAAGATTCTTTAGTGTCATGTAGGTTGATTATTTTGCCTCACAACAGACCACGTGATCATGAGAGAGCGAATCAGGTGGTGGTCTTATTCTAATCTAAGTGCGCAGGTGGAATATTATTGGCTGATTGCGACATGGATTCGGTACGCAAGTGGCCGGCCGGCATGCTTTGGACCAAATGTGTTGTGGTCACTTGGATTTGGTCGCGTCACATCAAGAACTCAAAGCACGATGGTGACATTTTGTATTCCGTGATGGCTTTTCGGCTGAAAAGCTTGGTATCTAACGATGCTTTATTACTTCCATCTGATGATGACGTGATAAAGATGCCTATTACAACGATTGACATTAGTTAGTGCATATAATGTTTGGATCCACCCAAATGGTGAATCTAACTTTTACAATCAAGCTTATGATCCAAACATCCTAAATTGTCCAGCTTTTACAGGCCACCAACGCTAATTCCCCATGTTTACGACTTGTGAGAGAACCGCCCCACATTCTTGGTGGGTCCAAACAACTAACTTTTACAATCCAGGTTTTTAAAGATCCAACTTTTAATAGTCCATAATCCTAAGCTAGCTCTCTCAATCTATGGTGGATCCAATCAGACCCTTGATGAGTGAATTATATATTTCGCAGCTAATTGAAGTGCATTTTTGCATAGCTCAATTCGTCACTGTTGTTTGTATTTTTGGCTAATCATTCTTAAGGTGTTGAGGTTCTTATGATAATTTTATCAATCACAAGATCTAACGGCCTAGTCGCTCGGTGGTGTTTACATAGATACAAGTGTGTGTTTGTAGTTTTGTGTATTTACAGGACGAGTGTGTCTATGTCTAAAAAAAAGTTTATTAGGTAATGCACGTTGGAAAACACGCAAATAAACAGGTTCAAACCGTAGTGGTAAGTTTGTTATCGCAGTTCTAGTCGTTACTATTGTGACTCTGTGAGTAAACTTAATGTTGGGCTTAGGCCAGGCTTGTGCGGTTGGGCCGGGCTCCAGGTTTGAGTGATGCTCGTGTTGGGCTTCAAGCTGGGCTCAGGGCTTGGTTTTTGCAAGCTCGGCAGGTCTTATTTTTTTTGCTGCCGTTTCTGAACGGACGACACGTACTGTGCGGTACTAGTTGGTAGTTGGTAGTAGGGATGAAAACGGTCGGGAAAACCCTCTATGCGGGAATGGGAATGGGAATACGATTTCGGAAACGGTACATTTTAATTGGGAACATGTTGATAACGGTTGGGAAAACGATAATTCAAATAGGGAACACCAACATCATATAACCACTTCAACCATTTAACTTAACACAAGAGGTATACCCATATATGATATATATGCAATAGTGCCATGAATAAGTAGAACACCACAAGTTCACCAATCCATAAATTTATATTCTGGTTGTTATGAAATACTTGTAGAAAATAGAAAGGAAAATAAAAAATGAGCCAAACCATTCCTTCGGTCATGATTATTCCTGGGCGCACGCAACGAGCGCAAGCGAGCCATCTTGAATGCAAATGAATACCTTGAACTTGAAGCGATGCTAGCAGGCCGTGGCCCACGTGCATGCAGGAGCCGGCAGGCAGGCAGGCCGGCAATAGTGCAACGCGCGGCACTAGCAGCAGCAGCAGCACAGCACAACGGTTTAGTCCCACCTTGGCCAGCGAGCAACGAGGCGCTTGTGAGCTAATAAAATAGACATAGGGCCAGGACTGTAGCGGAGCATTTGTGTAAACGGGAAGAAACCGGGAGAAAACAGGAATTCCTGAGTAAATAACGGGAACCGACAAACCGATCGGGAAAAGGAAATTTTGGCTCCCCCCATTTCGATTTCGGATTTACCGGAATTTCCCGAAATTTTCCTTAATTCCAATTTTTCCTGAAAAATGATATTCGATGAGTACATGCAGTATATGATGTTGTTTGGTACGGGATCTTTTCGTTCCTACTTTCACCCCTATGCAGCCTGGTAGCCTACTTTTAACCAACAGCAACAGCGAGTTCACACGGGGTGGTAGTATGGTACGATGTAGAACACGAGAGCGGGGGTGTTTGGATTGAAGGCTAAATTTTAGCCTATGTCATATTGAATGTTTAAGTTAATAATTAGAAGTATTAAATATAGATTAATTACAAAACTAATTGTACAGATGGAGGCTAATTTGCGAGACGAACCTGCCTAATTATTAGTTCATGATTTGATAATGTGGTGCTACAGTAAACATGCGCTAATGATGGATTAATTAGGCTTAATAGATTCATCTCGCGAAATAGCCTCCATCTGTATAATTAATTTTATAATTAATCTATATTTAATTTTTCTAATTAGTAATGAAATATTCGATGTGATATGGACTAAAGTTGCGCGTGCGCCCGTTGCAGTAACAGTGGATTGGACGTGCGCACCTGTACTCTGCACAAATACAGGTACGCGGCCTTCCTTGGAAATTGTTTGTCCCCGGCATCCACGCTGGCAGCGGTTCACCATTCACCGCACGCACCGTAGTATCCAGTTGACGCCTTCTAGTATGTACTCTCTTCGTCCCTAAATAACTGTTATTTTCATTTTTCTATGAATAACTTTAACTAAATATATATTAAAAAATATTAATATTTATGGTACATAATTAGTATCATTAGAAAGATCTTTAAATTTATTTTTTTAATAAATTTATTTAAAGATACAAATATTGCACGTATTTTCTACAAATCGAATCAAACTTGTGGTACGCAAACGGCGATAGTTATTTAGGGATAGAGGGAGTAGGGGTGATCATGAGCGAGAGTATAGGAAAATGAATAGAATTGGCAGTAGCAGGAGTGCCCTTGCGTGTGTAAGCCAATTGTCATCGTATACTCGAATAGTGTGTCCGTCGCGAGATGGCTCACGTCGTGACGGGTCAACTCTCAACGATAAAGATTAAAGAACCGATCAACAAGCACAAGGTAGTCGACAAGTTCATGTGTGTGTTGACGGCCGCCATGGATATGATGATGATCGTGCAAAATATTGCAAATGTGCAAAATGAGAAACAATAATCGTGCAAACCTGAGAAAAGCATGACAAGATACCGTCTTTTGTTTAAAGATATATAAACATGTATACTGCAGGAAAAATAAGAGTACCAGACGATTTCACATAGTGTAGTCTAGTCTACGTGATATGTGAGCTAATTGATGCAAAGGGTATGTACCTATAAATTACGGCGGCTATAGTGAAATCATTACCTATAAACATTACTTGTTCATATAGAAATCCTCTCCTTTTCGGGTACATATAAAAAAGGCCGTATAATTCAGTTTATTGCTAGTTTGTATATATAGGCATCGTGGTCCAAGCTTCACAACAAATAAAAATCAAATTGTGTAATAAGCAAGCATACAAACAGGCAATGTGATAATATTTCGAGAATAGTGCAAGTTGTCTTTTGCACAAACTGACAAATCATATATTCTTTTTCTTTGAAACGAAGAACAGGTTTGAAAAGCTGCCTATTTAACCGACAATTGCTCTCTTCTTTTTTAAACCAACCGGCTGGAGAACTGCCACTTATATTAAAAAGAAGATGACAGCAGGACGGCCAAAACATATTATTGTACAAAGTTAAAAGAAAAATCTGAAGCCACGTGAGTTCCAGAAGAACCCAGCGACTCGTTTTCACTGTCTGCCAACTAATAACTTAGCCAGATGCTTCGCTCCGGCCACGATAACTGCTGTAATCAAAAGACATCAGATACTAGCAAACGATGCCGTCGCCGGCAGTGAGCGTGCCATCTCGGCGCACGGTGAGACCGCCACCCTGGCCACGCGTGCGCATCCAGCTCATCTCCTCGGACCTCACCTTGCTCCCCGCCGACTACCTCCAGTACAGCCTCCTCTTCGCGCCGCCGCCCGTCTCCACCGCCCAACTTGTCGACCACCTCGCGACCGCCCTCGCCGACGTGCTGGCCATTTACTACCCCGTCTCCGGCCGCCTCGACACCGAGCAGCACCGCGACGACAAGGGCCAGCTGGTCGAAGGCTGCTCCTCTCCATTGACTGCGCCAGCCAGGGCGTCAAGATCTTTCACGCCGTCGCGGACGGCGTTGCTATCCCAGACGTCCTCCCCCCGACGCCGACGTCCTGGCCTTCGTTCGATCCTTCTTCCCGCTCCACGGTGCTATCAACTACGAAGACCACGAGATTTCCCTCTTCGTCGTCCAGGTCACCGAGCTCGCCGACATCGTCGGCTTCACGTACAACCACGCGCTCTCCGACAGCTCGGCCCTCTGCGACTTCCTCAACACATGGGCCGAGATCACGTGTGTCAGGCTCGCGCCTCTGGAAGCCCTTGGCGCGGTGACATCTCGCGCCCATGTTCGAGCATGGTCACCTGACGGCGACGTTGCGCCGCCGATCGTGCTCCCCTACTCTAACCTGGCATGGCTGACCAAGACGCAGTCGTCGACGTCGCGACCGCAGTTGCGTGAAAGGATGCTGCACTTCTCGGCAGGGTCCTTGATGGAGCTCAAGGAGCAGGCACGACTGGAGCTCCTAGCGGCCAGGGACAAGGCCGGTGCGGCCGCCGTGACCAAGTTCCAGGCTTTGAGCTCGCTCCCGTGGCGGTGCGCCACCCGCTCCCGGCGGCTGGCTTCGAACCAGGAGACCTTGTGCCGCTTCGCAATCAACAACCGCGAGCGGCTCTGGCTGCCGCTCCCAGTGGGGTACTTCGACAACAGCGTGTACGCCATATCGACGAAGGCCTTTTTCATTTCTTCCTTATTGGAGAATTCAAACTGTTTCAAAAGTTTGGTACAAAGTATATACCAACTTTCCTGGCTTCCCTAGAGGTTGTATTAAAGCCGGCTTGCCTAACAGCCTGCTCTTCTTTCCCAGACACATCGGAGTTGCTGGCCCGCGGGCACGGGTGGGTGGCGGTGGCCGTGGGGCGCGTGGTGCCCGCGCACAGACACCGCCATCCACGCGCACGTGGCGGCGTGGACGGCGAAGCCGGCACTGGTTTCGGCGCTGCGGCCGCTGCACAGGAACGGTATGGTGATCGCGGGCTCGCCGCGGTTTGACGTGTACGGCTGCGACTTCGAGTGGGGGAAGCCGCTGGCGGTGAGGACCGGCAAGGTGTCGCTGTTTCCCAGAAGGGACGGTGGTGGAGGCATCGACGTCGAGGTGGCACTAGCGCCGGAGCACATGGCAGCGCTGGAGCTGGACGGTGAGTTCTGGGCTGCCGTGTCGCCCAACACCAGGCGGTTAGCAGAAAATTACTCCTTCCATCCCAAATTATTAATCAATTTAATTTTTCTACATATATAACTTTTATTATACATAT
Organism: Panicum miliaceum; assembly: GCA_032594955.1. NCBI lineage: Eukaryota > Viridiplantae > Streptophyta > Magnoliopsida > Poales > Poaceae > Panicum > Panicum miliaceum. Next base: position 15,793,135 of record CM064059.1, read on the forward strand.
AGACATAACCATATATCTACAACTAGACCTGACCATATATCTAGATACATAGCAAAGACTATATTTAGAAATGTAAAAACAACTGATAATTTGAGACGTCTCGAGTAGATCACTAGTAGTGCACAGTATTTTTATTCAAAAAATAAAAGATCACAAGAAAATGTTCCTTTCCTGGGTGCCACATTTTTATCGTGCGGTGTCGTTGGTAACATCCATGCCAGTATGCCATGACCTCGACGTACACTTCTGTTTCTCTTATCAATATCATGGCAAATAATTCCTCATCCGTGTAATGCTTCAACTAAAATGATGTAACATATAGCCATTTCACTTGAATTACGCAAATGCTCGCAGTATTACATTGTCAACACTGGATCAACACTGTCCATTCAACTAATAGTTCCTTGAAGAATTCTGGGCTTACATAGGTAATCTGTGAGAGATCATATGTATACTCGACATTATGACAGCTCCAAACATTAAAACGCACCGATCAGCGACCACAATCTGGGGCTACAAAATCTTAACCACACGGTGTACGGCAGTTGCTTATCCAAGGAAGTTCATGATCACCAGGTGGAGCACCAGGTTGCACAGAACAAAGTCAGCAAAGGCCCTTTCTGGGGGAAGATCCTGCAGGAAATTTTTTGGCAAACAGAATTATGCCATATTTTTTGAAGTAAAATGATCCTAGCAAATGGAGATGAAACAAGTGTTACCTTAAATTCCTTGTTGTCTTTGTTCACTTGAATGCGGAGGCAAACTGAAAAATAACAAAAGGTGAAGCTCATCTACTATGCAAAAAAGGTAAAAGGACAACTAGAACTAACTGACAAGGGATAAGTTGCTACCAGCAAGTACTGCAGTTCCTATGCATGAAAGGACACCTGAGAGGAAGGAGTTGAAAGGGAATGACCCAACCAATCCCATGTACGCAACCTGTTTTAGCCACACAAAACAGCATGATAAGTCTTTGAAGGCATTTGTCTTAGCATGCCAGGGGCAATGACCAGCTATGTTGCAAAACGAGTGAAGAGAAGAGTTGCAATCTGAATAACAATGTTACAGTTGGTAAAACAAGTGGATAAAAAAAAAAAACTTGTACTCAACCTAAGAACTTTGGTTGAGGACAATAAATTCTAGATTAAGAAAATAACAGCTAATAAGTTCATCTAAAGAATCAAAAAGATGAGAAACATACAGTCTGCAAAAGTTCCAGGGACAAGTACAGTGCTACACTACACCCACACAATCTGCTGGCCAGCAGATAGGTAGAGCAAAAATTTGCAACTTGATAGATTGTTGTAATCTAAGAAATTACACAGCATCATCCTTTAGAAAAGCAGCATATTAACAATTTTTGTGCCAGATTTTCAACAATTTATATATTAAGTTTAGTGAAAATCTATAGCAGGAAACATCTCTAGATATAAGATAGTATACACCATAAGTTGATCAGTTAGATATTTCAAACATCTTCAGAAGCTACACTTAGATAGTGAAAATCCAGAACACTTAGGTAGAATTTATTATTGTGCTATCTAGATGTGAAAATCTGCAACAGGAAACATCTCTAGAAACTAGGGTATGCACTAGTAATTGTTGAGTAAATTTTTGAGCCTCCATTTTGAGGCTCCAGATCTTTCTGAACTAGATATTAACAGCAAAGACAGAAATGTTAAAATTTACCTGAATCACGGCAGTAGCGACTGCACAAATCACATATAGGTCGATAATCTGCAGATATCTCAGCACAATGAGTTAAAGGAGTCAGGAACAAGCTAACAATAACTGAAACCACAGGTGACAGTGGAGGTCAAATAGGGCAACCTTAAGATTTGTTGGTGTGGCAGCATATGCCTTGTTCAGGGACTGGATCAGAAGCTTTGCATCGCTCGTGGCCCTCGGCATCTTGAAGAAGCGGTGTCTTCCGCTTGAAGCTAAGTGGAAAGGATAGGAAGCAATGTATAATCAGATCGCCTGGCCCTTAGCAAAGCAGATCAAATGTGGAAAAATCTATAAACGCTAAGACACAGGCATCAGAAGCAGTAACCAGAGAGATGTACAGCTGCACCTAGACTTTGAAGCAGGGGCGGACCCAGCATAGGACATGCGTGTATACATGTACACCCGATAATTTTTGCAAACGAAATCGAAGTTAGTAGGTAATATATTGTAACTGGATTCGGATCGTCGAGATCCGGCAGCGGCACAGGCACCCGACCATCTGGAACGGCCGGCGGGTGGAGGTCGGGCTGCTTCAGCCGCCATGCCCCAAGCGGATCCGCAAGGGGCAGGCCCCCACGGGCCAGACGGCACCGGATCCGCAACCACCGGTGCCGGATCTGCGCACAGCCGGCGACCGGCGGCCCGCGACCAGTGCAGCAACCCCGGCGGGAAGAAAAGGAGGGAAAGGAGAAAGGGGAGATCCTCAAAGGAAGGGAAGGGGTGTGCCCGCCGCCGGCCTCATCGCGGCCGAGTGGACTTCCACCGGCGAACTCCGGCGGCGGCGAGTCGGAGGGGAGGAGTGAGGGAGGCGGCGCCGCCCGAGTCACCCGTGGGGCGACGCGGGGGCCGAGTCCCAGATCCGAATACAAATAGTTTTGTTAGGGTTTGGGGTGCTCCGTCTCGCACAGCAGAAGGAAAGAGAAGGGGCGGGCATACCTGGTGGATGCTCGTCGCCTGCAAAGGGCTGGGCGAAGACGTGACAAATGGCGCCGCCGCTCGCCCAGTCGTCGCCGCCAGGGAAGGAAGAGCAAGGAAGGAGAGTCCGAGAGAAGGAAAGGTTTGAGAAACAGGGGAGGAGATGAACCAGAGGCCCTGGAGCCCTGAGCGCTGAGCGGGAGGGCTGTCAACGAGCCGAGCTCGAGCGAGCCTGCCACCTCAAGCTCGAGCTAGAGCATCCCGAGCCGAGGTCCATCTGAGCCGGAAATGTTCTTATGGTGCGTTTGGCAACTTAAATAGGAAGAGGTATGGGAATTAACGGTGGGATTGATGAAGTGAATTTACTTATGAGTTTGATTTTTAGTCATAATCCGTAGTTTGGTTCGTGAAGCGAACTAAAGGAGGGAATTTATATTTTCTGTTTGGTACGTGGGTTTTGACGTGGGAAATCGTATCATAAGTTATGATGAACGGAATATTATTTATTTTCATCTTAAAACAGAATTCTCTCCCAATTACCAACCCTTCCTATAGGAAGAGATGGGTGGGAATTGAATCTCTAAACTCCTTTTTCCCATCCCAACTGAACTCCCACTCCCACGAAACAAACGAATTTTAGTCTCATATCTCTAAACTCTCATTCCCTTGCACCAATTACCTCCAACCAAACGAGGTTGCAATTAGAAGGAATAAATATGAGATAATTATAAAACTAATTGCCAAAGCCTAGGCTAATTCACAAGATGAATCTATTAAGTCTAATTAATCCATCATTAGCTCATGTAATGCTACAGTAAACATGTGCTATTAGAAATTACGCAATTAGTTTTATCATTAGTCTATGTTTAATACTTCTAATTAGTAAATAAACAATTAATATGATAGGGCTAAAGTTTAGCTATGCCGGATCCAAACAGGTTTTTAACCTTTTGGCGACCACGATAGTTGATACAGAGTGACTCCACGGTAGCACATTAATAATACGACGAAATGTACGTATAAGAGACATATTTAATTAGATGAATAAATGGAAAAATAAGCTAAAAGAAAAGGCATATCTGAACATTTAATCTTATTATTTTTGTGCCTATTTTAGCTTGTGCGACACAGGCACACAACAACTCGCTAGCTAGCGGAAGACTCTAGCCACTAGCTATATTATTTTAACTTGGATGGTTGGAAATTTAATAAAGGTAACGGTATGCATATCTATACCATGCAAATAGAAATACTTAATATGATCTTTGTCGAATAGCTCGATCTCGGATCATTGGAGCTTGCAAGTTTCAGGTTAGAACCAAGCTTGACTTTATTCCCAGTATAGTCCAGCTTGAATTGAGTTTTTAGCAGTCAAATTTAACTAGCTCGCGAGTCTCGAGCTTTTCCGGTAGCTCTACTAGAAGATAGTGGTGAACCGTGAATGCTCAGCAAGTGAGTAGGTAGAAATCAGCTAGTCGTAATGTGTTTTATTTCTTTATCTATCTTTCTCTTATTTTATATATTCCTATCTTTTCTTTTTAGTATTATAGATGAAATAATAAAATTAGTTGATATCTTTCTAATAATGCTATATTTAGCTACATAAAACATGTTATATCAATTAAATTTGGCTCTCTAATCATTATCGTACTGGGTTAATCTTTTCTATATTAGCCATTGATTCAAATCTTACATAGGTACGGACAACATGAAACTTTAGTGAATAAGGCGAGAAAATAACATTTCATACAAATACTAATCAGCAAAATTCCGACAAGCAAAAGGTCACACATCTATAAAACATATATCTAACAAACAAGTTATGGAACCTTCTATCTTCACAAACTCGACTTTAGACAGTGGCTTAAAAATATGACTAAGAAAAATAATGATATGATGTTCAGAGGAACCGTCTAATTTAGTGCTTATAATAGATGATGTTTCAACTATCGGTATCGAAAATATTGAAAATGTTGATGTCTTATGATCCACCATTTGGAACATCTTGTTGGCGTTGATCTTTTTTAGCATAGTGCTTTGCAATAAAATAAATGTATTCTTAAAATGGAGTATAGAAAGTTATATAATATTAACTTTTATCATACAATTTTATTAAGTATACCATTACCTATTTCTAAAGAGCGGATTGTTTCCTTAGTTCGTTATTGATTTTTGGTCATTAAACTTCTCATCAGATACAGAATTGAAAGTGGACAGAGTTCACGTCTAGATTGTAGTCTCCTCCAACTTGGAATCGATACCACCCATCTTCTTTATAGACAGATGATTAGCAAGAAAGGAAGGGAAAGAGCATGAGCAGGATGAAGTAGAGTGCGCCACCAACACGGAGGCGGTTTTCTCAAGGTAACTATGCATTGCAAGGTAACCATGTAAGAAAGCTGGTGACAACATCGGTGAACAATTGGCAAGCAAAAGAAGGGATGGCTCGCTCATCAGATCATAGTGCCGGGACGAGCACGCATTCTAATATGGTGGGCACACTCATCGTTGCTGGTCAAGGTCGCGATAGCCAACACTGTGAAGAATGGTAGGGAAATTTTTTGAGGAAGCTAAGGAGGATGGGTGGCATGTATGAAAGTGTTAAGAAGTGCTAGAGGTCAAAATTTAATTTGAAAGGATTTTAAACGAGATGTTGTCATATGGAATTTAATTATGCATGATGATATTTAAGTAAATAAGGATATAAAATGCTTCACAGTATCACCTATAGGAACGCACAGGCATATTTGTTAATATTATAATAATTCTCCTAGCTAAAATATTTTTATTCTACCTTAGTGTTAGAAAGCATGCCCTACAACATTTCAAATCATACAGTGGAGCAAAAAATCACATTGACAGATATTTTATGTGCTAGCTATGTAACAACTAACATTAGCTATAAATAAAATAAAGTACTAAACGATCATACACAAGACATCTAAACTCTTTATTATCTGACCTTGAGAAGTTATTGCCTAAAGAGGGATGGAATGTAGTGAACCAAACTTTTCAGATGGAATCAACAGAAGAAAAAACAATTTAGAAGCTCCGTAGAAGTGGAAGATTCGAAAGAATAATACATGCAATGAATTAATCAAACAAAGCATTGTCCTTTGCATTTGAATATAGTGAATTGCTAATGTTTGCTCTGATGACTAAGGGGTCGTTGTGAGGGTAGTGTTGAAGCCTCAGATCTGCTTCGCTGAAAGTTATTGGTATGTGGGACCAGGGAGTTCTGAGTGTTTCCCCTCACACACGTGATTTACTGCTCTGAGCTAGTCCTTTCTCTGCCTTTTGGTTTCGTGCGTTGGCTCATTTGAGCCTCCGGAAATGGCATTGACAACATATAACATTGGGTCTCCAGAGTTGTTGACCTTTGGCGATCCAGTTGATGAATCTAAGTTCTGTACCTTGCTTAAGCTTTGGTGCCAGAGGCAATTGATAGTTCACGGGGTCATACCCTTGAGTGGATGCGCTCCGTTCCCAACCATGACTGTATGCCGGAGGGGCTATTGTCTCCGCTGACACCCCGGGGGGGGGGGGGGGGGGGGGGTAACAGGTAACAGGAGATAGTGTGGTGCGTAGGGCAATAGGTTATAGCTGAAAGTTGGGTACCGTCCTTGCCAATATGGAGTTGACGCTGACGACCCTACCCGATCTCCTCCTAAGGTGTGGTTTACTAACTTCGGTTGTTCTGGGGTCTGTTGCTCCAACCCTGCTTCTTCTGTATGACTATTGGGAACTCGTTTGTGTAGTGCCCCTTGTCCCGACCATGGAAAAAATAGAATAGGACCTTTAGCCCTGCCTGATCCCAGCCTCCTCTATCGTTTCTCCCCCCTCAGCCTACCGAAGGGTGATATTTGTGCCCTTTGTGTCCGCCTGAAACCGTGTTGATTGGTCTTTGAAGTTGCCTGGGTTGGTCTACATGCCACGGCTTCATGTGTGGCCATTGGTTGCCTTTGGCTTCTTTCTACTCCCTCAGGGCCTCTAATCTTCTCCTCCTTCCCCGGTCGGACTTGCAATATTCTTGCATGATTTTGAAAAGCTCTTTGACTGAGTCTGGTTTGCATCTATCCAAGTACTCAACACACGGACCCATTCTCAGCCCCATGATGGTTGCATCGATGACGTTGTCCTCGGCCACCCTTGGTGCCCTTGCTTGTAGCTTGACGATATGTTGTAGGTAGTCTTGCAAGGTTTTCTTCTTGTAGGATCAAGGATACCGACTAGAGGGAGGTGAATAGGCAGTTTTAACTAAAATCACAAACACTGGCAAATTTAATTTGTAACACAAGTGAGCCCCTATTTCTACTAACTCCTATCACTGGTGGGATTTTGCAACCTAGGGTGACAAGTAGCAATTCAAACTCTAGTATAATAAAGTGCTTAAAGTAAATTGCAAGAATTAAAAGAGCAAAGAAATAACCGGGCATGAGACAAGAATTTTTCCTGTGGTTTCGATAACTTGCCGGTCACCCCTAATCCACATTGAGGTGGATTCAAAGCTTCAACCGCTCCTCTATCAAGAACTCTTCTTGATCTTGAGCCGGCTTGAATCAATGAACCTCTCCAAACCTCGATTCCACTGGAGTTGCTTTTCACCACTCCGGCGAGGTGAGCACAAGAACGTCTTCACAATCCAAATCGGGGCACCTTCACAACCTTCTTGAAGAGCTCAACGGTTTCACCTTCTCCAAGTCGTCTAGGGAGTGGCACCTCCCAAGAGTAACAAGTCGACGACGCTTGCTTGAAGACACCCTGGTGCCACAAAGCTCTAATACTTGATGCAATGCACTAGGATGCTCTCACACTCTCAAGAATGCAATCTCTAAGCAAAGTGAGAGAGAGAGAGAGAGAGGAGGGAGTTGGCTCAAGTATGTCACGGAAGCTTTTCAAAGTACCAAGAGGCCTCACCCACGGCCAGGCATGAAGTATATATAGACACCCCCTCGGAATCTAGCCGTTACACTCAAAACCCGTCGAAACAGGGTTATCGCGGACTGTCCGCCTCACACAGACCGGACGGTCCGCCGTTCAAACCCAATGGCTACAAGTGCAACAAATGTGTTTCAGAGATGACCGTTAGAGCCATGGAGGACCGTCCGCACCCCTCTGGCGAACCGTCCGTCGTTCAAACTTGAAAAACCCGGTCAGAACAAAGAAACGTCTTTGTGTCGTTCGCGGACGGTCCGCCCATCTGGGCCGGACTGTCCGCCGTTCCCCAAGTTCGGACTCAAGGGACTTGAACGATTAATTTGGTCCTACCACGAACATTACCATCGAACCAGGCTGTGTTAGGTGGCGGATCGTCCGCTCCCCCTGGGCAGACCGTCCACCGTTCATCCTTTGACTCTCACCAGAAACTCAAGTTTTTGTCCAAAATCTTCTGTGTCGTTCGCGGACCGTCCGCCCATCTGGGCCGGACCATCCGCCTCAACGAGTCAGCACACATTTTGAACTTCACGCTTTGCCATTTTTCAAACGAAGTTAACCCTCATGCATGTGATGCAATTATTTGAGCAAAATGGCACTATAGAACCATCAAGCAAAGGCACACCGACCCCTCTTGATAGTGCAGCTATCTATCCTATTAATCCAGTCATTTCTCTTCCGCTAAACACCTTATGACCGGAAAAAATAGAAAAGCACTATAGTATACCTTTGCCTTGACCATTCCCTTCAAAATCATCTCCAAGTGTCTTCATGACATCAACATATGCTCATTTTCTCATGGACCAACCTATAATCATTCTTCTCAAGAGTTTGTTAGTCCACAAATGTTGTCATTAATTACCAAAACTCGAATTAGGGGCCTAGATGCTTTCACTTCTCACCTTGCCTGAAATTATGGAAATCGCAAGAAGTTGGCTCTTCCGGCCATAGTCCTCTAAAACTGGTCCGCAGCTTTGACCACAACTAGCTCCAAGAATGAATGTGTCCCCTCGGGATGTTTGAGTACAAGTGCTGTGCCGAACCCCTCAAGGCCATGATGAATGCTTTTGTGAAAGTGCATCTATGCCCCTAATGGGTTTTGGTGAATTGAGTGACAATGCGATTAAAGGACTAACCTTTGTTAAAGAGTTGTTGAGCAGGAGTATTTGTGAAATCATTTATATCATTGGCTCATGTGACATGCAATCAAATAAAGGATTATACTGTTGAAATGCAAGCAACATGCAAAGTAAAATAGAAACTAGAGTTCATGCGTATCAAGATGGTTTCTATCTATGGCTTGCTATCATGGAAAGTGGATTGTTAAAATTGTATGATTTTTAAGCAAGACAAGTATATGAAGACATGGATTTAAAATTGGATATTCATTGTTGATGGTAAAATGAAGCTAAGCTCAATAAAGGTAAGATGGGATGGAGGAATCAAGCACGTGACTATGCAATGAGGAACTAAGCAAAGGATGGTCAAGTGACGACTTGGATCATAAATCTTTGCTAGGGTGAAGTAGCTAGTACTTGAAAGTTTTAGTAGCATCAAATCAAGCCTTGGAGAGCAAAGAAATGTGAAGCACCAAGTCATTTTTAAATCATATGGTCAAGTGGCTTAGAGAACAATACAAGCAATATTGATCATAGAATTCTCTAAGTCACTAGCTCAAGTTGAATGTGCTCAAGATAATAATCAATGTTTGAAGTCCCAAGATTGAGAAAGTCAAGTATGGCAAAAATGAAGACATACAAAGCTCAAGTGATTGTTTGTCTTTTTCTATTGCTCTTGAGTATAGATATGTCGTACTATCAAGAGGGATGCAACATTGGTTGATTGACAACATCCAATAGTGCTCATAGGTTTTCCCAAGTGAGAATCCATGAGAGAAATCCCATGGTTACTAACCGTGAGCAACCTGGTCGACCAAGTCTTGGGTGGGTCCACCAAGTAAAGCTCTCTGTTTGGAAGTGTTTCCTCTCTGGCTCACATCGTACCGGTCTAACCGTTGTGAGGAACCGGTCTGACCAGTCTATGCTGGGTGTGGGCTAACGGCTAGTTTATTTGAAAATCGGTCTTATCGGTCGGTCACACCGGTCGGACCGGTAGGGCCCTGACAGTACAATGGCTAGTTTTGCGAAGGTGGGTATTTATACCCCTTGGCCCTCTCTTACGTGGGCTGCTGGTTCCTTCTGCATTCGAAGCTTCCCAAAGCCAATTCATTGACCAGCAAGCTCTCCCCAACCTTTCTTTGTGAGTTGTGCTAACTTGGATGCAAATCTTTGAGTTGGGTTGAGAGATTGAGTGTGTGTAAGCACTAGAGAGCATTTCATAGCTTGAGCACTTGTGGTCGACTTCAAGGCAACTCATTAAGCATTTATTACTCTTGAGGTGAAGCCTCCTAGACGGCTAGGCATCGCCGGCTAGCTCCCAGGCTTGTGGTCAGCAGTGGCAAGTTTGTGAAGGTTGGCATCTTGCCTCCGCAAGGTAAAAGATCACATCTAGTGGAAATGAGGACCGGTTGAAATAGACCGAGCTCAATGGACCGAGTTGAAAGGGACTCAAGCCCAACGAGTTCCTCAACGGAGACGTAGGGTTCACACGGTGAATCCGAACTTCGGAAAACAAATTCTCGTATCTACATTTGGTTTGTCTCAATTCTTACTCTCTAGCACTTACTTTTTAATTCCACATCGATCTACTTGGGTGTGCTTGTTCTGTGTGCAATGACTTGCTAGAAATATTTGAAATCATCTACAGAGGCACTACACCAAGTTTGGTTTATGTTAGAGCTCGAGGAGGGAAGTTACTCTATTTTTAGTGTGCTTTCTGCTTTGGATCGGTCTGAACGGTCTGTGGTGCCGGTAGTTGCAGTTAGTGTTATAGTTTGCAGAAAAGCCTATTAACCCCTTCCCCTCTAGGCGACATCAAGATCCTTTCATTTTGCCTTCACAGCTGGGCCCCCTCCATTCGACTCGACCGCCGCCTCGTACTTCAGCAAGAACTCCTTTGGATCTGACTCACTATCATAGTGCAGTAGAGTCGTTGCGTGTAATTGCGCTCGCCATGGCACTTCCTCCAATTCGATTGCAAACAGGGACGAAGGCATGGTGCCTTCCCCACAGAAGATACTCTCTATATCTTCTGTAGTCTTCTTCTTCGGAGTCTTCAGAATAAGGGTCCACTCTTCAGATGGTTCTTGTTCGGGGCCTTGCTCCTTCGGCTTGCAGTCCCTCAGACCGCTACTGAACCTGCGGCACGGTTGGCTCAGGAGAATCTTCATTGTACAATAATGTGTGCATCTGCTCCAGCATTCTCTTTCTTGCTTGTATCTGTTGTTGCAGGAGTTCGCTTCGTAGTTCTTCCTCTCTGAAAGTGCATCTAGGCCCCTTGTGGGTTTTGATGATTGAATGACATAAATAATTAAATGACTAATGAGCTTGTTGAGTTTTGTATATACTTTTATTGTAAATGACAAAGGCAAGCACATGTCATATGAAGTATGAAAAAGTAAAGGTATGACAAGCAAAGATTGGAGTAAGCAATAGAAACAAAGATGCAATGCAACGGTATGATCTTATTGGTGGTTTGCTTGCATAATCAATGAAATGTGAATATCATATGATGATTGATCAAGAGGAAAACATTAAGAAAGGTGATCAAAGGTTCAGTTGTTCAAGAAGAAGTTTATACAGAAAGTTGTTTGGTCACAATATCAATATGGAGAAAGATAGTGAAATGAAGAAATGATAAAGAAATATAATATATGTGTGCACATTGATGTGAAGAGATTATTGATCAAGAGCAATGGTGAACCAAGGGATTTGAAACAATATTTGCTTGGTCACATGGATGGTATTCTTAATTAAGAAAGAAGATCATTGATAAAGTACAATCAACATAGAAGTTTACTTGGTCACAATATTTGTATGGAAGTATATAATCAAAAGAAACGATCATGATATTGAAGAAATGGAATTCAATGAATACTTATATTGAAGAAATGGAATTCATTGAATACTTCTATTGAAGAAACATGATACTTGATGGTTAATATAATTGGAAAGGATGACCAAAATGTTGAAATAGAATTCAATATGGTGAAGGGTTAGTAATAGCTTGGCTATGAGGAACTAAGCCATGGTGAAGGGCTAGCAAATGGCTTGGCTTCGGAGAACCGATGCTACGGTAATGTAGCAAGTATTGACCAAACACCGACAGACCAATCAAGGCCATATGAGTGTCATGTTGCAAAGCATCAAATCATTGAATCATAATGAATCAAAGTAACTTGTGGGTATGAAGTTATTTGTTGATCATATTCATTGAGGAATCAAAAGTCACTAGCTCAAGGTGGATATGCTCAAGCAAAGTGCAATGTTGAAAGCCCTCAAAATTGGAATGATCAAGTCACTAGCTCAAGGTGGATATTCTTTTACCTTGTGTAGAGGTATGCCGCACTATCAAGAGGGATGCACGTTGATATCTTTGTTTATGTCTCGGTGCTCAAACTGATCTAACCAAGTGCTAACATGAGAGAAACACTTAACACAACACTTGCACTAGATGGTCTTAGGGCTTGTCTTTAGTTGGGTTGGATAGCCCTGTGAATAAGCTTTCCGTAGAGTCCAAGATCATCGAATTGGTATCCGAAGTAAAAAGTTATGGACGTTTTAGTTGGGCGCTGTGTGGAATTTCCAAGGCTATCAGAAATTTTAGAAATTTCCGGTCTGGGCGGAAATTTCCAACCCGGGGAGGATATTTCCGACCTGTGTGACGGAAATCAACGGCTAGTTTTGGGGATCCTCTATATATACCCCCATGACTCTTTCAGTTGCGGCTGTTGATTCCACTCACGAAGAACACATTCCACAACAACGATTTGCTCTCCCCTCTCTAGATTTACTTGAGATTTGAGAAGAGAAGAGAGTTGGGGTTGAGAGATAGATTGGCAATAGAAATTGAGTACTTATGAGCTTCATTCCATACTTTGAGCACTTGAGTTCATAGCAACAGATCATTAAAGCATTTGTTACACTTGGGGATTCAATCCCCTAGATGGAAAGGAGTTCCATTGAGCAACCAAGGATTGTGGTGTGCCACGGGAAGTTTGTGAAGGTGTGATTTCGCCTCTGCATGGGAAAAAATTAAGAAGTGAAGTGGAGAAGGGGTTAAGGGCGACCCGGCTTCCTTGTGTCAGGGGGAAATGTTAAAAACCTTCTAATGACCATCAGAGCGACGATCATGGAGGCCCGGGCCCACCTGCGGCGACAGCGACCGCCGTCAGCTCAACGTGGGAGAGAAGCGCTCCGCCTCGCCCGACCAAGTCCCTCGGGGTCGGATGCTCCCGACCCCTCGACGGCCGGACTCCGCCTCGCCCGACCAAATGCCTCGGGGTCGGACACTCCCGACCCCTCGCCACAAGGATCCGCCTCGCCGGACCCAGGGCGTAGAGGGTCGGACTCACCCGGGCCCACCAGGCGAGTGTCAGCCTCGGGCGCAGGCTGGAAGATACGAGCGAGGATCTTGTGGGCCCCCCGCCGGCCTTGCCATAAATGCGCCGCGGCTCTGGCACGCAGAAAGGCGCCCGCGCCCCCGACGTGACCCGTCACAACTACCCAAACGCGACCGCACAGCGCACGCCACAGTGGCACAGTCTTCCCTGATTCGCCACCAGGCACTCATGACCTGCGTCGCCTGGCGCAGGAGCACGCCTGCCCGTCCTCGCGCCCGCCTGCCCGTCCTCGCGCCCCGAAAATCCGCGACAAGGACGGGACATCCGCGTTGCGCAGGCTGTCAGCAGGATAACAGGGGCAGCCATCTACCCCGACTCGATGGAGGCCACGACCGAGCGCCATCATCACGCACACCCGCTGGCACCGGCCCCCGAGGAGATCAACGACAGGATCGGAGGAAGCCGTCCTTCCCTGGCAAACGCGCAGACGGAGCCGAAAGCTGGAGCCGGTACGGCGACCCAGGGACTCGAATCTTCCCCTTGCACTCTATTCTTTCCCTCTCCCTTCGCCCGTCTCACCTGTAGCCCCAAGCCCTTCTTGTACTATAAAGGGAAGGCCGGGGGCCCTGAGACGGGGGGAGAAAAAACTTAGACTCTCTCCCGCACACTCACTCTCTCCTGCACGGACTCCTTCTTCCCCGGCGAGAAGAACACACTCCCATCATTAGAGCTTCAGTGCACACCCAAGAGACTTGGGACCGGTTCCCTCTCTCGCCCTCCTGTAACCCCTACTACAGACCCCGCGTGGGCAACACGAGCAGCTACTCATACTGGACGTAGGGCTTCTTCTTGCCCGAACCAGTCTAAACCCCGTGTCACCCGCGCAACCATCTGGAGCCGTACGCGCATAAAAGAAATTTACTAATCTAAGTCTTGATCCGCTAATCTTGACAACGACACTTGGAAGCACCCAACGGAGAGTAGAAACCCTCGATGGAGGGATCCGAACTTGGGGAAATAAATCATTGTATCCCCCTTCTTGGTTTGCTTGTTCTTAGTCCTTGCTCTACTTTGTGCATATTCTCCCAATATATCTTCTTGTGAGCTTTTGGTTGCAGGTGGTTGGTTAGAAAGCTTCTACACATCAAGTAACATCTTGCAACTCATAGATTTAACTAGAAGTGCATAGACGTAACTAGATCTAAGTTTGTTTTTAAATATGAGGTTATCTTAAATTTCTGATAACCATCGGAACGTTGGAGATTTCCGATAGAAATTTTCGGTAGACTAATTTCGCTGCAAGTTATTTTAAATTTTGTAGGAATCGCTTATTCAGCCCCTCTAGACGACATCAAGGTCCTTTCACTCTCTTTATTTCCTGAAGTGATTCTAGGCTTCGACGCCTGTCATCTGCCGTTCTTTGCCCTGTGACCTCATTTGCATTTGGGAAGCTGATGGTTGAGCTGCCTCTGTTGTAGCCTGGCGTGCTCTCTGACTGGCCTTGACCAACCTGGCCTCGATTCTACGGAATGCTGCCAAGTCTTCCTAGAAACTCCTAGGTCTTCAAGGTTGACTTCGAGCTCTCCATCTGCGATGTCCTTAACTGCAACATCTTCTTCGTTTGTCTGCGCCCATGGGTGCTGGACGATGGCGAGGTCTTGAGGCTGCGTCTCTGTTGCCCTCGCCGAAGTACCATCACCCTTCTTCTTTTGAGCCATGTGGGTGCTGGACGATGGCGAGGTCTTGAGGTTCCGTCTCCGTTGCCCTCGCTGAAGTACCATCACCCTTCTTCTTTTGAGCCATGTAGTACATTGGAACGAATCGTGGTTGGCGCCAAAACTGTTGGTGGAGAATACCCTTCGGAGCGAAGTAGTATCACAACAGCCCGCGGCAAAGATCGTTCAAAAGTAATTACGAAGTGGCACTAAGATTCTCAATAGGTTCATTCATTATCCTTCGCACCAGACGTCCCATCAAAATGATTACAGGGGTATTTATAGGGCTACAGGGCTCCCCAAATTCGAAGATTACAACTTTTTACCCCTCAACCGCAATATTCTAAGAATATATTGGAGGTACACGGTAATTTTCTATCCGAGTTGCCCTTTAGCAACTTTACAGCTCAACTCATTCTCCCTCGGGCCTTGTCCTTCGGCCCAGTTCCGGAGGGGGGGGGGGTAGCTCGAGTGTGCACCGCCTTTGAGCCGCCTCCTCGTTCCGCATCTCACGCCCTCACCGCAGCCGGCTCCTGTACTTTCATGATGCCTTCGGATTGCCTCTTCGGCTTCGCGCCTTCGCTCTAGGGGCTTAGTCCTTCAGTCTTTTCCCCCCAAAAACTGCAGATCACCCTTGGGTTTGCCTCGAGCGCCTCTAGCCTCGTGTCGCCTTCCTGCTAAAAGAGAGAGTCAACTGGACCTGGGTTAGAAAATAACCCTTCTGCCAACGACCGAAAGTGGCATCCCAAACACTAAACACACACACACACACACACATATTGTTTTGTTATAATGCACCTAGGTGCATTTTGTATAGAGAATGCACCCATCCTTTCAGTTGCAACTGTGACTGTTCTAGTTGCAACCGGATTGTGTCCAGTTGCAACCGGGTCGGTTTGAGTTACAACCGGTTCGCGTCGAGTTGCAACTGGGTCGGTCTGAGTTGCAACTAGTTCGCGCCCAGCTGCAACCAGGTCGGTCTGAGTTGCAACTGCAGGGTGGGTGCATTTTGTACAGAGAATGCACCTTGTTACATTTTATCCTCATATATATATATATATATATATATATATATATATATATATATATATATATATATATATATATATATATATCCATTCTACACGCACTTGTAGCTACTCCCACATATGTATCTCACGACGTAGGGCGTATCTGACCCAGCGAAGAGCATGTACGTGAAGTATGTGATCATACTAGAACATCTATGATGGTATATACGTTGGGTATGTGACCATACATACAGTATGTGGATATACTAATTTTTATATACTAGTACTAAGCTATAATTATAATATATTTAAAAAATAGGGGTGCTTTTGAAATTATTTGTATATATCCTTTTGAAGTATATTATATGAACATACTCAAAGTGATAAATGAGTATGCGGACATACACACAGTGGTATATTGATGGTGAGAGTAGCTATACGCGAGTGTAGATAAAACTCGTCGTATATATATACACACGCACGCGCGTGTGACCCCTGCAGCTTTGCTCTCTAGTGAACACACGTACGCCGTAAGCTGCAGCCCGTACCGGACGCATGCACACAACTGAAGCAAAGCACTAGTCATGCTGCACGCAAACGAGATTTCGCTGCATCTGCATGTAGCCACCAACAAAAAGGGCTGCCGCTTGGCTAGCTGTGGCAGAGGCACCTTTGAGACTCTGACCGTCGCGATCGACGATCCGATACCTATGTGGAGCTCCATCTTCCACGCAAAGCAGGCAGAGAATCCAGCACTTGCTCGCCCGGCCGCCCGGTTTACTCCCAGCTCCATCTTCCACATCATATCATCTCGATGATCGTCGCTTTGTTCTGTTCTCCTTCCTTTCTTTCTCTGGACACCGCGTCAGGTCGTCATCGCAATGTACACGTTTTGATTTGATGGAGATCGATCGAGTTGGACATTATTATATTGCATGGCTCACTAACCATTAGTTACCGTGACAATATAGTATAACCCACAGCTCATCAACGCATAGTCTAACAGCATAGAAATCAGAGTACGTTGTGAAGCAAGTATAGCTAGCTATCTCTTCCTAAATACAGCCTTGTATAGTACTGTAGGGATACTGCAACGATCGGTGGTGACGATTAGCATTCAAAACTGCCTTCCCAGTCCAACGCATATAAAGTAGGAAGCAGGGCGACACTTCGTGGAAGCAACCGCACTGACCATTCCGGCAAAAACACCAGCTCTGGACCTTTGCCCTTGCGGCCTTCCAAATCTGCGAAACGCTGTCACGCATCAAGCATCATCATTGCTTCTCCGATCCCAAACCAATCACCACCACTTTCACGTACTCCAACCTACACGCCGTACAAATCAGTAAAGTCAGCACATGCAACGCTGCTCCCAGAAATGACTAATAATTTAGGACGGAAAGAGTACAACTCAGATAAAAAAACGTACGAAATCCACCCTATACATCACACCTAAAAATCGCTACTCTGCTGAATTGTCGAGCTAGGAACGACCCAGAGAGCCGATAAAAGAATAAATCGAATTGCGAAGGCAAGTACACTAAGCTAATTAAACCGTTTCCGATTAAACACTGGGCTTTAGACCTCCAGCTAGCTACCCTAGGATGACCGTCCATATGGGTGCAGCATCGACTATCAGTGCTTCGATCTGCACATGGAGGGGGAGATGTACGTTGACTGCATATCCATATCTGTATTCTGTACCGTGCATGCACAGGTGCTGATTTTGACAGATTTGTGTCATCAATGACTCTTTTTATTTGCCAAATTGCAAACACTTTGGAATTTAGATGCTGAAGTGCCAGCTTTTACTGTTTTACTAAATGGAAGGTTCCATCAGAAAACATGGCACTTGCAAAGGGTAGGTGCGAGATGCCTGTATTTTAGTCTTTAGAGGTAGGAATTTGCCACTGCACAGTGGATTGCTGGGGTACGTACGTGCATGGTACCACGCACTGTGCAAAGTACACATGATTTTGTCCAAAGTATGGCAGCTGCAGGTTCTTGGAAATTGCATTGCTCGCACGCGTATGCAGCAGCAGTTAGGAAGTGATTGGTGCAGGTCAGTGCAATTTGGTAGTGAACTGTCAGAGTTACTAGTGCTACCTAGAAAGATGGTTTCCTTTTGACACAAAACACAATAGATCATTGTTCTTAGTTTAGAGGATTATAAACAGGCCTACAAATAGGTTTCCTTTTTGCATAAGCAATAGCTCGTTCTTCTGAATCTTCTGCATGTCAGCATGTAAAGCATAATAATTATTAATGCTTCCTGAACAATCTGAAGAACGTGAATCCTTGTCAGTAGTAGTTCTCGCTTGGACAAGGCTATCCCCAACGTAGTTACTACATGGTACATAAAAAGAGGCGCCATTTATAAATTCAATTGTTCAAATAGGATTGGAAAAATATTTTAATTTGTTTTGTGTTCAGATACAGCCTACGTAAAGTTCAGCGTTCTGAATAGTCTTCAGTCTAAAAAAAATCTTCGTTCAAAAAGAGAAAAAGATTCTTTAGTGTCATGCAGGTTGATTATTTTGCCTCACAACAGACGACATGATCACGAGAGAGCGAATCAGGTGGTGGTCTTATTCTAATCTAAGTGCGCAGGTGGAATATTATTGGCTGATTGCGACATGGATTCGGTACGCAAGTGGCCGGCCGGCATGCTTTGGACCAAATGTGTTGTGGTCACTTGGATTTGGTCGCGTCACATCAAGAACTCAAAGCACGATGGTGACATTTGTATTCCGTGATGGCATCATCCGAAGAAACGAATCATATATGCACTTTCCTTGCTCAAAAGCTTGGTATCTATCGATGCTTTATGACTTCGTTCCATCTGACGATGACGTGGCAAAGGTGCCTATGTACAACCATTGAGATTAGTTAATTAGTGCATATAATGTTCGTATCCACCCAGATGGTGAATCTAACTTTTACAATCTAACCTATGAACCAAACATTATAAATTGTGTGATTCAGCTTCTTCAGGCTACCAAGGCCAATTCCAACAATCTTCCGCACCCAATGTTTACCAGCTTGTGACAGAACCGCCGCACAATCTAGGCAGGCCCAAACAACTTCTAAACTTTTACAATCTAGACTTTTTAAGGTCTAGCTTTTAATGCCGACAATTCCAAGCTAGTTTTCACAAACTATGGTGGATCCAAACAAACCTTTAATAATTATAATAATTAGATAATGAGTGAACTATGTATTTTGCAGATAATTGAATTGAAGTGCAGTTTTGTATAGCTCATTTTGCTATGGTTACGGTGTTGAGGTTCCTGTGGTAACTTTATCAACTACAAGATCTAACGACCTAGTCACTCGGTGGCATTTACATAGATAATATCTATGTTTGTAGCTTTATGTATTTACAGGGCGAGTGTGCATGTTTATATGAGTGACTTGTGCATATATCACCTTTTTAGAAAAAGAGTTGATTAGAATGCAAGTCGGAAAATACGCAAACCGTAGTGGTAAGTTTATTACCGCAATTCTAGTCGTTACTACTGACTCTGAGTAAACTTAATGTTGGGCTTGAGGCCAGGCTTGTGCAGTTGGGCCGGGCTCCAGGTTTGAGTACTGATGCCCGTGTTAGGCTTCAGGCTGGGCTCAGGGCTTGGTTTTTGCAAGCCCGGCGGACCTTTTTGCTGCCGTTTCTGAACGGGCGACACGTACTACGCGGTACTGGTAGCCTAGTAGCAGCAGCACTAATGAGAGCTTGACCAACAGCAACAGCGAGTTCCAGGGATGTTTCGGTTCCTAAGGCCCTTTAAATCCTATCACGTTAAAAAGAATATTATCATTTAAAAGTATTAAATAAAATCTAATTACAAAACTAATTATAGAATCCCTAACCTAATTCGCGAGACGAATCTAATAAGGTATATTAATCCATGATAAGCGCATGGTTACTGTAGCATCACTGTTGCAAATCATAAATTAATTAAGCTCATTAAATTTATCTCATAAATTAGCACCTACCTGTGAAAAAAATTTATAAATAGATTTTATTAATATTTTTAAATGATAAGATTCTTATTTGATGTGACTGAACTAAAATTTAACTCTCCGGAACCAAACCAAACGGCACCTAAACTTGACATAATTGGACGGAGTACGGCACGGGATGGTAATATGGTAGAACACAAGATCAGTTTAAACAAGTGCTGAAGCAGGACGGCGTGCACGGCAATGTAACAGTGGATTGGACGTGCACACGGCACACCTGTACTCTGCACAAGTACCAGTTGACGCGTTCTAGATTTGTAGGGTTCATGATGAGAGCCTAGGAAAATGAATAGAATTGGCAGCAAGTGTCCTTGCGTGTGTAAGCCAACTATGGAGTGTTTAACTCGGGAAAAGAGAGTAACGAGATACTCCTCCGTCTTAAAAAGATTGTTTTTTAAAAAAATCACACATTATTATTGTGAGAAATAACTTCATTACCCCTAATTACTTATAGTAGTTGTGATTAAAAACTATGTTATTTATTATTTGATTTTCTAGATTCTTAATAAATGCATATGCATTGAAATTTAAAAAAAAAGCATGCACTAAGGGTGAGTTTGGCATGAATCCAACTCCAAACTTCAGCATGGAGCTGTGTGGAGCCAGCCAAATATCCCAACTCTAAAAATTGGTGGAGCAGCCCAACTCCATGGAGTTGGTGGAGCTCTAGTTTATTTTCTTGGAGTACCTCTTTTACTACTCCAAAACTCTTCAAAACCAACCTAAATATGAAGTTCGCACATAATTACCCACCACTACAATCGATTACAAACAAAATGGTTCGTTTTTTCCTTTCCCCTTCCCGCCTCCATCTCCCACTCTCATCCACGCGCCCCGACCCGACGTCGCCACCCGTCTAGCCACCGTGCCAAGACCCGACGCCGTCGCCGGTCATGCTACTCGCCCTCCCCTCCCTCCCCACCAGCCTCGCCCTCCCAGAAGGCCGCCGCCACCACCCTCTCCCTCCCCGCTGACCATGCCATCCTCGAAGGCCGCCGCCCACCCGTCCCCTAAAGGCTATGTCGCCATCCCCACCCCTAGTGCCCGTGGTTCGACTTCCTTGCCGGCGCCCGCCCGCTGCAGGCCATAGATGCTGCCCGTGGGCCCCTCTCCCGACCGGCGCCACCCCACTCTCCCCTTCCTGATCGCCGCCCTCCCCGAAGGCCGCTGGCGGCCGCCCCCTGCAGGCCGTGGCCGTCGCCCGCTCTGCCGGCCGACGCCACCCCACCTTCCGCTAACGCCGCGCGATGCCCACCCCTGCCGGCGCAACTCTCGCCCTTCCTACCCGCGCCGCGTCGCCGGTTTGGTCCGGCCGCTGCGGCCCCTCATTATCCAGCAACGGCGAGGAGAAGATAAGGTAGAAAAATAAAAATGAGGAAAAAAAAGTATGACATGTGGGTCCCGCGAGCCAAGGGCAACTATGGTAATACACCCTGAAAACCATAATTTTGGAGTTGAGAACACCCTCCTAGCCAAACACCACATCCATATAGTTCCAACTCCACCTAGAGCTAGCTCCATCTAGAGTTCGGGGTTGGAGCTGGAAAAACTCGGAGCTGGAGCTAGCCAAATAGGGTGCGCTTCCGGCTTCTCCATGTCATTTTTTCTTCGTATTTTATATTATTTTAATTAGATGGATCTCTTTACAAGCCAAAAGGACACTCTTTATGAAATAAAATGTGAATGCTAAAAGAATATTACCTCCGTTCCAGAAAGAATGTTGTTTTAGCCTTTAAAATTTGCCCCGCAGAGTGTTTGTTTAGCTTTTAGTAAGATCCATCTAACTAAAGCAATGCTAAGTACCAAAAAAAATTATACAAAAAAGCGCATAGAGCCAATCAAATGCTTAGTATATTCTACTTTTCTAGTTCCAATACATATGTATTTATTGAGGATCTAGAAAATCAAATAAACAACACGGTTTTCAATCACAATGGCTATATTAATTAGGAGCAAGAAGATCATTTCTTAGGATGAGTAATGTGACTAATTTTCTAAAAGACAGAGGAAGTACTTATTTTGGGACGGAGAGAGTAGTTATTACTCGGAGTATTAAGGTGTTTCGCTCCAATTAAATGAGCTATTACATCAGCGCATATAGTGATGTAACAAATAATTTATAAGAAGAGATGAAATAATAAATTTTGTTCTCACCATCTCCAACACGTTAAAAATCGTGTCTCTCTCATTAAGTGTTAACTCCCATGGGTCACTTAGATATAATATTTTAATAATATGCTATTCTATAAAATTCTGAAATAAAACTTTGTATTGAGAGACCTAGTTTAATTTATCAATTCAAACATCTCAAAATGACATAGCACTCTTGAAAACCATGCATGCGAACAGTCTTAGGGGTTCAGATTATAGATTCAGTGTTGTGCAGAAATGGTACTAGCTAATTAATTTCTTCACAACGTACTGCCACCTGCTATATAGAAAAGAAAATCAGTATCACTTGTAATGCGTATGATCGATTAGCATCAGAGCATGCGATGACTGAGCGAATAATTAAATTATCATTCCAATCTTATCAAACACTTAGTGTCTTAATCACGCCGATCAATATCGGCTGACGGCCGGGGATATAGTGGCATGCATATACGCGTCAACCATGCCCACCTACCTGGCTACCTCGATCTCCCGGTGATCGCTGCTGATAGGAAACCTAGTGAACTCGAATGCACGACGCATGATATCATGTCGACGCCGCGCCGGTGGCTTTGCCGGAGAGAGAATACATGCATATGTTCTCCGTTCTCCGTCCACATTATTGGGATCGGATCACATCGAAAGGCACAAAAAAAGGGTTCTGGAAAAAAGGATCCAAGTTACGTTCACACACCGGTCGTCGTGACTGACGCAACGAAATGGACGCGTGTGTGCATGCATATTGCCTCTGTTATTTTTGTCGCAAGGATCATGCTAAATCAAGCCTCATTTAATTCTACGCTCGCTGTTCAGGTTTGAGGAGCGTGGTTGCGTGTGTTTTATTTTGTCATCTAAATCGTACGCCACCTAATAACTTAATTAAAAAGCTAGCTAGCTAGCCAGCAACAACATAGCAATAAGAGAAAACAAATAGTAGCAATTAAAATGGGTTGCTTTATTCGTCGACCCACCAGTACAGAATTGCCTCAGTTCCCAAACCTCTTTAGTCCCGGACTAAAGATCTGGATTATTAGTTCCGGTTCCCACACCCGGGACTAAAGGTCCGTGGAAAGGCAAAAAATTTACTCCGTACTTAAGACTCGAATCCAAGACCCCTTGCCTCACGCATAGCTTCCTTACCACCCCACCTACACATCGCATATGATTATGAATGTGATGCCTTCCTTTTAAACTAACCCGTGAATGACCCTTTAATCCAGGTTGGAGCCACCAACCGGGACTAAAGACCCTTTTAATCCGGGTTGGAGCCACCAACCGGAACTAAACGGTCATCCTTTAGTCCCAGTAAGCAGACCTCCTAGGCTGGTGTGTTGCACGCGAGAAGTTATTATCCGGTCGATTTTTTGTGCCAACACGCTAATCAGGCAAATTACTATCCAACTTAGCTCTTTTTCCATGATACTGGTGTAATCATGTTCACAGCTAGTGGTTTCAAGTTTGAGCTTCCAACCACTGCGAGAAAAATGATTGTTGACAAGGATCAATCTTGGCTAATGATTCTGCTCCCTTCCATCCTCTTCTTCCTTTTACTTTACCTTTATTATGATTTATATATAGCCCTTTTCTACCTTTCTTTTAGTGGCTTCTCTTTTTTACCAAACCAGATGGCATGCAGAGACCAGTTCCAGAGTTAAATTATGCATATCTAATAGGGTAACTGGAAGGTTAAATTTGTATATAATATGGTTGGCTTATCTTTAATTTATGCAATTCACAAAAGCAATAGTTTTCCAGCAAAATAAAAGAGGAGTCGTTTTCCCTATCTTTCCTAAATTGTATGATCTGCTCTTCAGCTTCACCCTCCACCTAACATTAATATTTGCTCCTGAAAAGGACCTCGCAACCCTTTGAGTAATTTTTCAACTCAACAATAATTAATATAAAGCTCTTTGTAACAGGTAAAAATGAAAAAGATAATAATTCTATTGAACGCAAGCACAAAACATTTGTGATGGAACAGAGAGGGGGAGAACATGATAATTCAAAGTTTCAAACAGAAAAGTTGTTCTTAAACATTGCCCCACCTGGCTGGCCTTTTTCTTGTCCTATACCTAAGATGCACATTTGAATTCTCGATTCTCTTCATGTTTTGGAACTTTCAATTGTTTTCTTTTAGAGGGGACTTGTTTGGAATTCCAAGTTACTGTCACAAACAAGCGTGGTGGAGAAAAGCCCATGGCCAAAGTGCCAAACTATGCATATATACGAGGAAAAAGCCCAGAACTGCTTTGAAACATCTGTCCTGTGTACCGGCTGCCTCGGTGAGCGGCGCGGCCAGCCCACATACACAACAGGCCATCTACACAACTCTAGTATCCAGCCGCCTGAGTTGGCGACGACCTGACCACCTGCAAACATGCACAAAAAGGAGTGCTGGGCTGGGGATGGCACGTGAGGGCCCATCATTGGCAATCGAGGAGAACGCATCACTGCCAAAACTCAAAACCCAAAACAATCATGATCGAATTAACTGATTAGTGCGCCATTTTTTTAATCTTGATGGTTCATGAACATCCATCAACTGATGTGCCGTCACATCCCTCTGAAGCAAACACTGGCCATGTTGATCCAATTTGGTAGCAAAATCATAATCTTGTATGCGATGTGTGCCACTGGCACCAAAAAAATTTTCCTTGAATTGATAATCTATTGATTTCCTTGTAATAGACATGTTATGTCTAACTACCTAGTTAGACCGAGGAGCCTGTTAGAATCACACGAGCATTATTTGCATCCAAATTAAAATACGCATTTGCTCCTCGTGCATAAATCCATGCATAAACAAGCTTCATCAACATTTATACATTTGATCACAAATGCAAGAGAAGACTAGGCATGCATTAAACTGTTGCATGTCGAATGCATCAACACAAGAAGTTGTTGCTACTGGTACTTTAGTAGCCTTATTACAGGAAACAACCAAAGCAAATGCAAAAGTCATACAGCTTGTACACCAAGCCATGCCAATAACAATATCCAAAAAAAAGTATGCTACGAGAGCTCGAGAATAGCAAAGCAAACTTCTCTTCTGCAGCCATGTGCAAGCACCGGCTGCTTTTTGCTTACAGCAATGACTTGACGGATCGTGCCTTCACTGGCTTCCCCCAGCGCTTCCATGGGTTCTTCTTCCTCTTTGAGAGTATGTTGCGGCTAGAGGAATCTGGGTCATAGTCATCACCGATGCCCGCAATGTCGTCATCGTCGTTGCAGATAGGCACATCATCATGAGTTGCAACTCCATAACTAGTACCATCACCAACCATAACTTTAGCGTGATTTTAGAGGAGAAGCATCTTTACGTAGTTCTAGTTCCACCTCTTCTTGTTTGGGAGCTAGAGGGGCAGAGCCGTATGTGGTGATCCTACAATACTTCTTGCCAAGTAATGGTCCGAACCCATCATAATAGTAGAAGTCTTTAGTTGTGTTAAAGTGGTTGGTGGGCTTCTTCTTGCGCGTCTTGGAGCTACTGCAAGAGGCTTATTTTGTACTTTGGTAAAGTCACACATAAAACATGCCATAATTGAAAATGGATTAAAATGACTCACAGTGCTTTGATGTAAGCCAAGCATGCATTCCAAACAAATTGTTCATTATGCACTAGATAAAGGAGCCCGTGCGTTGTCTCAGCTGCGAAACCTTAACAAAACCAGAACATCTAGTTTTCCAAACCAGAACATCCAGTTTTGCCTTAGCAAGACCATTATTCAAACTCGGCTGAGCTGAGGTTAGGTCGGCTGACCCGACATTGAACTATCCCCAGCACGACCATAGTGATGCACAGCCCGACTCACCTGACTTCACAAGGAATACACTACAAAGACAATTTTGAACAGTGCTTCACTAGGAAGCCGTTAAAAGCATCACATGGCATGATATTTGAATTTATTCAAAACAGGCAACATGGCTATCAAACTTATTCATATGTCTTACTGTTGACGCCAGATTTTGACACGTGTTGAATCGACGTCAGGAGGAGAGGTTGGCCGATGCGGCAGATCTAAAGGCTACAGTGAAGAATCGGCTGATTGAGGTTACAGTTGGGAATCGGCGGATTGGTGATGCAACCTACGCCAACAGATCGGGACCACAACAGAGGATCCCGGTTAAAAGTGGTCTAATGTTGGTCAACGGAATAATACTGATTCGGTCAAGAGGCATAAGAAAAGAGTCCTGATTCGATTAATAGACGGTGGCAGAAGATTCTGCGGGAGTCCGTTTCCTTTATAAGAATATTATAGATATAGCAGTTTTTAATAAGATTGAAAAAAGTCATAATCGACCAGGAGTCCTGGTTTTAGGGTATAAATAGGAGTCGCCAGGGCTTTGTAAGATATCAACACATCAATCAACAAAACACTTCTACTTTTTCCTAGTACTTTACTTTCAAGTCGGCGACTTCGCCAATACTTTTTCTTCTTTCACGAGTTCGTATGGATTGGCAGGGCTGCATCAACTTGATCTTCGGCCAATTGGTAGGTTCAGCTTATCGAGTAACATCTGAGCTTTAACTACGGGCGCATCGCTGTGGTTTCGCTTGGATTTATTCACCAGTTATCGATATTTACTAGAATTACAAGTTTTACCTGTTGTTCTAGTATTATCACCAGTTATCCAGCTTGAGATTGGAATTATCGGCTTTATCATCGTGTTTCCTCGTTTATCGTCATATAGCCGATTAGATCTATTTCAAGTGTTGCATCTGTAATAATTGTTTAAGTAGCTCCAGCAATTTTCTTTGCAATTATTACGTGATTATCGGCTGATCCATAGCCGGTCATCTTCATAGCAAATCGGCCGATTCGCCGACGCGCTCCCAGGGACAGATCGGAACTCCAGCCGATCGGGATGCCCGGAATTTAATACTCTTATTTCCTTGTCAATCAACAGGTCAGATTGACTGGCACGCCGCGCGAACCGCACTAGGGCAAATAACCCGAACAGGAGCTAAGCAGATTCTCCCGGGTCGTGTGTCCGACGCTGAAGACCATCGGCCGATTCCTGGCCGATTTTAGCGCCAACACCAATAATCCACCAAAACTCTCTCCAAATAGAGGGAGAGTTGAAGCTCTCCCAATTCGGTAGTTGGTTTCAGGATGAAATTATTGGGGAACTGCAAAAGCAACTCTCGCAATAATCATAAAAGAATTATTAAGACGTCCCCATTAGATGGTTATTGGGAAAGATTTATTGAGGAATTGCTGAAGATGCTTTGATAAAAGCCTAATAAATCAATATCTATATTAAACTATAAATCCATATGGTTTTTGCCGAGAATCAAAATTCGTAGCACCAGAATACTGGGAATGAGTATATAAAGCATCTCCAAGAGACTCTTTATATCTTTAAGAATAGAGACTTTGATAAAAAAAATTATCCTCCAACAGCTTCTTCAATTGGATATCTAAATATAGGCCTCCTCTCTTCCGGATTTCTCGCTAGCCAAAGATGGAGAGCGAGAATTGCTCTCTAGATTGCACACAAGATATAGAAAAGCTCCAGTTTGAAGAGTATAAAGATATAGAAAATAATTTTTACTCAAATGACTCTCTAAATGATGATTTAGAGAGTAAATTTTAGAAAACCTGTTGGAGGTGCTCTAAGCTTTTTCTATGCAGAAGCTTTTTCTATCAGAATATTGGAAAAGATAAAAATGCTTATGGTTACCTGCTAAGAAATCTGCATCTGATTGTCGTTTCTATACAATTATGATGTTCTGCTCTTCTGCAAATCTGTGTGCTTGAAGCACGCATGAAAACCTGGGATGACCATATGGTGATCTAGGTTAAGACCCTCGGATCAAGGAAAACATCGTTTTGTATATCAACATGTTCGCTAAAATCCAGCTCTGTATACTGGGGACTGGGGTTCGCTGCACTTTGTGCTGTCCCGAAAATGCTTTCTGGGTACACAGACACAGTGAGCTGAGGTGAGCTCTGGATGCATGTGTGTTTCTGACCTGCTGGTCACTAGATACGATTTGTGTCTTTGGATATATGAACCATCCAACATCATACATCAAAGGAAGCTAGTACTCGGTGCCTTACTCCCTACACTACGCATATTACAGCGAGCAGGACTGCACGCGAGGCTAAGAAGGATCCAAAGACTACGCGTGAGCGAGCAGGGGTGCCATGGATATTGACGTTGGGCCAACTATGTCACGGATGCTCATAAATCATCATGGGCCGAGAACGTCAAGGAGCGGACAGCACAAAGGCACAGCCCATGGCCTGCGGGGACTGGTGGGGCACGCTTTGGTTTGCACCCCCATTGACCCAAGGCCAGCGGTGACCAACATTAACTGCTCGGGCTGAAAACTAGAGGCGTTTCGGTATCCAAACAAACCAATGTAAAGATTCTTGGGGTGATTCGTATGGGGGCGTCTCTCTGATGTAAGCAAGAAAAGAACGTGTAAATCATTTGGATGGCCTGGAAGAAGAGCGCGAGCAGAATGCGCACCTTGTGACGCAGAGGGCAAGACAATTTTATTTTATTTTTTAATAGGAAAGCAGGATCAGGAGATTCATGTAAAAGAAAAATAAAACAGAGAGTCCACTCTAGTGATCGCCGCCTCCGGGAAGACTGGTATGCAGGGTCCACACAGCCTCTCGGCCTCGCACCCATCAGGCTTCACGTGGTATGCGACCACGACGCCCGGGGCGACGGTGACTGATGCTGCCAGCTGAATTGGTTTGCTGCGCGACGCTGGTGGTGGATAGCAACGCACACTAGCAGAGCAAGGGTATTGGTGGCATGGCAACTGTATCTAGCCACTGGCCAGGCCCTCCTCCGCGCCCGGTGCCGACGACGATGCTGGTCAAGGCCATGCGCGATCCAGGAGTAGCACGTGGAGGTCGCCGGCGGGAGCCACCGCCCCCGTGTGCGCCGCTTGACTGGATGGATCGAATAGGTGCTAGGCGGTGACGGCGTCCTGAATTCTGCCCCGTCTCTTGGGCGTCGTCTAGAGCCGCTGTTTTCCTAGCTCCATCACACTCTGGATCATATGCAGACGGCATGCGCGCCTGAATATTCTCGCTCCGGCCGTATGCTCTGGAAAGATCAAATGTTTTCTTTCTATTTTTCTAGGACGGAGAGGTGATTTTGTTTTGCGCGTAATCTTTTCCTGGGAGGTGTTTGGTTGACTCGATCTGTTTGAGCGCCAGCAATGCTACGATAATTAAACATTAATTTTCCAGTCTCATGAATCTCCCATTCCTTCATTTTAGATTTCTGCCCCTCCCAAGACCAAAAAAAGGAAAACCTTGAATTGCAAATAAGGCCTTGGTTCTCTCAACCTGATCGAGATACGGACCTTACAAACAGCTCGATGTTAATCCGATCCACCTATGCATCACACCCTTCGCTACACCAGCCCATGTTTTCTCTAGCGAATCAACACGCTCGTTAATTCACCAGCTGAAGCCGCGCGAATCAGCTGGCCGGATCGCTTCAAAACCATTTTCACCCCCCCCCCCCCCCCCCCCCCAAAAAAAAAAGCTTAGATTAACCACCACCGACCGATTCCTGCCACTAATTACCACACCCTGGTGAATTCTCTCTACACAGTTACACATCTTCTTACAAGGAAGAAAGAAGAAGGGCGATGGTACGGTCGGTCAGTTGAAGAGGTTCAGCAGCGCCGGCGCCCTGGCCGCCTCCACGTCGCCGGTGGCCTGCAGGTCCTCGCACGTCGTCGTAGCGGAGTACTCGTCCGACGCGCCGCCACCGCCGCAGCCCCGACGCCCTGATCCCGCCATCGGCGACGCCGGCGTCAGGCAGAGGTCCAGCTCGCACGACTGCAGCAGCCCCGCCGGCGGGTTCTGGCAGGCGCCGCCGGCGGGCACGGCGGCGGCGTTGAAGGCGAGTCCGTTGTTGTTCCTGCGCTTCCTGGACGGCGCGGAGGAGGAGTTCTCGGGCGAGGAGGAGGACGCGGCGGCGGCGCCGACGTTGCCGTAGAGGCCGTCCATGTCGCGGTCCGTGAACGCGGCGGGGATGGTGGAGAGCGCGCGGAGGGACTCGCCGCGGAGGACGGCGTCGGCGGCCGCCTGGCAGAGGTCCCAGTTGCCCGTCCACATGAGGCCGATGGCGCCGCTCACCGGGTTGATGGTCCGCCCGCAGGCCTCGTACAGCAAGGACCGGAACAGGGCTGCATCCATCCACATGGGCATGGCACGTCAGTTAACTGAGCCTAACCCCAAATGCATACACAATGAACATTTTTTTTTTCTTTTGCACACAATGAACATGATGCGGCTAAAACTTTTTTTTAATGAAATCATGACTAAGAAATAAGAAGGCAACTGCTTTAGTTTAATTTCTTTACAGGGCCAAGGAAGGATAGAACTATAGAAGGTATTATCCGGCTTTGTGTGAAGTAATTGACTGGCTCTTTAGTTACGCCACCAGTCAGGAGTCATGCACAGTTCAAAGTCAAATTAAAAGTTTATTATATATCAAATCACGACTACAAAATCCCATCAGCCTATTAATTAACTAGCATATCTGCCAGAAGCCCAGAACACAAATATATTCGAGTCGGTTCGGTGAAGTAGCATTGGGTTGGGTTGGGTTGGGCCTGGCCAAAAAAAAAGGATTCTGCTTTTGTGGCGTAACGAACTACTTGTTGCTGAAGTAGCACTGTCAAGTCAGTAATGGATAGAAGTTTGCTGACCATATTTTTTCTGAGTTTCCATTTGAATATAAAAGTATAGGAATCAATTGGTGTGTGCAAGGTTCTATTCACGATATTTTGGAAGAATTAAGCAATATGAACATCAAATGCTTCATTGTAATTTTCACAGTTGCAGATTGGCACATTCAGAAATCAAAGTACAACAGAATCCATCATTTCAAAAGCATCTAGAATCGGCCGTCAATTTGAAAATTTGGAGAGCAATCCTTCAGCAGGACATGAATATTGAAAGAATGGTATTTTTTTCCTTCTTTTTCAGATCTTTATTTTATTTGATAACTCAACCATTTTGTATTTTATATATTAGTCCAACACTGCCCTCAGCTCTCTTCAACAGTAATCCTTCAACAAAAGAAGTTTGAACTCTGAAGTGATCTCCCTGTGCTGTATTATTTTTACGGTCTAGGTCCACGTATGCCATGTGCACCAAAGTTATACTCTGATAAAGTTTGTCCTGCTCTTTGCATATCAGGTCTCTGGCCTCTATGGCTCAAATGCTCATGTTTATGCTACTGTTCCACGCTCATTTTGCGTAGATGTTGTTCAGTACTTTTCTCAAGAGATTGTAATCTCAGGCTTCTTCATGAAGCATCATATATGAAACAGAAATTCTGAATGTTGAACTGTGTGACAGACAAATTATTGTAATCCCAAGTTTCTCCAATTTTTGCCCCCCACAGAAGGGCCTCGCCCGAGTTTCATTACTTAACCAGCAACGAACTTGCAGCGTTTCAACCACAGCAATCTCATGTTTCTCCATGAAGCAGCATACGAAACAGAAACTCTGAATGTTTGAACTGTGTGACAGGCAAATGCAGAATTCCCCTGGTCTGTCCTGAACAATGGAACATGAACACATCACACGCGAGTGGTGGTCCATCTGTCATTTGTAGATCCCCCGCACATTTGACAACGGGGGATGCTCAGAACATCTGGGTTCAGGCTTACAGCACTGAGAAATCTGAAACCTGGGAGCTATCCTGACAACAACATGCCTGAAAACTCAGGAACCACCTGGGCCTGAAACAATCCTGGTACCGCTGCACTACCTCACATGGCGACACGAGCTGCCGCTGTCCGCTGCACCGTTGATGGATCAAGTAGCAGCACTGATTTCAGCAGGCTCACAAGCAATCTTGAACATTATACTCTTCGGCAGGTACAGCTCTGGGGTCAACACGAGTGCGTCCAATCTCGCAGACACAAAAGGCCAATTCGACAGGCAACTGATGCAATTCGGTGCTACGGCAACCTGAAAGACCCAAGAGCCTCAGCAGCAGGTAAGGGGTTCTTCAGGGCCCCTTTTGCCTCGCCCACTGCCCACACTGCAATCCGACCTGCTCTGAAATTTACTGCACAGCGAGCGAGGAGAAGTAGGGAACGGCGAGACACCCGGAGCGCGGGCTCGCTCAGCACCAGATACCGGCGAGCCGGCGAGGAGGGTGGGCGCGCTTGGCCTTAGGCCCTCCGCCGCAGCCATTGACACTTTGCCCCGGCCGCCTCGTCCCTCCTCGCTAGTTGAATATGCGATCCGGGGCGGCTTGGTTGCCCAGGCATGGTCATGGTCAAGCACCACATGTGCTGCTGCTCAGCACGTCGCCCAGATTCGATCCAAAGAATTACGGGACACGGATACCGCGGGCGCCTAGGCCCATCCTGACAGCGTTCCGTGACTCGTGGGCTCGACCCAGCCCGAACCGAAGCTTCGCCTAGGCTTGGGGAGCCCATGTCATGGGCGGACTCGTGGTCCCTAGCTCGGAGCTCAGAGCTGGCGCCTCCACGTCACGACGAGCACGCGACGGGACCTACCGCGCGAGCTTGAACCGACGCGGCAGCCTGGTGCACAAGCACGCGTGGCCGTAGCAGAGGTGCACGAAGCCAGCACGGCGGCTTCGACTCCCACACCGAACCGAATCCTGCCCGCCCCTGCTACGCGCACGCGCGTCGTAGCCCCCATGGGAGGCGCACAGTCCCCGGTCGCGTGGGTCCAACAGAAATTCGTCGGCCCACATGTCATAAGCGCCCTCCGTGTTCATGTCTATCTCTCGCACCTCCTCGCGTCCGCAGCTGGCTTAACGGCCTGACCTCTCCTCGCCCCCGCCGCAGCCCGTCCCCGCTACTGAGCGCGCCTCCGCCTCCATGCTGCCGCGCTCGCCGCCGTCCGCCGCGGCGGGCGCCATGGTGCCCGGCGTGGGCGGCGTCGAGCCGGCCGTGACGCTGGACCAGGTGCCGCGCTGGAGCGACCCGGACCAGCGCATCTTCCCCGCCGCCTCCACCTCCGGCGAGGCCTCCGCGGAGGGAGGCGGATCCGAGACGCCCGCCGCGTCCGGCTTCCTCTCCTTCTCCGACCCGCTCACCGGCGACGACGCCGGCGGCGGGGGCCGCGGGGGCGCCTCGCGGTTCCCCGTCGACCAGGAGATCAACTCCAGGATCTACCTCTGGCGCGGGCACCCCTGGAACCTCGAGGTCGACGCCGTCGTCAATTCCACCAACGAGGTCGCGATTCATGCCCCTGTCCTCTTACAAGTGCTGGGAATTGAGCTGAATTATGGTGCTAAAGCTCCTTTTTTTGCTCTGGATTTTCGTGCAGAGCTTGGACGAGGCGCACAGTAGTCCTGGGCTGCACGCTGCAGCAGGGACAGGGCTTGCGGAGGAATGCGCCACCTTGGTACTGCCCTGAATTCTCTTTCACTGTACAAATTTAGTTGACATGTTTGCTTAATTGTGCTGGTAGAGACTGTTATGTATCATTTGTTCATTGGTCTACCTTATTCACAGGGTGGATGCCGAACCGGTATGGCGAAGATGACCAATGCCTATGATCTGCCTGCAAGGTAACACTTGATTCTGTGTTACTTATATTTGGACTTGTTGGATCCTGTGGAACATGTACATGTATATATGCGTGTGAAGATCTCAAAATAATGTTGGACACTCAAGCTACAAAATCAAATTATTCTGTGGTTCACAATTAGAACTGTGGCCCTTTGGGTGCCTAGTTTGATCAGAAGTTCCCGACTTGATGGTTTTCTGCAAATCTCAGACCGTAAGGGACAACACAGACATTTTTTTTTCTTATGGAATCACAATAAGGACAATAGTTTCTCTTAAAATTTGCTACTACTTGAAGCTGGCACAACAGACATTTAAAAAATTGGATCTTGTTAAACCATACTTCAAACTGGCACAATAGTTTCTCTTAAAATTTGCTACTACTTGAAGCTTTAGTAAAAAGTTAGTAGCGCTGAAGTTAGTTGTTGAGTACTCACATTCATTATACTGCTATATGTATTTTTTTGCATGTTCAGTATGCTAAGATGCATGTTTCAATTGATTATGCAGGAAGATTATCCATACTGTGGGCCCCAAATATGCTGTCAAGTATCACACAGCTGCCGAGAATGCACTTAGTCACTGTTACAGGTCCTGTTTGGAACTGCTCATTGAGAATGGTCTTGAAAGGTACATGTCAAATCAGGATTCTTAGAGCTTATTGTTAATTTATCTTAAGTGATGTTAAATTCTTGCTTTTCACACTGTAAACTTTCCATTTTTTACTAATAATTTCCTTTCATGGCTTATTTAGCATCGCAATGGGTTGCATATACACCGAAGCTAAAAACTACCCTCGTGAACCTGCTGCTCATGTGGCAATAAGTGAGTTCTTTTAATATTTGTTTATTCTCTCTTTACTTGTGCTATGAAATATTTCTTATGCATGAATGAAAATAATTGATCTGTAAATTTGGAGATTACATGTGGTACCAACAACTTCCAGTTAAATGGGAACCTTTCGGCATCTCTCACACTTCTTACTCCTACGTAGAGGATGGAGCAGTGAGTGGTAGAAAGTGGGAAGTCTAAAAAATGTTTCATTCTTCATGAATTCATTTTTACTCTGCAGGAACTGTGAGACGTTTTCTGGAGAAGCAAAAAGGCAATATAGCTGGTGTTGTGTTTTGTACTACATCTTCATCTGACACAGAGATATACAAACGGTGCTTAAACTCAAACCCAGAAGTTGCATTATATTGTGATCATTCATATGCTGATGATAAGCAGTTAAGCACTGCAGATTGCTCCCTCTATATTTCCCTCGGGACAAGCAGGAGGAAGAGATTGCAATATCAAAACTCCCAGCTGATGTCGGGGATGAGAATGGTGAGACAGTAATTGATGAAAGGAAAATAAGAATAAGACCTTTGCCTGCTGGTGCAGTAGACAGAACAGTGACTTCAACTCCTATAGATCTTCCTCTTTCTGATCCTGGGTTGACATTGAAGAGGTGAAATTAAAAAGTTCGACCTCAATTTATACAAATTCAAATATGTTTTGCTTTGGTGGTAGCGGTTTACCGTTTCTGCATCATACTTAGTATAACTTTTTTTTCCCTCTTAGTAGGTTACTCCATCGTGCAGATCAATTTGTATAAGTAACTTTTATCCTTATTTTATTGGGTGTTTTCTTTCCCTTTTTCTCTTGGCGGGGGTCGGGGTGGGGGCATCCTTATTGTGCTTGCTGAGAAGTTCATGCCTTTTCTAGTAGATCCTTTCCCCATCTACGTAATTTGTTCCAGGTTCTTTGTCTCATTGTTGTTTGCTCTACAAGATTCCTTGTATCGATTACTATTGTACTTGTTGGTTTTTATGTGTGATGTTCTTCAACTCATTTTGACTGGTTTGAAACAGGGGTTCTTTCAAGTTGGATTCATATTTGGATCCACAATTCATGTCAATAATTAAAGATCCAGATATGCGGCGCAAGGAGCAGTGGGAAAAATCTGCTCAAGCTCAAAAGGGATTTAATTATGCTAGGTTACTTGGATATGGCGATCTTGGTTACCCTTCATTATCTGCAGCAGAGGAATATTCACTTCATTCCCGATACCTTGCTAAAGCAAATTCTCTGAATCTTTCAGAGATCGCTGAAATGAAAATAATGTAAGTAGGTTTCCCACGTTATGGTTTTATACATCTATTTCACTTGTGCTTAATAATGCTTGTATATCTGCATATTTATCGGTATACGTTCCATTGTCTTCACTGCCCTTAATCTGATGTTCTCCACCAACTGCAGTTATCGTGGTGGAGCTGATATTGAAGGACGCCCAGTTATGGTTGTTGTTGGTGCACACTTTCTTCTTCGTTGCCTTGATCTTGAACGGTTTGTTCTACATGTAGTGAAGGTAATTGATATAATACAGCTCCGGCAAAAGTTATGCTAGTATAGTGCGTGTTTTGTGCCACGAATCAACTGTAATGTATCTTAATGCAAATGTTCTGAAGTCTTGCATTGGAACTGTCTGTTTGACAATTCCTTATTTCCATTGAAGAAAATTGCGATCACTTATTCACCATTGGTGTGTCAGTGACATGTGTGGTCCACCTGTCTCACTGACAGTGGCAAATACGGGATTGTGCAAATTGCAATATGTGCGGTATGTCAGTTTGGAACAAAAATCAGCTTGACATATAATTTATGGTTTTCTGTTATCACTGAGCCTTATGGCATTTCTTAGTCTCCAGGTTCTTGGCATGTCTACTATACCATGCACATGTTTCTGAGTTAAAAAGTTAAATCAGCTCTGACATAACATTGTGTAGTTTAGAGAAATATAGGTCACAGAAACTAGGTTCGCACAAGTATAGTTATCTTCACTCTAGGCATGTCTCAAATACTGTGCACATTGGCGGGGACTGACACACAAAATAATTACTCCTTTGGTGCAAGAACATGTAACCTTCGTTTAAACTCTAGAATTTCTGAAATGGCCTCAATCCAAGTAATACAAGCATCTATATGAGACATACTTGCGTCGAAATTATATGAAGTTGAGGATTGATCTTACAGCAAAACTAAAGAAGTGGAGATGGCCTCTGAATATTTCAGTATATTTATAGGGAGTACTCTTGGAAATGTGAATCTGAAAGTTTCTTCCTCTTTGCTTTTGATAATTTGACTGATTTCCACTATCTCTGTTAGAGCATGCATATATTCCTTACTCTCTTGTACATCTTGTTTTGTTTTGTTTTGTTTTTTCGCTAAGTTAATTCTGAAAAGTTGTGCTATCTTTCTCTTCATAGGAGTTTGAAACTCTGATTCAGAAGCCTTATACAATAGTATATTTGCACTCTGCAGCATCATTACAACCGTAAGTGTCTGATAAATTTGTTACTGAAGAAATTCCTTATTATTTACCTTTAACTCAAAATGAAAAAAAAAAGTAACATCTTGTTGAATTTCCAGGCAACCAGATTTAGGATTCATGAAGCGATTACAACAAATACTAGGACGGAAACATCAGCGCAACCTTCATGTTCGTATCTTGTTCATGTTTAATTTGTATCAAATTCATCCTATAACAGGTTCATTCTTCTAACAATGTTCAACTGTAAACAGGCGATTTATATTCTCCACCCATCATTGGGATTGAGAACCGCTGTTTTAGCAATGCAGATGTTTGTTGATGGAGAGGTACCTCCTAGTTCAGACGATAGTGACTTTTCTAGCCCTTCTTTTTCATTGTGCGGCATGAGATCTTAGCATCCTTTTTCCCCCCAGGTCTGGAAGAAAGTTGTATATGTGGATAGGCTTGTGCAGTTGTTCAAATACATACCACGCGAGCAACTTACAATGCCCGATTTTGTCTTTCAGTAAGTAGCCTTGCTCAATACCTTCCAAGTCTTGGCACATTCCCATACAAACCAAAAAATGATGCAGTACTTACTAAATTCCTGCAGGCATGATCTGGAGGTGAATGGTGGGAGGGGCCTAATCGTTGACCCAAGAACAAAGCACATTTATCAGAGGGCGTCCAGTTGATGACTTTAAGTGACAGTTCTGAGTTCTGAAGTTCATTAGTTCTTGCACTGTACCATTATGATGTTCGCTTCTTGTAACTTTATTCCATGTTGATGTTTCTTTCTGTATCTAGTTAAGTTGGTCTATTCCATTGGTTCGTTTTTCTGCCTTCTTCTCGCCTGTATATGTTGATCTGTATAACTGAATAAATGTGGTCTCAGTCTAGATGGTTAATCTTCATTCATCCTGTACAAATTTTGGCCGTCTTCCTCTCATGTTGTCACAACTGCAGACTTGAAATTGGAGTTTATTTCAAGTTTCACCATTTATATTTATTGTCTCCAAATAAGTACTGAATCATCATTTTTTTTTAAAAAAAAAAGGTGATCCGACTGCAGGGCACTCCTGTTGTGGCTAGTATGAAGACAGACTTCCTGTCCCTAGCAGTCATTCATTAATGGCCTTGTTTGAGTGCTTACACTTGAGCTTACAAATCCATTGAAAACTAGGAAAGTACGTGGCTTCTCAATCTTTTGAAGAGCTAAATCTTCAAACATGGACTCCATGTCATTGAGCTAAGGTTGCTTACACCATTATTGGAGACTAAGCATGGGCTCACATCAAGTTCAAAGATGCGCCCCCCACCCCCCCCCCCCCCCCCCCCCCCCAAAAAAAAAAAAAAGAAAAAAGACACGGTAACATGATTTGCAGGTAGTTGGCCTTTTCTTTTTAGCAACATTTTGGCCACTTGGCTACTAGACAGATTAAACAGAACATTGCCTTTAACATAGTGTTGTCAATTAAGATGAACACCAAGCAAGCTCAATCAATGGCCTATCTTGTGAGAGACGGGCCTCACTGCCATTTCCAAACAAGTGCTTAAGAAGGTTCTTGGTACCCTTAATCCTAGTCATGTCATCTGTCCTAAAACTTAGCTATTTTTATGTTTATCCTAAGCCAAGCTATCTTAGGTTTGACCAAATAATACAAAAATATATATATATCAAGATTTATGGCACAAAATTACTATTACCACATCAATCATTAAATATACTTTTATGTTTTACTTATTTGGTTGCACAGATGTGAATTTTTTTCCCTGTAAACTTGGTCAAACCTGACAAAACATAGTTTGATTTAGGATAAACCTAAAAATAACTATATATTGATGATATTGAAGGAATAATTCCTTATGAAGGTGCAGCACAATTTTAGCTTGCTACATTTTCTTACCCCTCACACGATCCACATGTCAATATTTCATACACACCACAGCTATGATATCCATTTTCTCCGTAACACTTTGCCTATTTTTCTCGTACAAGCACCTTTTCTTATAGGTGACTCGGTAGTTGCACAAAATTATGATCACGTAAGCCACCTGGAAGCATACACTGTACCAGCATCTTTTCAAGCATCTCCAATCTACATACTATATAAGGGGCAGATAAAATGAACTATATAGTCTACAAACAAAGGCTGTCAGTTAGCAGATAGAAGTATCGAAGAATTTGACTTGCAACTGACAGATACTGATGAATAAGCAAGCATTTGTTTCGTTTACCTGATGAGTGCTGATGATCGAGCAGGCAAGGCAAGTAGGCAAAGCATATTCGAACATTAACAGCCACTTCGACCCAAGTGCGATCGCCCGATCATGATCGGACGGTTCACACAGCACACAGCTGGAAGCTGGAAACAGAATCCTTCTCTGCACTACAATAAATGGTGTTTGATGCGTTCAAGTTCGTGCTGAGAGGTTAACTTGTTATGATACATGCAACACGGCATTGGCATAGTTGACTAGGATTATACAAACCAGATGATGCTAGTAAGAGCATCAGGTATATTCCTAGGATAAACCTTGCCTATTTAGCTACGCGAATCCGACAGCATTGCTCAATATTTTTTCATCCTTGTTCAAACTGAGGCCCTATCTTCTCCAATTTCAATTCCCTCTCAAAGGTGAGCGATGCTGATTCCTTTCATGACTATGTTTTGGTTAGACGACCATACCAGTTCTGAGAAATGTAGGGTTGTTTGTATTTATATAATGAAATTCTGCTGAAAAATACATTGCAAGTTGGTAAAGAACTTCTTATGCAGCAGTACTTTACTAGGGATTCCATTCAGTTCACCTTTAGTTCTTCAGAAAAGATACCCTTTTCGCAGTTTGTTTTGCTCAAGAAAGTGCAGGTGATCTGTATGTACTCCCTTTCTATGATGTTGACATGATGAGTTTCACCTACTGCGCAGTCACATGTAAATAACTAGCTAAAAGAGCATCTTTACTTACCTGCTGCAACATTTGATTACTGTCTGAACGTGCATGCGAGTGCTCACTAATCCTATCCATCAAGCCATTAATGACGACTGGATCGCAAGAAATATCCTTCTCAAGCAGCAATTTTAATTCCAGCTTTCGCTTTCGTCGACTAAGAATTTCTTCAATAAATACTATTTGTCCCTAGAAAAGGCAACAACATAAGACTCCTGATTTCGCAAGAAATTTCAAGCTAGGCTCACCGCTGGATCAATTAGGAGCTCACTCTCTGAGCTTCTATATAATTGCATTGCAGATAGAGCTAGCTAGCCGTGTAGTGCACACACCGTGCGGCGGAGCAACTGCAGAGGCGGCGGCGACCATGGCGGGCAAGCAGCTCGACGTTCTGGCGACGCTGGACTAGGCGAAGACGCAGTGGTACCACTTCATGGCCATCGTGATCTTCACGGACTCCTACGACCTCTTCTGCATCTCCCTCGTCTCCAAAAGCTGCTGGGACGCCTGTACTACACCGAGCCCAACAGCCCCAACCCCGGCAGCCTGCCGCCCAACGTGTCGGCGGCCGTGAACGGCGTCGCGCTGTGCGGCATGCTGGCCGGCCAGCTCTTCTTCGGCTGGCTCGGCGACAAGCTCGGCCGCAAGAGCGTCTACGGCTTCACGCTCATCCTCATGGTGCTGTGCTCCATCGCGTCGGGGCTCTCGTTCGGCCA
The DNA here is from genome assembly GCA_032594955.1 of Panicum miliaceum. Taxonomy (NCBI): domain Eukaryota; kingdom Viridiplantae; phylum Streptophyta; class Magnoliopsida; order Poales; family Poaceae; genus Panicum; species Panicum miliaceum. The sequence continues at coordinate 15,833,578 of CM064059.1, forward strand.
CACGGCCAAGGGCGTCATCGCCACGCTCTGCTTCTTCCGCTTCTGGCTGGGCTTCGGCATCGGCGGCGACTACCCGCTCTCCGCGACCATCATGTCCGAGTACGCCAACAAGCGGACCCGCGGCGCCTTCATCGCCGCCGTGTTCGCCATGCAGGGCTTCGGCATCCTCCTCGGCGCCATCGTGGCGCTCGTGGTGTCCGCCGGCTTCCGGAACTCGTACCCGGCTCCGTCGTACCAGGACAACCCCGCGGCGTCGCTCGTCCCCGAGGCCGACTACGTGTGGCGCATCATCCTCATGTTCGGCACCATCCCGGCAGATCGCCTTCACCTCCCCACACGCAGCGAAAACCTTCAAGACCAGGTTGTACATGCTCGTGTCGTGCCGGTACCCCTCCTGCTGCCCTGCCCACATGAAGAACTTGTACGCAAGTTTCGGGTACCTTTCACGGTTCACACTGTCAACAGACACAACAATCCTGAACAGCACCTCCCTCACCAGCGCGTTGGACACCTTCGGGCACATTTCGTCGAGCGCCTGGCAGGCGCTGAACCCGGGGCCGTCCTGCAGCAGGATCCTGAAGATCCTGTCACCCTCCAGCCTCACATCCTCGAAGAACCGTCTCCTAGGACCGTGCCCAGGGGAAAAAATTTCGCCGTCATCGTCGTCGCTCTCCGGCGGACCTCAGCCGAGTTTGAATAATGGTCTTGCTAAGGCAAAACTGGATGTTATGATTTGGAAAACCAGAGGTTCTGGTTTTGTTAAGGTTTCGCAGCTGAGACAACGCAAGGGCTCCTTTATCAAGTGCATAATGAACAATTTGTTTGGAATGCACGCTTGGCTTACATCAAAGCATTGTGAGTCATTTTAACCTATTTTCAATTATGGCATGTTTTATGTGTGACTTTACCAAAGTACAAAATAAGCCTCTTGCAGTAGCTCCAAGACGCACAAGAAGAAGCCCACCAACCACTTTAAAGCAACTGAAGACTTCTACTATTATGATAGGTTCGGACCATTACTTGGCAAGAAGTATTGTAGGATCACCACATATAGCTCTGCCCCTCTAGCTCCCAAACAAGAAGAGGTGGAACTAGAACTACCTAAAGATGCTTCTCCTCTAAAATCACACTAAAGTTATGGTTGGTGATGGTACCAGTTAACAACCTCCACCTCCGGCATCTCCCGTCCTCGAAGCTGCTGCCACCGTAGCCGCCGAAGTTCCTGCTCGCCCCCACGCCACCTATGATTCCATTTTCGACGGCTCGAATCCGCCGCCACCGATCCCATTGCCGTAACCGAGATTCGCCGGACGTCGGGAGCTCATTGTGAATCCCTCACTGCATCAACAGGCCACCGGTTTGTTGCATCAACAGGCCACCGGTTTGTCCCCCGCAACCCACGCCCGTCAGTGTCCCACCGCCTCGCCACCCCGTCCACAACCCGCCGCCACCGCCAGCTACCTTGCCGCTAGCGACCTCCCTCTATAGCTGGCCACGCCAGAAACAACCCCACCCGACAACCCAAAACCCCGAAGTCCCTAACCCTAACTCTAGGAAGAAGCAAATTAGCGGCGGCGGCACGAGCAGCGTCGGCGCAATGAGAAAGAAGCAGAGGTGGACCGAAAGTTTAATTGGGCCGAAATCGCCTTCAAGCTATAGCTGTAACGCGAGCGATATATAGTTATCAGCTGATAATACGGCCGACTAGATGAGAACTAACTTTCTCTATAAGCCAGTAGACCCAAGAAGAGTGTAACACAAGAATGGCTTTATTAGTTTGTCTGGCTTGAGCTATATATATAAGCTGTAGTAGCTATAAGGGAGTTGTTTGTTAGGAATTTGCCAAAGCTATTGGTTTGTCTGACCTGTGCTTTCGTGTACTTGGCTTCTTTGAATCTTTGGCAGGTGAAACAGCAATTTGTCGGCTTCTTCAGGCTCTACGCTGGTGTCGTTGCTGCGAAATGGCCGGCCGGCAAATACAGTACTGCCGTGGCCCGGCTGGTAGGTTCCTGGGACTTATTTTAAATCCAGTCATATCAAATATTTCAATGCCAAAACTAAATATAAGTTAATTACAAAATTAACTGCATAAGTCTAGAACTTATTTGTGAGATGATTTAAGTAAATATAATTAATCCATAATTAGCATATATTTACTGTATCATCACATGGGCTAATTACAGAACTAGGTTTAATAGATTTGTTTCGCGAATAAATCTAGAGGTTATAAAATTTATTTTATCATTAGTCTATATTTAATACTTCTAATTAGTATCAAACATTCAATGTGTCAGAAATTAAAATAAGCCCTAGGAAATCCAAACACCCCCTAAGCTACGCAGTCTCATGTAGGCAAAGTAATCTAGAGAATTCGGGATTACCTCTAATCCGAGGTGTATGTAAATGAATAGCCTCATACCTACTATTTATGACACTCTGGGTATCATTTCTTTTCTTTTTTACTGCGACAAGTTAAAAGGTTTCATTTTATCGGAGGGCAATGATGAAAATATAATTCTCTTAATGGTCCACATTACAACAATGTTGATTAATAAAACACAAGTCTGTCAATTTGTACACTTTTGTATGCTATTCATGAAATACCCATGGGTTAGGATTGGGATTTTGCAGATAATTCATGTTTCTGTTTTTATTTATAAACTGAACTTTACAAGTCTTAACTGCACATTTGCCTTAAACTCTAGCATGGATGGATCAGATCTTCTCTTTTTCTAAGACCACTGTGAGAATTTTTCACCTTTTATTATTTTTTTCTGCAAATCTTTGGTCTTTGTCTTTTGTTCTTCAGAAGAATCAACAAATACGTCAAAACCATATTTTGTCATAACATAATTAATTTCTTCACAACTCTTTCATCAAATGGACGTTTTAAAGATAAGAAAAAAGCCTATTTTTATCCATTGAACTATCACCGTGGTTCCGTTTCGACCATGCAACTCCAAAACCAGAAATTATTGACCACCCAACTATTTACAAATGACTACCACCGCACCCCTTTTGCCCTTTTTTAAATGGTTTTGGCTGCCATGCTGGAACCACTAGCCATGTCAGCATGCTGACTCACATGAGGCCCATGCGTCAGGTCATATGAAACACAAGGGCATCCCTTTGAGATTCTTTCCCCAAATTGCATCCCTGGCCGAAACTCTAGAGCTATGGTTAGCGGTGAGGCAGAGTGAGGCGCAACAGCACGGCGAGCGTATGCGACGGATCAATGGTTTTGTACACTCGCCCTAATGTTGCAATGACCATCCTCTACTTGATTTTGTTATAAAAAATGTGCCCATGCTTAACCATTTCAACCCATTTCCATTAATTTGGAGATTGAAGGCTCAACCCACATTGAGTATAGTTGGCCTCGCCATCCACTGCCATGACGTGTTCAATGCGAAACAATCTTTTAAAACACTATTACAACTAGACTATGGTAGTACTTTAGAAGAGCGCGGTGTATATAACAAGTAGATCATTGGAGAGATTATCTATTGTGCTATGTATTGATAATATTGACAACTAGCAGCCTAATTTTATTATTGGGGATTTCCTGACATTGCGCGAGTAATGAAACCTTTGATTACAGCGGACAAGGCTTTCTAAATCAATTGGCACCGTAATTTTAAGATGAGAACGATCGGCAGCGAGGAAGATTTAAAAATTATTTGAGGGTTTGAAAATTGATCAGTCAATTGATTGGAGGGTTCCAAATTAAGGATTCAATTGATCACGGTTTCTAAATTTGCACCGAAGTTTTGGAAGGGAGAGAATGAGCAGTGAAGGCATTGCAAATTGATTGGCGTTGTCAAATTATTTATGGTCAATTAATTTGGATGTTTCCGTGCCAAATTATTTATGAGCAGTGACTGGCATCATCGTCCGAGAGTTTGCGCCTGTTCACCAATGTGTTTGTGTACTTGATATTTCCTCTTTTATATATTATATAGATGGATAAAAATAACAGATGCACATGTACCACCACGTACCTACTACACAGCAAAATAGTACTACCAGCTTTGACTGACTTGCACATAGGAGTAGGAAAACGAGAACAAGTGAACCGGCCTACACGTATCTCCATATGCAACCCGGCGCACGCGTCATCGTCCACACGTTCCTTCTACTACACCATCTGGGTCTCGGACGGCCGCACGGCGCGGCCGCCGGCGGCGGCCGCCGCCTCCTCGCCGTCCTCGGCCTCGCCGGACATCTCCTCGAGCGATTTCCCCTTGGACTCCGGCACGAGGAACGTGAGGAAGAAGCCGAGCATGTTGACCCCGGCGAGCACGAAGAGCGAGTTGCGGACGCCGATGCCCGCGGGGTACCCGTGGTCCGCCTTGCTCTTGTCCTGGTTCTGCGCCGCGTACAGGAACCCGAACGCCCCGATGATGGCGCCGGCCTTCCCCGCGGCGGCCGAGATGCCGTGGCACGTCGACCGCAGCCGCGCCGGGAAGATCTCGGCGGGCACGATGAAGGTGGTGCTGTTGGGCCCGAAGTTGGCGAAGAAGAAGGTGAAGGCGTACATGACGACGAAGCCGATGTGGTTGCCGGGCGTCGTCCAGTGGTGGTACGGGATGGCGAGCCCGAGCATGAAGACGGTCATCATGAAGAAGCCCAGCAGCTGGATGGCGAAGCGCCCGACGACGTCGATGAGCGCGACAGTGAACCAGTACCCCGGGACGGTGCCGCAGAGCGCGATGAGCGTCTGCGCGCGGGAGATGCGGAACACCTCCTCGAGCGCGCTCATGGTCCTGGCCTTGGGGATCCAGTTGATGCTCGTGAAGATGTCCTTCTGGAACAGGTTCTGGCTGTAGAAGGCGATGTCGAGGAGGAACCACGTGCTAGCCGTGCCGAGGAGGTGGAGCCCGTGGCGGCGGGCGAACTCCCTGGAGAAGAGGCCGAAGTTGTTGCCCGCGGCGGTGACCATCTCGTCCAGCTTCTCCTGCTCGTCGAAGATCTCCGTCTGGAGCACCTTGGACATGTCGGCGGCGGCCTGCTTGGCGTTCTTGGCGACGAGCGCGGTGTAGCGCGCCGTCTCCGGCATCTTCATCCGCCAGTAGTAGGTGAGCAGCGCCGGCGCGGCGCCGAGCATGAGGATGATGCGCCAGACGAAGTCGGCCTGCGTGACGGTGGAGGCGGCGGCGTTTTCCTGGTACGCCGGGGCCGGGTACCCGGCGCGGAAGGCGGCGGAGATGATGAGCGTGACAATGCCGCCGGCGAGGATGCCGAAGCCCTGCATGGCGAACACCGCGGCGATGAAGGCGCCGCGGGTGCGCTTGTTGGCGTACTCGGACATGATGGTGGCGGAGAGCGGGTAGTCGCCGCCGATGCCGAACCCCAGCCAGAATCGGAAGAAGCAGAGCGTGGCCATGACCCCCGTGGGCGTGTGGCCGAAGGAGAGCGCCGACGCGATGGAGCAGATGACCATGAGCATGAGCGTCATCCCGTAGACGCTCTTGCGGCCGAGCTTGTCGCCGAGCCAGCCGAAGAAGAGCTGGCCGGCGAGCGTGCCGCAGAAGGCGACGCCGTTGACGGCCGCGGCGACGTTGGGCGGGAGCGAGCCCGGGTCGGGCTTGGTGGTGTCGGTGTAGTAGATGCGGCCCAGCAGCTTGGTGACGAGGGAGATGCAGAAGAGGTCGTAGGCGTCGGTGAAGAAGCCCATGCCGGCGACGATGATGGCCGTGAAGTGGTACCACTGCGTCTTGGCCGCGTCCAGCGCGCTGAGCACCTGCAGGTTGTCCCCCCCGCGCGCCATGGCTGCCGCCGCGCCGGGAAAGAGGTCCGGATCGGCGGATCGGGAGGCAGGCAGCTGATGGGGCGGACTATTTGGGAGGCGTGCCGCTGCCTTGGTGGGTGGTCAGTGGTGGTGTGCGGCCGTGCGGGGGAATGGAGCGGGGCGGGCGCGGGGGTACAAGAAGGCTGCTGGTCAGCCTGGTGGAGGCAGCTCAGCAGCAGCTCGGGAATCTTGAGGGAATATTACGGCAATTACCTAGCCAATCCTCTCCCTCCCTCCTGCCCGTGCCCGGCGGCCGTCTACACTAGTAGTAGCCGAGACTAGGAGGAGCTGGAGGAGGCGCCGGCCGGCGCGACGATAGTGACGCGTCGCGACGGCCGCGCGCACGGGCTCCTTATCTGTAACGCGCGCGCTCTCGGCTCTCGAGTCCGCGGCGCCGTTCATCCACCCAAAAGGCTTTCGATTTTTTTTTTACGGTGATCTTTTCATCTACTACCCGAAAGGTTGGAAAAGGAACAGAACAGAACAGAACAGAACATGGGGCCATCGATCGAACACAAGAGCTTCAGTTCAGTCAGTCCTGCGACAGCAGGCTTGACATCAACCAAAGCACCTTTTCCATTTTTCTCCCCTCCCTCCCAGGTCCACCCCGTGCCGCCATTTCGGAGAAACTCGGCTGCGGACGGCGACCCGGCGACAGCGACCTGCCCAGGTCTGAACGGCTGAACGGAGAGCGCGATTCCTGCGGTTGCAGGCATCGGCGACGAGTCCTCATGAGTCGTCGCGTACGATGGCTGAGAGCAGGCTCAGCGAATCCGATGGACAATTGCATTGGCGTGTCAGCAGGGAACTCGATCTCTTTGTTTAGTTTAAGCTTATCACAAGAACAGTTCTCACGATCTCAGTCTACTCCTGAAATCGCGCGGGAGATTTCTTTCAGATGAACCACCGTGCTCGTCAATCAACCATTTAAAAAAATAGAACTGGTAAATATTTTTGTTAAGGATCGGAGCTCACTCAAGTTCAAGACTGCAGCTGCAGGACGTACCGGTCGCTGAGACGACGCGTGCGCCCTGGTCCCTGTCGTTTTGACCCGAAGAACGGACTATCCAGCCGCTGGATGCAGTGGCGTGTGGACCGAACACAGCGAAAATGATAGGAGACTTGACTTGTTGCGAAAAAGGAAAATAGAGGGAACTTTTTTTTCTTCCTTAAAACGTGCAATTTATCCGTTGGCAGAAACTAGGGGTGGGAACTCTTTCGACACAAATTTGGCATTAAAACATGTCAAAAATCTCATACCGAGCTTCTCTTGTCTGTAGTTTGCGCCTTATCCTTCCGTGAGCCTTTCTGGCTAACATAGGGGGTTTTAATGTTTTTCATTTTCGATTCTGATCTCCCTTGCTATTGTTTGCAGAAGTGTTTTTTCATCCACATGTTAGTTTGAAACCTTAGCACTTTTATTGTACAGCATCGCTAGTGTCCGGATGTCCGATCAGATTTTTTTAATCGGACTGTCCGTCGCAATAATGATAAATAACAGTTTCAACATCAGAAATCAACGCTTGCAACATAAAAAAATATAAATGACTCTGATATCCAATTCGAGGATGCAAAATTCCCACCGCAACATTAACATCATGTTTCATACAACATCCGTTGCACAACATAACGAAACAATAATTGCAACATCAGCACTTGTCTCTTGCAACATGGGTTGGAACGTCCGATTTTTTCTGCACATGGGACGCCCTAATCCTAGCATTATCGTTTGTCGTACATCTTACTCAAGACCTTCTCTTGGACCTTGCTATTAGGATTTTGGAATCTGGATTTTAGACTGCACTTAGTTTTTTCAAATAAGTGCAGCACCGCCGATTTGTTTTTTCAAAATGACAAAAGGAGTGCATTACAAAAAAAATATTCAAAATGAACAAGCAACAAGCGCACCAATTCTGGAGGAAGATGTCATATTTTGTTGAGGTGTGAATAGCGAACCAGAACATTATTGCTGGCCTGCCGGAGATGTACAAGTGTTGCTAGTTTATTCCCCACGGTTCTCTGATTTAGCAGAAAACTACTAATTTACCACCGCAAACGCTACCAATTTACAATTTGTGAAATGATTCAAAGCTATGCTTGTTGTTCTATTTGACCTTATTTTTTATTTGCCAATCAGCTTCAATCCGATAAATAAAGCATTTGACCTTACCATGTGTGTGCTGGCCGGCCGTGGACTATCGGTGGAGAAATCAAGGAATGTTTAATCAACTAGTGTGTATTTATGGTATGCATTCTTCATTGAAAAAGCAATAACTTTTGGTAGATGCTACCCCGTCCCAGAATATAGCTATTTTTAAGTTTTCTCCAAATCAAACCTTTTAAACTTTAACCGTAGATGGTAAAAAAATTATAAAGAATAACAATATAAAAATAATATTAGTTTATTCATAATGAGACAACTATCGTAATATGTAACTTTTTCTATTTAAAAGTAATTATTTATGGAGATATTATTGGTAAAGATGAAAATATTTAACTTTGACCACAAATCAAAAGGTTGTTATATTTTGGAACGGAGGGGGTGTAAGCCGCAAATGGAATTATTAACCCTTTATTCCAGTCGCAGCAAGTAATGTGCACAGCATCACGACCTCTTATTTACCGCAGCCGCATAATACATACGATCTCTTGCCTAACCGCGTAGCTTGTGAATCTCAATGCCGTCGTGTTTATGTTTCCGTGGTCGGCAGGACACACGGAGCTGCATGCCACCATGGGAAAAAAAAAAAAGGAAAACAACAAGCACACAACCGCCGTGCCCGTCCAACGGATGGAATGTTCCAAGGAATATCCGCTTGCGCCAATTATGGACGCGTAGCCATGAATCGTTAGCTGTGGCTCAATTATTGATGGGGATTAATTTTTTTGCTAGTAATTAATTGACAGGGGTGATTGCAATGGGAATATTGGAACTGAATTTGTTGGCAAACACTTGGAGCGTTCCCACGAATTGATGGGCTACAGTTAGCTGATTCGAGCAAGAATGATGTGGGATTGGATATTTATATGCGTGTTTTAAATTAGGGCTAAATATCAAGCGCAAAATCACCGTTTCGCATATGTAATGACAACAAATTTTTAGCTTGTGTGTCAAATAAAAACAAACACCTATTGAAAAAATTAAATTGTACTACAATATATACTTGAAACTGCCCGACTTGTGTATATTAAATTTGAGGTTTGAATTCAAACTCATGAAAAATTATAAATAAAATTTTGGGGGGTGGGGAGGGGGGGGGGGGCACCGGAAAAAAAGCTATATTGCCATTACTTATGTATCCATCGGAGTTCTGAACTCTATTTCTAGGCTTGCCACCCAATTGTGCAGTCAAATTTAGCGATTGCTACTCTGCCTACAAAATTGTGCAAAATAATGTCAGCCTCTTCTCAAATCCAGTTTGATTTATGAACATGGACGATCTATCCGACATATAGCTGGTTGGATAATGCAGGGGAAACAAGAAATAGCCCCCATATCAAGCGTGCACGCAATGCTGTTCATTGCATTTGTGAGCATGTGCGTGTTGACTCTTGGTTGCAAAAAACAAGTTCATATATGAACCAATCTCTCTTCTAACAGCTTTGATTGTTACAGACATTAGAGTATACTCCTCTGTTTCGGAAAAGTTGTCCATGCCCACTATTTTGTATTATATAAATCAATTAAGGATACCTAACATTAACGCAAACACAAGTAGAAAATCAATCCACAATTAGACCAGTCCTGGTGCATGTTTTATAGAGGTTTCATGCACATTAGTGTGCCATATCAATAATTTTAATGATGTGGCAAGGATAATGAGGAGAGAGATGAAAGGAGTTTCATCTAAATGAAATCATGCATGTATGCACTGTGTTTCTAGCATAGTATTTCTCTTGCATGTATTGCCTATGAAATGCCAAAATGAAATAATGTATTGTATGAGCAATTTCATCCATTTAGTACTAAATGGTTTGGTGCTTATGTGGCACCCTTGAAGATAAAAAAAAAAGAAAGTGAAATCCCCTTTAGGATCGAATAACCTTAGGTGTCCACGCATTGAAACACACAAATCTATTTTAATCAAAACATGGAAATCTTTGTTTTTCTTTGCCAAAAAAAGCTAGTGCGCTTTATATTTAAAATCTCTTGAGCAACGCACCAATGTTTCGTGCGAGCAAACATTATTTGTGAAAAGGTTACTTTCGAGATCATCGAAACAGGGCGAGACACTCACACTCGTCTTATGATTGTTGCAGCGCTGAACTCGTGATCGCACCGCTGATGATACGCGTGGCTCCGCACCTACGGCGTCGACCATCGTCCGACCCGTGCTGAGTGAGCCGTACAAAACGTATGGAGCACACAGGATGGCCCGTGTTGAAAGCAAGCGGCGCCCCATCCATCCATCCATCCATCCATCCATCCAGAGAGAGAGAGAGAGAGATAAGTGGAAGCTGACTCCAAACAAATGCCCCATTGTTCGTGGTGTTGCAATGAATCCAGTGGATCATCCTCATTGGAATTTAGACTTTATATCTTTAGACTTTATATCTTTGGAATTTAGACTTTATCTTCTAATCTTTAGACTTTAATGTAATACAGCATTTTTATCCCAGTGCTTCATTGGAATTTCTTCAATTATTTGAATATCTTCTAATCTTTGGATAATTCTTTCTATATATTTTTTAGACTTTATATCTTTGGACAATTTCCACTTCCAAGCTCGTTCACGGTCGCTTTCTATATGCATCTTCCATATGCAGAGAGAGAGAGAGAGAGCGCGCGCGCGCGGCGCCGTCGGATCAAATACCTAAATCAAATATAGACGGCAGGGGCAGGGCCTTGTGAATCCATCAGGCCGAGAAGCAACGTGACCCAGTGAGTGCAGCCCAGGCCCAGCAAAGCCAATCGGCCAGCACTCAACTCTGCAGAGGAGAGGGTAAGCCTACTAGTAGTAGCTCGGAACGGCCCTGCCGTCTCAGGCACAGCCCATCGAGGCCCATCCTGCGTCTCACCGCAGCAAGTGGCGCGCGCCGCAATTGACCACAAGAGAGGCCATGCCCATGCATGCCCGGTGGAGAAGACAGAAGAGTCAAACAGCTCGTGGTGGCAGACCGGCAGCGCAGCACGTGGACTGAGTTGACCACTTGGCGACCCCAGTCGGCCGGGCATGCAGGTCGCTTGACGGCCTTGTCCGCCCAGCTCCCCTGCGCACAAGGCGATCGAGATTCCAGAGAACGACGTGCATACATACATACATACATATATATATATATATATATATGTACGCGCGTGGTCATTAGAAAATAAGTTATTGGTCCATCCTAAATATACCAGTAGACATCGGACCCGATACTAATAGAATTTTCTAGCAGTGGATGTACTGGGCTGGCTGGAGCGGCCTTGAGCCCTCGCGCAGACTGCCCTTCCTTGATGTAGGACGATGCATAGACACACTTTGCATCTATGCTAGTCAACCGGCACAAAAAAGGAAGATCATGCATGCACGCATGGCCCAATAAAACAAGCATGCAAAATTTGTCCACCACGTGTTACATATGATGAACCCATGGCAGCACAAACAAAAGAAGAGGAATATTACGGTTCATGCACCTATGCACGTCAGTTCGTTGGACGATCCATGCAAAACTTCCAAGGAGATCGAACAATACCAGAAATGTTGGTCAGTTTTGCCATTGCCGCACACATTAATACCTGATAGCGTACTACATACACATGCATCACATGAAATCTGTCTCGATCGTGTGCATTCACCTAAATACATGCAGCAGCTCTGCAACCCGACACTCCATTTTGAGTTCATTCATTCGACACGTCTGGCGCCCATGACGTCCATCGCGGCCTCTGTTTCTTCTCGGCACCAAACAAAAGCATTTATTTTGCACGCTACAATCATCATCGTAATAATAAGCTAAGCTAATAAGGTGGTGCGCACCCCGATCGATGATAATTTTTGTACATATATATATAAAAATTATATTAATTCCTAAGCAATCTGTTTCATGCGGTATGGTGTTTACTTTATTTTATAGTGACCAACTTGTGATGTTTGCTTCAATATAAGGATGGGTCGTCCGATCCCTGTATTATTACGCGTTTGTTTATTTAATTCAATTCATTTTAGGTCGTCGTTTCCTCATCATGATCGATCGAGCTCCGGCATGCACGCATGCAAGCACATGCACGCGCACGCCCCTCACTTATGGCCGTACTTGCCGTCGTCGAGGAGGTCGTCGAGGATCTTGTCGTCCAGGCACTCGAGCTCGATCTTCTCCGCGTCCCCGCGGGCCCTCCCCCTCGACGAGGCGCCGGCGGGGGTGGTAGACGACGACGACGACCCGCCGCCCCGCCTGCCCGTCGGCCCGCCCGCGACGACCTCGCCGGGGAAGTTGAGCACGGCGGCGGCGCCGCGCTGGGCGAGCGCCGCCCGGTCGTACGCCCGCGCGGCCTCCTCGGCCGTGTCGAACGTGCCGAGCCACACCCGGGCCCCGCCGCGCTCCGGGTCGCGGATCTCGGCTGCGAACTTGCCCCAGGGGCGCTTCCGGACACCGCGGTACTTGGTGCCGCCGGCGTCCTTGCTGCCGTCGTCCTCCATGGATGCGTCCTTGAGCCTAGAGTGGCAGCTAGTGATCGAGCTGCACGCCGGTGCAGCTATCTAGCGAGACCGGGAGCTGCCGGTATGCATGTGTTGTGGCCTGCAGAACGCACGGCCATTTATAGAGGCCAGGCCACGCGCAGGTGTGCTGTGTCTGCAGTGGCATATGTACATATACGTAGCTCTGTACGAAATATAATATGGTTTGCTAAAGGAACAAAAATTCTAGCGGGCTGAGGAAAAAAAAACCCGAAGCATAATTGGACCGCTGAAAGTTCAAACCGCTAGCTCATTCGCGCCACGGGCATGCATGAACCAGTGCTATATTCGAGATGCTTCCTTTGAAAGGGACTGTAGGTTTTGGCCCTGATGAGGCAGCTTCCAGCTTATTTGCTTGAATCGAAATACAGTACAAGTTTCATATGAGTTTGTCTCCCAGGGCGCAAATGTGGAGTATGTATGTAAAGCCCACCCACATAGTTTTATACAAGCAAAATAAAGTATAACGGGCCTGAAAAAAGATATATAGTGTTCAGAGCTCGAGTAGACCATTTTTGCGTGCTGATATTCACTCCAAAATGCGAAACATATTTATAGTATGGAAATCTTTGCTTCATGCATGTTGGAGTTTCTAGAACTTAAATCCATTTGGTCCGGACTGTACTAGAGTACAAACAAATATGTGAAGAGATTTTTTTAAAAAAAAATTCTAGACCATGATTTTTTACGTTATAAATACTTTATAGTTCAATTGATTTAACTCGAAAATCTGTAGTCATTTAAGAATTTTTTAAAACACGAGAACAACGCCTTGGTCACTTCCCCACATCAAACCCGTGTCACCCAAAGTTGCTCGTGGTTGAGGGTTCCTGTTCGGTTCGTTGGAAACTGACAGGAATAAACCATTTTCTGGTAGTGATGCACGAGTGCTAGAGCTAGCTACTCCTACCTAAGGTTTCTTTTCTGACGAATATTGGAGAGGGTGCAGAATCGTAAACTTCTATTCGTTTGCCCTCTTGAGAATCAAGTTAGCTCAAGTGCTGCAGCGCCGCCGGCGGTGGCTGCCGGTCGGGCTGGCTCGCTAAAGCCGGGGCGGCGAGTTGACGTCTTGACGAGGAGATCTGGGTGTGGGCCTACATATTTAGGGGGTGTTTTGATTCAAGAGCCAATGTCTAAAATGCTCAAGTCTGGTTGATCTAAATAGGAGTGCTAATGGAACGGACTAAACTTGAGATAAGATTTCAAAAATTTTAGCAAAAATTTAAGTGTTGATAGGTGCTAAAATTTAGCATCCAACTTTAGCTCCTCCAAACACACGTTCCAAAAAAGCGAAAGTTGCGAGAGAGCTCATGGAAGTCCACGCGCGCGAGCCCAGTGTGGTACAGTCTAACACTCTTAACTTCAGGCATATGACTAGACGTTGAATTCCCCCCTGAAAAAGCATGCAGTGCGGGAGCTACTGCAGTTCCCATCTGATATCTGACGAAGATTTTTTTTTTGGGAAGAAATATCTGACGAAGATTCAGCACAGCAGTTCAGGTACACACACGTCGTCTGCCTCCACTAGCACCAAACACAGCGATCGGGGACTTTTGCTGTAAGTTTTCCTCGCCAGTAGATCGCTTTCGGTTGTGAACCGAAACAAAATATAGGCTGGCTGTACCTTGTGGCACTGCATGAAAACATGCGAATCCTTTGTGGCCATGCAACACAACAGCGCACAGGCCCTGCCTAGATTCGTTACTAGGGATACATTTGGATACAGCGGGTCTAAACTTTATTCCTATCACATCATTTAGTGGCTAATTAGAAATATTAAACACAGATTAATGATAAAACTAATTGCATATCCCTAGACTAATTCGCGAGATGAATCTATTAAGTCTAATTAATTCATGATTAGTTCATATGATATTACAGTAAATATGTGCCGATTATAAATTAATTAGGTTTAATAAATTTATCTCACGAATTAGCCCTACACTTCTCCAATTAATTTTATTATTAGTTTATGTTTAGTCCTCCTAATTAGTATCGAAACGTATGAGTTTACAGAGGTAAACTTTTAACCATTGGGATCCAAACACCATCTTCCTCCGATGGTGAGCTCAGATGTTGTAGTTAGAAATAAATTCTAGCAAAGATGATGATGCGAGGATTTAAACCCTGATTGCCTACTTTAGAGGCTGGTTCAATAAACACCTAGGTTCTCCTCCTCTCATAAGGTCTTAGATATCATCATTAGAATCTGGTTATACGTACACTACACGGTTAGCACAACTCCATGCCTAGGGCTCTAGCCATCTCTTTGGCGATGCGGACGTACGTGACCCGACTTTTCCTCGGCTGGACTACTGGGCAGTGATGCATTGATGTTGTCATGATGGATGCGGATGCGGGCTCCACAAGGTCGCCGGCGGCGGATTGGATTGCCCGTCACCCTCCAGCCATTTGCAGGCAGCGGATGAACATGGATTTTCCGCGTGCCCCTGCGGTCACCGGGGCTATCGAGGCCGTCGAAACAGTACCATACGTGGAGATTCGTGAAAAGTACCGAGCTTGGGAAGTATAGACACGGTTCTCCTCCATCGCCCGGAGGACGGCGCCCTCGCCTTCCTGCCTCCGCCGCCCACAACCCGCCTCATCCGCCGGGCCAGCCGCCACCCATGGCCATCTCTTTAAGGCCGCCCGGCCATGGATACCTCCCCAACAACCCTAAATCCGAACCTATAATCTTAATCCAGCAATCTTTTCTCTAATTCTAGCCGGTGTCGTTCCCATATCCAGCGCGCGGCGGCGAGGAGGAGTAAGAGGAGGAGCGCGGGGAGTGCCGGGAGGAGCCAGGCCACGGCCGGATGACGATGATGGCGAGCTGGAGCTTCTGCACCAGCAGGGCAGGTCGGCCGCGAGGCCGTGCAGCCACCGGCGCATGCAGCTGTTGCGCCTCTGCTACTCCGCCTTCGCTTGCATGTCCGTGGCGGAGTGAGTGAGCGGACCACCAGGAAGCAGAAATGACGGCGGCGAGCTCCGGAGGAAGCAGGAAGCAGAAATGGCGGCGGCGAGCTCGGGCGGTCCTTGTCGCAAAGCTTGCCAACTCCACGCAGGACTCGGATGGATGAGGATTGAGGACACAAAGAGATGGGAAAGTATACATGGACGAGCAGATAAGACAAACAGGCTGAAGTCAAATCCCTGAACTATCCCTGTCCGCATAAAAGAACTAACACGATGAGTTGCGCCTGCGACGAAACCTACTCACCGAATCGACGGCCGCGGTGGTCACAAGGGTATGTGGTATGACATTTTCGCCCGTGCCTCTCGATTGGCCGAGCTTATCGTGTTCTGGTGTAGACTGGTGTAGACGCACGGTTCCTTCGGATTCGGAAGCATGTGAGCAGGAGCGGGCAAGCCTATGTTCGTCATTAAAAAATAGCTCACCATGATTATGAACCAAAGGAAGGAAGAAGAAATTGGTGAAAATTTAGCATCGCCACAATGAAGAAGAAATAGTTTAGCATAACAGTAGCACATAATAAAGTAGACATGCTTGGTGAAAATTGGCATTGCCACCACCTCCAAAGGAAAATAGCTTCCGTTGTTTGCATACTTAGTGCAACCAATATGTCCTAGAGTGGTTGTAATGATACTAGGTTTATTATCAAAGAATATGTCCTTAAAGCTCAGAGCGTTCTGGTCTGAATGGCCCAGCGCGTACGAAGCAAAATATTGTCAACCCTAATCACACGAGACAAAATATTGGAACATGAAGAACTGAAAAAGAAAAAGGAAACAATCATCTTCGTTCGTGGGCCGGCCTATACAGATGGACCAAATGGGATGACCATCTTTCGGCCATGTGCACTTGCCGTGGACTGCAGCAGCTTCATTGACTCGTTGCGCTTGCGCACCTGCGACGTGGATGCGGCTCCATGGCTCAAGGCTCAAGCCATGGGCAACGGCTTGACACCTGACCTGACCAGCTCAGGTCTTTTTTTTTTATAACAGATCCGCTCCGTTTTGTGTTGAAATAAAAGGAGGAGAAGAAAAGCAGATCTATTTTGTGGGAAAAAAGGCAAAAATACAGCAAAAGGCTCGGATCTCTTTGATGAAGGAAAAAAAAGCCAAATGAAAAAAGGCCATGCAACGGCTGACAAGTGAAAGCTGGAGCTCTGTTTTGGTTAAACTATGTTTTGTGAAAAAATATACAAAAAATTCAGGTCTATCTTATTTTTTCCAAAAATGCTCCCGGCGGGGCTCGAACCCGCGACCTTCGGCTCATAAGACCAACGCTCTAACCAACTGAGCTACGGGAGCTCTCCGCTGCGACTGTAATAATAACCTACTAGTCAATTGTAAGGATTCATGGAGGAAAAGCGGAGGATTTCAAATCCTATGGGAAATTGGTACTGTTCGTCCCTTTCGAATGGAGGATTCTTGCTTAGGAAAAATGGACGAAAGTTTCCTACCATGCTGATTTTACAGGAAAACTGCAGGGGGGAAAAACATCTGGTCGGACCTCTTTGTTTTTGTTCCCGTCGCGTAGGATCGAGGCAAAACGAGCTTCGCTGCTGCTAATGCACCGTTTAAGCACCACTGTGCCACTTATCGCTGTACACCAGCAGTGCTGCGCATCGCCACACCTGCCAGCTCGGCTGGACGCTTAGATGAGAAAACGACTAGAGCGGTGAGACAAGCTAACAAGTAGCGGGTGTTAATACGGATTTGTTTGTTAACTTGTTAATGCTTTTCCTTGATAATGAATGAATGCGTTTTTTCTGCAAATGATGGTTAACAGATGTGATTTACCATTCCTTTTGCAGGATTCCTGTGTTTTTCCTCCACCTCATCCAAACGACAATGATTCTAAAATTCCTGTATTTTTCATTCCTCTGTTTTACACATGCGATCCTATCCTATTCCTGTGTTTCAAAAATCCTGCGTTCCAAACAGGACCTTACCTTAATAGTAACACCACCTCACAGACCTCTCCACCACTCCACAACAGCACCACGAGCGAGTATTGCAACACATCTGAATGGCTGAAACCGGCAGCCTCTAAAACCACTAGAACATTCGACGCGCTTTGCATGCCCTATCCTGGCCGTATAATGACAGGGCATTGAAACGAAACAAAGATCTGGTATGAAGCTATGAACAAGGAGCAGTTAAGTTTACTTGATACGGTACTGGTAAATGTCAAGATCGGCTACATGTAGGACTATAAGGGGCAGCTTGTTTATGTACATGAAGAGCCGCCTAATGTTCTCCCTCGTCAAGGTATCCATATCCACAACGTCGCTGTCGTCGGTGTACATCCACAGGCTGCTCGGCTTCACCTCCTCCAGACAGGCGCGGCAGAACGGACAGGACTTGGATTTGGCGTTCCTGCAGTGAGAGCGAACAAACTTTGTTATGGCCCACCACCACGATGATTAGATTTATGAAGGAAGGGAAAGGACAGATTTGTGTGCTTGATGACAAGTTAAAGTGCAAAATATTGACATAAGAAAGCGAAGCTTATCCTGACCCAGCAATGAGATAAGCTGAATGGCAGAATCATTGACAGACCATATCACATTATTAGACGACTTCATTTGTTACTAACCAACTAGTATAAGGTAAAAAAAAACTGTAAACTTCAAGACAAACATAAACCCACAGTACAAAGCACGAACAATACGGAGTTTGCTGTTACTATGAGAGTCATGCAACCTAATTTGAAAGTGATGCTTCAGCACTCAGCAGGTACAAATGGTCATTGTGGTACCGAGTTACCAACTCTGAAAGAGGCTACTAATTTGATAGAAAGCTTCCTACAGTTTCCTAGCATAATAATGGCACTGTCGCTGCAAGTTGCTTGGATGGACGGCTTGCATCAAGAAGTTTGAATTCTGTCAACGTACTATATATACGTAGCAATCTAAAGAGCCATCTTGATACTAATAAGGGTCTGAGGTGACAGCCTACCGACCAGGGTTGCGTCATTCAAAACAGCACTTTGCAAAGCAGTTAGATTTCACCAAAACCAAACTTTCCATGGTTCCAATCCAAAGATTCAAACTGCATTCATCTGAATGTAATTCTTTTACGGAACCTATGAGCACTATTTTGTGCTAAATGTAAGCCGGCATCGCCAAATTTTGCGCCAATGCAGTAAGCCAGTAACTACAAGGGGTGGTCCTTCTCGCGATGGTAATGGATACAGCCAACGATTTTAAGCAAGAGGACAATAGAGCTCATACCAATCCTCGAAGCACCGCATGCAGAGCGTGTGGGCGCAGTCGGGCAGCACGACCTTGCGGTTGACCTCGAGGCAGATGCCGCACTCGAGCTCCCTCTCCGTGTCCACCTCCGAGAGCTCCTCGTCCCTGCTCCTGAATTTCTTCAGGCAGAGCCTCCTCTGCTTCCGGTCGTCCAGCTCGGTGATGCCGCTCGGCAGCTGCAGCAGCGACGGGAATATGACGCCTGCTATTCCGCGCGACGCCGTCAGAACTCACAAATCGACAGCGACGAGCAATTGCCCGTGGTTTGACGGGAACAAAGGGGCGTTGGTCGATTACCGTAGAACTCCCTGATGCTGGCCTCCCTCTCCCAGTCGGGAAGCGCCGACGAGCCGTCCGCGTACACCTGTCGCGTCAACGGAGAAGCGGCAGTTCAATAATCGATAATCAGCTCGCGCGGGTGAAATCGAATCGAGCACGGACAGGAGACAGGGTGGGAGACGAGACCTTGTAGAGCATGACCTTGAGGAGGCCGAGCGCGCCGGCGAGCTTGCAGTCGGTCCACTGCACGAGGAAATGCGCGACGGCGCTGTACGCCATCCGCATCTGGATGAACGACCCGTCGTAGTCCCGCAGGAACTCCGACGCCCTGGAAGGAAGCGCCGCGCGGGGCAAAAGCGAGCGAGCGATTCAGCCACAAGAACAAGTAACAATAACGAAAAAGAAAAGATTCCACAGCTTTAACACTAGCACAAGCAACGGGGGCAAGAAGTTACAGCGCATTGGCGTGCTCGATGTCGGCCTCGAGGGCCTTGACGGAGTCCTGGAACTTCTGCATCGGCGCGCCCCACCGCCGGCGACCCCTCCTCCTCCTCCTCCTCCTCCCACGGCGAGAGCTGAATCGCACGGGAGACAAGACGGGACAAACCCTGCCTAAACCTCGCCGCGTCTTCCCTCCCCGCGACTCGGCGATCCGACCGGGCTGGATTGGGCAGGAACGGTTTGCCTTCCCTGAGCTCCCTCTCCCCCTCGCGCTCCGGCTTGGATTGGATTCGTCTCCCTTTTTCTCGCTCGCTGGATTGTTCTTGCCGGGTCCGGCTCCAACCCCACCCGGAGGAGTCCCACTCCCACCCCTTCTCCCTTTTGTTGCCACTCCCGCCCGTCCCGGGGGCCGAGAGCGACGACGAGGAACAGTCTGGGGTGGGCCCACGCGGCGGTGACTGCTGGGGCCTGCGCGCATCTCGGCGCACCCGAAGAGACGCGCGCGCCCCGCGCTTGGTCCCTGAAACGTGGGGTCGGAGCCGCGCGGGGCCCGGTTGTCAGCCGTAGAGGACCAATCCGCGCGAGTAGCTTCCTGCTGGGGACGTGGCGGGGCGGGTCTTTGCGGGGGCTCACGAAAAATATCCCCGCCGGTGTCCAGGCCGACATGGCAGTTTACGGGCTGACCGACTGACCACCCACCAGCCCGGCGGCGGCGGGGTGACGCACTGACGCCGCCGCGAAAGAAACCGGTGGGCCCTGGTTTTCGCTCGGGACTTCGGGAGGGCCGGAGGGAAGGGGAGTGCCGGGCGGGTGGGCCCGTTGCGTCATGACCCGTGGGGCCCGGGACGGCGACGTCTGGCTGAGGCTGACCCCACCACACCACGGCCAAGAGTAGGGCTGGTTGGCGATGTACTGATGTGCTCAGCTTAGGCGTGCTTATCGCTGGCTGACCGACTGACGAATGTGATTAGGGCGGAGCTTTGAGTGACGGCTCTTTCTTGAGCAAGGGGACAAGCAAGATTCCATTTTTAGTGAAATATTTCGGATCATGGAGATGTATGGCCTTGTTCTGTTGTCCCAGAAAGGCAGAAACCGTTCCATCGAACTTGACCGCATTTACGCTTGGAAATTGCATAACAGTAGCAACCACACTTATTGTTGCAGATACTACTATAGTAGTAATTTATTGTGGTAAGCTAATAATCATAAAGGCTCAAAAACTTAATCGCAAGAAAAAGATGATACAAAAAGTAGTGGCAAAGTCCTTCATTAAAAACTGAAGAAATATTATAGCAATTATACGGTACTACCACTTTCTAAAGTGTGTAGGAGTGAAAATACCGAGTGAAATTCGCGATGGAATGAGGATCATTTTCCAATATGAGAAATCGCATATTGTATTCTTCTACTTGCACAAATGGGTTTGAGTCTCTAACTCAATACCGATGTTCGTATTTATGGTTAATTATTCTTTCTAGGAATAGAGTGCCAGTGAGTTACGTGAGCATCGTTGGGATGCACAAGAAAAAAATGAAGAAGAAAGACTAGAAACAAAAATATGTAAGCCGAAATCATATTGGAAATGCGACTTAACTGTAACGGTAGGTATATGATATTTACATGAAAATTTAACAGTATATGCTGCATAGAGCGAAGGAATATCTATGTTATTAATTAATTTTTGTGTGGTCATCTTTTCCAATCACACAGACTGGTTTTCTGTCTCTTCTAATCATACGTTGTTTTTGTTAGTTTCGTATCTGTTCTTGTTGCCGGCATTATCGCTTCGCTGAGAAAGACGTCGTTTAGGAAACGACAGAAAAATTTCTATCGTTCTCACCCCTAGTTTTGTGCACGGTTTCCGTCTAGTTTCGGTTTCTCGCAAGTCATGAGATCGTTACGGCTTTGTTGTCTATTTAAGCCAAGGATATGGTAACATCCGGCGAGGAACCGCTCAAAAAAAAAAACATCCGCCGAGGAATGGTAGTTTCAAGTTTGGTGAGGCGGGCGAGGGGTCTTCATCAATCTGGTGGCTTGGCATAGGATTTTGACCGCTGGTTTAGCTGGACATGACATACGCTGAACCTAAACCAGTACAAAATTTCGCCGAACATTCAACCTTGTCAACGCCCTCTAGAAAAAAAAGGACAAAAACCTGTGCGCCGAAAATCCAACCTTGCCCCCGGTTTTGGTATCTTCCTCAAAGACAATTCATTGTTTAATGTTGCTGCAAGAAAAGGGGCAAAACCTAAACTACAAGTTTATAACACGTCATCATCTTATATAAAACTATACGCATCCAGCATCCAGCAACCAGTCGATGTGACTAGTCTCATGGATGTCTTGAAGCAACTATCTCACTAGTACTAGCAGCTAAACAGATAATGGATCATAATGCAAATTGCAAATAATTATCTTAGGAAACTTTCTGATACTACTGGTACAATTGAACAATTGGCTACAACACCTAACAAATAGAAGTTAATCTTACAATCTACTGCACTCCAAATAACCTAGGGACAATACAACCTAACCGGGCCAGAGGGCAGGATGCACGAAAAGACCATGAAAAGCTCAGAACTGCAGCGCCCTAAGGGCATTAGCGCTGCAGCTTGGAGCGAGCACAGTGCAGTAAGGTGTAGATCCCAGCATCAGCACCTGCAACACAGTCAGGTATGAGCTGCAGTCGCATACACGAAGCATCAGTGAGACGAGCGGCAGCAGCAAATGGCACACCAACCGTGTCAAGTCAAGGCAGCTGTTTCTAAAAGCACTTCTTATGCACAATGGATGGGCCCGTCTCATCGTACTCGCCCTTGGTGACATGCTGGTTCTGAGGGAAGACAACCTTGGCCAGTATGGCACCACCCATCCAGCCCGAGTACCTTGCTAGGTTCTCGGGCATGTATTCTGGGGGCTGTTGGAGCAGTTAGCAATGGTCACGCAGTACGAAAAGGGTGGACTTGCAGGTTAGTGGCAAGGAGCTTACCTTGACAAGAGATGGGCAAATTGCTGAAGCAGAAAGATTTGCTTCTCTTTGGAATCTGTCTTCAAAACCTTGAGAAAAGAAAGAAATATGAACTTGAGTGGTTACTCAACAGAACAGTTTAAACAAAAACAAGAATTTATGATGTATTATTTATGTAAAGATGGGAAGATGTTTGAGTCGATACACAACTAGGCAAGAGAAAGCCTTTCAACATGCAAAGCTGGAACAATGCCATTGAAATTGTGTAACAAACTGCTGATTACAATATTTGCAATCAGTTTCTGCCACCAAGTATTGTTTGACCAGCATATTTTAAAGTACGATCCACGTGTTTAAACATAATATCAGAAGTACAAGAGATTTCCATATGCTATTACAGATTCCAGTTTCATATCAACCAAATGAATTTCAAAGTTCCAACAGCTTCTCAAGCAGGAGAACACGGAAACTAAAGTACCAGACTAGCCGTGCATAGGTTACGCACTTACACAATAGGGCATATACACAGCCAGCTCATGCATAGGGCAGATTTTCAACACCAATGATGCTATGTTCCACTAGTAAACATATGTTGCATCCACGAAACTTCAAAACAGAAGATATGTTTACCCTTTCTACCTAACAGACATGCACGCAAAAGAAAAGGATGAAGATGTTTGGATCCTTTGCTGGACACTCTTTACCCTTGCCAAGCAAGGATACGGATGAGGCCATGAGTTTGGGTAGATGGCAACCTTGCCTCGGGGCCTGCACTGGCAAGGTTTTACCTTGCTGATACGGGAGAGCAAATCTCACTCGCATGGGCTGGCAAGGATTCGCTCACCTGGCAAGGCAAAGGCCAGGCAAGCTAGCCAAGGAACCAAACCGCCCCCAAAGGTGCACATCAAGAAAAGAAGGCATCAAGCATAGGAAAGTGATAACTAACCAGTCATCGATGCGGTGGCACCACATAACATGGTGTTTTCTAGCAGCTGCCTATGGTATTCTGATGAAACATTTGAGACACTGGTAACTAGCTGGTGAACGATACCATAATCTTCCAAGCCCAAAATACTTGGTTGAAACAAAGCTTCACCAACAATGTACCGCTCTTTTTCAATTGTCATAACCTGGAGAAAGAAGTGGTTATAAATAGATTGCTTGCATAGATTCATTATGATATTTGAGCCCAAGACAGTTGATCAACAAAAGAGAGCAAGGACACAATTATGTTGCATTTTATGTAGACAGTCAATATCACACATTAAGAGAGGACCAATATGTATGTTTGGCACAACCACACAAAATTTACACAAAAGCAATGTAGAATAACTAACCTGCCCATCAGGAAGAGTGTGCCTTTCTGGCTGGCATGAGCTTTCTATAGCTTCAAAGGCCAACTGATCTTCTGTGCAGCATGCGTATTGCTCTTTCAGCCTCTCAACATCAGAAGTATCAAAATTTAGTGATGGATTGGATTTTTTCAGTTCTCGTGCAAACAGATTTGTCAAGTCAACTCCTCCAATCTCTAATCTCTTTGATGCTACGTGTTGAACAGCTCCTTCACAGACTGGAGCAATATCTGGTAAAATAAAAGGAAATTACACTCTTTTTCAACAGTGTTACTGGCCGGCCGATATACAAAAGGGTGCTTGTGAGAGAAAATCCTAGTTAAAGAAGCAAATCATGCACACTGAACCAAAATGTAGGCAGAGTCTACTTCAGTAAAAGGTAGCCATTCAAGGTGCGTTATGTATCTTGTCTTTTACAAAGTAGTCAACTATTCCACACTAAACAAATACAAAAAGAAATTGTATAAGACCTTTTAGAAGACCAACAAAATGGCCGACAAGAAAAATGCAAGTATAAACAGTTCTACAGAGCAATTATTCAGTTACGTTTCCATAACTGAACCAAAAATCTTCTAGTCCTTCCTCTGCTGAGCTAATGGAGTTAATGGCGGCAAATATAACTACGATCCACACCTTGGGAATCACAAGGATCTAAGAAGTCAAGATTCTAAAAAGAAGTTGCACAGGTAGAGTATTTATCATCAGTACACTGTTTCTTCTGATGAACATATATAGCACAATGATATTATGTTATTTTGTTAGATATGAGGCTGAATAAAACAATGTGTTCCCTTTGTTAAAGAAATAGTACTATTCCAGGCATCCGCTCGTCATTCAAATCCAACTTTGTCATTTCATTTATCTTGAGATATATTTATGAAACTAATAAAGTTTGTAATATTTTGAAACAACTCCACAGCTGACATTTCCATATCTTCAATCACCATGTACAACTATAAGCACCACTCCCTCAAATAGCCTTGTGTCAGAAACTCAATTTAATACATTTAGTTTCATTTATGCTCTTAACTGATAACCAAATTGATAAACAAAAGTCGGTTATTGTTAACTTTAAATGTATAGAAAGTGGGTGAACGAGGGGTAACAATAGATATTTGTAGAAAAGGTAAACAATATTTAGGCAAGGAACTGAAACACAGCTATACCCAAAAAGAATGCACAAATAAACATGCACAACAGACAACACTAAAACAGTAAAATACAAACCATGGTTGATTTATGAGACTAGGTTAGTGGCATAAAAGCAATAACCCTGTATACATTGTAACATAATAATTCTTGAAAAAAAATTCCATGAAAAATTTATGTCATCCTCATGTGATGTCCTTTCATGTACTTAAAGATCATCAAACGCTAGGCGACAACTCTGTTCTATGGCACAAGTTTTGAGCTCAAAAGGGAATAATATTTTCCCTGAAAGCCTTCGATATGTGCTGGTCTGCAACAAGGCGATTATGTTATGAATAACCAAAAAGAAAAGATGGCAAAAAACAGTCCATAAGAATGATAGTTGAGTTAAAATCTAAAAGTAATGCAGAACAACATAAAAGAAGCAAAAGGTGAACAGCTTCAGACTAGCACTGCACAACCAAAAGCCATGTGTGGGATCAACAGAACTGAAATCTAAAACTTAAGCATCCAAAGTAGAAGCTTTAGTTTGGTGATATTACCTATTTTCCCATGCCCAATGTCAACTGTACATCCTGAAATGCGTCCAACAGCATAGAGTGACAATACAGCCTGTTCAGAGGCATAAAAGCCTGAAACGTTGAATTTCTCAAACATAAGCTGCACCAATTGCTCCCGAAGAGTCTGCAGAGAGCATTAAGAGGTGTTAGGACATTATAATCAAATTTAAAAGTACTAAAAAAATTAATGATAGAGCAATGCATAAGACACACTCAAAGCATGAACAATGTCCTATGGGAAAATTTTAAGAAAGTAGAACTGTACAAGATATTATTTGGCAGCTCCCAGAAGTACAAAGATTACTTAAGAGATGCATCATACGCTATCGAAACATGTGCTGCTATGATGCCTTCTAAGTCCTATACTATCAGCATCTATAGAACATCACACCAGAAAGGCCACCAAGCAGTCTATTAATCCATTACTTAATACTACTTTATAATTGGCACACAGATGCAGTTAAACTACTGATTTCATCTTGAGTAGAAGTATGAGTAAATCAGCTTGTTTGAATTTTACTTTAAAAGCATATCAGATTTGACCTAGAGCTACAATTTTCTACTCAGCTTCAATGGGCGCCAATACAACACTAACATTTGCAGTGACCTTAGAACATAGGCCGAAGCAGCCACGAAAAGTATTGGGGTCCATCAACTCAGCTCAGGTAAGAAAAAAAACTACCAAATTCAGTTAGTTTAACTATTGTTACCAACTTCCACATAGATCATTAAATCCACTATACATGTGTATCCCATGAACCCATCAAAGCAAAAGGTTTTACATCATAGTTTAGAATGCATGTGGCATGGCCATCTAATTAAAAGCTTATGATTTCAGAAAACTATTAAACAAGCATGTAAGAATACTAAATAAATGCTATTGAGTTTATGATTTGAGTTAAGACTTCAAACCACAAGTCTAGAATCCCAATATTAATAACTAAGGCAAGCAAAACATAAGCGCCCAGTCCATTAACAATTCAGCACATTCAGACCCACATTTACTTGTCTAAAATAATTTGGGGGCACAATTGGCCACCCTAGCCGCCCCCATCAGCAATCCTGCCACGCAGAGCATCTGGCAAGCTGGGTTTCGAGCAGGGAGATCCATCACCTTGGGCGTGAAGAGCGGCTCGGTGAAGAGGATCTGGCCCTCGTCCCCAATCTCCCAGCCAATGTTCCTGTACAGGACGTAGTTGAGCAGGTCCTCCATGGCGTCCCAGTCCTTGACGAAGCCGCGCACCACCGGCTGCACCACCTCCTCCACCACCGCGCCGTCCGCCAGCTGCTGGTCCTCGACCTCCAGCTTCATCTTCGACGGCATCACCTGAGCAGCAAACCCACGGGAAAGCAGAAGGTCAAATAATTCGCAGAAAAAAGAAGGAACAACATAGCGCGCTGGGGGGCGGCCGGGAGATCCGCGGGCTCACCAGCGGGGGCGACTGGTCGGGCGCCGCGATGCCGGCCTTTAGCAGCTTGGAGCCCGCGTCGACGACAACCGCCTCCATGGCCGGCGGCGGGGGCGGGGAAACCCTAGGGTGTGGGGGCGACGCGAGGCGCTAGGCTGGAGGCTAGGACGGATGCGTGAGGATTTTGAAAAGGTGGGTGTCGCGGGAAAGGGGAGGAGGGTTTTGGAGAATTTCGGAGCAACGACCCAAGGACAAGCGAAGGGAGGAGGACGAAGCTCCGAGATCTTGCGGCGACTGCAAGGGGAGAGCGCGTCGACAGGAAGGATGATGACGTATCGGTGTGCTTCCCGTCTTCATTGGGCGGTTGTGGAATTGCATATCGACGCAAATGGCCCCAGCCCGGGCCTAAGTGGCTTAGCAGGCTACCTCTACGGCCCGCGATTTAACGAGGCCCAGTCCAGAGAGCAGGTGATTGCCAACTGGAAAAAGTTCTATTTATTTCCTTGGATTTCAGATGAGTCCGTGTTTCCTCCCTAGACAATAAAATCGTCGTTCTTGGACTCGCTATACCAGATATATAACCTCTCTGGCTGTTTTGTCTCGGTGGTTTCTTATGTTTATTTTGGCTGAATTTTTAAAAAATTTATAGTAAAACATAAAAAAATATAAAATGGAAAATTTAATTTTATCTACAAAAATTTTACTACAACTGAAGCATATAATGATTAGCCCATAAAAATTTTACCATAATTGGACCATGAAAACTGTAGATATAAATTAATTAAAAAAGTATTTATCTAAAAGTATACAAAATTTTGTTACTAAATTTTATCATATCATATATTCACTGCATACATCTACTCATGTGGAGTTCAAAGAAATTGGATTTTTTATTTTATGATATTTTTTTGTTTTGCTATGATTTTTTAAAGATTCAGCCAAAATAAACATAAAAGAAAAAAAGAAAAACCACCAAGAGAAAACAGCCAGGAAAGTCGTGTGTCCGGTATCGCGAGTCCAAGAAATCTAGACGGATGGTTTCATTATCTAGGGAGGAAACACGAAGTCGTTCCAAAGTTTAAGGAGGTAAAAAGAACTTTTTCCATACCAATGGCTGCGGCATTCAGTCAGATCGAACGGAACTCGATTCATTTGTTTCTCACAAAATTCGCTATCTAAAATTAGGAACGAATTGGTTCCTAGAAATTGTAGACAGTTGATGCTTGGAACCAGAGGCGGCAAGTTCAAACCAAAATGTTAGTTCTCTATGCCATACAATGAGCAAGCAAAATAAGCTCATAACAATCTTTTATATGTCATAGGTTTAATTTTCACTTGTATGACCTGCATATACTTTGAGTCAGTCATTGCAAACGCACGGCATATGTCCTTGCGTACACTGAGAATGGAGGGTAGTGTGCGAAAGAGCATGTAGCCTAGTGGTTACAATCTCAGTAACACCTGAGGTCCTGGGTTCAGCTCCTTATAGGAGCGAATTTTCTAGAATTTAACGGTGTTGTACTTTCAGTGGCAGTGGTAGGCGACGTTCCCATCGACAACGAGGTGCCTATGGTGACTTCATCAATCTCGAGGATTTGCCGGCTCAGTCTCTCGGAGTTGCTCATAGAAGTAGGGTTGCGTACGTTTTTTCATATGGGTGAATGTGCATGCGTGTTTGTGATCGTCTATGTCTGTATACTGTGTTTAAAAAAATGGAGGATAGTGTGCGGACGATTTTGAAAAACAGACAGTGGGAAAGGTTTTCGTTTCCATCATATTAGGCAGTGATGAGCCATCTACGATAAGAGGTTACAGGTGCACTTGGCAAAGATCCAATTTCTTTACTCCTTGTTTCAAATTTATGGTTTTTATAATTGTATTGAATTAGGCACTTTATGCAAATGTTACGTGCTGCTTTTATTGGGTTTTGGTGCTCAAAAAGCGTACGTTAGGTGGGATATAATTCATATGTGAAATATCATTTTGGGTTACTGTGTTTCTCGATTTTACTACTACGAAAGAGAAACTATTTTACAATAAGATCCCATTTGGAACCTTGGAATTGAATTTCATTCTATAATCATAATTTAGACACAAATCTATTAAGTTAATTATATATGGAATATATTTATACACTATTGTTGGCCATATGAGAGATACTTATATGCTATATTTCTACTATAGATGGGTGAGCCAAAGAGCGTGCTATAAGTTACGGAATAGAAATATAGTTTGGTGGTGTATAGAATCAATTTTCATCTCCCGCTCTATAAATTTAGGATAGGCTTATATCTAAACTTTGAAAAATGATTATAAAGTGGTGGGATGTCAAATTCTAAATCAAATAGTCTAGTTTATTAAGTAGATTTTAATCCAAACGTCCCTAACCAGAATCGATGGTTTGTTAAGAATTCACGAGTTCATGAACATAAAAATGTTGTGAAACCGGGCCTTGATCCAACACTAGAAAGTCCAGTTGAACTCCCTGTAGGATTAAATCCTCGGGCTAATGCCCAATATAGTTTGATGTCCAGCCCCATTCATACTCTAGTGTGTCGGAAAACTTAAGAATTGATTGCTTCCTATAGATCAAATTCAGCTATCAAGTCCCTGTTTAACAGAGAGGATTTAGCATGGACCGGGGCTTCTATTTCTAGCGCGCGATGGGCAGGTGCGCCGTCATAGAAGGACGGCGGTCGGCTGTAGGGCTCCCCACCACTTGTATGCACAACCGTTGCCACGTCTCACACGTACATCAAGAAAACGAGAACATAACTTACTATTAGCATATCCACGTGGTAAAAAACACATCTTATAAACTAGATATTCAAATTAAGTTTGGATTGCATTATTATGTTTTTCATGATTAAATCTTCAAAATAAGACCACAATTAAATATGCTTGGATGATTTTTTAATTAGAACAATTTGATGGTGAAATTAGAATAAACTTCATGTTCCGCCCTAAAAAATGTGAATTATTCTAGAACAAATAAAAATACTGCATATGTATTCCATCAAAAATATAAATTGTTAGAATAAAATAAAGTGTTCTCGAACAAGATAAAATATTTATAAAATAGAAATTGTTCTGGAACAAATAAAAATATTTTAGAAAAATATCATCTATACGTATTCAAGTGTGGTCTAGTTTTGAAGATTGCAGTCGAAATTAACTTTGAATGATTAATTTGTGAGATAGAGTAATTTTTTGTTTGGATATATGTGTTGAAAAAAAATCGAGACGCATAATAAGGTGCGTCCGCCTCTTTCTGCGATGTGTCCTGCTATGCGTCCGCTCCCGTTCGCATGAAATCACCGCTCTGTTCTTTTCTTCTTTTTTTTTTTCGAATTTTCATAGCATGTACTCCAACATATGCATGGAGATTGGAGTCGGCATGGGCGGGCTTCGCTTCTGCGTGACTGCGTTGATTCATTCCAGTCAGTGATTCCACCTTCGCGCCCTCCTTCTCTCTCGGCTCTCGCTGCCACGATGGGCCCACAGCCCCACGCCTTCCTCCCTCGCTTCACCGCCGCCGCGGCCGCGCGCGCCCTCTCCGTCTCCGCCCGTCCCCACCACCCGACGCCCTACCCTTCTCCCGCCGCCGCGGCGCCCGCCTCCAGCCCGCACGCCTTCCACGCGCACCTCGCGTCCGTCGCGCCGCACCTCCCCTCCCTCCTCGCCGCGCTCTCCCGCGCCCGCGCCGCGCGGCTCCCGCTCCCCCCGGCCACCCGCGCGCTCGCTGCCACCGCGTTGCTCCGCCATGGCCGCCTCCCGGATGCCCTCGCGCACTTCAGACTCCTCCCGGACTCCGATCCCACCGCCCCGCTCCCCGCGCCGCTCTGCAACTCCCTGCTCGCTGCGCTCGCGTCGTCGGCCGGGTCCCTCGCCCACGCGCGCAAGGTGCTCGACAGAATGCTCGCGGGGGCCGTCGAGCTGGACACCGTCGGATTCGGGGTGTTCGTCAAGGCCGTGGGCAGGAAAGATGACGGACTGACCGAGGTCCTGCGGCTGGTGGATGTGGTGGGCCGTCAGGGGAGCAGGATTAACAGGTCGGTGGTGGCGGCAATGGTCATTGACGGTATGTGTAGGGAGGGGAGAATTGAGGGTGCTTGGCGTGCTCTGGAGGAGTTGAGGCTGCGCGGGTGGAAGCCGGATTTCGTGGCGTACAGGATGGTGGCCGAGGAGTTCAGGGTGGCGGGGAGGGTGGAGGAGGAAGGATTGATCTTGAAGCAAAAGAGGAAGCTCGGGGTCGCACCGAGGAAGGCTGAGTACAGGGAGTGTGTGCTCGAGTTGGTGTCCAACAGGCTGGTTACAGAGGCGAAGGAGATGGCAGAGGCGGTTGTGTTGGGCGATTTCCCGATTGATGATGATGTGCTCAATGTTTTGGTCGGTTCAGTGTCTGACATTGATGTTGATGGTGCTGCCATGTTCTGCAAGTTCATGATGGGGAAGGGGAGGTTTCCAAGCACCGAGGTGCTTGTGAACCTTTGCGAGAACCTTTGCAAGAGCAATAAGGGCGGCGAGATGTGGGAAATTTTCAGGGTGCTTCTGGAGAAAGGGTATTGTAAGAATGCAAGGGACTACCATTTGGTCGTGTCATTCTTGGGCAAGGCTGGCAAGGTTAGGGAGGCATATGATGTGCTCAAGGAGGTGAAAAGAAAGAGACTAGAACCTGACATTTCGTCGTATAATGCTCTCATGGAAGCATTATGTCGAAATGACCTTCTTAGGCCGGCCAAGAAGTTGTGGGATGAGATGTTCACCAGTGGGTGTTGCCCAAATCTGCATACATACAATATACTCATAACAAAGTTTACAGAAATGGGCGAAAGTCAAGAGGTCCAACAGCTGTTTGATCATATGTTCCAAAAAGGAGTGGCTCCAGATTGTGCAACATACACATCCTTCATCACTATGCTATGCCAGGAAAATAAGTACGAACAGGCCCTGGAGATCTTTAAGAAATCTTTGACACAGGACGCTGAAGTGGTTAGTTCAGTGTTGAGTATGTTTATCCTTGCACTCTGCAACCAAGGTACAAATGACGTTTGGCTGCTGCTCAATTTGCTTTTTTTTCGATCAAGAAAAAATTGCTTTTTATATCTCATTTGAACAATTTCTATGGCATAATATGTTGCAGGTAATTTCAAAGCAGCATTGAGCGTTATGTGTTCTGTTCCATCTCATGTTGAGAATTTGAATTCCCATGTCATCTTGCTGAAGAATCTAATAGACGTTGGAGAAGTAGAAATGGCCATGGAGCACCTAGAATGGATTAGGAGCAACTGCAGCTCTAATTTTCAGAACATAATGAATGAACTCATGGCTTCTCTATCCACATCTGCCAGTCTTCAAAATGTGACAAAGCTGATACAGTGTCTACACTCACAGAGGCTTGTTGATGATGCTGACCCATGGATGAAGTTGATGTGAAATGTATATGCTTGAATTGCAATTTTTCAATGAGTAATACATCCACCTTGCAAAAGAGGAAAGAGTGATTGAGACTATTATGTGGATTGCTCAGGCACAAAACTGTATTACAGAAACAAGATCTGTATTGCAGTTATGAAGTATCACAGCCTCTCTGTTTATGCCTATCAAAAAATGGCCAGATTACGAAAGACACTGGAAAATGTACAGTGTATCCTAGCTGTTTTCCTTACAAGAAAAGGTGTTTATGTAACATGTTGTTTTCCTCCTCTTTTTGCTAGATTTAGCGACAAGGCATCTTACTGTGCATGTTCCAAGAAAATGAATCCAGTAGTGAGAATTATACCATGAGATGGGGATATGATCAATCTCATATTTATTTCTTCTCATTGCAGGTCTTGAACTGCAGTTTTATCTCTGTAGTCATCTTGGAAGATTTCATCTGTCTCTGTAATCATGGGTCACTAACAACTGGTCAATGGTTGTTACTTGTTAGTATGTTAGGTTCATCTGATATAACACATTCTTATATCTTGGTACATACTTGACTTACCAATTTACCATAACATTTGCTTTTTATTTTCAGTACATTTTATATTTCCCTAATATTATGTGTCTCCTGTATCAGCAAGAAAACTTGTGCATGTAATCATACGGAAAAGTTGAGCTTATACAGGCACATTGAATCTCTATAATTATGTGATATCTCTTCTCCTTTCATTGCTCATTTGTGCTCTGAGTGCCGTGCCTTTGTAAGGTAGAATAATAATGTGCCTTCTGCAGAATCTACCAATAATTGAAATGACTCAAATGATAAAATGTGATCCCTTGTGATCCTTGGAGTATCCTGTGGTTTAGTAATGAACACTGGAGAGTGGAGACTGCTGTGAAAGCATTGCCTTAGTATGGCCTAGACTCATTGACATTACTTTAACTGTAGTTACATCCTCCATCGGCCTTCTCTTGTATGATTTGTATAACTTACATTATTAATCTTCACCATTGTGATACATATCATGATTATTTCCCTGACAAACTCATTTTCTCCTTGCAGTTGTTTAACCGCACATCTATTGAATGTATTATCTACCACTTCATCAACTGACACTGAGAGATGTATTCTCACAGCTCTTCATCAGGTTTCACAGCTCTTCATTTTCTCCTCTTTTTTAAGTTTGCACGGAATCTAAGAGTCACACTTGAGGGCAGGCCAGCCCAAATTGTATTGATTCGTAATAGATTCTGAATGTAGAATTGGGCGCTTACCATGCACTTGTTGTCTTCCTGTGCATGAAGAACTCCATCCCTAAGAGGCAGACAGTCCAACAGGGAAAAATATCTCAAAATCAAATCAATGTTCATGCTGCATCATTTGCCTGTAACGCTGAAAGAGGACCTTCAGCTTTCATACCTTTGGCTGCCCCTGAGGGCCTTTGAAGATGGCTGCTTTCTCTCACCCAAAGTTAGGATCAAGAGCGCAACCCTGGCAATGTCCTGAGTCCTGACTGGAAATTTAGATGACTATTCCTTGTACCAGTACGTAGTTTCATTTGGCTATCGGGCTAAGGTTTTGGAAAGTACTGTAAGACAGGTAGAACCATATTTTCAGTAATGTTATATGAGTGTATCTGATCATAATATTTATAGCAAATATATTGAGAGAAAACAATAGCCAGCAAGGCAAGGCTAAGAGACCACAGAATGTACCTATATGACATGCACCAAAGCAAGGAGGCAATTCGTTCCTCTTATTCATCAACTGTGAAGAGGGAAAAAATTCACCCAATGAAGAAATTGATTAACATCTCCGAAACCCTTCCTAAACCCCTCCAGATCAGTCCCACTCCTCATCGCTGATCATGTCGTCCTCGTCCCTGTGCGGCCGGACGACGATCAACACCTCGGCGGCGGCAGTGGTGATGCCCTGCTCAGCCAGCTTTTTCCCTCTCTCCACCACGAGCCGGCCTTCCTTCTCGAGGACGTAAAGCCCCTGCTCCGCCACCTCCTTCTGGCCCCGGTTGGCAATGACCAGCAACGGCTCCTCCTCCGCCGTCCGCCACGGCAGCCTGCGCCCGTCAGCCAGCTCGACCACGACCGCCTCCTCCGCGGCCGCGGCGACGGGGCCCCATCCGGGAACGACGGCCCACCGCGCCCACGCCTTGTCCACCTCGACGATGCCGAGGTCCACGTCCGTCTTGGTCCGCCTGGGCGCGGACTCCATGGCGGCGACGCCGTCCGTCTCCCGCACTACCGGCAGCAGCAGCACGGTGGTGGCCTCGGCGACCTCGCCGTACTGGAGGCGCACCACGTTGACGGCTGGGCGCGCGACGGCGTCGTCGTCGTCGTCCTCCTCCTCCTCCTCGCCGGCGGCCTTCTTCCTTGCGCGCTCCATCTCGAGCTCGACGCGCGCCCTGGCCGGGTCGGTGGCCACCACCTGCAGCGCGCGTTCGAGCTCTGCGATGCGGTCCTCCACGTCGATGGCCTCCCGCGACTGCCGGAAGCGCGCGAAGGCGAGGCAGTCGCCGGGTGAGGCCCCGTCGAATTCCCCCCATCCGTCGTCGACCCCGCGGCGTCGTGGGAAGTCCTTCATGGAGCGCGCGAGCTCCCGCACGCCCTTGGGCTCGAGGCGGTAGTCGATGGCGTGCTTTGCGGCGTCGGCGCGCTGGCGCGCGTTGAGGAATCGGAGCTCGTACAGCAGCTCGGGCCCGCTGTAGGAGTCGAAGTAGGCGAGCAGGTCGGGCGGGAAGGCGGCGGTCTCGCTGATGAGCGACTCGCGGACCTGCGACGCGACGACGAGGCAGTTCTGCTCGACGCCGGAGATGCCGGTGGCCTCCTCGATGGAGGACGGGGTGAAGCCGTCCCGGGAGAGCGCGGAGATGAGGGGCGCGTACTCGTGCCACTGGCCCATGCGGTCGCGGAGGACCTCGAGGCGCTGGGTGAGGTCGAGGGTGCGGTAGTTGGCCGGCAGCGGGGACGGCGGCGGGTGGAAGGGCCGGTAGAGCTGGCCCGGCGGCGCCATCGGGGGCGGGGTGAAGGGGAGCTTCCGGTCGCCGCCGCGGCCGCCGGTGCTGCCGCCGCCGGGGAGCAGGATGGCGCTCGCGGCGATGTGGCTGGCGCGGCGGCGGAACGACGCGGCGGCGCAGCGGGGCGTGCGGTGGTGGCGCGGCGCGGCGGAGGCCGCGGCGGGGTGGGAGAGGGAGAGCATGGTGGTGGCGATAAGGGTCGCCAGAGCTTATCGCTATCGGGCTTGGCTTAAAGGCAGCTCCAGCGTGCGATAGAATCGAATCGTGGGCTACCCAAACCGAACAAAGCACGTAGCGACGATCGGCGTTTCGTTGTCAGACCATAGAGCTTGTTTCGACGCGAGGGCGATAAAAGAGCGTAATTGGATGCCCGAACGCGGCCTGCCCAGGTTAGAATTCTACTAAAATTCAGCACACCTATTGCAGGTTAGAATTCTACTAAAATTCTAACCTACTGTATTTATCCTGCAGGGAACCAATCAGATCCGAAATAATCGTCAACGACGCACTGTGGCTGGATCCGCGATTAGCACACCTACTGGTTCTTCTGGAAAACAAATCTTTTACAGTAACTGCAGAGGCACTGTGCCACTGCTATGTGAGCCCCGGTTGCCATCAGGTCTGCATGGCAGTGGCGCGAGTCCCTTCTTCCCGATACCCATGAACAAACAAGGTTATTATCCAAACGAAGAGAAAAATGATCTGATCCCAATGCTTTAAAGAAACAGGCTAACAAAATAGAAAACTTTGTTTCTTGGGCTTGGAGAGAAAAAAAATCGATCCAAGTCCGCATGCATCTGGACCACGGACTACCTTGATGTACAAGGTCATGGCAGATGCCTACGAGCATATCCTCCTCGGCGCGGGCGTCGTCATCAACCGGACGGGGGCGCGTGCTTGAGCTGCTGAGCCTGACGAGCATCGCCTCCTCGAGGAGGTCCTCGACGCACGCATCTCTTTGGCTGGCCCCGGTAGCGCGACGGCGAGCCGCATGAGCGCTACCAAGGACCTGTCCTACTTGATCCACGGGCTGGTTGACTTGTGATCTGTTTAGATGGGTTAAAACTGAATATTAAACTTTAGCACACATTAGCATTTATATTCATGCTAAAATTTTAAAATCTCGTCTAAAGTTTAGGCTAACCTATTAGCACCCCTATTTGAAAGTACCAGTGATAGATCCAAACGGACCTTGATCCGCTCTCGTCCATGGCTAAATTTCTTTTTCTTTTTTTGAGAAATACAGTACAGGACGTAGACCCTCACATCCACATATGCACACTCACCTCTATGAACACACTCATGTGACCCTACCCTTATGAGTACCTCCGAGAGACTGAGCCGGTTAATACTTGATATTGACGAAATCACCACATGCGTCTCACTGTCAACGGGCACGTCGTCTACCACCGTCGGATAAATTTTAAAATAAATCCAGGAAAATACGAGCAGCCGTGTCGAGTCAGGGACTTGAATTCAGATGGGTAAGTTCTACTGCGAGAAATCTTACCAGCTAAGTTACCCCTGGTTCGCGGCAAAATTTTAAGATTCATCACCGGATAGGAAGGTAGGGAGGGGAGTAGCGAAAGAAAGAGAAATGAGACACGGACGGGCGCTGGCCTTTTTTCCGTCAGCGCGAGCGGAGAAAGGAGACGCGGGTAATTGAGTTTTTTTATTTAATTTTACGTGGGTTCCACGAACCGGTGACAACACTGCAGGTCTGCAGCTAAGCATTGTTCAATTACCGTGGACTGCACAAGTTAGAACCAGCGCTGGAGGTGCCGTTATCCTGCTTCGTGGACGCCGCAACGGTTATTATGGCCAGCCCGGTGTGGTGTGTCGGTTGGGCCGATCAGTGTCCCTGCCGTTGTCCTCCCCGCGTGGATTCGCCTCGCCAGCGCTGTGCCTGTGCGACTGCGCGAGAGCGAGAGCGAGAACGAGAAACATGGGGCCTGGACGAAGCGAGGCAATGATCGTCTGGCTCTGGCCGAATATCCTGAACCCAGGGCCAGGATAGCTCAGGAAATGCGGCCAAACTCTCGAATTTAAAATAGTTCACTGTCAGTAGATGGTTAATGCTGTCATGCCGAGTTTCTTGCCATGGTGTTGGAAGGGTTTTGCCGACCATCCCACTAAGAGACGGGATTTAACTTGAGACGGAGCTCGTATCCTTAGTTTGAACTTCGTTATTTTGGTCCGGTTTTGGAGTCGGGGGAGGGGGGAACTGTTTGAACGAATTTTGGGATGGTACATTTCTTACTTGTGCTAAAATGAATCCGCAAGCAGCAAGCAACGAAGGAGAGACAGGACAACGAAACGAGCCGGCCCACCATGCTTGACAGGCTAAATTTTAGCTCTGGCACGTAAAAAAATATTAATTCATAATTAGTGGATGGTTAATGTAGTATCATTATAGCAAATTATGGATTAATTAGGCTCATTAAATTCGTCTCGCGAATTAGCACCCATCTGTGCAAAAAATTATATAAATAAATTTTATTTAATACTTTTAAATGGCAAGATTCTTATTTGATGTGACGGGTTTAAATTTTAGTCCATAGGAACCAAACGGGCTTAAATAGGCTAAGGCGGAAACCAAACAAAACCCTGCTCTCCGGTGGGCTTCCAGTCAGGGTTCCGGCGACCCCATAAAAAAGAAAAAGTCAGGTTCCGGCAAGAGTCGAGATGTACTTTCGAACCAATGCTTTACACATAAGTAGTATACACTATCGTTCCTCCCAGAGAAAACGAAGCATCTACTCAGTTCAAGTAAACTAGTCATAGTAGCTAGTAGGAGATGTTGGTGTATGATTGAGAACATGATCTGATCAAACCTGTCTCACGCCGGTGCATGTATGATTCATGCAGCGGTGCACAGTTGCTGTCAGTAGCAGGGCGCAGCTGACCTCACGACGGGCCGCACCCTCCGCAACCAAACCACGTCGACATTGACCCACGAATCAACCCGCTAATCCAAGTTTCCTTGATTAGCATTATCCCGTCAACCGGCCTCCTCCAGAAAGAAACGAAAAGAATCGCCCTCAAATACCTAGCACTAGACACCGGCACTAGCACCAGCTGTGAGCTGCGGCTTCGTGTGCGGAGGAGATGAGTGGTCTGCGGCAAATGGTGTCCGGCAGACACGTCGTCGCGCGCCGCGCGCCGTGGACGGCGCTGCCGGGGAAGGGCAGGGGCAGGAGGAAGATGGCGGTGGCCAGGCTCGGCGGCGACGGCGGGCCGCGGCGCGGGTTCGCGGGGACGCCGGCGGCGCTCCGCAGGCTGCGCCTCCGGTGGCGGCTGGCGGCGCTGTACAGGCGGACGCTTCGGCGGCTGCGCGCCGCCGTCCGGAGCGTCCTCGAGGGCGCCGCGGTGGTCGGCGCCGCGCGCCTCGATGCCGGGGTCTGAGCTGCCTGCCTGGTCGCGCTCACGCTCTCGCGTACGCCTGCGGTGGTTTGGACTTCGGACGGGCCACCCCGCGCATGTATCGTTCCTTGCGTATCGCACCTCGCACGTACGGTGTGCGGTAGAACCCAGACGAAAAGGAGGAAAGGCATTTCCTTTCGATCCACGAGATTTCGGTGTTGTACCTCTCCCCCCTCCTTTTCATCAGTCCCGATTCAGTGTGCTGTATGGGTAGGTTTGGTTGCTGAGAACTATACATCAACAATTAAAACTATTAAATATATACTAATTATAAAATCTATTATATAAATGGAGACTAATTCATTAGACGAAACCTAATTAGTTCATGATTTGACAACACTGAGCGAGCGAGAAGGGAGTTCGGTCCGTGTGATTCGTGACCGGCCGCATCGAATCCAATCGAACCGAAACCATAGCCACGGCTGATCCGACGCGAGCTCTAATAATCAAACTAATCCTCCGCGTGCAACTATATACTATGTACTTAATCCCTTTCCCGCCGGCGTAGCTTGACCAGCATGTAACGACCGGCTTAATTAGTCGAGAAGCAGTTGTGACCCGCAACTGTTTTTTTGCCTCCCAAACGCGCGCTCGTACGGAAGCCCATACGCAAACACTGCGGGCAGACAACCTCCATCAAACGCACAAACAAGCACATTATTCCTTCCAGGACCCCAACACGGGAGCAGAAGCACACTGATCTCCACGCGAACGGCAGCTGGTACTCCAATAGGCTTCCAAAATTAGCACGCAGAAAAAAACTGCCCTAATCAGCTCGACGACAGGCCATGAAACAGGCGAAAATCAGGATGCAGGAGCCATCAAACAGTTTGTACAGCGAAACCGGACGGGGATTAAAAAGGCTAGGAAGAATAATTAAGCTAAGTCAAGCTAGCTGATTAACCAACCTGTCCACGGGACGCTGCTTGATCATTCATCATCACATCAGGGACTTGAGCGACCGCGCCTTCACGGGCTTCCTCCACCGCTTCCACGGGGCCTTCCTCTTGCCGCAGCCGTTGCTGGCCTGCGCGTCGCCACCTCCGTCCACGCTGCGTCCGGCGATGCCGATCCCGTCGTAGTCATCGTCGCTGGTATCCTCGTCGACGCCGGCGATCCCTGCAATGTCGTCGTCACAGGTAGACACATCGTTCTGAGGCGCAGCAGCCTGATTGGCATCTTCGGCAGTTCGGGCCTGATCTGCGGCAGGAGGGGAAGCGTGTTTGGGCACTTGCTCCTCCTCCTTTGCGGGCACAGGTTCGTTCGTACCGCCGCTCCTGCAGTGCCTCTTGCTGCGGAAGGGGCCGAACCCGGCGTAGTAGTAGAAACCCTCGGTCGCGTTGAAGTCGCTGGCGGGCTTCTTCCTCCGCGGCTTGCTGTTGCTGGAGGGCGGCTTGGAGGCGGCGGCCGGAACCGGCGCGGGCTCCTCCGGCTCGACCGCCCCGGGGAACTCGTAGCCCGGGTTCAGGTACGAGTGCTTCTGCACGAAGTGGTAGTTGCAGAGGGTGTTGGGCTGGCTCGCTGTCCGGTGGCAGTGCCACCGCCTGCCGTCGTTCTTCTTGCACTTCCAGACCCGCGGCGCCTGCACTTGCTCCCCCTCCTCTTTCTTCACCTTCGCCTTGCTCCAGGCCTCGGCGTCCTTGTCCTTCTCCTTGCTCGCCGCCGCCTTCTTCAGTGCCCTCCTCGCTGCGTCGCGCCGCTGCTTGGCTCTCTCCCTGGCAGCCGCGGCCACCTTCTTCGCGTTGGAGACCGGCATGCTGGCGGAGAAGAGCCAGCTCGCGCGAGTCGTGACATGGACGAAGTAGCTGTCGACGAGGTCGTCCTCCTCCTAATCGAATGAGACAAGTTAATTAATCGAGGCAGCAGCACGCGCGCACGCCACCCCCCTACGGCGCTACAGCCCCGGAATGGGGCGGCGCGGATCTAGGGTTCGACCCGGCCGCCGCTCCGGCGATTCCAACCAACCCTAGCAGCGGCGCCGCCCCCAAATTACCACGAGGGAAGGGTAGCAAAGGCGACATCGACCCCGGCCAGGCGGGCACCTGCGGCAGGAGCCGCCCGCTGGCCGCCCATTCGGCCCCGCCGGCCAACCCTAGAGGCATGCACGAGGCCTCGGCGGGGGACGCGGCGAGAGCCTCACCAGCGCAGCGAGCTTGCGTAGCATGGGCCTAGAAGAGCGACCCGGAGTGGAAACCGAGAGGAGAGAGCGAGGGGGGAGTGGGAGGGGGTCGGGGTGCGGAGGCGCTGACCTGGGGGTCGGAGAGGGAGAGCTCGGCGATGAGGTCCCACGGCGAGCGGCTGAGCTCGCAGGCCTCCCCGGAGGCAGTCGCGTGGCCGGGGTAGCCGCCCCAGCCGCGGGATTCGGGCGGCGGGGAGCACGCCGCGGGGTGCGGCGGCGGCGCCGTGAGGAGGAGCTCGGGCGGGGCCGGCGCGCCGGGGGCTGAGTAGGCGGAGCCGAGCAGGCGGGCGGCGCTCTTGCGGATCCGCATGGCGGGGATCTGGCGGCCCCCGGGGCGCTAGGGTTCGGATTTTTGGTGGAGGCGGGGCTGGGACTGGGAGTCGGGGCGGGGGTGGAGGTGGGAGAGAGAGAGAGAGAGAGAGGGGTGTGGGTGTTTCTTTTACTTTTTTTTTTCTTGTTTGCTATTGGCATGGTGCGGGCGCGCGCTGCTTGTTGCCTGCGGCGGCCCTGCCCGTCGTGTGCGGATGAGCGACTCGACACTCTTCAACTCGCCTGGCCTGAATCCGCTTGGCTCGAACAGCACTTCTCGCCCATCGAGCATGCACAGCAAAAAAAAAAAAAAAAGAATCTGAAAGTCAAACAGCGCGACAAGTCAACAGCAAAACGGCAAGCAAAGCTTGAGCGACACCACGGATGTGAGAGCGCGTAGGCGCTCGCATCTGGGACTTGAGCGACCGCGCCTCCACGGGTTTCCTTTATTTCTTCCCCGCTTCCTCCGGATCTTCCACTTTGCTGCATGCCGCCATGGCTAGCTTGAGGGGGGGGACACCATTTCCATCCATGCCGCTGCTGTCAGCAAGATCAATCCCGCTGTGGTCGTCGTCGCTGCTATCCGCGTCGATGCATGCCCGCGATCCCGGAAATGCCATCATCGCAGCTAAACGCATCACCTCGAGCTGCAGCCTGACTGGGTTGAGAGCTGTTAGGTCAGCTCGCAAGGCTCATAACCTTGGGGTTACGGGTTCGGTTCCTACTAGTACGCATCTTTCGGCTGCTGCTGCTCCTCCTCTTCTTGCTCTATAGGTACAGAATCGTGCGCGCTTCTCCTGCGGCTGCGGTGCCTTTTGCTGTCGAACCCAAACCCGACGTAGTAGTAGAAGCCCTCGGTCGCGTTGAAGTCATTGCCGGACTTCTTCGGCTTGGAAGCTGGTGAAGGGTTTCCAGGCTCCTGGCCATGGCGCCACCAGCACCTTCTCTTCTTCCCGAATCTAATTCTGGGTGTTCAAGTAGGAGCGCTTCTGCACGAAGTGGTAATCGCAGAGGGAGAAGAGGCGGCTCACTTTCCGGTGGCGCTGCCACCCCCCGCCGCCGCTCTTCTTGCAGTTCTACGCCACTGCTGCCCCTTTCCTCCTGCTCATCTTGCTTGCCCTCTGCGTTCTTCTTGGCCTGCCCGCCCTTCTTCTGTTCTGGTTCTTCTTCCCTTAACTCGATGCATGCAAGAAGTGGGCGAGGCAGTATATCTGGGCTCGAGAGGCCGCCGAGCAGAGCGCCAGTTGTGGCGACGGCAGGAGGTCGGAGGACGGGGCGCCGCGCCGAGGGGCGGGACGGCGGAGGCGGAGTAGGCAGAACCGAGGAGGCGGGCGGCGCTCCGCATGGCGTGGACGCCGCTGACGGGGGAGGGACTTGAGCCCGGGAGGCTAGGATTTGGGATTTGGTGGCGCGAGGGAAGGAGCATGGAGGAAATGGGCTTTGGTTGCGGTGGGCTAGCTCTGTATTTCTTTCTTTTGGGTTTGGCTGTGCTGCGCTGGCCGGTGCGCTAGCTGCTGTTTGTGGACGCCAGCTGTTCCGGTCGCCCTGTTCCAGTGATGCCATGTGGGCTCCACCGCTCAGCGACGGTACCAGGTCCAGGTGCTACGAGAAACGGGATGGAACAGCTCGTACCGTCCTACGGGAGATCTCCGTACGTATGCTGCTATATATACGGTGGCCACGAGCAATCTCAATATTCGAATCAGAGCTAGAGTTAATATTTATTTCAAGAATCAAGATAGATGAATATAAAAGGCATAATAAATATGTGAATTTCCATTCTATTCTTAAAATTAGATTAATGTATTTAACTACTAGAATAATATTATGAATATAAAAATATAGAATTTAATTCTTAACCTAAATATCAGGCTAATGTTTGAATCAAATGTCATAGTATTTCATTCTCTCTCTGGAATCTCTTTATGTCATTAAAATACTAGCATGAATAACAATGCATTTAGTAGAAGCGAGGTTATTAGATGCTCTTTCTTTCTTCCTACTACGATTTTCTATTCATGAGCTTTTATTTAGGAAGGTTTTTGATGACTCATCCAATATATTAATAGAGCACGCTATTTGCTTCGATTCACGGTCTAATATCTTCCATTTTTAATGAGAAAAGTGTATTTTTCTTCCCTCAAGTATTATCAAAGTATGACATTCATCTCCCATATTCTATTTGGTGTAAATAAACCCCTTAACTAACTAAAATGGTGTATTTATCATCCGCACCTTAATTTAACAATATTTTAGTTCCATCTAATGTCATTTTATATCACGCAATCATCTAACTAATCCCTGCTTAGCAATGCAATATGCTGGGTTGAGGGTATAAAACCTAAAAAAGTTATGTAAATTCTATAAATTGGGTACCCATAAAATTTTATCGGAAAAAATTAACGGAATCAATAATTCACCCCGAACTATTATGGCGATTGATTCAACATTAGATATGGCTAAGTAATGATTTGTAAGATAATTATATAACCTAAACTAATAGCATAAACTAGTATTATATGACACTAAATCATTGTTAAACTATGGTGGGGATGATAAATGCACCGTTTTAGTTAGTTGAGGGGTTGATTTGCACCGAACAAAATATAAGGGAATGAATGTCACACTTTTATAATACTTGACGGATGAAAAATATATTTTTCTTTTTTTAATTATCTTGATTTTTATTATAGTTTTCG
The DNA here is from genome assembly GCA_032594955.1 of Panicum miliaceum. Taxonomy (NCBI): domain Eukaryota; kingdom Viridiplantae; phylum Streptophyta; class Magnoliopsida; order Poales; family Poaceae; genus Panicum; species Panicum miliaceum. The sequence goes on from CM064059.1 coordinate 15,877,479, forward strand.
TATATTTTAATATTTGACATCTAAGGGTTTGTGCTTGTTGGCTAAATGTACAATCTACCTATGCACAGTGGACCCTGTCATCGTTGGACACTTGTTTAATGGTGGTGAGGTGGCGTCTCAAGGTGTGCGAGGATGTGCTATGGTTTGACCTATAACCGCGTGTTTGGTTGAATGAACATTCTAAGGATAAGACGAGGAAGCCTTAGTTTTGCCTGCATTTAGTTTGGGATCGACTAAGGACAAGATCATCACATGTGAGAATATTTCTGTGAGACAAGAGACAGTATGGTACCCAAAATTTGGAGAGGGGCGCCATCCCCGCTGCTGCCAACATGAGGGAGAAAAAGGAGAGGAGGATGGTAGGTAGCTGACAGATGGGCCAATAAGAGTTCTTATTTTCCCTTATTTTATCCTTTCTTATTTTCTTTTCAAAAACCACCTCTAATTTCTGAAATTACAAATTTTTTCATAGCACAAGCCGAGACGAACCCATATTTTACTTAAGAACACCCACGTAGCCCTTGTTGAATTTAAAGTAAAATCTATCAAAGTAGGCTCCTTTCAAACTTGCAAGATAAAAACTGTCATCCATGCAAAAATGCAGAAAGCTTAATGGCCATGCAGAATAATGCTAACTACCTTGCCGAAAAAATAAACCAAGTAAAAGGTGATCGATCAATGCAAGTTTAATCTAAAAAAAGGAACTAAAACATAAAAGCTGATCAGGATGAAGGTTGTTTGTTGATTCCATGAACAGATCAGATGGCTTGTCCATACACAAAATGAAACATCCAGAATCACATGATGGACATGATCCTTTAATCATATTTTAAAAATTCATATTTCTCACTAGGTGATGATTTATTTGCCTAGTATGGTGACTTTGTCTACCACACAATAGGTAATAAAAAACTATGTCTATTACTGAAATGGTGACAGCACAAACACCAGTTGACAACCCCAATTCATAGGAACTGAACATCAAGTGGCATGCATCTATTTGGGATGAAGAACTAAATGATCTAATGCAATCACATTAACTGGAACCTAATCAATGGAGATAAAGCAAGTTAATGATATGAATAAGCAAAATGGCTGTCCAAGAATCAGGGTGAGATATTCATTTCACTTCTGGCAATATATACATGATATTTCTGAATGGGAACACAAAAAAAACAAATAATTTGCATGTTAATTTAGCTTAAGTTGCCTACATGAAATCCAAAAAATGATTAGTAGGAACATTGGAAAATGCTAGAATCAGAATGCAAAAATGCTAAACTAAAAGTAGTAAATTATTTGATGATTTAGCAAAAGTTGCCATGGCTGAATTATGGATTACCAATAGAACATTTGGATGTAATAAAATGCCTAGACAACAGCAAAGACAAGGTTGGTGTCAATAATTCCAGAGGTGCATTAGACATCTCACAATGGGAGCCAACTAGGAGGACCTCAAGATTTGGAGCATAACCAAATCTCTCTGCTGGCCGCACTTTCCTTTGCGCCTCTTCCCTAAGGCTCTCTGATTTTCACTACCCACTGCATCCAAAACATCAAAAAACAATCAAAGCACATACTGGCAAATGAATTTGTGTAGAGTGCTGAGCAAAATCACCGCATGAAGCAAAATTGACTGAAAAACCGCATGAACTCACCCCTCACGTGATCCTTTGAAGCACCCTCTTGCCACTCCGTCCGGAACCTCTGCAGCAGCAAAAAATAGTAGAATCACCTGATTGAAATAGTAAACTGTCTAGTTTAAAATAGCAGAATTGCCTAGGTGAGAAACGTAATGAATTGGGAAAAGGATTTTGTATAAAAAATCTGGTTCTAGAAATTATGGTACTAACTGTTATAGGATATACTCCTATGGTTCTACAAGTTATGAAATCTGTGTCATGTCAAAGCAGATCCAGTATTTGTCATATCATATTTATGGTGACTTAATGGATTTGCTTCAAATCTCATGGGAGATGATCTTAAGCAGAACACGGAAAAACGGATTTCGCGGATAGGGGAACAATGGGCATATACACCTATTAACTGTTAAACTCCTCACTCCCAGTAACTGTTAAAGACCCCAAAATCAACAACAACATCTAAATGGTGATGCTACATTAGCGGCATAAATTGGAACACAGAACTGATTTTTAAGGGGGAATAGTCTGGAAAAACTGGGGGAGAAATCCTTGCGCACTTGCGAAATATTCGTCGTGCTTCTCGTCACTTGTTGGGCTGAAGACTTCATCGCCTGTGACCGCCACCCTACTCCATGACTCTTCTCCTCGAATGGGTGAAAAAATCCCCCCAAATCCTCTCATCCGCGAACCCTAGATGATGGCATCCTCCATATTTGAGTGTGTTTTGGTCCCTTCCTTACCATCCCTTGGTGAATCTCTTGAAACCATATACCTAGTCGCTAGCGGCCGCCTGATTCACAGCTGATTTACCTAAGAATGATTGCTTAAGGATCAACCAAAACTTGCAACAGCACCCATTCCCAATCCAAACCTTGGAATAGGAACCAAATAATATTGGGGAAATGAGAGAGAGATGTGTACCTCGATGCTTTGGAGCTAAAGCACCCTGCTGCTGGGTGGTGCCTGGCCTCCATGTTCGCAGCCGCACGCAGCGACGCCGCGGCAGCGAGCCTTCGCCTCATCGGCCCGTGCAAAATCTGTCCCTCATCTTGCACCCGCCTTCACGCACGCATTATGCCGCCGCGCGTCAAGCCCCATGGGACCCACGCGCTGAGTATACGCACAACCACGGCCGCGCCTCGCTCGACAGCTGGCCGCTGGATTTGGAGGCAGAGCTGCTTGCCCGATGCGTTGAAGGAGGAGGTAATGCGGGGCAGGTAGAAGAATGGGAGAGGATAATGTTACGCGGGGCCTAGGCACATGGAGGGAATGCAAGCTGGTGGTAAAAAGATCCTCCGATTGTACGTGGACGACAGATCGACGTGTGCGTGCGGTTGGATAAAATTACAGCCCGAAAGATAGAAGTCATTGCTACCTCTCCACTTCATATGTAGTAGCAAGCAAACTGAAATCCTATACCACCTCCAGAAACAAAGCCTAAACGTATACGGAATGAGATCATAGCAAATATCAGGACACTGGTGCATAAATACTTCATGCCAGATGAGGTACATGCTAGTAGAAAAATTCAATATCTATATGGGACGAGTCATTTCATATATATACATATTAGTGGTTAAAGAATTAAGAAGCGTGCTGCACAAATTCTAGAATAAATTTTTTGGAACAGTGTTCAATAGTATGACTCAGAAGATGAGTAAAAAGGACAAAAACCTAAAATGAGATGGCAGTAAAAGAAAAAATATAATCATCTCTTTAAATGGGTTGTCTGTTTTTTTTTGAAAAACCTCAATAGTTTGAGGGTTGCATGATAAGATACTAAATGTTCATAAAGCTGCAAGAAAGATGACTACTTTACCTAATACCTGGTTACTTCTAGAGGCAAAACAGAGAACACAGCAGGCACTACAAAAGAGCCCATACATGCAGTTTGGTTGCCCAAAGATTACTGAATTAAACACATCCATGAAAGTAGTTCATACATAGTGTTGCTCATTTTCCCATCGAACCGAGAAAATTCTAGAGCGTTGCCATAAAAATACAGAGCAGATGTGGTGTCTTTGCATAGTTGTCTGGTGCATTTCATCGTTAGAAGCTAGGAGTATCTGATTAAGAGTACATATCTGATATATACCTTTCACTTCTCCCTCGACATAGGAAGCTATCATTCTCAGAGCACATGTAGCCATGTAGGGTCCGCAACTCTGCATACCTGAAGTCTTAAAGTAAAACACCACTAAAACACCTGATCACATATATTTCACTGATGCATTTTATCAAACACATGCCATGCGGTCATGCACAAGACAAATGGAGGCCAGAAACTAAACTATCAGTTCTAAAATTGGTTGCTCCTCCTGATGTACCTTGGCGTGCAGAGCGCTGGAGTGATGCGATTCAATCGAACGAGGTATTTGGAGGATGTGGACGACGCGAGCGTGCGATGACGGTGGCGGTGATGCGCGGCTTGCCGTTTATGGCCGGTGATCAAATCGGACGAGGTGCTGGGAGGGTGTGGACGACATGCGCGATGACGCTGGGGGTCATGCATAGCGCCGGTGATGGAGGCCACACAGTGATGAGGTTTGGAAAGGGGAGGCGGTGGATGACCATGCCATGCCTTGCAAGTTGCTATAGGCAACAAAGACTACTCCAGCAGAGGTCCATGTCTACTTCCGTTGTAGGGAAGAAATTCCAATAACTGCAGGTTTGGACTCTAATGCTGATGCACTTATCCTCTCTTTATTTATCCGTTGCCATCCATTCTGACTCCTCCAACTTCCTCTTGGTCTCCATCACTGACATGAGATTTTAGGGTAGGGGACCCTTTCTTAATAATAAAAATAAATAAATAATTTATGTACGAAATGGTACGGCTAAATACTCAAAGTGGATGAAAAATATTCATACCAAGCAATCTATATATATTATCTCAAAAGTTTCTTCTAACATTTCTAGATACGAAGTCGGTAATGATGATATCAGTATCAATTTCATCCAATAATTTCTTTTCGATACACAAAGTTGCCAAACCATTTAACCTTTTTTGAGATATTTTGGACCTTAGATGATTCTTCAACAGCTTGGACATTGAAAAGCTTCTTTCAGCCGATGCCACAATGACCGACAATGTAATAAGATCCAATAGCAATAGAAATATTAGGATAACAGTCCACTTCTTTGACATACTCAAAAATTTTCAAAGTATTCATTGGTTTATATGTTAAAGTTAACTGAAGAACACACAACTCTAAGATTAGATCCTTTAAATCAACATCAGATGAACCATCAAGAGAAAAAGTGTCTGCAAAATTGGTGCAACACTCTCTTAGTCTAAAACTATCCAATGACTTCAAAATAGTTGAACTGATAAAACCCAAATATACTTTTAAATGACTGGAGTTCTTCAAATATGGTTTTCAGTGAGCTAATTGCAATATCAAACGTAACCAAAAAGTAATTGACTTCAAAAGCTTTCTCGGCTTCTAGATTTGCTTCCTCGCAATTAGTTTCATCATAATATTTCATTCTAGAAGCACGTCACTTTATTGGAAATGATGGCCGCACACCCTTTTGTAATGCAGTTTCTTTAGCAGTGATCAAACTAGAAGCAAACCCTTCGTTTCTATACAGTTTTCAAAGTATTTCACTGTAACTTTCTATGTGTTGTAAGGTAGCACCAATGCACATGGATGATGGTGGCACTCTTCTTTCTTACAGTGTTTATGGTAAATAAAATGTCATACCAAATAACCATACCAAGTATGAACTCAAAAGTTCCAAGTAGTTCATATTTTTTTCATCACTCCTATCCTTTGATTCGACATCCTTATCTTTACTTAAGTGGAGCAGAGTAGATCTTAGCTAAGGTGCTTGAAATCTAATTGTTTTGACACTTTTGATGCTTGCTAAGTCTAGCTCTCAATTCATTCTAAGAGTTCATGTTAGTAATATGCTCGATACTATCTTCACGTTCTTTTAGCCTCTCGTTGATGTGCCTTCAATCTCTAAACCCATCATGCCCAATGAACTCTTGCAATTTTCTAAACTGAAAATCTTACAAAAACAAAACACTATGTCGACATGTTTTGAATAAACTGACCACATTCTATCAAAAACCTCTCCATTGCTTATCTTTCTAGAGTAATGAGCGTATGAAAAATAACTCCAATTGGCATCCAAAAAAAATACAATATTTTCTTCTCTTATAGCCCCTTCCCTACTAATATATCCCTTCCATTTTAATATATCCCCATTAAAAACCGATTCATCATCAAGATTAGCGCATTTTGCAGGAGATAAATTAAATATTGGCTCATGGTCACTCACATAGTGATCATCTATGTTGATATCAACATTTTCTTGCAATGCAGGGTACTGATATTCTAGATTAATGTTTGGATGTTCCTCCACAGGTACTATAAGGCAAAGCCAACTCATCTGGAGCCAAAATTGTCAAAGCAAATGCTCCCTCCGCGCCAGACGAGTCTTCCTTGACTTTTGCCCTAGTCACTAACACGAGGGCCCGACTCCACGTGTTAGTGACCCAAATACAGAGGAACTAAAGTCAGAGGAACCATTTCCCTCCGGCCCCCTCCGCCAACTGGTGGCCACGTGCCACCGCCTTTTGCTTGGATGCTCCTGATTGCTTCCCAAAGTCGGTATTAGCTGCATCATAGGTAAATAACCGCCTCTTGCATGCAGGTGGGCCCTCTAATCCATGGTTGAAGCCTTTCGGGTCCTTGGATCAAACCGACATCAAATGCACTCTCAGGATTAATGTGGATGTGTATCTTGACTCCTGGATCAATGACGTGGCAAATGGAGAGGGTGCCAGGCCGACCGGCCTGGTGTAGGCTGGTCGGCCTCAGATTTTTCCCGTTTTGGCCCAATTTTGTATACTGAGTTCCTGAAATCAAATAATCACCAAAACTAACTAGTGGAACTCATGAGTATAATTAATTCTATCAAGATCATGGCCTTAAAAACATGAAATCCGGAGAAATGTTGGCGGTAAAAAATCATGAAAATCGACTGCCAACACGCCCCCACACCTAGACTTTGCTCGTCCCGAGGCAGGGGTAGATTTAGATCCAGAGGATCAAGCAAAGCCTGGGGTCATGAAACCAAAGCATGCATAAGAATCATTTCTAAGCTTTCCTTCGTACCTTGGATTCCCGGTGGCTAACACCTTCACTTCCACCTATTGATCCTCATAATAAATCAATAAAAAATATAATCCCCCCTTTCTGAGTACATGGAGATTTTCATAATGTGGAGGCATACTCTTACTCATAGCGCTCAATCGCTCAGGGTGTTTGATCTCACAAAGGTATTTTGTGGAACTTCTCCTATCTCTAGAAGGGCTATATGTGGAGCTTCAGGTAGGGACAGGGATCTGCATACCTCTTTCATCTTTGTTGCAAGATCAAATAACTTGTCTAAGAGATATCATGCCAACCATAGACTTTGGTCAAGTTCAGGTGAGCGGAGGATAAATTAATGTCCTTGGGTGGTTCTTGACTTTAGCTTCTTCCATCTTTCCCCTTTTTTTACCGAGTAAGAGATCCTTCTCACTCATTTTCTGTCTCTTTCAGGGGGATATAAAGCTTCTTGGGAACCACAATTGATGGACTTTATTTGACGGATGTGTACGTGAATGACCAAGGTACTCGGATGGACATGCTATATCTCAAAGGCAAAGATGTTTGATAGAGCTCAAAATGAAAAGGGTAGCTATGTAGGCTCAGCATTTGTATAAATATGTATATGGCTCTGGCTAGGACTTTGAGAGTTGTCTCATTTTTCATGAAAGATTCTCCAAGACTTTGAATTAGGGAAGAACATATTTCACATGTCATTATATCATGACGGTCAATAAGCAAAAGATCAAGTGATCCTATCAAAACATTCCAAAGGTACAAGAGTAACTTAGGCACCTTTGATAAACATGTAAAGATTTCATCTCCTTCTAGGCGACTCATTCAAATTTTATTTTCATTTAGATCAGGCATGAATTTGAATCAATACCATGAAAGGATAAGTCAAGCGGGTCGCAAACCTCTGCTTCGAGAAGGGGGTCGCAAACCTCGGCTTGGTGTAGACCGACCAGCCTGCACTTGTGGCCTGGACATCAAGTTCAGGTTCCACTTGTGCAGGCTTGGTCCCAGGGTCGCCTTTTAACGTGCACATGATCAAGATGTTGCAAGGGTAGGCCGGCTGGCCTAGGCCAAGCTGCCCGGCCCTGGTTTGCGTCGGACTTCGATCATTTTCGTCCAGGGACTCACCTCTACGTTGCTTGCTTGTGCTCTTTGCGCGCTTCAGAAAAATTCAGAATAGGGGTGTGGTTGGCACACAAGTGTGTACCAACCACTAGTGACAAGGCAAGAACCAAGCAACTTTATTTTATGCAATTCAAACTTAGGTGCTGCTGAATACACATGAAATTTTGAAAATAAATTTGAAAGGAAAATCAGCACCTAGACCTAATTTAACCTAGCCTAATCTAGCACCCTAATGTCTTGGATCCGAGGCCCTATAGAGGTCCTCATTTCCGGTCGCCTTCGCAAGGAGCTTAATCTTTTAGCACATCGCCTTGCAAAGGGTTTCCACCTTGCCGTCGAGATCCATCCTGTCGATCTTGGACTCGACGATGTGCTCGTCCGTGTTATTGAGCCTTAGCTGGAGCGTGGCGAGCTGCTCCCTTAGTGCCTTGATGCCAGTGCCTTTCTCCTCCTCCTCGTCGCTGCTGGTGTAAGCCCAGATCTTGGGAGGGCCCCGGATCGGTGGTGGCGAGCGGAAACGCCGTACCGAATCCGGGTTGGAGTCGATCGACTCCCTCTCCCCCCGATCCAAAGGCGGGTGGAGGACCTTCCCGATCCTGACTTGTCCATGCACACGATAGCGTGGGGGACTCGGGCTGCCAGGTGACTTGGTCTGCACCAGCTGTACTACAGCAACCTGTGCGGCACACCCTCCGGCTGAGGACGAACCCACGCATTTGCCAATCACCTTCCTTGGGGAGAGGATCCCTATGGTTGGATGTGTCGGCATCATCGCACGAGTGCGCGCATTGGCCCCCACACCTGGGCTCCTGGTGGGGGACCTGGCACGAGATGAGGGCGATCAGCCCCGAGGTGAGACTGGCCAGCCTCTCCTAGGCCGGCCGGCCTGGGGTGTGTGCCCCTGGCCTCCCGGTGGTGAGGAGAAGTCCTCGGCCATTGCCACTGGCTTGATGATCCTGGCACTTGATGATGACGCGCGACTTTGATTGGACTTGGAGGGTGCCGAAGGAGAGATGGTGTCCATGGTGATGGATTTGGGTGTTTTTGGGGAGGATTGCGCGGCCATGGCCGTGATCGCAGAAAGTTTTCAGCTTTGGAAGTGAGGGAAGGATGAAACGATGTGGAATGAACAAGAAGGTGGAGGCTTTCGGGTTAAGAAGGCGATCCCCAATCCAACTCATTCGGATTTTTTAAAATTAGAACAGATAAAAGAGTTTGAAATTTGGAACTCTGGGAACAAGCACGAGGCCAGGCCGACCGGCTCCACCTTGTCAGGTGTGGGTCCTTGTCTTCTGGAACAATCTCCTTCTCACTCCCTTTTCTTGTTTTTAGGTGCATCTCAAGATAGAAAAGTAAAAAAATAAAAGTAAAGAAGGGAAAGTAATTTATCCTAAGATACGGCCTATTTATGGTCCGGCGATGACCATAGATGGGTGCTCTATCTCGGATAACTCGTAGACATCTATTTCTTCGAGTTCCGGTATTTCGGGCTCTAGGAATATTTTCAACCTTTGACCATTAGCTTTGAAAATATTCCCATCATCATTTTAGAGGGTTATAGCGTCGTGATCGGTGGTATTAAGCACTAAATAAGGCCCTTCCCACTTACTTCTAAGCTTACCATGACCAAACAAACGAATGCGAGAGTTAAAGAGTAGTACCTTATCTCCCGCCTTGAAGTGCTTGATCTTGATCCACTTATCGTGCCATCTTTTTGTACGCTCCTTGTAGAGCTTGGAGCTATGGTAGGCCTTCTCCCTCTATTCATCCAGTTCAGCGAGTTGGATTTGTCGTTTAACTCCGGCTGATTGGAAATCCATGTTCCACCTCTTGATTGCTCAGTGGGATTTGAACTCAAGTTCAACTGGAAGATGGCAAGTTTGCCATAAACCAATTGGTTCAGTGTCATTCCTATCGGCGTCTTGAAGGCTGTTCAATAAGCTCAGAGTGCCTCGGGTAGTTTGCTCTTCCATCCCTTCCCCATGACATTTACTGTCTTCTGCGGAATGTTCTTGATTTGCTTGTTCGACATTTCTGCTTGGCCACTTGTTTGTGGATGGTACGGTGTCACGACCCGGTGATCTACTCCCAACTCGCCGAGACACTTCCTGAATGTTTTATCAATGAAGTGTGAGCCTCCATGACTGATCACGACCCTAGGAACTCCGAAGCGAGGAAACATAATTTCCTAGAACATTTTCTTCAAGCTCCTTGATCGGCCGCAACGCAGGGAAGTGCTTCAACCCATTTGGACAGATAGTCCACTGCCACCTAGATATACTCGCATTGCTCTGACATAGGGAAAGGACCCATGAAGTCTATTCCCCATACGTCGAAGATTTCCACTTGATGGTTGCTCTTCAGTGGCATAGCGTTTCGGGAATTGATGTTCCCATGCTTCTGACATGTTGGGCATCTCTGAATAAATTCCTTGGTGTCTCCATACATGTTTGGCCAGAAGAATCCACTCTGCCAAACTTTAGCATGGGTCCGGAATGCTACGTAATGCCTTCTATATGGCGAGGAGTGACAACGCTCAAGAATCTTGCAGGTCTCATATAGCGGTATGCAGCGGCGGAGTAAACCATCAGCACAGACTTTGAATAGATAGGGGTCATCCCAAATGTGGAATCTTCTAAGGTGTGCCAACTTGTTCTTGTCTTCTCCTGGTGTATGTATCCAGCCATCATGAAATTCACCAAGTTTGCATACCATGGACTGGGATGTAGTGACCTTCAGGAGAGTATCATCTCTAAAGTAGTCATCAATCGGGAGGTCTGATCCCTTAACTTTCATCCTTGAGAGATGATCTAGCACACAATTGTCTGCTCCTTTCTTATCTCTAATTTCCAGATCAAATTCGTGTAGGAGCAGTATCCAACGGATGAGTCGTGGCTTGGCATCCTTCTTTGTCAAAAGGTACTTTAGTGCAGCATGATCCGTGTATACTATCACCTTGGCACCAACAAGGTAGGATCTGAACTTATCAATGGCGAACACCACCGCCAGAAGTTCCTTCTCTATTGTTGCGTAGTTGAGCTGGGGTCCGGTCAATGTCTTACTGGCATAGGATATGGCATAATGCTGCTTATCTCTGCATTGACCCAGCAGTGCACCGATGGTGTAGTTACTTGCATCACACATGATCTCGAATGGAAGGTTCCAATCCGGTGGCTGTATGATGGGTGCAGACATGAGTGCCTTCTTGAGGGTCTAAAAGGCTATGAGGCAATCTTCATCGAAGTTGAAAGGTGTCTCTTTGGCAAGAATTTTTGTCAAAGGTCTTGCTATATGGGAGAAATCCTTGATAAACCTCCTATAAAAGCCAGCATGACCCAGAAAACTTCTAACTCCCTTGACGTTCGTCGGGGGTGGTAACTGTTCAATCACCTCAATCGTGGCCCGATCCACTTCTACCCCTCTTTCAGATACTCGGTGTCTAAGGACGATCCCTTCTCGTACCATAAAGTGGCACTTCTCCCAATCAAGGACTAAATGCGTTTCTTGACACCTCTTGAGAACTTTGTCCAAATTCTCAAGGCATTCTTCAAAGTTCTTGTCGTAGACTGAGAAGTCGACCATGAATACTTCCATAATATTCTCGATCAGGTCCGAGAATATCACCATCATGCACCTTTGAAATGAAGCAAGTGCATTGCAAAGACCAAACGACATTCGCCTGTAGGCAATCGTGCCGTAGGGACAGGGGAAGGTAGTCTTACTCTAATCATCAATGGATGAATAGGAATTTGATGATAACCAAACTACCCGTCGAGGTAGCAGAAGAATGATTGCTTTGCCAACCGTTCAAGCATCTCATCAATGAAGGGGAGAGGGAAGTGATCTTTTCGGGTAGCCTTTTTGAGCATTCGGTAATCGATGCACATCCGCCATCTAGTAACTGTCCTCTGAGTTATGAGCTCGTTTCTCTCATTCTGGACTACTGTCATGCCTCCCTTCTTTGGAACTACTTGAACTGGGTTGACCGACTCACTGTCTTGCACGGGGTAGATGACACCTGCGTGCAGTAGCTTGAGTACCTCTTTCTTTACTACCTCCCTCATTGCATGATTAAGCCATCACTGATGCTCTCATGATGGCTTATGGTCCAGTTCCATAGGAATGCGATGGGTGCATAAGTTGGGGTTGATCCCCTTCAAGTCTTGCAGAGCATACCCAATGACAGATCGGTACTTCTCCAAGACTGCAATGAGCCGTCGAGTCTCACTCTCTGTCAGTTTGTCACTGATGACAACTGGCATGCTTCTGTTGTTGTGGAGGAAAGCATACTTTAAACCAGGAGGCAGCGACTGCAACTCAGGAAGAGAAGGTTGCGGTTTCTCTTCTTCATTGAGCTTACTCTTGCCGTCTGGATCTGTTTCCTAGGTGAAGTGAATGTCATCTTCTTCAATGTTGGGCTAAGTTAACCCTTTTTGAATAATGCTCATTGCTTCTTCCACTGGGTCTTGCTCCGATCTAGCATCTGCAATGGTGTTGCATGAACGGACTAGACTGACCGGGATCTTATCTTTGCCAACCTTAACCTCGAGGGTTGCTCGGTCTCTGTTGGGGTCGACAAGTTGCTCTATTGGCTGCCCAATCAAGATGAATTCTTCACCTTCAGGGACATCGAAGATGTGAAAGTCCAGGAAGATCTTGTTACGTCCCATCTTTAGGGACTGTTGGCGTTAAAAATCGGCCAGGAATCGGCCGATGGTCTTCACGTCGGACACACGACCCGGGAGAATCTGCTTAGCTCCTGTTCGGGTTATTGCCCTAGTGCAGTTCGCGTGGCGTGCCAGTCAATCTGACCTGTTGATTGATAAGGAAAATAAGAGTATTAAATTCCGGGCGTTCCGATCGGCTGGGGTTCCGATCTGTCCCGAAGAGCGCGTCGGCGAATCGACCGATTTGCTATGAAGATGACCGGCTATGAATCAGCCGATAATCACGTAATAATTGCAAAGAAAACTGCTGGAGGAACTTAAACAATTATTACAGATGCAGCACTTGAAATAGATCTAATCGGCTATATGATGATGAACGAAGGAGAGTGATGATAAAGCCGATAGTTCCAATCTCAAGCTGGATAACTGGTGATAATAATAGAACAATAGGTAAAACCTATAATTCTAGTAAATATTGATAACTGGTGAATAAATCCGAACGAAACCACAGCGATGCGCCCGAGGTTAAAGCTTAGATATTACTCGGTAAGCGGAACCTACCAATTGGCCGGAGATCGAGTCGATGCAGCCCTGCCAATCCGTACGAACTCGTGAAAGAAGAAAAAGTATTGGCGAAGTCGCCGACTTGAAAGTAAAGTACTATGAAAAAAATAGAAGTGTTTTGTTGATTGATGTGTTGTTTCTACAAAGCCCTGGCGACTCCTCTTTATACCCTAGAACTAGGACTCCTGGTCGATTACGACTTGTTACAATCTTATTTTAAACAGAAAAACTACTATATCTATAATATTTTTATAAAGGAAACGGACTCCCGCAGAATCTTCCGCCGCCGTCTCCTAATCCAATCAGGACTTTTTCCATTACTTCTCAACCGAATCAGCATCGCTCCGTTGACCAACGTCAGGCCACTTTTGACCGGGATCCTCTGTTGTGGTTCCAATCTGTTGGCGCACGTTGCATCACCAATCGGCTGATTCCCAACTGTTACTTCAATCGACCGATTCTTTACTGTAGCCTTTAGATCTGCCGCATCGGCCAATCTCTTCTCCTGACGCTGATTCAACACGTGTCAAAATCCGGCGTCAACACATGCCCCCCAGTTTCGGAGTAAAACATAACTTTTACTTCGAAACTCGTTTTTTAATCTTTTTCTCCAAAACGGGCGCAGTAAAAATCTCCTTCCGTTTCGTGGTCTTCTACATAATAATTGCAATCTTCTCGGACCGGGCGCTCGAGACAACTGTTCCCCTGGAATTCGTGTAGGCGGCGCGGCAAAAATCCCGCCTTTGCCCTTTCTCTCTCGGATTGTCCTTAAGTACCGGCATTCTCCGCCTTCTTTTCTCCACGAGCCTAGTAATCTCCTCCTGCGAACTACTGTTCATCTTCTTCCCGAGCCCTCTCAATCTCCAACCGCTCCCCCCAGCAATCTCACCCGCGACCTGCTCCATCCTTCCAATGGCGGCGCCATCAACAACTTCTCCAACCACGGAGGTCCCATCGGCAACCCCCTCAGCGACGGCGGCCCCATCGGCGGCTCCACTGGTGGCTCCATCGGCGACGATGAGCTTCATCCCGGAGGTAATTATCCGAAAGTTTCCTCTTTTGCTCTTTTACTGTTCAAGTATTTTCTGGACCCATTCTCAGTTTTTCCCCTTTTTCCTTCTTTTTAGGCATTTAGGCACCAGATTACCATTCCTCTTTCAGAATCCTCCGAACTTATCTGCTTAGGCCCCATGGGGAATCCTGATCCAACCGACTTGATCAACCTAGAAACTCACATAATTCCGTTTAAGCAATCGCCCATGGATTTAGGTCAGTGGGCAGGTGCCTTTAGATCTTGGCCGAATGAGACCCCTGGCTGGAGAGAATGGTACCACAGAGTAGCCAAGTCTAGAAGAGTTCAGTGGGATGAACTGAATATCGGCCAATGCATTGATCTCTCTTTGTCCCAGATGGAGAAAAACGAGCCCTTAGTAATAGCGGCCTCTTACTTCTGGTCCGACGCACTCAACGCGTTCCTTTTTGGACATGGACCCATGACTCCAACCTTGGCCGATGTTCTGATGCTGACGGGCCTTGATATCTCCTCTTCTGATACCCCCTTTGACTATCTGATTAAACCGTCTCATCGGCTAGAAACCAAAGGAATCGGCGGATGGAAAGGGTACATCAACAAGAATATGAGGACTGGGACAGTTTCAGAGAGAGAACATACTGCGTTTCTGATGATGTGGCTAGAGAAACATTTTTTCTGTGGCAGAGCAGTCGGTCCTTCATCTAATACCCAAGCCCTGGCAGAAGCTCTGTCACTAGGATCGGCCGTCCCCCTTGGGAAGCATCTGTTAGGATCGGCCTATCATATGATGCACCAAATCGGCGTTAGACTGTCAAAAGGGGAGCCGATTGGGAATCCTGGCGGTCCCTGGTGGTTTATCACCCTCTGGCTCAACTTATATATGAGCAAGGTTTCCCAGCAACAAATAGAAACCAAGACTTTTCCCAATATTGAGTCAGAGGAAAACCCCACCATTCGATGACGCTGCACATCTTTTGGAGAAGCGGCATTGGCCTTCCCTGGCTGTCAATTCACTGCTGCCCGAACGGCCGAATACTTCAGATGCTTCTACAACGGCTTCAGTGAAGAGACTATCAGTTGGTATCCATATCAGATAGTAGGGCCGATTTTCGAGCTTCCTGTCTGCTACGATTCATCCTCCCATACCTTTGATAGTGACCTTATGGATATGTTGATCAAGCCAGGGATTTTATCGGCCAATTTCTTCTCTGGAAAGGATTCCCCACTTATGAATTTTATAATCCATCGGCCGCAGCAAGGCAACTGGGCTTTGGTCAACTGTCGATTCAGGTCTACTTTGCCGGTCAAACAAAATTTCGAGATGAACTGACCAAGAGCCTTGACTACAATCGGCTGTGCAACTTAGTGCCAGATTCCAGTACTATCAATCTGAACAACTGGACAGTTGCCCGTTTTGCCGTTCAACAATTCAAACTGTGGTGGACAGAATGGAAGCAATACCTCTTCTGTCTATCTCCATCGACATATTGCAACAGTTTGAATCCAGAAAACATCGATTCAAGTGCAGCGGTACATCCTGTCTCCCAGCCGATTTCAATACTGTCTGTTTCCATACTACCATCTTACCGTTAACTTGTATTTATCTCTTCAGTCTGAAAGCCAAGTCCCTCCGATGCGGAGCCGAAGCGGTAGGCCGATAGAGAGCGATCGTCCATATACGCCATATCCACTCATCGACTATCACGCTCCAACCATCAAGTACATCACTAGCGGCCGATGGAAACGAACGCCGAAAAGACCAACCTTGAAGACGACAAGCCGTCGAGTGCGTGCCCGCATCGGACCGACTGACCAATCGGCGGTAGTATCGGCTGAAACCCCAATTCCTCCAGTCTTGCCGACTACCGAGATAGCCGATCCATGAACTGCCACAGAAGTCGGATCAGCCGCGGCATCGCTGCTGGTGGAAGCTGTTCAGGTAACCTTGCATACCTCACATATCTTTAAGTGCTCTATCAATATTAACTTCCCTCTGCTGCCAGGCTGTACAGGCCGCCCCAGTGCAATCCCCACAGCAATCGGCCACATCCCAAGCGGAAGCCGAAATGCCAGCGACCCTTCTCATCGAGGTAGATAATCTCTTAACTCAATTTCTCGACATTCAGAAGACTAACTGACTCTGATGCAGGCCGATTTGGGTGCGTCGACTGTACCCCCACAACAAACATCGGCATCGACTGTATCCCCACAACAAACATCGGCCGGAAGACCCACAGAGGTATGGAAAATATCTCATATCATCCCATTCAATTATCCGTAGTATACTCATAGAATCTATTTCCCATACCTTTTCAGGACGCTGGCCCAAGCAGAGCGTTGATAGTGGTTGAGTCCTCTTCTTCTGATGAGCCAATCGTACCAGTTCCTGAGACGAGGGAGGCACTCCCATCGGCGCAAGCAAGAGAGATTCGCTTTAAGGAGGTAATAAAGTTATCACCGGAATCGGCCGATCCCCTTTTACCGCTTGCTAACCCTTGTCTTTATTCTTCCGTAGGAGCAAGACACTCCCAACAATAGCCTTTTCTCCTTTGCGGTTTCCTTGCCCGACGATGACGAAGTCGCTTCACGCCAAGTTCCGGCGAGCTCGATTTCTGATGATGTCCGCGCGAAGCTCGAGAGCATGCGGACCCTCCTCAAAGATGATATCGGCAGATTAGTGGAAGATGCTTCGCCAATTCGGCGGCTTCTCAATGACATCAGGGGCCGAATTCCGGAGGAAGCAACAGAGACTCTGGGCGCTGCGTACATAGAATCGATACAGACCTCAGTGCTCAGGGCGCTGCGTCATGTGGCCGATCATGCCCAGCTAGCAAAGACCCGGGAGGAAGCCGATTCCTACAAGCACCGAGCCCAAGAAGTACGCCAACGGATCAACTTCCTTGAGAGCTCTCGCCCGGATATCGTCGGCACAATAGATCGCCTCAAGCGGAGGAGAGCAGAGCTAGCCAAAGAGATGGAGCAAGTAACAAAAGACATAGCTGCTGAAGAAAAGAAACTTCAAGAGCTCCCATCCGTCATCGCTGGGCTGAAACAAGAAAGACAGAACCTGGCTTGTGAAGCGATAAGACTTCATCGCCATATGCCGGAAATCCCCGGATCGGCTGACGACGATCAAAGAGTATTAGAGTTGGCCGATCAGATTAGGCAACAAGCTATTGTAACTATAGATGCCCTCCTTGGGTTGTAACGAATCTTGTAAACATTTAATGCTCCCTTAATGTTAATGCGCCGATTTGGTCTTGGACCGCTTCTTTTGGCAGCTTTGCATTTATGAACGCTTTTACTCTGGTAGGACGTGTCCCACTATCTCTTTACCTCCTTCTCTCTATAAGTACGAGATCCCACAGCGTCTCCAGAGGCATATGCACTACCCATCTTCTCTCCCTCCAACAACTGGATCTTTATCCTCCCAAACTGAACCTCAAGATGTCTTCTTCATCTTCTTCCTCCTCTATCAATCAGGTACGAACCCTCCTCTATTTCTCCCCTTGACATCTCAATCGCTCTGATGCTGAGTAGCTTTTTATCTTTCTTTAGCCAAAACGTCTCAGTTCCAGTCTGGAACGAGCGATCGAAGTTATGCATTCAGACGAACCACTGTCGCAGGCAGACATAGATCTGATAAGAGCTCATTCTGAAGAACTTAAAGGTCATGTTCCTGCTGTCGTCCAGAAGTACTGGGACCATATAAACGCTCACTGCCCCAGGTGACTGCCAGCTGAAAAGGGTCCTCCACTCCCTCATCAAGTCGAGACTGAAGCCACCATGGAGAATCTGAAGGAGAAGACCGCATGCCTTCTGATAAATCTGGGCCGGATCGAGAGAGAAATCAACAGAAAGCGTAATCAATAGATATATTGATACTTTTTATCCTAAGGGCGACTTGTACAATGTCGGCCATGTACTCTGTTGTTTTCGTCGAATAATGAATAGGTCAGACCAAACCAAAATGTTTCCTCCTTAAGGCGATGTCATTCTTACATCGGCTATGTAGACAAAAGCCGATAGGAGTCGGCCATGTTATCTTGATGTATCTTGCTGCAAGTTATGCATCTACCCAAATGCTTGGATAATACCACTTCAAGTATCTTCCATTTAAAGCTCTTGGGAATTCTTCCCCTTCAATAGTTTCCAGAATATATGTATTTCCCAGAGCACACCGACCGATTTTGTACGGCCCTTCCCAAGTGGGCGACCATTTACCGAATTTGGGATCCTTAGACCCTATCGGCAGCACCAACTTCCATACCAAATCTCCCTGAGAGAATTGTTTAACTTTGACCTTTTTGTCATACCATCTGGCCACCCTTTTCTTGTTTTCTTCTATGCTAATCAGGGCTCTCAACCGCTGACCTGCCGAGTCATCGAGCTCATCCTTCATGAGGAAGGAATAGTCATCGGCCGTCAACTGATCTTGAAGCGATATACGCCTTGACCCCGTCCTTAATTCCCAAGGCAGGACTGCCTCGTGACCATAAACCAGCTGATAAGGAGATATCTTTGTGGCTCCGTGGCAAGCCATTCTATAAGCCCATAGAGATTCAGCCAAAGACATGTGCCACTTTTTCGGTTGTTCCTCTATCTTCCTCTTGATCGACTTGATTATCCCCTTATTGGACGATTCGGCCTGGCCATTGGCTTGAGCATAGTATGGAGAAGAATTTAATAATTTAATCCCCATATCGGCGGCGAATTCTCCAAATTCTCCAGAGGTGAACATCGTTCCTTGATCAGTTGTGATAGTCTGAGGAATACCGAATCGATAAACAATATGATTCTTAACCAACTCGATCATATCGGCCGATGTCACGTTCCTTAAAGGAACTGCCTCCATCCACTTAGTAAAATAATCGGTGGCTACCAATATAAACTTATGCCCTTTGCTCGATGGAGGGTGAATCTGTCTGATGAGATCTATTCCCCAATCTCTGAACGGCCACGACTTGATTACCGGATTCATAGCCGAAGCTGGCGCGCGCTGTACATTGCCAAACTTCTGACAGTCTTGGCATCCTTTATAATATTTGAAACAATCCTCAAGAATCGTTGGCCAGTAATACCCATTGTTTTTGATCATCCATTTCATCTTGTGAGCCGATTGATGGGCTCCACATACGCCTTCATGGATTTCCCCCATCAGGACTTTTGCTTCTTCTGTTCCCAGGCATTTGAGAAGAACCCCATCAATCGTCCGGTAAAACAAATCATCTTCAAGTAACACATATTTTGTGGCCTGGAAACGCACTCGCCGATCCACCTTCTGGGACGGATCCCTCAAGTAATCGGCAATCTCCTTTCGCCAATCATCGGCCACGAGCTCTAGGATCAAAGCTCCTTGAATCGGCCGATATCCGGACGCGTGTTGGGCCAGCCTATTGGCCTCTTCATTATAATTTCTGGGGATATGCTCAATTATTGCAGACTTGAATTCCTTTAACAATTGGAGGCAATCTTCATAATAAATCCTCAAGATATCATCTTTGCATTCAGATTTCCCTGTTAACTGATCTACGTTGAGCATGGAATCCCCAAAAATCTCGACTGCATCAGCTTTGACTTCCCTTAATAATTGGATACCTTTTAGGATGGCCCGATATTCCGCCTGGTTATTAGTTGCAGATGCTTCTATCAGCAGAGAGAAATCATAACTTGCCCCCCGAGGCGATACAAGAACGATGCCGATTCCCGATCCGGCCCCACACGAAGAACCGTCGAAGTACAGAGTCCATGGAACCGGTTTAACGACAACAACTTCCGGTCCACAATGTTGGGCTACGAAATTAGCCATGACTTGACCCGTGACAGCTTTGGCCGATTCGTACCTTAAGTCAAACTCTGACAGAGCCAGGATCCATTTTCCAATCCGTCCTTTCAAAATCGGTAGTGATAGCATATATTTCACCACATCATCTTTGCATACAACTATGCACTCTGCCGATAACAAATAGTGCCTGAGCTTGGTACACGAGAAGTATAAACACAGGCACAGCCGTTCCACCGGGGAATATCTTGTTTCGGCGTCCAGGAGTCTTCTGCTGACATAATATACCACCCGTTCTTTCCCTTCGAACTCCTGTACCAACGCCGATCCAATAGCTTGTTCATCAGCCGATAAGTATAATTTGAACGGCTTACCAGGCTGTGGCGGGACTAACACCGGAGGTGAAATCAGATATTGCTTGATGTCTTCTAACGCTCTGCGTTGTTCTTCTCCCCACACGAATTCCTGGTCGGGCTTCAATTTCAACAAAGGGGTGAAAGCTCGAATACGCCCGGACAGGTTGGATATGAATCTTCTGATAAAATTGACCTTGCCGATGAGGGACTGCAGCTCAGTTTTATTCTGTGGGGCTACAACTTTGTTGATGGCATCTATGGTCTTCCGGTTGACCTCTATCCCGCGCTCATGGACCATGAATACTAAGAATTGCCCGGCTGATACACTGAATGCGCACTTGTTCAGGTTCATTTTTAACCCATGCTTCCTTGTGCACTCCAGTACTTCTTGTAAATCGGCCAGATGTTCCTGATGACCTTTTGACTTGACCACAACATCGTCGATGTAAATTTTCATCGATGCACCAATGAGCTTGTGAAATATATAGTTCATGACCCGCTGATATGTAGCACCGGCGTTCTTTAACCCAAAAGTCATCACAACCCACTCGAATAGACCAAGGTGACCCGGACACCTGAAAGCCGTTTTTGAAATATCTTCTTCAGCCATTAATATTTGATTGTACCCAGCATTACCATCCATGAAACTGATGACTTTGTGTCCTGCGGCAGCATCTATCAAGATATCGGCCGTCGGCATCGGATATCCATCCATTGGTGTGGCCTGATTTAGGTTCCTGAAATCGATGCATACGCGCAACTTTCCGTTCTTTTTATACATGGGTACAATATTAGAAATCCATTCGGCGTAGCGGCACTGCCGAATAAATCCTGCTTCAATGAATCTTGTGATCTCAGCCTTTATATCAGGTAGAATTTTGGGTTTGCACCGTCGTGCAGGCTGCTGATATGGCTGATATCCTGATTTTATAGGTAACCGGTGTTCAACGATGGACCGGTTTAGACCAGGCATCTCATGGTATTCCCAAGCAAAGCAATCCTTGAATTCTTTTAATAAACTTATCAATTTACACTTGTATCCAGGATCCAAGCTAGCACTAATGTACGTCGGCCTTGGCTTGCTACCATCTCCCAAGTCCACCATCTCTAATGAATCGGCCGACGTAAATCCATGCCCAAGCTTTCTGTCTTCTCGGACGAACTGATCCATCTATTCTGAATCTTCAGAGCCGACTGCTTGGATCGGCTGTAGACCGAAATCGGACACCTTCAGGAAATCAGTGTCCCAAGTCCTGCCAGATATACACCTGACGTGTTCACAGCTCCATTGTTGCGTATCGGCCGCTGCGACGCTGTAGGCGGAATCGGTGTTGACTATCTCTGTACTGTCGCAGACCCATTGCACGAGGCATTGGTGCATTGTAGATGGGACATAGCAATTCGCATGTATCCAGTCGCGACCAAGCAACATGTTGTAGGACCCCTTACCATTAATAATGAAAAAGGTAGTAGGAAGGGTCTTACTGCCGATGGTGAGGTCAACGCAGAGCGCTCCACGGGCGGGAGACACATTACCTTCGAAATCCTTGAGCATCATGTCCGTCTTGTCAGGTCTTCATCACTTTTGCCTAATTTCTGGAACATGGTATATGGCATGATGTTGACTGCGGCGCCTCCATCCACTAGTAGCCTGGTAAAGGGTCGTCCGTTAACGTGCCCTTTGAGAAATAAAGCCTTGAGATGTTGCCATTTTTCATCTTCTGGTTTCTCAAAGATGGCTGTCATTGGCTCTAATACCAACTGCGCCATCTGCTCTTCCATCTTTGTCGCCTTGTCTCGATCGACAGGCGCCATGAACTCCATCGGCAATATGAACACCATGTTGACGTCAGCTGCCGATTCTTGACTGTCCGTTTCCTTGCTGTTGTTTTTCTTGGGGCGTGTTGACGCCAGATTTTGACACATGTTGAATCGACGTCAGGAGGAGAATATTGGCCAATGCGGCAGATCTGAAGGCTACAGTAAGGAATCGGCCGATTGAGGTAACAGTTGAAAATCGGCCGATTGGTGATACAGCTTGCGCCAACAGGATGGGACTATTTCGAAGGGTCCTGGTCAAAAGTCGGTCAACAGGGCAACGCTAAGTCGGTCAAGGAGCAATTGGCAAGAATCCTGATTGGATTAGGGGACGGCGGCGGAAGATTCTGCGGGAGTCCGTTTCCTTTAAAAGTTATTATAGGTATAGTAGTTTTCCTGTTTTTTAAATAAGGTTGTAACAAGTCGTGATCGACCAGGAGTCCTAGTTTTAGGGTATAAATAGGAGTCGTCAGGGTCTTGCAAAAGGATCAACACATCAATCAACAATAATACTTCTACTTTTTCAGCAATTTACTTTCAAGTCGGCGACTTCGCCAATACTTTTCTTCTTTCACGAGTTCGTACGGATTGGCAGGGCTGCATCAACTTGATCTCCGGCCAATTGGTAGGTTCCGCTTATCGAGTAATATCCGAGCTTTAACTACTGGCGCATCGCTGTGGTTTCGTTTGGATTTATTCACCAGTTATCGATATTTACTAGAATTGCAAGTTTTACCTGTTGTTCTAGTATTATCACCAGTTATCCAGCTTGAGATCAGAATAATCGGCTTCGTCATCGTTCTTCCTCGATTTATCATCTTACAGCCGATTAGATCTATTTCAAGTGTTGCCTTTGTAGTAATTGTTTAGATCGCTCCAGCAGTCTTCTTTACAATTATTACTTGATTATCGGCTGATCCATAGCCGATCATCTTTACAGCAAATCGGCCGATTCGCCGCCGATGTGCTCTTCAGGACAGATCGGAACTCCAGCCGATCGGAGCGCCTGGAATTTAATACTTTATTTCCTTGTCAATCAACAGGTCAGATTGACTGGCACGCCGCGCGAACCGTACCAGGGCGATAACCCGAACAGGAGCTAAGCAGATTCTCCCGGGTCGTGTGTCCGACGCTGAAGACCATCGGTCGATTCCCGTCTGGCCGATTTTAGCGCCAACACCCTTTTGGCACGCCCAGTGGGACCAATCGAAGATCTGATATGTCGAAGAACGCAGAGATCTCCGATAGCAACATCATTTAAGTCACAGAAGCGGATCTCAAGGACGACCAGAGGGAAGAATTAGCTAAACATCTAGAAGCTTACAAGAAGATGTACCTTCAGTCGTTCAGTCGTACCAGAAGCAGGGAGGCTGTCAAGAAGGCTCCTATTCCAGTTCCCCGTCACATCACCATTGCTGAGGACTCGGGCAAGATGTCCGATATGATCCAACAGTCCGTCTACCAGGCATTTATTGATCAATCCTCGGTGATGACCAACACGGTGTATAATGCCGTCGTCAGTTCTCTGGCCAGCGGAGCAGCCCAAGGCTATCAGGGACCAGCGTACGCCCCGCCAACCACGCTGCCAGCCCGAAGCTTACCATACACGTCCCAATCGGCTCCTCAGCCGATATTGACGCAACGCGAAGGGTACAACACTCCGTTGCCTCCAGCGTCTTCAAGATACAGCGGTGCACCATGTCTCCCATCACAGACACCGCTTCAACCCGTCCAGATGGCTTCTGTGCAATCGCTGCCCACAAGCTCAGTACCCTGGGGGACATCGGCGACAACGGTTTTTCCCGAGCCAACGAATGGATACGGGAGTTATCCAATCCAGATGCCACACCAATCGACCGTCCCGCCAACGGTCCCTCAGTATCAGCCGATCTCATCAGAAATCGGCACGGGGGCAAGCGCTGTAGAAGTGTTCAGAGGCGCAGCGCCAATGATGACATATGATGGGGTGGCGGATTCACTTCGCCATCAACTATCAGCTGCTCAGCAGAATTCACCGCATGCTTCGATTCATCACCCAGTCGTGCCAGCTCTTCAGCACATGCCCGCGCCGCGAATGGTCGTTCATCAGCAGCAGGTCGACTGGACGACAAGAATAGCAGAAGTGATCCAGGACCAGTTTGGATTGAAGACAAGGGTGCAAACTTACACCTACAAGACGCCATACCCATCGGCCTATGACTTGCTGCCGTTCCCACACCGCTACAAAGTTCCCGATTTCACCAAGTTTTCGGGGACGGACGATACATCCACTGTTGAGCACATCAACCGATTCATCATCCAGTGCGGGGAGGTTGCCACACAAGATGCTCTGAGGGTGCGTTTGTTTTCATCGTCTCTATTCGGATCGGCCTTCCAGTGGTTTACCACCTTCCCACCAAATTCTATTGTTACATGGGCTGATTTGGAAAGGCAGTTCCACAAGTACTTCTACGCAGGAGTGCACGAGATGAAGCTCTCAGATTTGACCAGCCTCAGGTAGAGGAGCGATGAACCGGTAATGGGATATATACAGAGGTTCAGAGAAGTCAGGAACAAATGCTATAGTCTGGCTCTGACCGATGCACAGTTGGCCGATATCGCTTTCCAAGGCCTCTTGCCACAAATCAAAGAAAGATATGCTGCGCAAGAGTTTGAAAGCCTAAGCCAGATCGTCAACCGTTTGTTAGGACAGGAAGTCCGTCCGTTTGAACATCGGAGGAATTTCCAAAAGAAGGTAGCATACCTAGAAGGATCTGAATCCGATGGGGAGGAGGAAATCGGCCTGGCAGAATGGGTGAAAGGGAAAAAACCGATATCATGCCCTTTCGGAAAGAAAGAGCCAGAGACATTCGGCTTTGACACATCAAAGGCCGATAAAATTTTCGATTTATTGCTCCAGGAAGGACAGATTAAGCTATCTCAGCATCACACCATCCCTTCGGCCGATCAGCTTAAGAAGATGAAATACTGCAAGTGGCACAACGCCACTTCTCATGATACAAATGAATGCAAAGTCTTCCGTCAGCAGATACAATCGGCCATCGAACAGGGGAGGCTTAAATTTGAAACCCCAGCTAAATCGGCAAAACCGATGAAGATAGATCAGCATCCCTTCCCGGCCAACATGGTTGACACCGGAGGAAATTCACGTCAAACCAAAGTGCTGACGTCAGAATCGGCAAGAAGGGGCGGCGCCGTCGATCCCAGGAGGCAGATCACGACGGAAGAAATTAAAAGGAACAGGCGGGGGCCAGAACGACCACGCAAACCCGTCACCTCCCAGGTCTTGCTCAACAAATATCGGCAGCAGCAAGAACGATCAAGGTACCAAGACGAGATGATACGCCGGCATGAAGATCACTGGCAATGTCCGTTCTTCATCCATTGCTGGGAGAATGACATCAGATTGCCATCTGCCGATAACTGCCCGGAGTGTAATGGATTGAGTTGCAACGATCGCCCGAGGCCACACTCTAGGGACAGAAGATCAGAGCCGATCAGCAGAAATCGGCGCGGACGTGAGGAACAACGCGTTTCGGTGCATGATCGGCTGGGGGGCAGAGTTGACCAGTACCACCGGTCAAAAGGCAGGACCAACCAACAGGATGGACTGGGGGGCAGGATCAGCGTGCACGATCGGCTGGAAGAGATGGCCGATGACAGGGTGTCGGACGAAGATCCCCTAGGAAGGGAACCAGATAGGGAATACGCCAGATCATCGGCCAAACCAGTAAATCCCAGGTGGTGTCCTGATGGCCTATCCAGATCCCAGAAATGAAGGATCCAACGCCTACACCAGTGGGAGCATCAAGAGGAAGAACAAAGGCAGGTGCCAGAGAAAAGAAATGTTAAGTCTCGGGTGTGGCGCCCAAAGAAAAACGACATGGTGTTCATATTGCCGATGGAATTCATGGCGCCTGACGATCGAGACAAAGCAACAAGAATGGAAGAACAAATGGCACAACTGGTGTTAGAGTCGATGACGGCTACTTTTGAGAAACCAGAAGAAGAAAAATGGCAACATCTTAAAGCGCTGTTTCTCAAAGGATATGTTGACGGAAGACCCGTCACCAGATTACTAGTAGATAGAGGTGCCGCAGTTAACATCATGCCGTATGCCATGTTCCGCAAGCTAGGCAAGGGTGATGAAGACCTCACCAAGACGGACATGATGCTGAAGGATTTCGAAGGCAACATGTCTCCCGCCCGTGGAGCGCTCTGCGTCGACCTCACCATCGGCAGTAAGACCCTTCCTACTACTTTTTTTGTTATTAATGGCAAGGGATCCTACAACATGCTGCTTGGTCGTGACTGGATACATGCAAACTGTTGTGTCCCATCTACAATGCATCAATGCCTCGTGCAATGGGTCAGCGACAGCACAGAGATAGTCACCGCCGATTCCGCTTACAGCGTTGCAGCGGCCGACACGCAACAGTGGAGCTACGAACACGTCAAATGTATATCTGGCAGGACTTGGGACACCGATTTCCTGAAAGTGTCCGATTTCGGTCTACAGCTGATCCAAGCAGTCGGCTCTGAAGATTCAGAATAGATGGATCAGCTCTTCCGAGAAGACGGGAAGCTTGGGGATGGGTTTACGTCGGTCGATTTATTGGAGATGGTCGATTTAGGAGATAGCAGCAAATCAAGGCCGACATATATTAGTGCTAATTTGGATCCTGAGTATAAGTGTAAACTGATACATTTATTAAAAGAATTCAAGGATTGCTTTGCTTGGGAATATCATGAGATGCCAGCTCTAGACCGGTCCATTGTTGAACACCGGTTACCTATAAAATCAGGATATCGGCCATATCAGCAACCTGCACGACGGTGTAACCCCAAGAATCTACCTGATATAAAGGCCGAAATTACAAAGTTAATTGAAGCAGGATTTATTCGACAGTGCCGCTACGCCGAATGGATTTCTAATATTGTGCCCGTATACAAGAAGAATGGAAAGTTACGCATGTGCATCGATTTCAGGAACTTAAATCAGGCCACGCCAATGCATGGATATCCGATGCCAACGGCTGATATCTTGATAGATGCTGCTGCGGGACACAAAGTCATAATTTTCATGGATGGGAATGCAGGGTACAATCAGATATTAACGGCCGATGATTATTCCTTTCTCATGAAGGACGAGCTTGATGATTCGGCAGGATTACGGTTGAGAGCCTTAATTAGTATAGAAGAAAACAAGAAAAGGGAGGCCAGATGGTATGACAAAAAGGTCAAAATTAAACAATTCTCTCGAGGAGATTTGGTGTGGAAGTTGGTTTTGCCGATAGGATCCAAAGATCCCAAATTCGGTAAATGGTCACCCACTTGGGAAGGGCCGTACAGAATCGGGCGATGTGCCCCTGGGAATGCATATATTCTGGAGACAGTCGAAGGGGAAGAATTCCCAAGAGCTTTAAACGGACGATATCTGAAGAGATACTATCCAAGCATTTGGGTAGATGCATAACTTGCAATACAATATATCAAGATAATATGGCTGATTTCTCATCGGTTTTCATCTACACCTCTGATGAAGGAAACATTGGGATTCCTTATTGGATGAAAATGACAGAGTACATGGCCGACATGGTACAAGTCGCCCTTAGAATAAAAATACCGACATGTCTACTGATTACGCCTACGCTGGATTTCTCTCTCGATGCGACCCAGTTCTATCATAAGGCTGAGCCTTTTCTCCTTCGGGTCCTCTGCAGTGGCTCCAGTTTCAGCTTGGTTGCAGAGTTCTATCAGTAGGCGGGTCTTCTTTTCCTCCAGATCTTCCATGGCAACTTCGGTCTCAGCTTTACAAGGAAGTGGAGGATTTTTTTTTCAAGAGATAGTCGCTTACGGACCAAAAAGTGAGCATCTATAAGGTCCCAGTATTCTTGGACAACAGCAGGGACATGATCCCTGAGTTCCTCAGCATGAGCTTTTATCAGATCTGTGTCTGCCTGTGACAGTGGTTCTTCTGAATGCATGATTTCAATCGCTCGTTCTAGACCAGGGCTGAGACGTTTTGGCTAAACAGAGATAAAAGGGGTTACCCAACATCAGAGCGATTGAGATGCTTAGGGGAAAGGCAGAAGAGAAGTTCATACCTGGTTGACAGAGGAAGAAGATGAAGAGGACGAAGAAGACATCTTGCCGTTTAGTTTGGGACAGTAAAGAGGGATAGAGAAGATAAGTGATGTATATGCCTCTGGAGATGGTGAAGGGTCTACTTATGAAGGAAGGAGAGGTAGATGGATGGTGAGACACGTCCTATCGGAGTAAATACATACATAAATGCAAAGCTGACTTAAGAAGCAGTTCAAAACCAAATCGGCGCAGTAACATTGAAGGAGCAATAAATGTTTAACATGTTCTTTACAACCTAAGGAAAGCGTCTATGGCTACAATAGCTTGTCGTCTAATTTGATCGGCCGAGTCTAGTACTCTCTGATCATCATCGGCCGATCCTGGAACTTCTGACACACGGCGACGAAGCTTTATCGTTTCACGGGCCAGGTGCTGTCTTTCTTGCTTCAGCTCACTGATGATGGATGGGAGTTCTTGGAGTTTCTTTTCTTCAGCGGCTATCTCTTTGGTTATCTGCTCCATCTCCTTGGCCAGCTCTGCTCTTCTCCGTTTCAGCCGATCTATCGCGCCGACAATGTCCGGACGACAGCTTTCGAGGAAGTTGATCTTGTGGTGTACCTCCTGAGTCCGGTGCTTGTATGAATCGGCCTCCTCCTGAGTTTTTTCCATCTGGGCACGATCGGCCATATGGCGCAGCGCCCTGGAAACCGGAATATGCATATGCACTATATAGGCAGCGTGCGCTAAGTTTTCTGATACTTCTTCCGGGATTCGACCTTTGATCTCGTTGAAAAGTCATCGAATCGGCGAAGCATCTTCTACCAATCGGCCGATGTCGTCTTGAAGGTGAGTGCGCATGCTTTCAAGCTTGGCATGGACATCATCGGAGGCAGAGCTCAATGGAGTTGGGCGTGAAGCAATTTCCTCATCATCGAGCAAGGAGACGGCAAAGGAGAAGATGCTGTTGTTAGGGGTGTCTTGCTCCTGTGAAGAAATAAAGTAAAGGGTAGTCAAGCAGTAAAAAGAAATCGGCCGATTCTAATGGTAAGTTCGTTACCTCCTTAAAGCGAATTTCTCTTGCCTGCGCCGGTGGAAGCGTTTCCCTTGTCTCAGGGGCTGGTGCAGTTGGCTCATCGGAAGAGAAAGATTCAACGATTATTAGTGCTCCACTTGGACCAGCTTCCTGAAGAGATATGGAAAATAGATCCTGTGAGTATGCTATGGGAAATTGAAATAAAATGGTGTGAGAAATTTGCCATGCCTCTATGGATCTCCCGGCCGATGTCTGTTGTGGGGTTGTAGTTGGCATACCCAAATCGGCCTGCATCAAGATCGGTTAAGTTTTCTAAAAATTAAGAGATCAAGGTAAGAGATCATTTACCTCGATGATAGGAGCTGCTGGAGTTTCGGCTTCCACTTGGGACGTGGCCGATTGCTGCGGGGATTGCGGTGGAATAGCTTGTGCAGCCTGGTAGAGGAAGAGAGTTAATGTCAGTAGAAGATTTGAAGAATATATGAGATAAGTAAGATTACCTGAACAGCTTCTACTAATAGCGATGCTGCAGCTGCCCCGACTTCGGCAGTGACTTGGGGATCGGCCATCTCGACAACCGGCAAAGGTAAAGGGATTGGAGTCTCGGCCGGTGTCACCGCCATTTGGTCGGCCGATCCGATACGGGGAGTCTCGGCCGATGCCACTACCATCTGGTCGGCCGATCCGATACGAGGAACCTCAGCCGATGTTATTGCCGTCTGATCGGCCGATCCGATGCGAGCTCACACTCGACGGCTGGTTATCTTTGATGTCGGCCTTTTCGGTGCTCGCTTCGATCGGCCAGTAGAGATATCTTTGATGGTTGGAGCATGGAAGCCGATAAGTGGATACGGCGTGTATTGATAATGACTATCTATTGGCCTGCCGCTTCGGCTCCGCATCGGAGGGACATGGCTTTCAGACTAAGAAGATGAATGTGAGTTAATAACAAGATAACAATATGGAAAGAGATGGCATTGGAATCGGCTGAGAAAAAGGACATAGCACTGCGTTTGGATCAATGTTTTCTGGGTCCAAAATGTTGCAGTAAGACGATGGAGATTTGCAGAAAAGATGTTGCTTCCATTCTGCCCACCATAATTTGAATTGCTGGGTGGCAAAAGAGGCAACTGACCAATTATTTAGGTCAATAGTGCTGGAATCGGGTACGAGGTCGCACAGCCGACTGTAATCAAGACTTGAGGTCAGTCCATCTCTGAATTTCGCTTTATCGACGAAGTAGACCCGAATCGGCAGTTGGCCAAAACCCAGTTGCCTTGCCGCAGCCGATGGGTTGTAAAACTCGTAGGTGGGAGAGTCCTTTCCAAAGAAGAAATTGGCTGGCAGAATCCCCGGCTTGATCAAGACACCCATAACCTCTCTATCAAAAGTATGGGTGGAGAAGTCGTAGCTTATGGGTAATTCAAAAATCGGCTCCACTGCTTGATATGGATGCCAGCTGACGGTCTCTTCACTAAGGCCATTATAAAAGCATCTGAAGTACTCAGCTATGCGGGTAGCAGTAAACTGGCAGCCGGGGAAGGCCGACGCCGCTTCTCCAAAAGATCTGCAGCGATGTCGGACAGATGGATTCTCCTCTGACTCAATGTTAGGAAAAGTTTTGGTCTCTATCCGTTGCTGAGAGACCTTGCTCATGTATAAATTGAGCCAGAGGGTGATAAACCACCAGGGACCGCCAGGGTTCCCGATCGGCTCCCCCTTCGACAGCTTGGTGCCGATTTGGTGCATCAGGTAATAGGCCGATCCCAGCAAATGTTTTCCAAGGGGGATGGCCGATCATGGAGACAAAGCTTCTGCTAAAGCTTGGGTGTTTGAAGAGGGGCCAACTGCTCTGCCACAGAAGAAATGCTTTTCTAGCCACATCATCAAAAAGGCAGTATGCTCCCTCTGTGAGACTGTCCCGGTCTTCATATTTTTGCTAATATACCCTTTCCACCCGCCGATTCCTTTGGTCTCTAGCCGATGTGATGGCTTGAACAGATAATTGAAAGGGGTATCGGCGGAGGAGATATCGAGGTCGGTCAACAGCAGAACATCGGCCAGGGTCGGGGTCATAGGTCCATGTCCGAAAAGGAATGCATTAAGTGCATCAGACCAAAAATAAGAAGCTACCATGACCAGAGGTTCGTTTCTTTCCATCTGAGACAAAGATAAGTCTATGCACTGGCCGATTTTTTGTTCCTCCCATTGAACCTTCCAAGATCTGGCTACCCTCTCGTACCATTCTCTCCACCCGGGGGTTTCGTTTGGCCAGGATCTAAAAGTGCCTACCCAGTGATCTATGTCCATGGATGATTGCTTAAAAGGGATTCTATGAGTTTCTAGGCTGATCAGGTCCGTTGGATCGGGGTTCCCCATAGGGCCCAAACAGATGAGGTCAGGGGATTCTGAGAGTGGAATGGTAATTCGGTGCCTAAGTGCCTAAAAAAGGGAAAAGGGGAAGAAACTGAGAAAGGATCCGGAAAGTACTGAAGCGGTAGAAAAGTGAAAAGGAAAAAATTTCGAGCATTTACCTCTGGGATGGAAATCATCGTCGCCGATGGGACCGCTAGGGAAGTCGCCAATTGGGCCGCTACCGCCGAAGGAGTTGCCGATGGAGCTTCCGTGGATGGAGCGGTCGCCGATGGTGACGCCATTGGAGGGTTGGAGCAGGTCGCGGATGAGATCGCCGGAAAGGGGGAAGCGCTTGGAGATCAAGTGAGCTTGGAGGAAGACGAACAGTGGTTCGTTGGAAGAGAATGCTAGATTTGTGGGGAAGAGTAGACGGAGAAGGCCAGTACTTAAGAAAAATCGGGAGAGTGAGGGCAAAGATGGTATTTTTACCGCGCTGTCTACACGAATTCCAGGAGAGCAGTAGTTTCGCGCGCTCGGACCAAGGAAATTGCAATCATTGTGCCGCGGAACGGAAGGAGATTTTTACTGCGCCCGTTTTGGAGGAAAGGATTAAAGAAAGAGTTTCGAAGGAAAGGTTATGTTTTACTCTGAAACTGGGGGGCATGTGTTGACGCTAGATTTTGACACGTGTTGAATCGGCGTCAGGAGGAGAAGATTGGCCGATGCGGCAGATCTGAAGGCTACAGTAAGGAATCGGCCGATTGAGGTAACAGTTGAAAATCGGTCGATTGGTGATACAGCTTGCGCCAACAGGATGGGACTATTTCGGAGGGTCCTGGTCAAAAGTTGGTCAACAGGGCAATGCTAAGTCGGTCAAGGAGCAATTGGCAAGAATCCTGAATGGATTAGGGGACGGCGGCGGAAGATTCTGCGGGAGTCCGTTTCCTTTAAAAGTTATTATAGGTATAGTAGTTTTCCTATTTTTTAAATAAGGTTGTAACAAGTCATGATCGACTAGGAGTCCTAGTTTTAGGGTATAAATAGGAGTCGTCAGGGTCTTGCAAAAGGATCAACACATCAATCAACAATAATACTTCTACTTTTTCAGCAATTTACTTTCAAGTCGGCGACTTCGCCAATACTTTTCTTCTTTCACGAGTTCGTACGGATTGGCAGGGCTGCATCAACTTGATCTCCGGCCAATTGGTAGGTTCCGCTTATCGAGTAATATCCGACCTTTAACTACGGGCGCATCGCTGTGGTTTCGTTTGGATTTATTCACCAGTTATTGATATTTACTAGAATTGCAAGTTTTACCTGTTGTTCTAGTATTATCACCAGTTATCCAGCTTGAGATCAGAATAATCGGCTTCGTCATCGTTCTTCCTCGATTTATCATCTTACAGCCGATTAGATCTATTTCAAGTGTTGCCTTTGTAGTAATTGTTTAGATCGCTCCAACAGTCTTCTTTACAATTATTACTTGATTATCGGCTGATCCATAGCTGATCATCTTTACAGCAAATCGGCCGATTCGCCGCCGACGTGCTCTTCAGGACAGATCGGAACTCCAGCCGATCGGAGCGCCTGGAATTTAATACTTTATTTCCTTATCAATCAACAGGTCAGATTGACTGGCACGCCGCGCGAACCGTACCAGGGCGATAACCTGAACAGGAGCTAAGCAGATTCTCGCGGGTCGTGTGTCCGACGCTGAAGACCATCGGCCAATTCCCGTCTGGCCGATTTTAGCGCCAACAGGGCGCCAAACCCGAGACTTGACGTTTCTCTTTCCCAGCACCTGCCTCTGCTCCTCTTCTTGTTGCTCCCATTGGCGCAGGCGTTGGATCCTCCGTTTCTGGGATTTGGATAATCCATCAGGGCACCACCTGGGGTTTACCGGTTTGGCTGATGATTTGGCGTGCTCCCAATCTGGTTCCCTTCCTAGGGGGTTTTCATCTGACACCCTGTCATCAGTCATCTCTTCCAGCCGATCGTGTACGCTGGTTCTGCCCCTCAGTCGATCATGTTGGTTGATCCTGCCTTTCGGCCGGTGATACCGGTCAACTCTGCCCCCCAGCCGATCATGCACTGAAAGGCGCTGTCCTCCTTATTCGCGCCGATTTCTGTTGATCGGCTCTCATTCTCTGTCTCTGGAGTGGGATCTTTTAAACGGGCGATCGTTGCGGCTTAATCCGTTGCACTCAGGACAATTATCGGCTGATGGCAATCGGAGGTCATTCTCCCAGCAATGGATGAAGAACGGACATTGCCAGTGATCCTCGTGCCGGTGTATCATCTCATCGTGGTATCTTGACCGTTCCTGCTCCCTTCGATATTCTCTGAGCAAGAACTGGGAGTTGACGGGTCTGCGCGATCGTTCTGATCCTTCGCCCTTGTCTTCAGCCTGCCTTTTCCCTTTGACCTCATCCGCCGTGACTTGCTTCCTAGGATCTACGGCGCCGCTTCTTCTTGCCGATTCCGACATCAGCACCTTGGTTTGAAGTGAGTTTCTTCTCGTGTCAACCATGTTGGCCGGGAAGGGATGCTGGTCTATCTTCATCGGTTTTGTCGGTTTGGCCGGGGTTTCAAACTTGAGCCTTCCCTGCTCGATGGCTGATTGTATTTGCTG
This sequence comes from Panicum miliaceum, assembly GCA_032594955.1. Classification (NCBI taxonomy): domain Eukaryota; kingdom Viridiplantae; phylum Streptophyta; class Magnoliopsida; order Poales; family Poaceae; genus Panicum; species Panicum miliaceum. Next base: position 15,911,694 of record CM064059.1, read on the forward strand.
ACGGAAGATCTTGCATTCATTCGTGTCATGAGACGTGGCGTTGTGCCACTTGCAGTACTTCATCTTTTTGAGCTGATCGGCAGAAGGAATGGTATGGTATGGTGATAGCTTGATTTGCCCTTCCTGGAGTAGTAAGTCGAAAATCTTGTCGGCCTTTGTCGTATCAAAGCTGAATGTTTCTGGTTCCTTCTTTCCAAAAGGGCATGATATTGGCTTCTTGCCTTTTATCCATTCTGCTAGGCCGATTTCTTCCTCTCCCTCCGATTCGGAACCTTCCAGATATGCCACCTTTTTCTGGAAACTCCTCCGCTGCTCAAACGGACGGACTTCCTGACCTACCAATCGGTGAACGATCTGGCTTCGGCTTTCAAATTCCTGCGAGGCATACCTTTCCATGATTTGCGGCAAGAGGCCTTGGAAAGCGATATCGGCCAACTGGGCATCGGTCAGAGCCAGACTATAGCATTTGTTCCTGACTTCTCTGAACCTTTGTATGTATCCAGTCACTAGTTCGTCGCTCCTCTGCCTGAGGCTGGTCAAATCTGAGAGCTTCATCTCATGTACCCCTGCGTAGAAGTACTTATGGAATTGTTTTTCCAAATCGGCCCAAGTAACAATAGAATTGGGTGGTAAAGTGGTGAACCACTTAAAGGCCGATCCAGATAGAGACGACGAGAATAGGCGCACCCTCAGAGCATCTTGCGTGGCGGCTTCCCCGCACTGGATGATGAATCTGTTAATGTGCTCCACGGTAGATGTGTCGTCCAGCCCTGAAAACTTGGTAAAATCAGGAACCTTGTACCGGTGGGGAAACGGTAGCAGGTCGTAGGCGGACGGATATGGCGTCTTGTATGTATAAGTCTGCACTTTCGGCTTTAAGCCGAATTGGTCCTGAATTACCTCCGCTATTCTTGCCGTCCAATCCACCTGCTGCTGATGAACAGCCGTCCGAGGTGCCGGCATGTGTTGGAGGATTGGCGGTGGTACAGCCGGGTGATGGATCGAAGCATGCGGCAAATTCTGTTGCGTTATGGCCGTCTGAGCAGTTGACAGTTGATGGCGAAGCGAATCCGCCGCCCCGTCGTACATCATTATCGGCGCCATGCTTCGGAATGCCTCTACAGTGCCTGCCCCCCTGCCGATTTCTGACGGGGCTGGTTGAAACTGGGGGACCGTCGGCCGGGTGGCCGATTGGAACGGTGCCTGGATCGGATAGTTCCCTTGTCCGGTTGATTGATCGGGAAAAGCCGCCGTTGCCGATACCCCCCAAGGCACTGAGTTTGTGGGCAGCGACTGTACAGAGGCAATCTGGACAGGCTGAAGTAGTGCTTGCAATGGGAAACATGGTGCACCGTTGTATCTTGGAGACACTGGAGGCAATGGTGTGTTGTATCCCTCGCGTGGCGTCGACATCGGCTGAGGAGCCGAGTGGGACGTGCCTGGTGAGCTTCTGGCTGGAGGTGCAATCGGCGGGGCATACGCTGGCCCCTGATACCCTTGAGCTGCTCCGCTGACCAAAGAGCTGATGACGGCGTTATACACCGTGTTGGTCATCACCGAGGATTGGTCGATGAAAGCCTGATAGACAGACTGTTGGATCATATCGGACATCTTGCCCGAATCCTCAGCAATGGTGATGTGGCGGGAAACTGGAAGAGGAGCTTTCTTGACTGCCTCCCCGCTTCTGGTATGACTCAACGACTGCAGATACATCCTTTTGTAATCTTCCAGATGTTTAGCCAATTCTTCCTTCTGGTCGTCCTTGAGATCCACTTCTGTGACCTCAATGATGTTGCTTTCGGAAACTTCTGCGTTCTTTGACATATTGGATCTTGAGGTTGGTCCCACCGGGCGTGCCAAAAGTGTGTTGGCGCTAAAAATCGACCAGGAATCGGCCGATGGTCTTCAGCATCGGACACACGACCCGGGAGAATCTGCTTAGCTCCTGTTCGGGTTATTGCCCTAGTGCGGTTCGCGCAGCATGCCAGTCAATCTAACCTGTTGATTGACAAGGAAAATAAGAGTATTAAATTCCGGGCGTTCCGATCGGCTGGGGTTCCGATCTGTCCCGAAGAGCGCGTCGGCGAATCGGCCGATTTGCTATGAAGATGACCGGCTACGAATTAGCTGATAATCACGTAATAATTGCAAAGAAAACTACTGGAGTAACTTAAACAATTATTACAGATGCAGCACTTGAAATAGATCTAATCGGCTATATGATGATGAACGAAGGAGAGCGATGATAAAGCCGATAGTTCCAATCTCAAGCTGGATAACTGGTGATAATACTAGAACAACAGGTAAAACCTATAATTCTAGTAAATATCGATAACTAGTGAATAAATCCGAACGAAACCACAACGATGCGCCCGAGGTTAAAGCTCAGATATTACTCGGTTAGAGGAACCTACCAATTGGCCGGAGATCGAGTCGATGCAGCCCTGCCAATCCGTACGAACTCGTGAAAGAAGAAAAAGTATTGGCGAAGTCGCCGACTTGAAAGTAAAGTACTATGAAAAAAGTAGAAGTGTTTTGTTGATTGATGTGTTGTTTCTACAAAGCCCTGGCGACTCCTATTTATACCCTAGAACCAGGACTCCTGGTCGATTACGACTTGTTACAATCTTATTTTAAACAGAAAAACTACTATATCTATAATATTTTTATAAAGGAAATGGACTCCCGCAGAATCTTCCGCCGCCGTCTCCTAATCCAATCAGGACTTTTTCCATTACTTCTCAACCGAATCAGCATCGCTCCGTTGACCAACATCAGGCCACTTTTGACCGGGATCCTCTGTTGTGGTTCCAATCTGTTGGCGCACGTTGCATCACCAATCGGCCGATTCCCAACTGTTACTTCAATCGACCGATTCTTTACTGTAGCCTTTAGATGTGCCGCATCGGCCAATCTCTTCTCCTGACGCTGATTCAACACGTGTCAAAATCCGGCGTCAACACATGCCCCCCAGTTTCGGAATCAAACATAACTTTTACTTCGAAACTCTTTTTTTAATCTTTTTCTCCGAAACGGGCGCAGTAAAAATCTCCTTCCGTTTCGTGGTCTTCTACATAATAATTGCAATCTTCTCGGACCGGGCGCTCGAGACAACTGTTCCCCTGGAATTCGTGTAGACGGCGCGGCAAAAATCCCGCCTTTGCCCTTTTTCTCTCGGATTGTCCTTAAGTACCGGCATTCTCCGCCTTCTTTTCTCCACGAGCCTAGTAATCTCCTCCTGCGAACCACTGTTCATCTTCTTCCCGAGCCCTCTCAATCTCCAACCGCTCCCCCCAGCAATCTCACCCGCGACCTGCTCCATCCTTCCAATGGCGGCGCCATCAACAACTTCTCCAACCACGGAGGTCCCATCGGCAACCCCCTCAGCGACGGCAGCCCCATCGGCGGCTCCACTGGTGGCTCCATCGGCGAGGATGAGCTTCATCCCGGAGGTAATTATCCGAAAGTTTCCTCTTTTGCTCTTTTACTGTTCAAGTATTTTCTGGACCCATTCTCAGTTTTTCCCCTTTTTCCTTCTTTTTAGGCATTTAGGCACCAGATTACCATTCCTCTTTCAGAATCCTTCGAACTTATCTGCTTAGGCCCCATGGGGAATCCTGATCCAACCGACTTGATCAACCTAGAAACTCACATAATTCCGTTTAAGCAATCGCCCATGGATTTAGGTCAGTGGGCAGGTGCCTTTAGATCTTGGCCGAATGAGACCCCTGGCTGGAGAGAATGGTACCACAGAGTAGCCAAGTCTAGAAGAGTTCAGTGGGATGAACTGAAAATCGGCCAATGCATTGATCTCTCTTTGTCCCAGATGGAGAAAAACGAGCCCTTAGTAATAGCGGCCTCTTACTTCTGGTCCGACGCACTCAACGCGTTCCTTTTTGGACATGGACCCATGACTCCAACCTTGGCCGATGTTCTGATGCTGACGGGCCTTGATATCTCCTCTTCTGATACCCCCTTTGACTATCTGATTAAACCGTCTCATCGGCTAGAAACCAAAGAAATCGGCGGATGGAAAGGGTAGATCAACAAGAATATGAGGACTGGGACAGTTTCAGAGAGAGAACATACTGCGTTTCTGATGATGTGGCTAGAGAAACATTTTTTCTGTGGCAGAGCAGTCGGTCCTTCATCTAATACCCAAGCCCTGGCAGAAGCTCTGTCACTAGGATCGGCCGTCCCCCTTGGGAAGCATCTGTTAGGAATGATGCACCAAATCGGCGTTAGACTGTCAAAAGGGGAGCTGATTGGGAATCCTGGCGGTCTCTGGTGGTTTATCACCCTCTGGCTCAACTTATATATGAGCAAGGTTTCCCAGCAACAAATAGAAACCAAGACTTTTCCCAATATTGAGTCAGAGGAAAACCCCACCATTCGATGACGCTGCACATCTTTTGGAGAAGCGGCATCGGCCTTCCCTGGCTGTCAATTCACTGCTGCCCGAACGGCCGAATACTTCAGATGCTTCTACAACGGCTTCAGTGAAGAGACTATCAGTTGGTATCCATATCGATAACTGGTGAATAAATCCGAACGAAACCACACTGATGCGTCCGAGGTTAAAGCTCAGATATTACTCGGTAAGCGGAACCTACCAATTGGCCGGAGATCGAGTTGATGCAGCCCTGCCAATCCGTACGAACTCGTGAAAGAAGAAAAAGTATTGGTGAAGTCGCCGACTTGAAAGTAAAGTACTATGAAAAAAGTAGAAGTGTTTTGTTGATTGATGTGTTGTTTCTACAAAGCCCTGGCGACTCCTATTTATACCCTAGAACCAGGACTCCTGGTCGATTACGACTTGTTACAATCTTATTTTAAACAGAAAAACTACTATATCTATAATATTTTTATAAAGAAAACGGACTCCCGCAGAATCTTCCGCCGCCGTCTCCTAATCCAATCAGGACTTTTTCCATTACTTCTCAACCGAATCAGCATCGCTCCGTTGACCAACATCAGGCCACTTTTGACCGGGATCCTCTGTTGTGGTTCCAATCTGTTGGCGCACGTTGCATCACCAATCGGCTGATTCCCAACTGTTACTTCAATCGGCCGATTCTTTACTGTAGCCTTTAGATCTGCCGCATCGGCCAATCTCTTCTCCTGACGCCGATTCAACACGTGTCAAAATCCGGCGTCAACAAGGATATAACGTGGAAGATCCTGCTACTCTTCACAATCTGGCTATCGATCCACTTCAGGTGCTCACAAGAGAAGGCCAGGGGTTCTTCTGATGCAATGTGATCTGCAAAAGTTTTGGATATCACATTCACCCCAACCTTCAGATCATAAAAGATCTCTTACGGTGCAGCGTCCCCAGTAGTGCAGAGGAGTATTCTGAAATTGCGCTGGATCCATATGATGCTATCGCTGGATTCTGCTTCCTCTGTCCATTCCTTGCTCATAATCGCAGTAAGGCCCTCAATCTGTGATGTGGCTTCAGCAAGGAACGCCTCAGATCTTGAGCATATGCACTTATGCTTCTTCAGCATGTTTGATACATTGCCGAGTTCCATATACTCTTCTTCTGTGAAGAGATCAGGGATGAACATTGGCATATCTTTGATGAGTGGTTCATGATCTGTGGTCTTGAATGGTTCGGGGATTTCCTCTATGTGTGGTGGAAGTGGAGATGATGCAGCTGATAAGATGTGAACTTGCTGCTTCTCTTTGGGCTGATCTGTCAGCTCGGGTGGATCGTCGAAGACTCCCGTGTACCGAGTGTTCTTAAGGACCTTCTCCAGGATGGTTCTTACTTCAGCCACTATCTTGTACATGATGGATCCCACGGAGGCGGCATTCACGAAATGTGCGCTCTCCGGGTTAAGATCATCAACGAAGTGTTGCACTAGCATCTCTTTCGGAATACCGCGAGGTGGCCTAGAAGTTGCCATCTGCATAAATCTTTCCCACGCTATTCCAAGTGACTCATCACCTTGCTTGAATGATAGCAGTTGCATACGATGTAGAATTACTTTGGAAATAGGGAAGAAGAATAAGCAGAACTCATCCTTCAACTTTATCCAATCTCCTCCAACTCCCCCTGCCTTCCGGTTGTCCCAAACTTTCGCTTCCCCCATCAGAGAGAACGGGAATAGCTTTCATTGTAGCGTGTTTTGATTCATATTGGGTATGATAAGAAGAGAACAATTCTCCTCGAATTCCTGCAGGTGAGCATAGGGACATTCATCCTTTTCTACCAGAGAAGGACTGTGCGTGAACCATGGCTACGAGACTGGAACGGATCTCGTAACCATCAAATAATATGGGGTGGCAAGATGGAGGCGGTTCCATGTACTCGCGAGATGGAACTGCCGGATAACTAGGAGAAAACTCCATGTGGATATGTGGTAAAGTGTACGTCTGAAAAGCTTGTTGGCACTCCTTATCCTATACGAACTACTACGCAAGCGCACGGGGACCGATGTAGCTTTCACCAGGGAGTATACCTAGGATATCGAATCCAAGGAACGATACACGCAACTAGGCCTCGAACTACTCAACCGGACCTACCCGGGGAGAAGAGGTAAGAGAGTAGAGGGCTTAACTTCAGTTAGCTGACTCGTTACCCAGATAACTGAAAGTGCATCTAGGCCCCTAATGGGTTTTGGTGAGTTGAATGGCAACGTGATTAAAAGACTAACCTATTTGTTAGAGAATTAATGAACAGGAATATATTTGTGAAAAAAATTATGATATTGGCTCATGTGATAAGAAATCAAATAAAGGGGCCATGTTGATGAATGTCAAGCAAAGTGTGAAGAAAAATAGAAACAAGTATTCATACATGACAAGACAGTGTCTATCTATGGCTTTGCACATATGAGAAGCTTCAAATGGAATTCATTGTTGATGAGCAAAGCTTAACTCAATGTGGCGAAGGTAAGTGGTGAAGAAACCAACCGAGATGACTAGAGCGAGGGACTAAGGAAGCTTTGGTTAAGCGACGGCTTGAGACCATGTGCGTATTGCTAAGGTGAAGTGGCTAGTATCTGTGGGGTTTTCAAAGTATCATACCTAAGCCTTACTGAGAAAAGCAATGAAATACATCAAATATATTATGATTGATAAAATGGAGTGACTTATGAATTCAAGTACACATTACCATAAATGAGGAAGAATTTTAAGTCGCTAGTTCAAGATGAAAATGCTCAAGAAGATATGCAATGTTGAAATCCCAAGTTCAAGAAAGTCAAAGTATGGCAAGAATGAAATTATTCAAAGCTCAAGTGGTAGAGTTGTGATTTACTTTTAATCTTGAGTATAGGTATGCCGTACTATCAAGAGGGATGCAACATTGATTGTTTGACAACACTCAAAAGTGCTTATTTGAGATGCTAACCACCAAAGAGAGACACCAAATCACACGCTTGTGCACCTAGTTTTCTGACTATTTCAGTGCGTGTCGGAAGTTCCGACAAGGGGTCGGAAGTTCCGACAGGGGGTTCTTGGCCAGCTGATTTTATCTGGGTCGGAAGTTCCGACCCCGTGTCGGAAGTTCCGACAATCACTTACTCTCGGCTAGTAGATTCAAACAGACCGGTCTGATCGGTCTGGGGACCGGTCTAACCGGTCTGAGCACTAACGGCTAGTAGGTTCAAACAGACCGGTCTGACCGATCTGGTTCTGACTGTAGCAACGGCTAGTTTTGGGAAGTTGGATATTTATACCCTTTGGCCCTCTCTTTCAAGGGCTGCTGGTTCTTCTGCATTGCTGAGCTTCCCAAAGCCATTCTCCTGACCAGCAAGCTCTCCCCAACTTTGTGAGTTATACTAACTAGATTGAAAATCCTTGAATTGGTTGAGAGATTGAGTGTGTGTGAGCAGCTTGTGAGAAATATAGAGCATTCCATAGCTTGAGCACTTGTTATTGAAGTCAAGGCAACTCGTGAAGCATTTGTTACTCTTGGAGGTTTGCCTTCTAGACGGCTAGGAGTTGCCGGATAGCTCCTAACGTGTGGTGAGCAGCGGCAAGTTTGTAAGGGCTGTGATCTAGCCCCCTTGGTGGAAAGGATCGTCTTAGTGAAGTGAGGATTGGGGTTAAAAAGAAAAGACCCGGCTTGTTGGAAGGGAGTTGAAAAAGACTCATATTGCAATAGGCACCTCAATGGAGATTAGGATTCACACGATGGTGAATCTGAACTTCGGTAAAACAAATCCTCGTGTCTATTCTTGGTTTACCTTACTTGTTGTTCTCTAGCTTTTACTTGTGCTTCCGCTTCGATCTACTTGGGTGTGCCTTTTTTGTGTGCAGGGACTTGATAGAAACACTTGAAATCATCTGAAGAGACATTACTTCAAGTTTGATTTGTGCTAGAGCTCGAAAGGGGGAGTTACTTTATTTTTGTGTGCTTTCTGCCTTGAACCGCTCTAACCGGTCAGCTGACCGGTCTGGCCGGTTGTTGTGTTGTCAGCCGGTTCTAAGTGTTGGACCGGTCTGACCGGTTTGCCTGACCGGTTGGTGTGCTGACAATTGCATTTAGTTTTGTAATTTGCAGAAATGCCTATTCACCCCCCCCCCCCCCCCTCTAGGCGATATCAAGCTTGCTATTCACTAACTTGAGCTGCTTTGGCGGCTGGAAGAGGAAGGACTTCAGAAAGGAGTGAGTGGGGAGTCCAACGACAACTTGCAACTACTGCTATGAAAACACCCGAACATGGTGGACTCCGAGGGACGGACAGGGCTGTCACCAACTGCCGACTACCACACTGTTCCGTGGGGTGGAACACAACCCGAGGTAACTATCAAGCCTAAGTACCACGCCTAAACTATCTAGTCACTGACTTCCGCCTCACGTTAAGGCCAGAAGAAACCCCAAATGGATAGAACTTGCTATCCACGCAGACAAGGGATCCCGTAGATCAAAGAAAGTAAATAAACAAATTACTGAAAGTAAAGAGAAGAATTAGCGAGATACTGAAGATAAACGAGAAACTTACTAAAGAAGCTTTATTCCTCCAAGGTGGCTATAGAGTTGGAGTAGGATCGAGAGAACCCGGCTCCTCCCCGAGCTTGGCTCTCACCCAAGCTCTCACCTCACACTCTCCCTATTCTACACTAAGGTAGGAAGCTAACTTGAGAACTCTTCTTCTCTCCAAGGATGGTGTGTCTTACAAGTGAGGTGTGGAGGTCTATTTATACTAGTTCTAGGCCTGTTCTTGCAGGGTTGCTTGTCCTGGACGCAGGTAGGGCGGTTGATGTAATTTCCATGCGAAGTTGAGCCTAAGAGGCTGCCAGGTGGGGCCGGCCGCTCCCCCTAGGCCACATGCCACCGCATTTCGCTTGGACGCTCCTGATTGCTTCCCAAAGTCGGTATTAGCTGCATCACAGGTAAATAATCGCCTCTTGCATGCAGGTGGGCCCTCTAATCCATGGTTAAATCTTTCGGGTCCTTGGATAAAATAGACATCAAATGCACGTCTCAGGGTTAGTGTGGATGTGTATCTTGACTCCTGGATCAATGATGTGGCAAATGGAGAGGGTGCCATGCTGGCTGGCCTGGTGTAGGCTGGTCGGCCTGGGATTTTCCCCATTTTGGCCCAATTTTGTACACTGAGTTCCTGAAATCAAATAATCGCCCAAACTAGTGGAACTCATGAGTATAATTAATTCTAGCAAGATCATGGCCTTAAAAACATGAAATCCGAAGAAATATTGGCGGTAAAAAATCATGGAAATCGACCGCCAACACCAACGCACTGGCGCTGGACCACGTCACGCCTCCTCCACGCCACCCCTTTCCACAATGTCATAGTGAGTCTTTTTCCTTAAAAATTTGTGATTAGTGGTGAGTAGTGTTTTTTAGAATTTTTTCTAGAAATTCATGATTAGTGGCGATTAGTATTTTTTACTAGAGATTTGTGATTAGTTGTGAGTAGTGTTCATTAGAACTTTCCCTAGAAATTCATGATTAGAATTTGTGATTAGTAGTGAGTAGTGTTTATTAGAATTTTTTCTAAAGATTCATGATTAGTGGTGAGTAGTGATGATTAGTGTTTCTGACTAGAAAGTTGTGATTAGTGGTGAGTAGTGTTTTTGACTAGAAATTTGTGATTAGTGGTGAGTAGTGTTTATCAGAACTTTTTCTAGAAATTTACGTGTAGAAATTTCAGTTCTAATCATGTCGAGCCGCGATGGCCATGGCGATCATGACGATCGTGGCTACATCCGCCACACTCCTATTATGGCTCGGCCTCCAGGTGCCTGCTTTCCATATAGTTTTCTCCACATGCAGTCTTCCAGCTCTAACGGATCAACGCTCCAAATAGTAAGATTCTTATCTTATTGTAATTATTTTGTTCAACGGTGGATAATTGTTACTGGATTTAATTTACATCTAATATAGCCTATCAACCTTGTTATATGGCTTACTGACGTAGATGAAGAATTAGGTGGTAGTACTCATGTAGTGCCCTCAATGGTAACTGGTATATGCAACTTGGTGAAATTATCCCTCTTTTGAGACATGTCCACGACAAGATCGATCCGGGATGGCTCAAAATAATGGGAAGCGGTTAAGAATCACCTGTTAAATAAACTTATAAAAAAATTCCCGTTGAAGCATACCTAAGACAACTTATGGAGCATGAGTATTTTGTGCCAAACTTCTCATATTATCGGATAAATGCGCTTGAGTAGGGTGAACAAAATGTGACTGATTAGTGAGATACTTGCACAGGTCAACCATAATGATATGGTATGTAATATTTTATTGATTAATCGTATTATTTTCATCTTCAAGTAGTTTCGATGTGCTACAACTTTTGTTGATGAATCATATTATTTTCATCTCTTGTAGAATATGCATGACATAACCATTGCAGGAATTAGCTTTAGTGCTATTCTAACATGACGTTAGGGTGTCGTTGGCACAGTGGAGGGTTCGAACACACTAGAGGTTACAAGTGGTAGGACCATGTCAAGTTTCATTCTGATCCATACTCTACAAGAATGTTTACTATCTATGAAAATCACTTGATCGTCATTGTGAAGTGAGGGTTAATATTGATGAGGTGCTAGGCTACAAAATTGGAGATGTTGACTATATCTGATATCTAATGAAGCGTAGCGAGATATCACTTGAGCTGATTGTTATATTAGAGAGATTAAGTACTATTGTATCGACATGTGATGGTTATTATATTTGAGGTAGTAAGTACTGATATATGAACTTGAGATGCTTATTACATTAGAGATAGTAAGTATTAATGTATGAACTTGTGATTTTTTAATATATATTTAGTTTGGATATTTAGTCATAGGGAAAAGTGTAGATTACCCCCTTATACTCTTACATAGGTGCAGATTACCCCCCCCCCCCCCCCCCCCAATGCTCTTAAACGGTGTACTTTCGACCTTAAACTCTGTGAACAGTGGAGATTAACCCCAACAGACCTTAAAGACCAGTTCAATGCACATAATACATACTGTCCGTTAGTAATAAACCTCAAATATCAACCAAAAAAATTATTCGAATGAGCCTAAAGTTTCAGCATCAGGCACAACAACCAATAGGATCTAGTCCTCCAGCTCCGAACACAGTTGTGGCAGCTTCATCCTTTTCGTTACTGGTCTTGCAGGTTGCATATTGTGACTGCTGTCGACAAGCTGCACACTATTTCTTTTTTGTTTTTTGGATTATATTTGCAAGTACTCTTGTTATGGCCATTCTCCTTGCATATTCGACATCTCCCCATTGCGCCAAGTCTAGAAATTTTTATTGTGATTGGAAGAGGGAGGCAAGCACCATGCATGGCTGTTTGGCAAAGCAAGAAGTATATTTAATTATATGGTCATCATGAAGATCACGAGAATGAAAAACCAAGATTAGTCAGGACTGAATCGGTCTTTGAGGCCAGTAGGGGTTAATTTCCATGGTTTAGAGAGTTTAAGGTTAAATGTACACTTTTTAAGAGCTCAGGGGGATAATCTACACCTCTGCAAAAGTACAAGGGGGCTAATCTACACTTTTTCTTAGTCATATATGATATGAACCTTTAGTATATTGATATTGGCAAGACCTAAAATTTTAAAAATTTGGCATGAAGTAATCTAAAATCTAGCGGGAAACAAATTTTTAGGGACGGTTAGTGTCATCGACCTAGTCCGTGCTGGAAATGCTCTATTTATAGCAAAGAAAAACAGGGCGGGTCGGTAAACCTCCATAGTCCCTGCAAATGCCGTTTTACCGGCCCTATAAATATTCTATGTAGTAGTAGTAGAGATTGGCACCACCAAGTCGTGCAGACAACAATGGTGGCAGATACATTTGTTTGACTAGTGCCATATTTGTAGCAGGATTTGAAGCACTAAAATTGAAATCTATAGCTCTCCTAGGGTTTTGTCTATTTTTCGTATTGTTCCTCACCACTATCCAGTAATGTTAATTACACATTTCCTTCTTTAGTGTTCATTGTAAATCTCAGAGCAACATTTGGATTTTTATTTCATAATTTAGCAAAATGTTATACGTTGTTATACATGTTAGGATCACTGACATTATATGATGTTAACTATGCACTACATGGAAAATAAGTTACAATACTATGGTTAATTCTTCGAAGCATTAATTTCTTTTTAGAACTTGTATCCCTATAAGCAATTTTAAACATTGTCTAGTGGCATTATGTTTGAATATAATAGGCGTTGATAAAATTCATAAAGCATAACTTTAGCACATGGGTCCTGTTTGTACTTGCTTGTGTGGGCAGCAATTCTTTGAGAATTTGGCTGCTTTGAGAATGAATTCTGATTCATGTTGACATGAGAATCTGGTTACTATGAGAAATCATTGATATCTAAACAAAAAATGAATTATCAGATAATTCGTGCATCAAATCTATAAGTGATTCATTCATATCTACAATCACAAAATAATCAGGAAAATCGCATGAATTAGGTGGCTTGTTTTCTTTCTGGAGGCGAATCCGCACGGGGGACGGCTGGGATGCTTGTTGGGTTGGAGTGCCAGCGACACCTCGATCCATATCCCGCTCATTGTCCTTCACTGGATGGGAATCACAGATGGATGGACAGAGGGGGACGTCGGCGGAGGAGCATCACAGCCGGCATTGGAGGATGTGCTTCGAGCGAATCAGGTCCTTGTGCAGTGCTCGGGCAATTCGATCGGCCGATGCAGCCCACGCGGAGGAGTCAGATGCGAAGGGGAGGGAGGGGCTGGGGAGTGGGGGCAATGATACGTGGATGAGAGGGAGGAGCATGCTCTGGCAGCACACGCGAATGGCTGGAGGGGGTGGGGTCGAAACCCTAATATGTGCTATTTATATGATGGCAAAGGGTGGGTAGTTTCATGCCAACTCAAGGGGTAATTCTAGAAATATGTTGGAAGAATTAGCAGTATTTCCCCCAAGCAACGAAGAGAGCCGATTCAGTAAAAAACGATTGCTCGATGCAGTAAAAAATGATTCGCCTGGAATCCGGCTAGAATCACTCCGTTTGGAAAGGGGCGGTCCTCGATTTTTTTGGCCTGAATCAATAATAAACCGGGCAATGCAGTATACTAGCTTGCATAAAGATACTCTGGATACAACATAATACATTTCATGGAAAAAAACATAAATCTGAATAATGAGAATATACATTGGATCCTTGCAAAAGCACTTGAAGTAACCACTTGTCGTAGATGGCCCATTACTGCCTATTCCAATGGCAAAGAAATTCTTTCCACTACACTCTTATCCAAAGTCCTTCAAACTTCCCTCCATTCTCGCATCTAGTAGAGCTGTGGGCACACACCGTCATCTCGTACTAGCATCTCATGCCACCAACCAACGGGGCAATCGCCGCCTCCGTGATCCCCTCCCTCTTCCTCTCTAACGAGGCGCCGATTGGGTGGGGGAGGGGGATCCATCCTTGTAGGAGATCTAGTAGTTGAATAGATTTCATCTAAAGAAAGCACCTATTTTTCTGCCTTCATATATCAAGGGTGGCGATGATTGTGGATCTTCTGGTGTTGGTCTTGTGGCCATCTTGTTTTGGTGGGTTCTTCAATGTAGGTACTTTTATCTATGAGTTTCATGTCCACGACGTCATTATTTGGTCTCAGTTGATAGCGATGTTCTTTGACTAATGTCCTCTAGCTCTCTTTTTACCGTAATGGTGTTCCATCCATCACCAATGAAGGGCTTTGTGAGGGTTGTGATATTGCATCCACGTTTAGCGGCATAAGAAGTTAAGAACAACCCTGGATCTGGCTCGTTACATGGCCTTGTCATTGTTTCTGCAATGGTTTTGTGAATTTGTTCTAAGGGATGTATAACTATTGCGGTCTTCAAAAGCCTTGTACAACTGGAGTTTCTCCAGATCTTACTTGGTTCTCTATTTGTCCTCCTTTTACATGTAGGTTGAACAATGGAAGGGAACAACAAAGAGTGGTCATAGTTCTGATAGATGCGGTGGAGTGGAAGCTCTGTCGAATTTTATTGTAAGTTCTTTTTGACATTGTCTATTTTGTACTAGTTCATGTTTTTCTGAATATAAATCATGCATAATATGCCCCAGGGCATCTTTTATGCAAAAATAGAGTGACAGACACAAGGATATATCGTGTATTTGCAATGATTGCCTCAACTATATGCATGCTACACAAGTGAATTAAATCTCTAACATATAGATGATTTTTTCTGTTGGTCTTTGTAGGGCACAATGCAAGTTAAAGAACTAACATTTCGTTTAAGCTAGTCACATCTAGTAGCACGCATGATGGTCTATACAAGCAGACCACCACCTCAAGATTTTTCATCAATTGAAGAATCAACCTTGGGTGTTGGTTCCAGCTGACAACAGTCTTTCATTTTTGCATGACACACCATCACTGCTAACATACATAGGATTGACTTTGTTTAATGTTTGGAACAGATGGTATGTCTTACTAGTGCGTACATGCTTGATAAATGTACAAAGCCCGAGCATACTCATTTCTCATATAAATAGAGTGTTGATCATAAAATTTTTCAATTATAGCAGCATAGTATTAAAAAAATCTGGGAATAGAATTTTTTAGCAAATATATTTGGCTATAAAGCACGACAGAATTTAGGCCTGATTTATTCCAGCATATTGTATAAAAATAAGGCTTATTCTAATAGAGCATCTATGCTACTTATCACTGAAACAAAACATTGCATTGTGCCTTGCTTGTGTTGGCTCAAACGATTAAATTTGCTTGATGTGTTCCAAAAACACACCATATTAAAAAGATAATTTCGATAGGACAGTGATTCGTCCGGCGATGTTATACGGTGCTGAATGTTGGCCTATAAAAAGACGACATGTCCAACAACTGAGTGTAGTAGAGATGCGGATGTTGCGGTGGTTTTGCGGGCACACACGAAGGGATAGAGTCCGGAACGAAGTTATTCGGGATAGAGTCAGGGTGGCACCAATTGAGGAGAAACTTACCCAACATTGATTGAGATGGTTTGGACATATCCAATGGAGATCCCCTGAGGCGCCGATGTGTAGTGGGGTTCTAAAGCAGGCCGAAAATGTAAAGAGAGGTAGAGGTAGATCTAAACTGACTTGGGACGAGTCGGTTAAGAGAGACCTTAAGGAGTGGAATATCTCCAAAGAGGTAGCTTTGGATAGGAGCGCTTGGAGACTCGCCATCCACATACCTGAAGATCCGTGATCTTTATTTTTTTATGGGTTTCATCTCTAGCCTACCCCAACTTGCTTGGGATAAAAATTCTATGTTGCTGTTGTTGTTGTTGTTGAACGACCAATGATCTATCTTGGCATCAAAAAAATTCTTTCCCATTGCTCAAGAGCTCGCGGTCTCACTGCGGAACATGATGCGTGTTCTTTATAGATCTCTCTCTATTTTCTATCCAAGGACCCAAGTTCTCTGCCATGGCCTAATCTTGCATATTCCCACTGTTCCTTATCCTCACAAGCTGAATTATTGCATGTGCTCCAACCCATGTCTTAGATCATCCTTGTGGATCTGCCCATCGCTTATGTTCCTAATTGCTTCTTTCTTTATTATAAACAATTTTTCTAGGGTCCATTGTCTTTGAACAAGAATTTGATTCGGAACACGTGAAACTTTTGCTTATCCTTTAGTTCTCATATTTATAACCGGTACCAAAATTCCAACTCCTTTAAATGGGCCTAGAGGAAACATTACATGTTCAGCTCCACGGTCCAACATCGCATCATGTGAAAGGACTTAGCCTAAATAAAAGCAGAGTCGAGCGAACCCTCCAACCCTTCACCCATTCCCTCCTACTACATCGACCCTGTTGGCCTCCTCCCACCTAAAATTACAAACCCTAGAGACCAGGGCTGCCAAATCCTACCCTATCTAGGTCATGCGGATCCGCAGGAGCGCTGCTCGCTTACTCGGCTCCGCCTACTCCGCACCATCGACTCTGTCTCCCATGTCCCTACCGTTGTCACCGTCACTCGGATCTGGTGCTGCAGGTGACTTCCCGAGCTCTACAACTAACTGCAAGGAGATCTGCAAGCTCAGCCGCTCACCATGGGACCTCATCAATGACCTCCCCCTCTTTAATCCCCAGGTCAGAGCCTCCTCTCCTACACTACGAGATCTCTTTCTCCCATGATGTATTGTTGTGTGTGTATGGAGTTGGGGGTGGGGGTGGAGTCTATGTTTCACAAGCTTGCTGCTTCCAAGAGGACCCGGTAGATCCTAGGACTCATGGGATTCGGTTTGTGCATTCCTTTAGGGTTGGCCAATAATTTTGAGTTGGTGGCCTGTGGGCGGTGCCGGCGAGAGAGGCCCACCTAGCTAGGGTCTAAGCAATGTTAGTTACTCTTTCTTTGTGGTAATTTAGTCAGGCAACACAATGAGGGTTAGAATCAGTAGAGTGGTGGTGGGATCAAACCCTAGATCTGTGGCTCTATTTTGGTATTTTTTTTCTTGAGATGCTATTTGGTATGTTAGTGGGCTTGTAATTGCGTCTAAGCTGGTTGTCTACTTGATGTTTTTTTATTGATTTACCTATTTTGTTTGACTAGGTGGTTGATGACATGCTAGACATCTATCACGTGGATTTGAACTATAGGACATGCTGGCTCTTCCCACGAAGCATGCCAACCAAGTTTGTGAAGAAAAAGAATACAAAGTAGGCCATGGATGTGGCTGGCAAGGACAAAGCAGAAGTGCAAACATCGAACAAGAGTGTAGCAAAGAAGGACAAGATGCCAAAGAAGATTGTAAAGAAAATGAAGGAGAACATGGAGGGCGAGGCCAAGAAGAAGGCAAAGGTGAAGAATGAGGAGGGTGAGGAAGGGGCACCACAAGACTTTATGTGCAAGAAGAATGATGGCGAGGGTTGTATTGCAAACAACGAGTGAGCCGCCCCAACACCCTCTGTGAGCGACACATCAGGAAGAAGCTCTCCAACTTGAACCCAAAGTTTACTTCGTCAATAGAGGAAGAGAAGGTGGTGGTGATGGTGCTAGCAATAGGCTCTAAGCCGGCCATTTTGCGGCCATGTGCATCACGAATAATGGGATGCAAGTCAACCTGATAAACAGATAAGATATTCAGCATTAATAAAGGTTTTATCTTCTAATTTTGAAGGCGCCATTTCTACTACGTCTACATGTGCCAAATGGAGTTTCTACAGGCCGCTAGAGAACTGCAGTTGACTTGGACCCAAAAATCAGGTAACGTATATAGGTGATAGTGAACTACACTAGATGTGTAGTGAATGATGTGTAAAATATGTGAAGCCAGAAATAAATGGTAGAGAGTGGTTTAAAATGATAGAGTTTCAGGTGTTCTCTAACAGGCCAAACAGATGGAAGCTAATAGTTCAAGCACCAGGCATGGGCTTGCCCTAAAAAAAGAACTTTATACCTTTCCATTTAATTTCCAGTTAAAAGCTAGCCTGTTATACATTAGCAAGCTGTTATAGTGTTCTACACTATGGCGGAAAAATTAACAGCACAGCTATTGACAAGAGAAGAATTTGGCACAACTACAATTTTCCATACTACTTACCTTTTGAAACGGCACATCCCCACTGAGTTGCATTCCCATCATCACCATCCGTGCTACCCAAAAGAAGAGGATATCTGATCCAGTTTCAAGAACAGAACCAGGGTAGAATGTACTAAGATCAAGTTTATCGTCTGGCCAACCAAGTACGCTTAATGGAAAGAGGCCAGATGAAAACCATGTATCCAGTACATCAGGATCTTGATATAACTGATATTTCTTCCCTGGATACCTCTGCTTTGCCTCCAGGATTGCATCATTTTCATTCCTTGCGATAATCCAGTGGTCACTGTAAGAACCCATGTCTTTCTCTTTATCATCTTCTAATGTCACATACCAAGCAGGTATGCGGTGTCCCCACCATAGTTGTCTTGAGATACACCAATCACGAATGTTTTCAAGCCATCTGCAACACAGAGAAAAGTCATGCGGCACTGATCATTTGTCAACTAATTCTAGGAGGATAAACATGATTTATACTTAAAAGCATGCATGCCTAAAGTAAGAAAAAGCATATTACCTATACCAGTCTTGCTCGTATTGCGGTGGAATGATCTCAATTTTTTTGGACTTCACAGCATCAAGAGCTCCCTTTGCCATCGAGTTACAACTAACAAACCATTGGGGCTTCATCATTGGCTCCACAACATCTTTAGATCTTGAACACAGACCCAAGCTCATCACATTACTTTTTGTATCTCGGTAGAGACCCTTGATTGATAAGTGCAAATTGATTATAATTTTGCAATTACAGTAACAAAAAATACAGAAAAACATGGATGGTAGCAGCAAGGTATACAAACAGGCAACAAGTTTCAACTAAAGTAAGAAAATGATTAGTAATATACACACAAATGTCGCACATAATTACGAAAACACGACCCAGATTATGACAATACCAGCACGAGAACAAAGCTGAGGCAGGAAAAGTCTCTAATGGAATTACACTAGTAAATATTTAATGTCATTTTTTCCATTTCAGCTACTTATAAGGCAAGCCAATGGAAGAAATAAAAACAGGAATGCTAACACAACAAAGTACCCATACAATTGACTGTACTTTTGTAATAATTGCTAAGCTTCGGGTTCAATCAAATTATGTGTAGAACTACTCTGTATGCTATTGGAATGTACAAGTCAACAGTATTCCACTATAAAAGTTTTTTCAAGTTGATTCAATAAAATAATGATTTCTTAGTAACCATAAAATGTTAAGATATCTGAATAAAAATGAATGCAAGCCAACTACAAGATTGATGTAGAATTAACTGGATAGAAATAGCAGAAAAAATAAATAATATAGCAACACCTTATTCTTCAATGCATCAATAACAGCAGTTCGAGCAGCAAAACGTGGCATCCCTTCAAATTGCGAGCCTCCCATTTCATTTATTTTCCCATCATCTGTGAAAATATTAATGAACTCAAGGTTATGCCGCTCCCCAACCTTCATTGGGATCATGAGCTGGTGTGATCTGCAAGATAGCAGTAAAATCCAAAGTAGATATAAGAGTGGATACTTATAGCAATATGTAAATAGCCCGAATAGGAAAAATAAAAACCAACATATCCAAAACAGCATCGGGTGAGCACACTAACCTTGACAGCACCAGTACCAAAACTAGGATCCACTAACTCAGCGTCACAAATTATTTTGAGTTTTCGGCCATTGAAAGGGTGTAGGGCATATTTTCCATGTAAGTGCTTATATCTTCCATCCTGCAGATGAACAGCTATGGCAGTATCGCCAAGCATTGTTTCAATCCGTGTAGTTGCCACAATAATTTCACCCAAACCTTCCTCTAGAGGATAGGCAAAAGATATCAAAACACCAAATTGCACTGGGGATCTATAACCAGGAACCTCTAACGCAGTTTCCCCTTTAAGATCCTCATGGTCAACCTGAAAAGCGGTGAAGCAAACATAATTATATCATATACTGAAACATAATATTGGATATTACACAATTATGCCAGGAGCTAAACTGTCCATTGTATTGTTAATGTGGAAGCCTTGTCTACCTCAATATCAGAAATTGCTGTTCGAAGTGTGCAATCCCAGTTCACAAGACGATGAGCTCTGCAACAGAGTAACCCGTCAAGAAGATGTATCAAGCAAAGATGGGAGAACTCCAAAATAACACATAATACAGAAGCAAATGCATGTGCAATGTTGATGCAGTACAAAAATACCACAAAGCAGCAGAACTTTCAACAAGAAAACTAACCTATAAATTAAACCATCCTTATACAGCCTAACAAAAGCCTCAGCCACAGCTTTTGATCTCTGTTCATCCATTGTAAAACACTGTACGTAGATTGAAAAAAAAATTGAGGGTTATACAAAAATATAGTATACATAAATGTAGATTTTCAAGCTAAACCAACAAGAAAAACAAAAAGGAATACCTCGCGTGACCAATCAAGTGAGGCCCCAAGCATGCGAAGTTGTTTCAGAATGGCACCACCATGCTGCTCTTTCCATTTGAGGACCTATCAAACAAATGATTCAACAATGGGAACAAGGAAATATAAGAACGAACCAGCAAACAAATGATTCAACAAAGGGAACAAGGAAATATGAGAATGAACCAGCAACTTATAATATGGAATGAAACACAGTTTTCTTTTTGCAAATAATTAAGTAAATTGAGCCTATTGTGCGCCACTACAAAGTGTTAGAGTTTTGTATGCGTGTCAATTGGTATATTGACATATAATCATGTGAGTCCAGAGCCATCTTGTTAGGCTCATGACTTTTTTTTCTCAGTGTTCACTGACATGATTTATAGTCTATAGAACACATGTTTGGGCAGTAAATCCTACATAAGTATTGAAACAACGACTATCAACAATATGGCAATATACTACTTGGACATATTACTACTGAAGTTGAATTGTTCATGTGTAAGAAAAAAGCACCTACCTCACATAAAAATTTCTCACGTCCTAGGTCATGCCTTGATAGATTCTTATCACGCATGAGTTTTTTCTCAACCACCACCTGATGGTGCAAAAACAAATAATTTAGCTGATACTTGCTACCATATAAAATATTGATAAAGAGACAATCACACCACTCCCATAATCAGAAGATCAAAATCGGCCTTACATGATTTTGAGATAAAACACACAATTTCATGCCTCATGCAGAGGAAACATATTGGGATCCCATATTTGTGTTATGTGCTTCAGCCTAGCAAACAGAACAATACCTGTGTAGCTATACCAGCATGGTCCATTCCAGGAACCCATAAAGCATTGTAGCCTGACATTCTCCGCCAGCGAATTATAGCATCCTGAATCAAAATAGAAGTGCATCAATCACAGAAAATCATAACACACAGTGAAGAAATATAAAGGCATAATAAATAGTCACTACCTCAATAGCTGCTGTGATCGCATGGCCTATGTGAAGTATCCCAGTAACATTAGGGGGTGGCTGGACCTGCAAGTAAGTAGGTAAAATAAGAACAGATGCATCAAATGATTCTCTTTTGCATAATCTCTTACCCCAAAAAATGCTGTTTGAGGTCAGATAACCTAACAGCGCCACACAATGAGTGCGAACAAATATTTGTTCTAAATATAACCCTTTAGAAAATGAAGGCACTTACTATTACAAATGGTGGCTTTGAGCTTGCTGCATCTGCTTCAAAATACCGAGATGATTCCCACCAAGCACACCAGCTGCATGACAAAAAAGAGAAAGGGAAATAGAAAAAATTATCCACATATTTCTTATATTGAGTTATAAGAAAGTTCTGATGCTAGGAGTCAATAGAGGAACAAAAGCAACATACGATTTCTCAGCAGCAACGGGATTATATTGTTTTGCCATTTGAGACGCCAGCAGTTTTTTCTGTCCAGCAGGAATCTCCGGATCAATGAAATCCTCAGGGCTCTCATCTGTGGTGCCTTTCTTTCTCAGCTTCTTCTCACTCTTCTTAGCTCCACCTCCATCAGATGCTGCTTGTGCCTACAGACAACGGACATCAACACGGCAAAGAGATAAACAAAATGCATCACACATGAAGTTGAGCATTAAGCCGTTGCAGGCTTGCAGCCACCTGTAGCCTACCCGCTTCCTTCAGCTTTGCTTTGAGCTTCTTCTCCTCCTGCTCTTTCGCCTGCCAGAGAACACGACGGAATTGGTTTAAACTGGGCACGCACGGTCCACAAAACTCGACCAAATATTCAGTTACATCATGAGCAGCAAAGGATAATCCAATTGGAGATGTCTATACCTTCTGATCCTTCTTCAATTTCCTCTCCAACTCCTTCTCATCTAGTGGCTGCAGACACGCAGGAGTTATGTGAGGAGGATTCGTGAGGGCCAAGCGACCGGCCGCAGGAGTTCGGCTCTCAATCCCAGGTAGTGTTTGATTGATAATAACCCGAGCCTCCGCGCGCGAGGGTTTGGTTAATCCGAGTGCGATTTATCTCCAAGACATGGCCAATCTGTGTAGGAGTAGACCGCTACTACTATGCTACTAGTATTAAGAAGGAATAATAAATTTGGAGTCGCTGGTTAGGATTAAAAAAAATCCGATCCTGGTGAACCTGCGAGGGTTTCACCCAAAATCCTTAGGACCAGTTCAAATTTGAATGGAATTTAGAAATGACGAGAGCAATCGTCAGTACCATTTGAACATCTTTCTAAACCAGGATGGAAAGTAGTCCCTCCTGTTTGGAACTTTAGGGACTAAATGGGACTAAAAGAACAGGACTAAAGTTTAGTCCCATAGATCCAAATAGGCCCTAAATAAATAGCATTTGCATCATCTTCTTTTTTTACACTAGGCATAAGGTCAACACGAGCTCAGATATTAATTACATTACTTGGATTGAAGTTTTTACCTCTGATCCAGCTGAACTTGGGAACCAAGCCCACTGGTAGCAAACTTGACAGCCAAGTTTGCTTGGAAGGGGACCTTTTCCGTCTCTATTAACCAAAACCTTCTAGAGCCATCAAAGTGCGCAAGCATTCTTGCAGCGGTGCAGTCCCACCCAATGAAAGGATCTCATCTCATTAACTTTTTTGAGATGCTCTTTATTTGGTTTCATTCATGCTACATCGATAACTCACAAAATATTGATGCAACTTGCAAGGACTTGTAACTTTTCGAGAGGAGTTAAGGTCGCATAATGATGGTTGCTGATGTGCCGAGAAATGGTACGGGTTGTTGCTGCCACTGGGCCAGGCTCAAACCGGCGGCCCGGCCCAATCGTGCATCGACCTTTCAGACCGTCAGACGAATTTTACAGTGTTTGTACGAAATTTGCAGCCACAAAGTGAGTGCCTGGTTGGAACGGAAGATTCCCGAAGGATTTCACATAATTTGCACTACGACTTATGAATTACTCTTATCCTTTCCTGAGCCAAACGTCCTTAGCCGCACAACAACAGTCCCTTCCTGGATGATGTTGAGTACTCGAGTGCCACAAGTGCCGAACGGTCTTCCAGTTTTCCCTACTTCCACGGTTCGACTGCACCATCGAACGCCCGGGTCACATCATCCGCTCAAAATGGAATCGAATCCGTATCAGGCGTCGAGCCACCGTCCACACCGTCACGACCCTGTCACGCGGACGCCGACGCCGTCGACCGCGACCCCGGTGTCCTTTTGCGCGCCCGGTGGCGTGGTCGGTTGGCGTCGTCTTGTCGCGGGGCCTCTACAGTTCTGCAATCCCAAGAGCTGCAGGCACACAGATTCCGACTTCAGAACGAGAGGACTTCCACAGCAGGTGCCCAGGAAGAATGTATTCAGTATTCGCTTCCTCAAAAAGAAGGATTGAAGGAATGCGTGGTAGCGGCGGTATCAATTACTTATCAACCATCCCGGTGTTAAAAGTGAATAAGATTGGCAGTTCCGTACCTCTTCGATGCAGACGACGGCAAGGTGGAATTATTCGTCACTTGTCAACAGAAAAGTGATAGGAGCCTGACTCATCACGCATCGACGCTGAAGCAGGGCGACCGCACGTATGCAAACACACAATATCGTCTCCTTCAGAAAGAAAATGAACAAAAAGTGAATATAGAACTATATTTGGCGAAATAAACAACCACGCCCAGTGTCAACCAAAATAGCCACCTAGATTATTCGGCAACTCAGCACCAAGAACAGACGGGCAAGCACACCTGCACCTTTATATAAAGGAACCCACCACCAGCATTAGCTTTGGTTTCTTCTCCTTGTACATTACCCATTGCAAGCCATTCTCAAGCATAAGCCTCTGCCTTTCCTTTCCCTTCCTCTCCTCCACTCTGCCTTCCAGAGCTTTGAGATGGCGCAGGTATGCAGACCACTCCCTGCTGATTTTGTTATTCAGTTCCTTGTTTGCCATACCTCCGTGTTGCTTCATAGGTTCGCAGTAAAAGGTGATTCTGAGGGTTCCAACCATGACTGATGACAAGATCAAGCAGAAGGCAATTGAAGCTGTTGTGGACATTTATGGTAACACTGTGTACCCTCTGATCGATTGTTTTCTGGATAATCAATTGTTTTCTGGATAATGGATTGTTTTGCTGTTGAAACTTGGAAAATATGTTCTGAACAAAGAAAGATTCTAGATATGGTATTTGCACAAACTAGGAAATGTTTGCCCATCGTTCAATCTATAAGACACATACTTTGAATGATTAGCATCAGTTTTAGGCGGCTTGAGAGGATAAACCATGATAGGTGGAGTTCTTTTATCACACATGTTAACACAAAGATGAGGACCTCTCAGTACGCAATGTGATTGGAAGGGCTCTTCTTTATGCATGAAAGTTGTTCTATGTGCCCTTTGCAGGTGAACAGTCATACATGAGGTTGGTATATGTTTTTTTTAAAAAAAAAAAGAAGAAATGGATTTGAAAAATCCAGTACATAAACATTTGAAATAGCATGTAGTTTGAAGAAAATTTGGTATATTGTCTATTCAATTCTAATTGCTATGGGGATATTTTCCTCTTCAGCTGTATGTCAATTATATCTTCGAAAGAAATGTTCTCCCAATCAGATTTTCTGCGCGCCATAACACAAGTACACCACATAAAATGGAAAATAATATACTTGTAGAAAGGGTTGAACAAGAACAACAAAGAACAATCATTATTTGTCAGCAATAAAATTTGATGATGCATACCTTGTTTCGTGCACAGGTATTGACTCCATAGCAGCAGATCTGAAGGAGAACAAGATGACCATTATAGGCGAAATGGATGCTGTGGCAATTGCCAAGAAGTTAAAGAAGATTGGGAAGATTGACATTGTGTCTGTTGGACCTGCAAAAGAAGAAAAGAAGGAAGAAAAAAAGGAAGAAAAGAAAGAGGAGAAAAAAGAGGAGAAGAAAGAAGAGAAGAAAGAGGAAAAGAAAGAAGAGAAGAAATGATAAAACTATAAAGCATATAATATCATTGTACGACCTATCTCTTACCTACAGTTGTAATAGCTTTGAGCCTTTGACTTTATACTGATGGTTCTATGTGAAGTTACTATGTAATAATTATACTACAGAGTAGAGATTAGTTAAAAATAAAATAAAAGCACGATTTGTGCATCTCTTTTAGCATCTATGCTCCCAACCTCAAAAACTTGTATTCATAAATGACTAGATGCTCAACCTAACTAACATTTATCAGGGACCTCAAATAACACAGAAAGGATGGCTATTATGCAGAATCCTGGCAGACCTGTATCTAACAAAATGAATCATATGAATACTCTCTTAACGTCAGAAGTAATGGAGGACTGGTCAAACTGAATCTTGAAAATTACTTGAATAATATTTAATACTTAAACTGCCGTGTTGCACCGATCCCTATTCCTTAAAGAAAAGGTAAACTTTTTAACAGATATGAACACTGATAAAGCAGTCAAGTGATGAGATATTGCCAGTATCTTAAAGAGCACCAGAAAGTAGCAATAGTGCATAAACGTCCACCTCTTAGTGCTAAAAGATAATTCACAATGCATTCTCGGATCTTATCTGATTTCTGATATGTAATCTACTAACCCTATGCTAGGGTTGGCAGAAATGACTTTCGGCGTGGAATCCAAACTGGGGATAGACACAAGTTACTGCTGCTATGTTTTTGTCAACAGGCTAATGGATCATGCATATTTCTATGTATGCTTTCTTGAGCACATCAGGTTGAGGGAGCAATATAAATCTTTTTCATTCTATCAAATCAGAGGAGCAGTGAAAGTTGAAAGGTGGATTGATTATAATACCCTAACATTCGTTGTGTTGTCCATTTAGAAGAAAAACAATTGCCTAATAATTCACTTAGTGTGCGTAATTGACACTACAAACAGTGTAATGACAATAAGCAATTGGATGTCATCTGGCTTGGGAGGCTAGGACCTAGGATTAGCAGTAAAACAACTGTCGTGTATACACCAGTGCAAAAAGAAGATTGGATTTCCTAACTAGGACCAGTGGATCAGGATTTATGATTTTATTCATTACTCATGACTAGCGTTCACCACCCTCTCTCATTTAGGTGTTACATAAAACAATAATAGCATACAACACTACAATTCTGTACTTCATCAACAAATAAATGATCCCATGTGCTATCAAGTATATAAATTATAGTGTAACTAGTTTCAAGGATACTCCCTCTTAATCCATCTTTCCAAAATGGAAACAAACGAAGGGAATGAACTACTCTGCACCTAATTATGGAGCATCTCATCTCAGCATCTTTTGTATCCCCCAAACCTTGACAGCAGATGAAGATAATGACCCTTATCTGTCATGTACTTAATGACATTATTAGCTTGAGAGTCCTTCCCAGCATTGCGCAATCTACTCACTAGACTACTGTACACTGAGAAGTTTGGTGTGCATCCATGCGAATATGCGATTCCATGTCCTTCAGCAAAGAGAATGCTTTATCAAACTCACCTACTGTGCAAAGCCCCCGTATCATTGAATTGTATGTGTACACATTCGGAAGCTGCCCTCTCACTAGCATATCATCAAAAAACCTCTGGGCTTCCTCAAATTCCCCAGCTGCCACGTGGCTTGTGATCATAACAGTATAGCAGACAACATCTGGTTCACAACCTTTCTTGACCATCTCATCAAAGAAATACTTGCAAGCTTCTAGGTTGCCAGCACGGCCAAGACCATCGATCAAATTTGTGAAATGAAGCACATTTGGTACACACCCAACATCACTCATGTAGTTCAGCAAATTGAGAGCTGCGAGGGGTTTGTCTCCCTTACCAAGCACATGAAGCAACAGATTGTAAGTATGGAGGTCCGGTGTAAGCCCTTTTCTGCCCATCTCGTCAAGTAAACGATGGAATTGATCCAACCTACCAAGCATATACTTTGCACGCATCACTATGTTGTAAGTCAAGACGTCAGGCGAGTGCCCCTCAAGGATCATTTTCTCGTGAACCCACTAAATCAGCGAGTACTTCTCTATTGTCAGAAGCGTGTGCAGTATCACATTGAATGCATTCCTGAACGGGCGGTAATTGAAAGTACTCAACCTGATGAACCTCTCCACCAGCCTCCTTCTCAGCCCAACCTTCCCAGATGCGCATATCAGGGGGTGGAACGTCCGGGCAGAGACAGGCAGCCCCTTCTCCGCCATCTCCTCAAACAGCCGCCAGATCGCCTTCACCTCCCCACACGCAGCGAAAACCTTCAAGACCAGGTTGTACATGCTCGTGTCGTGCCGGTACCCCTCCTGCTGCCCTGCCCACATGAAGAACTTGTACGCAAGCTTCGGGTACCTTTCACGGTTCACACTGTCAACAGACACAACAATCCTGAACAGCACCTCCCTCACCAGCGCGTTGGACACCTTCGGGCACATTTCGTCGAGCGCCTGGCAGGCGCTGAACCCGGGGCCGTCCTGCAGCAGGATCCTGAAGATCCTGTCACCCTCCAGCCTCACATCCTCGAAGAACCGTCTCCTAGGACCGTGCCCAGGGGAAAAAATTTCGCCGTCATCGTCGTCGCTCTCCGGCGGGCCTCCAGGCGGCGGCAGCCGGAGGAGCATTTCCCGCGGGAAGCGGCCCGCATCCAGGCCTGCCACCTCCTCTTCTCCCTCACGGACGCCGCCATCATTGCTCTGTACAGTGTCCGAGGGACCCTCGCCGCCGTTTCTGGAACCGTCGCTGCAGAGATGCCGCGACGGGCAGAGGCGGGCGGAGAGCGCCCGGACTGCTCGGAGCGGAGGTAGGTGAGCGCCCGGGATCATAGGGGGAGCGCGCCCGAGAAGGTGGTGGTTCCGAGCTTTGGTTCGAAGGGTGGCGGTGGCGACGCCAATGGCGTGGGCGCGGCGGCGCCAAGGGAAAGGGTGCTTGCTGCTGCAGTGCGCTCGACTCCGCCCACGAAAATGGAAACTCGGGCCTGGGCTGAATTGTGGCTACCTGCTTATTAGGCCTTTAGGCTACTCGGGTTTCACTCTTCTGGTCATCCAACGTTAAACTTTTCTAATGACATGTTTAAAAAGAGATAGGAGCCTAGATGAAATCATGAGTACATAAATACTAATTTTCGATAGTCATAAAATTAAATGTTATCGGGAGCCTATGAAACCACAATATAAAATTATGCATAGGAGGAACACACCAGTTCATTATCTTCTTACTTTGTGGTTTAGAAACATCAATATAAAACACCTCCCAAATTAGGATGAGTTTTATTAGTTATCATGTCACCTAGAATTTCCTTGATAGCATGGCATCAAATTTATGAGGACTAGAAGAGAGAGAAGGAACCAAATTCATATAGATGAGACTATCGGATACCACACTTTTAAATAATCATGAAATTAAATGCGACGTGGAACCTACGAGACCACAACATAGAATTATGCGCCTGTTTGGTATAGCTCCACTCCACAACTCCAGCGACTCCGGCAAAAAAAATAGCCAAACACCCCAACTCCAAAACTCCATGGAGCTGCCAACTCCATGGAGCTGTAGTGCAAATGGGGGTGGAGTTTTGGAGCACCTCTTTTGCTGCTCCAAAACCCCCACTTTTGAACCTCCTCGTGGAGTTGGTGAATAATTACCCACCAATGCCATTGATTACAGAAAAAACGATTCGTTCTTTCTTTTCTCCCTCCGAGCGCAACTCCTCTGTTTCTCCTCCCACCGCCGCCGCCTGTTGTCCTACCCCCGCCGGCGGCCCAGCCCTGCCGCCGCCCTACCGCCCGCATCCTCCGACTCCCTCCCTGCCGACGCCTCCCTGTTCCTCTCCAACCTCCCAACGCCGGCGCCCCTGCCCACCTTCCACCGCCACACCTCCTCCCCCTCGCCTTCACCTCCAACTCCTCCCCCCTTTGCTCCCCATCTGGCGCCGCCCTTGCCATGCCCGACGGCCGCCGCTCCTCCCCAGCCGGCGCCGCCCCCCTCCTTCCCCTCCGCCGTGCGCCGCTTCCTCCCCCCTCTTTCCCCTCCGCCGTGCGCCGCTGCCGTCTCCCTGGACGGGCGCGCGCGCAGCTTGAGCAGGGGCATCATCCCCTCCGTCGCGCGGCCCCGAAGGCGGGGGCCAGACGGCTGCGGCGGAGTAGGGGGCCGCCGTGGCCCCAAGGCGCGCTCCCGGCCCGGCCGCGCGTGGCCCCAAGGTGCGCCGCCGGTGGCCACCCTCCCCTCCCTGCATCTCGTTGCCACCGCCGCCGGTGGCCCCTTCCTCCCTAGCTGCGCCACCACGCCGTCCTCACCACCAGCGGCTACGGCTCCGCCCTCCCCTCCCCGCATCTTGCAGCCGCTGCTGGCCCCTTCCCCACAGCTCGCCGCCACCACCGGCGTGGTTAGCCACACCGCCTCCACCATCCATGAGAGAGAGGAGGAAGATAATTGCATGTGAGAGAATGACATGTGGGGCCACTGATAGGGGCAACAATGGCAATCCAATCTGAAAAAT
The DNA here is from genome assembly GCA_032594955.1 of Panicum miliaceum. Taxonomy (NCBI): domain Eukaryota; kingdom Viridiplantae; phylum Streptophyta; class Magnoliopsida; order Poales; family Poaceae; genus Panicum; species Panicum miliaceum. The sequence continues at coordinate 15,941,589 of CM064059.1, forward strand.
CTCTTTTCCGGAGCTAGAAGTACTAATGTAGCCAAACACCTCATTCCAACAGCTCCAATTCCATCTGGAATCACTCGACCTGGAGTTCTGGAGTGGAGCAGCTCCACCTAGAGTTGGAGTCATGCCAAGAGTTGGAGTCATGCCAAACAGGCCCTATATATCAAAGGAGTAGTTTTAAACACTACACTTTATTGCATTCTTGCTTGTGTGGTTATCTTATAAGTATAAATTTGAAACCCCTATTGATATTAGCCTAAGCTCTTCTTGGTCTCGGTGATCATTAAAAGATGGGGAAAAAAAACTTATACACTCGTCAAAGATGGATAGAGGATTTCCCAAGCACTGTAAACGCGCCTTATGAAACAAACCTTTATAGCATCACATGCAACTGGTGATTCTAAGTTGCGGAAATAATGCTTTCACTGAAAAGAATACTAACTTAAAGGGGATATTATTTAGTAGTAGACATGAAATACGGTTCATGATCTTGCAGGAGGGTATTCACGAGATAGTTGCATAACTTCTATGCGTCCCGATGCCTTAGGGTGCCTGTTGCTAGTGTGTAAAAATACTTGCTGTCACTCTTGTGTGAGGGGACGAGGCGGCAACGAGTGGGCAGCGCCGGGCAGGCGGGCACTGTTGACCGGGTCGTGCGGTGGATAGGAAGCACGGCGAGACAGGCAGGTGCAGTGCCCGACTGACAGCCCCTCTTTGAGAATGCCAGCAAGGCAATAACAGCCACGGGCAACCGTGGTCGTTAGCAATCATGATACGACTATTGTAAAAATATCAATAATACAGAAACGTTCGAAAAGAAATACATAATAATGTACATCGTGAACAAGAAAGGTTATAATGTTAAGCAGATGCTAACCATTTTGAGGACAACTGGTGAGCTGAGAGTTGGTAAAAATTGAATTGAATGCGGCTAGTGGGGACTGGCATTGACATGACTTGCAAGTGGTAGATACTAGATGGACAGTAAAAAGTTTTCAGCAATCTGCCCATGTACCTTCATAGTACAGAGCAAGCCAGTCTTAAACAGTTAAACACTGGATAAGGTTACCTAGTTTCAGACCGAATGCACATATCGGGTTATATTCCTGACAAGGTGGCACCATACGGTAAGGTTATGTTACGTTCCAAAAAAATACGGTAATTATCAGTCAACTCGTAGCTGCATACTTGACAAGCATCTGCACAAATTTCAAAAAAAAAATGATGAGACAATTTGAATACTACTAGAACTTCTCAACAATTCTCTACCAAAAACTCAACGATGAATACTAAAAAAATCCAACGAAACAGCCAAGCTACAGCAGATCTCCCACAAATAATTTTACCATCAATTCAACAGAAAAAAAACAGCACTAAAAAGATTGATATAAGCATCAAAATGAAAAATCTCCGGATAAGGATAACATTAGAAAGATTGATATAAACATCAAAACTGGCTGCAACTTTCTATCTCAATTCGAGCAGGGAGGAAATCATCCGACTGAAGCAGGTCTACCAAGCAGGCCACATGTGTGCGTAGAAGGCCCTGCCTGGTTTGATGCCGGATAGGTGGGGTAGGAAAAATCCCTGGGAAAACAGGAGCAACCAGAGGCAAATCTGAAGACAAAGGGTGACTATTGGCAGAAGAGAGGACTCTGATCCAGATTTGAAGAAGGGGAATGAGGTGGATGAGGAATGCGCTGGGGTTGCAATAAAATTCAGATGTTATACAGTGTCATAGGTGTAAAGCTTCACTGCTTCAGTGAATTCTTATTTTAGACCAGCAGATGCCAAATAATCTGGGCCACAGTCACTTCTTCTGTACTCACACGTATTTGCTACTTTGGCTGGAGAAAATAACTTGGGGCAAAAACCCAACTGTTCGGTGGGTCTGTAAAGGACCTATTGTATTTTCAGTCATCAGTAGTATCAGATTTTCATTCATATGTTTATGCTAGACATGTTTAGAAACAAGAAATAGAAAAATAGAGTCCATGCCATACCTTTCTACTCATGCCTTCCTTAACAACTTCAACATTGTTGCAGCAGTACTCAATGCCCTTCTAGGTTGATGATTAACTTGTTGCTGAATTCTCCCGTACAAATGAAGATTGTCATCTTGAACTGGAGTAGAATTTTGGTCCCTTGATTTACTACCGTGGAGCTGCTCAGGAGTCAGAGACAAAGCTTCTCTGACTGAAGGAGGCGGAGACAGCTTCACAGGAGACATGGATGATAACACTGATCTCCAATACGGGAAGAACTGTGCCTTTTTGTATCCGAGTTCATATCTGGCCAGCATTTTCTTACTCATCTGTCTCATAGGTCCACAAAGATTTAGAGGTCAGAAATCCCAAAGTGTTAATAAACTCTACACAACCAGCCAGTGCCACCAGAGATAGTACATTTTATCTGTGTTACTAAGGAAAAAACTACGATATTAGCTGAGCTACTCATAGAACGGTGGGCCTGGAACCAGCACACGCTCCACATTGTGTGGAAGCTTTCAGCACTGATACGCTCTATTAGTTAAGTTACTCATAAAGTCATAATATCACTTTTGAGCTGTAATGAATTTACATATTTTAATTAGCTCATCACTTAAGCAGCATTGGCATGGCAAGAAAAAAGAAAGTGAAACATACCCATGTTATTGAACTTCAATGATTGGTTTCAACAAAAATTTATACTGTCAGATTTTTTTTTCTTAATAAGCAACAAATAAATAATTCAGCATCAAAAGAAGTAAAATAATCATGCTAGGGGAAACCACTCAGTGGATCTTAATGGTCTTACTGAGGTACAAATTGAAATACCTATCAGCATTTGACAGATATGAATCATAATTCATAACTGGAATACTGCATAAACTTAAAAAGGAGAAAGAAATGCAAAAGGAATACCAACTTGACATGAACCAAGAACCAGCACACTGCAAAATTATAAATATGTTTACCTTTCTCCCTGCAGCATGCAGACAAGGTGTCTTTGTATCTTTCTTGGTTGGAACCATATGCCCTGTTTACATGACACATTAAATGGGGATTATCCTATATGATTAAGGAAAATAACTCAGGCTAACACACCCACCCAAACAATATACCCACCTTGTTTGTCAGGTAACTGTCCATAAGGTAGGCAACTATAGGGGGGCACATGAAGAACAGGTAAAAAGAAATGAACATCATATGGATCACATAATTGCAAGAAAAAACTATAATAATTGAAGCAGTGCAAAGGAAGAGTAAGACAATACAGATTTCCAATATCGAAGCCTTCTTCAGTAGGATAAAAACCAAAATCTTTCAGAATCCATGAAACACGTTCAAGGACATCCACATGTGAAACCTGCAAAAGTTTTCAGCTTGAAAAATAAAGATGAAAAGAAAAAAAGGGGCTGAAAGGAAATATCTAGAGAAGTGTCATTAATGGTAATCACAGGTATGCCAATTTATAGAAGATAATAGAAACACAGTAGCTGCAGACTACCAAAAGTGGTATACCTCTAAATGCACCCGAATGTATTCATGAAGAGTTTTACCAGCTTGGGAAATTGCATTAACCAGTAACAATGCAGATGAAAGATACTTTATATTTGCATGTGGCTGCTCAAGCTCCTGTTTATTTTGAACCGTCTCCAAATCAAAGGTATAGAAGTGGTCGGCAATCCGATTAACGATAGTAGCAAACCCATCTGGCTTACTATCACCATTTTTCTTGGAGGAAGATCCCAAGCGGATATGCTCTTGAGCTGCAAGGAGCAAAACTCCTGCATGGACAAGTTTCCCATCCTTTATGTAACTCCAGACCTCATCAACCAGATCACTTGTGTGTTTTGCAAGCTCCCTAGTGGTATCCAAGAAGATCTTCTGCAAAAAAGAGTTTAAGAAAATGCTTTATTGCCTATGTTCCTTAAACAATACTAACCTGGAGTTATAACCTCCAAGCAAAAGAAAACAGATTTTTAAGATTCGTTAATAGTAGCTTGAAGTTGCTAGCTCCTCTTTTCTTAGTTAAAAATTTAAAGCAGTGTCAACACATGGTCTTAAAAAAACACACATAGAAATAATTCTGCATTTGAGAAGTGCAGGTGCAACGATGCTCAGTACATAAGCAATATCAATGATTTAAGATATATGGCATGAGTAAACGATTTTCATTTATTACTCTGCAGAAGTAGTATGTGCAAGGAGGGATGCAAAACAAACCATCTCGGGGAGACACAGAAGATGGATAAGCTTGTAGATATCTGCTTTACTGTAGCTTGGATGCTCTCGGTTCGGCAAAAGATTATCCTCCAGGTACTTTTGCAAGCAAGTGTTCTCAACTGCAACATGGAGTGGGAGTAGGCCCACACTGGCTGTATCGCCAGCCATGCGTACATTAGCTGACACACCTTTGCGTATGAGAAACTTAATCATGTCAACAGAGAAAGTTTCAGCAGCTTTATGGAGGGGGAAGCGCCCATATTGGCTCATGTGGTTAGGAGGGCCAAGTATCTCTTCATAATATAGGTATTTATACGGGCAGCTTCAAAAAACAAGTAAGATTAAATAAGTAAATGAACTTATCAATCCCATAATTGCATGCATTGAAAGAGCGCAAAATGCGTGTAAGACAGTACAGGTTTCCAATATTGATGGCCTCAGGAGGATAAAATCCAAAATCCTTCAGAATAGATGAAACACGCTCAAGGACATCCACATGCGGAACCTGCAAAGTGTTGCATGTATAAGAAAGATAACGAGGAAAAAGGAGAGATGGGACAAAAGGCAATATCTAGACAATGGCAGTTATGGTAATTGGCCTAACCGCAAACATGCATCAACAGAAGATAATAGAAAAATAGTAGCTGTAGAATAACGTAAGTGTGGTACCTCTGAATGCACCAGAATGTATTCATGGAGAGCTTTACCAGCTTGAGAAATTACATTCACCAACAACAACGCAGATGAAAGATACTTTATATTTGCATGTGGCTGCTCAAGCTCCTGTTTATTTTGAACCGTCTCCAAATCAAAGGTATAGAAGTGGTCGGCAATCCGATTAACGATAGTAGCAAACCCATCTGGCTTACTATCACCATTTTTCTTGGAGGAAGATCCCAAGCGGATATGCTCTTGAGCTGCAAGGAGCAAAACTCCTGCATGGACAAGTTTCCCATCCTTTATGTAACTCCAGATCTCATCAACTACGCCATTTGTGTGTTTTGCAAGCTCCCTAGAAGCATCCAAAAAGACTTTCTGCAAAAAGACAAATACACGTATGCGCATGGGTACCTTGAAACAGACTCCAATAACTTGGAACCTATTAGCACCTCCAAGCAAAAGTAAATAGATTCTTAACATATGTAACAACTTGGAGTTGCTTGCTCTTTTCCTCTAAAATTAAAAACCTAAATCAGTAACAACAGAAAATAACGCAAGGAAACTACTGTGTTTCAAAAGTCCAAATGTAAGAATGCCCAATGGTTTAAGATATATGACATGACCTCAACAATTTTTATTTATTATACTGCAGAAATAGTAGTTTGAGCAGGGAGGGATTCAAGACAAACCATCTCGGGTAGGCACAGAAGATGGATAAGCTTGTAGACATCAGCTTTACTGTAACTTGGATGCTCCTGGTTAGGCAATAGATTATCCTCCAGGTACTTATGCATGCAAGTGTTCTCAACTGCAACATGGAGTGGGAGTAGGCCCTCAATGACTTCATTGCCTGCCGTGCGTACGTTAGCTGATGCACCTTTGGATAAGAGCAACTTGATCATGTCAACCGCAAAAATATCAGCAGCTTGGTGAAGGGGAAGTGCCCATATTGGGTCATCCAGTTTGGATTGGCACGGAGATCATCCAGCTCAGGAGCCTTGCCCTCCAAGACAACATTGGCGCATTTCACAGCATTTTCAGTTATCAGGCAGTTGAGGGCTTCTGGGATGATCCATAAACGCCAAACCATCCAGCCCCCATACTTATCGAAAAATCTGAGAAAGCGTCGGGGGCTATCTTTTCTCAAGATGGGCAGCAAGATGTGTATTATGGTGTAGAAGTTTCTATTGGCCGCCTGGATGGATCCATTCGCAATTGAAAAAGTTAGTGAATAAGTGAACGGATTTGTTGCTATGAATCTTATGGCAAAGCACAAAACAAATGTTGCAATAGAAACATTAAATTCCAATATATGTTGCTCCACAAAAATTACATATTACCAAACCTAAATGATAGGTCAACGAAAAGAACCAAGGAAGACAGCAAAGAACCTTCGGAGTGATGTCTGGATACATTATAGCAGTATCTCCATAAGCGCGAAGCAGTGCCGCTCTTTTATTCATCCACTGAGAAAGAGAATGTGTCAAGAGCCACAACTGAGGAAACATAAAGGCAGAGGAGTATATCATCCACTGAGAAAGAGAATGTGGTTGGCTAGTGTACCTCGGTGACCAATTTTGTATGGGAATCCAAGTCAAGATTGGATTGAGCAGGAGGTTCTAGAAGGTAAGGATCCCATGGAGCCATTAGATCTGGTGTTAAGCCAACATAATCCCCATCCAAAACATTTTTCCTTGAAATCTTTCTTAGAAGTGTCTCCATTGGTGTTAAGCCAACATTATCCCCATCCAAAACATTTTTCCTTGAAATCTTTCTTAGAATTGTCTCCATTGCTTTTTGGGTCTGAAACAAGGGAGTGAACAAATAATTTCTCTCCAAGTCATTTTCAGAGAAAATATGCTTGATGATACGAAGCTGCAAAACTAAGCTTTTCGAAGACACAGAAAATAGAAGGAACCGATGGAGAGATAACAAACGACTAAAGAGCGAACTCATGTGACCACAAAAAGAGCAGAGCCAAACCCATCGGTAAACTAAAGATTGTTTTTTCATCTTCCAAAGTATGCCAGTGAGGCAAAAATTGCAAGGACCTCATCACTCGCACTCAAAAACTAGTGAAAGAAATATGTAATGATGAAGCTATAGGAACAGAAACCCGAAAAGGGCGACGATTTTGATTGGTGGTCCTATACGGATCATCTTTTCAAAGAAATTAAATTCTTATATAGAAAGGAGCTAGAAAACCACCGATAATAGTCCAGCAGCAAAAGAAAATCCCGCAATAAACTGGACGGATTGGAGGTGAATAAACGATATTTTCCTGCAGGACGAATCGAGCAATCCGTCCAAGCAAGCTAGGGCATCCTAACCAACGTAAGAATTGCGCATCCTAGGCAACCAAACAGCAATCTATCCAAGAACAAGATGTAGTTGCAGTCGAAGGATTACCTGGACCTGGATCTGGGCGTGGTTGGGAGGGTTCGGCGGCGTGCAGACGAGTAGAACAGAGAGAGAGAGAGAGAGAGAGAGAGAGAGAGAGAGAGCGCAATGGGAGGGTGTGGAGGAGCCGAAGGCGAGGGTTGGGGGCTGGGGGCGTACTCTAGCTGCGAAAAGCGAAAAAGCGAGTAGTCGCTACTGCAGAATCTGATCCGTCCGTGCAAAATGGGCAGCTCTGATTTGTCCGTGGAAAGAAGAAAGCCCAGCTCGGAGAAAACTGTTTGGTTCCCAGATTGACCACGATCAGGGACTGAATTGGTTCAAATTCATTCGACTCTTTGTTTGTGCAGTTGTGTTGGAATTGATATGTAGGCCCTTTTTCACAGAATTAGGAGGCATGTAGCTTAGGTTACCAATTCAGAGGTAGTAAGTTGGGATCTTACCCGTGACAGCAAACTAATTGACTCCTAAAGAACACCCAACTATAAGGAAGAACTACGAAACATGGGATGCATTAGTAATATTAATAGTCATCTTTTTTAAAAAAATCCTATCATTAGAATATTACCTTTATCTTTATTTTTAAAGTCTTTTTTATTGCATTTATTATTTTCTATGTGTCAAATTTCGTCAAGATTGCTCGTTATAAACTCATCATTTCCTGCATCTTTTCAGCACTACCATATCTTCATTTCTAGTAAACAAACTTCATGTCCCTTTATCGGTGCACAGGCGTAATCTTCACTTGGATCACTCTAGGCCAACAACGTACGAGCTGAGTATCAAAACAACAACAACAACAACAACAACATACCCAACATACCAGCTGTGCTTCCGGATCCTCATGGGCTTGGGTGCTTCTTCTACAACTTCTAGTTTTAGGCCTCTCCTCCACACTGGAGACTGGTTGGTTGAGAAAAGAAGCGAATTGATTGTATCTTTTGTTTCTTCAATTTTGAGTTCCAATTGCTTCAGCTCAAATTTGAGCTCTGATATGATATTTCTTCTATTTCGGCTCCAATTTGATGCAATCACTCGTACGTCTTTAATCTAGACATCTTTGAGGGCTTTGATGATTCGGGGATTAGATCGGGTCGTCGGGCGTAAGGGAAGCTGGAAGCACTATGCTCAGGTCCTAGTCTGATGTCTCTCTGTCTGCCTCGAGCAGCTTCTGGTCGCTCATAACAGAGGCAGGGAGAAAGAACAGAGACAAAGTTGTCATCCAAGTGATGAAAAATTCTGTTTATAACCTTTTTTATCCTATTGATTTAATTAGCTAATAAGCTATAAATTTCTCCATTCTTGACAAGTGCGTAGCATAAAGTTTATGTGTTTCATTGGGTAGGTGCACATTTACAGGTGATGTAGAATGTAAATTGGTTAGCTCTTAAAAGAGCCAAGTGTTACCTCCTCTGCAAGAGAGATGCCCAAACTGTACACATAGAAAATAATACTCTCGCCATCTGTCCTCGATCTCCCCATCCTTCAATAGAAGTCGATTTGTCTCATCCTTGATGCATTTGATTCTAGAAAAGTTGAGAACATACCAAAAACTAGCACAAAGGCCATTTGGGTACCTAAATCCTTGGTGACTAACTCTTGTGGACCCAACATTGTTTGGGTACCAAAATGTGCTTAAAGGATATTGCCAGGTACTTGTAGATGCATTGGAAGCTTGGCTTACTTGAGGCGAGCATATTTATATATATCATTTGCTCAAGTTGGTTTATCATGTCTGTTCAAGAAAAAGTGCCAAGTGAAGTTGAAAGTCTATCTTATCTTCCAAAGCATTCCGGTAACAAGTACCTTACCTAAGCTATCAAGCTTCTTGTGCATGTTTAGCTATGTGTAAGACATATGAATAAGTTTGATAGCCATGTTGCCTGTCTTGAATAAATTCAAATATCATGCCATGTGATGCTTTTAACGGCTTCCTAGTGAAGCACTATTCAAAATTGTCTTTATAGTGTATTCCTTGTGAAGTCAGGTGAGCCGGGCTGTGCACCACTATGGTTGTGCTGGGGATAGTTCAATGTCGTGTCAGCCGACCTAACCTCACCTCAGTCGAGTTTGAATAATGGTCTTGCTAAGGCAAAACTGGTTGTTCTGATTTGGAAAACCAGAGGCTCTGGTTTTGTTAAGGTTTCGCAGCTGAGACAACGCAAGGGCTCCTTTATCAAGTGCATAATGAACAATTTGTTTGGAATGCACGCTTGGCTTACATCAAAGCATTGTGAGTCATTTTAACCCATTTTCAATTATGGCATGTTTTATGTGTGACTTTACCAAAGTACAAAATAAGCCTCTTGCAGTAGCTCCAAGACGCGCAAGAAGAAGCCCACCAACCACTTTAACGCAACTCAAGACGTCTACTATTATGATGGGTTTGGACCATTACTTGGCAAGAAGTATTGTAGGATCACCACATACGGCTCTGCCCCTCTAGCTCCCAAACAAGAAGAGGTGGAACTAGAACTACCTAAAGATGCTTCTCCTCTAAAATCACGCTAAAGTTATGGTTGGTGATGGTACCAGTTATGGAGTTGCAACTCATGATGATGTGCCTATCTGCAACGACGATGACGACATTGCAGGCATCGACGATGACTATGACCCAGATTCCTCTAGCCGCAACATACTCTCAAAGAGGAAGAAGAATCCATGGAAGCGCTGGGGGAAGCCAGTGAAGGCACGATCCCTCAAGTCATTGCTGTAAGCAAAAAGCAGCCGGTGCTTGCACATGGCTGCAGAAGAGAAGTTTGCTTTGCTATTCTCGAGCTATCGTAGCATACTTTTTTTCGGATATTGCTATTGGCATGGCTTGGTGTACAGGCTGTATGACTTTTGCATTTGCTTTGGTTGTTTCCTATAATAAGGCTACTAAAGTACCAGTAGCAACAACTTCTTGTGTTGATGCATTCAACATGCAACAGTTTAATGCATGCCTAGTCTTCTCTTGCATTTGTGATCAAATGTATGAATGTTGATGAAGCTTGTTTATGCATGGATTTACGCACGAGGAGCAAATGCGTATTTTAATTTGGATGCAAATAATGCTCGTGTGATTCTAACAGGCTCCTCGGTCTAACTAGGTAGTTAGACATAACATGTCCTATTGCAAGGAAATCAATAGATTATCAATTCAAGGAAGTTTTTTTTGGTGCCAGTGCCATGCATCGCATACAAGATTATGATTTTGCTACCAAATTGAATCAACATGACCAGTGTTTGCTTCAGAGGGATGTGACGGCACATCAGTTGATGGTTGTTCATGAACCATCAAGATTAAAAAAATGGCGCACTAATCAGTTAATTCGATCAGGATTGTTTTGGGTTTTGAGTTTTTGGCAGTGATGCGTTCTCCTCGATTGCCAGTGATGGGCCCTCGCGTGCCATCCCCAGCCCAGCACTCCTTTTTGTGCATGTTTGCCGGTGGTCAGGTCATCGCCAACTCAGGCGGCTGGACACTAGAGTTGTGTAGATGGCCTGTTGTGTATGTGGGCTGGCCTCGCCGCTCACCGAGGCAGCCGGTACACAGGACAGATGTTTCAAAGCAGTTCTGGGCTTTTTCCTCGTATATATGCATAGTTTGGCACTTTGGCCATGGGCTTTTCTCCGCCACGCTTGTTTGTGACAGTAACTTGGAATTCCAAACAAGTCCCCTCTAAAAGAAAACAAATGAAAGTTCCAAAACATGAAGAGAATCGAGAATTCAAATGTGCATCTTAGATATAGGACAAGGAAAAGGCCAGCCAGGTGGGGCAATGTTTAAGAACAACTTTTCTGTTTGAAACTTTGAATTATCATGTTCTCCCCCTCTCTGTTCCGTCACAAATGTTTTGTGCTTGCGTTCAATAGAATTATTATCTTTTTCATTTTTACCTGTTACAAAGAGCTTTATATTAATTATTGTTGAGTTGAAAAATTACTCAAAGGGTTGCGAGGTCCTTTTCAGGAGCAAATATTAACGTTAGGTGGAGGCTGAAGCTGAAGAGCAGATCATACAATTTAGGAAAGATAGGGAAAACGATTCCTCTTTTATTTTGCTGGAAAACTATTGCTTTTGTGAATTGCATAAGCTAAAGAAAAGCCAACCGTATTATATACAAATTTAACCTTCCAGTTACCCTATTAGATATGCATAATTTAACTCTGGAACTGGTCTCTGCATGCCATCTGGTTTGGTAAAAAAGAGAAGCTACTAAAAGAAAGGCAGAAAAAGGCTATATATAAATCATAATAAACGTAAAGTAAAAGGAAGAAGAGGATGGAAGGGAGCAGAATCATGATCCAAGATGGATCCTTGTCAACAATCATTTTGCTCGCAGTGGTTGGAAGCTCAAACTTGAAACCACTAGCTATGATTACATCAGTATCATGGAAAAAGAGCTAAGTTGGACAGTAATTTGCCCGATTAGCGTGTTGGCGCAAAAAATCGACCGAATGATGACTTCTCGCGCGCAACACACCAGCCTGGGAGGTCTGCTTAGCTCCAGTGCAGGTACTTAGCTTCTTAAGGTTCTGGCGTGATAGCCAGTTCAAGATATATAATCTAATGATCAAAAAGCAAATCAGCTAAAAAGCCGATGTAGTGATATCAACCAATGTCGATATGTTTTTAAACGATCGGCTATATATTCGATGTAGATCCTTAAATCTTGGCTCGAATGTCTAAAACAGTCATCAGCTAGAGGTCCAATGTAAAAGTCACTTATCGGCTAGTTTTCCGATAAATGCCATCGGCTAACAGTTCGATGTGGATGGAGCGATTAATAAAAATCTACCTCGTCGTGAAAGAACCACCAAGCCGATTACAATTAATCTACCGTCACCACCAATCAGATCAGACCTAACCGAGACAACGTTGGCAGCAGGGCGATAAACTAAGCGCTACAAGCCGATGAATCTAGATACATGCACAATAAAAGCTTAAATAAGGCTAAGATAACAAACCGATATGTCTGTTATTAGTAGCTGAGCAACAGATTCAATAAATATAAGCCGATAGATCTATGCAAGGTCAAGATAACTGTGATTCTATCAGATCTAGCAAGAGGTCGAATGATGCAGCCTTACAACTTGATAGGAATCGATAACTGGTAGGTGACTATACAAACCGAACTAGAGCAATCCAAGAGATCGAAACAATGCAGCTTTGAACGACGCCAATATAGCTGATACAACTGCCAGGGCTGGCGAAACTTAGGGATTAGCCCTTCGTCAGAGATCGAAGCGATGCAGCCCCGCGTCAGATGCCAAGTTCCACCGGTGATGAAACCTCAGAAAAGAGGGTGGCGATGCGCTGAAAGTTGTATTGATTGAGAGAGAGATTACAATTACCCTGATTATACATATTTATACCCATGGGTGGATACTAGTCCTTACTGGACACGATACAAACTCTCTCCTAAAGATAAAAGAAAAAACAACTGACTCTACCTAATTAATAGATAAATCTAAACTGCCATGTTGTGGACTTCATGATTCCTTTTTTAACTCGGTCCTTTCCGGAATCTTTCCGTCGGCTGATTGATTTCTTTCATTGACCGAATGCTCTAAAAATCTTATCAAATTTTGGAACACATGCGCTCCAATTTTGGAGTATAAGAACTCATGCTGCAAAATTATCTTCTTTTTGTCTTGATAACTCCAAAATTGATCCTCCTCTACATCTTGCAATCGGCTTTCATGAGCCGATACTGTCTGCACCAGATGAGCTAGGCTGCCGAACTCTTGAGAGAAGAATCTTTTTTTATAGGTGTTGATAACCCTTGGAATGCAAGATCTGCTAATTGCTCATCAAGAGAAAACCCCTGAATCCCTACGCCCACCCTTACACGGGGGCGCCGTTACCCGTGTGAGTGCAGACCGTGAGTGCAGACCGAGACCTTACTTTCGTGCTTTGGTATGTGGCAGGCGAGAGGATTTTTTTTAACCCCAGGCTAAAATCTGCTCACATGGGAAGTCGAGCTCAGGATCTTAGGAGGTGCTACTTGAGTCCTCTAACCAAGTCAACTAGAACCAAGTCAACTAGAGAGTCATTCGCAAACTTGAGCTTTATTAACAAGGGGGGCATATTATGATTAAGTTCTACTAGTCGGGCAATATAAGTAGATGCTTGCCTCAATCAAGAAGCTGGATGGACAGTCCTATATAATTGTGCTAATAACTGACCATTGCGCCGTTGAATTCTGGTCACGGTTTACTGATGGATCTCCACTTCGTAAAGAAAATGCAAGACTCCTTTGCATGACAAGAAAGGTGATCCCTGATGTACCCTCTTCTGAAATCTGAACTCATCAACGCATTCACCACTCCGGAGCAATCTGGTTCAATGATCGCCGGCAAGTGCACCACCAATCGTGATGCATGACAAAAGCCCTACACGCATGGTCAGATTTCAGCTTTTGCAGGACACTAGAACAATTGAATATAACACCATTATGATCCTGGGCCAAAATACAAATTCCGGCCTCCCTAGTTCTGTTGTTTCTATCCAGCATTTCCTGGGGAGCAATCCATCGACTGCTCCTCCTCTGCTCTTCATCAGTTCTACCATTTCGATTAGGTCCACCAGGATCCCGTGCAGCAAGGTCATTGCCTTTCTCATCAGTAATTAGTAATTTTCAGACATTCCGGAATATTCGGTTATATTATTTTCTATGTCTATTGTTCAAACTTATTATTTTGTCCCCCCCCCCCCCCCCCCACCCCGGTCTTTACATTTTGGGGTAAACAAAACATCGCTAATCATTCCAAATAGTACATATAGGTACACCCTCCATTCCTAGTTTTGGACGAACTAATTAGTTTATCCTAAACTGATCGTATTTAAAAATGGAAGGAGCACAACAGATAGTCGTCCAATTAGGTGTGTTACAATAAACATAAAGATTGTACGTGGAGCATTATCAGCCCTCCAAATTTTTCCACCGTCAATCCTCGCACGCCATTGACTCACTCATGGCACCAATAATCAACCAGCAATTCAACATCAATCCTCCAACCACATCATCATCCTTGGCTCCCCCTTGTAAGATGTCATTAGAAAAAGGAGACCGCGTTGAACTACGATGCAATCCAACACCTCCAACTAATAAAAAAGAATAAATCCCAGAACATTCATCTGGAAGAACATAAACAAAAACCAGATACTCCACACCCCTTGACTCCTCCCCGGCCTACTCCGTACGAGACCAGCAGCATACACTCGGCCCAACCCCGTCGCTTTCTCTCCTTTTCCAGTCTTTTTCCCCGCGATTAAATAAAGGAGGAAAAAGATCGGCAAAGAGAAAAGCGGCCCGGATTAAGATTAGCGCCGTGACGGAAAAGCCCCTCGACCCTCCCTCTCCACATTCCCCGATCCCCCTCCCCCTCACCTGAACAAACAGTTGAGCTGGTTGGTCCAGTTCGAGCGCGTGGGTTTAGTCAGAGGCTTCGGAGCTCCGCCCGCGGGTTTCGCGGGAGGGTCGTTGCCGGGCTGATGCGCGCGCCCATGGCCGCGGCGCGGCGGCGGCGGCTGCGGTGCTGGTGCTGGTGATGGGCGCGGGGCTCCCCGGGTGCGCCGCGCAGGAGGGGAAGGAGGAGGTGGTGGTGGCCAGCTACGGGCAGGGCAGGCTCTGGCTCAAGCCCTACGACTGGGCCTACCTGCGCGGTGAGACAGTTCGTGCGCTCTGATTCTCTCGGTTCGGGCTCCCGCGTTTGCCTGCCGCGATCGTGGCCGCGAGAATTTCGGCTTCTTCCGATTTTGTTTTTCAGTGTTTCAGGGGGGTGTTTGTTTTTTTTTAGTACGGGGGGTTTTGGGCGTTGATCGCTCGTGGCGACGGAATTGAAGGACCTTAGTGTTTTAGTGATTGGTTTGGGCCCTAGCTGTCTCGAAATTTCACGGAAACGCCACACTCGTGTTGCAGAATTCGCTTTGCCTTTCAGCAGCTGTCGCGTTTTGGTATACTGTGCTTAGTTTTTGGCTTCCCAGACGCTGCTTCCCCCAAAGCGGAGAAGATTGGTTTGGTTGGTTTTCCGTTCTGACACGGTTTGCTTGCTAGCACAACAGAACAGTAGCGATTTGTCTCACCCGTGGAAATTCTATTTTCTATGTCTCCCCATTTTTGGATCGATCTTAATAATTTACTTCCTGTACTGGCAGTTGAGTTGCTGCCGTCGTTTTCCTCAGTCACCATGGATTTCGCCACTGACATGGACATTGTAAGTGAAAGATTCCGGAATCCCGACCATTATTAATTATGTTGTACTAAGAGCTTACTTTCGCTGCTATCAGATTTGTTAAGTGGATATGTTGGTACTTGCTACTATTAGTAGCTGGGTCATGCGTAGTCTCAGGCACTGAGCAGTAGCTAAAAACAGCTCCCAGATTATGGGTGTCTGCTTATCAGTTCACATATAAGTGTCTTAATGTGGACGGGAGGGGTTGTGGTGTTCCCTTTCTTTTGGAGTAGCATATTATGCTACCAAAAAAAAAAACAATTGAACAAGTAATAGAACCAAACCAAAGATGAGCAAACAGCTTGCATGTTGGCATTTTCCTTATCACATTTTTTATATGGACAGTAAATTTTGATGGGAAAAACATACTATCATATTCCCTCCGTTTCAAACTATAAGTCATTCCAGTTTTGTCCTAAGTCAAACTTATCTAGTTTTGACCAAGCTTATAAAAATACACGAATATCTACGAGATCAAATTACTTACATTGGATACACCATGTGCACTTATCTGGCTGTGCATTTATTTGATATTGTAGATGTTAATGTATTTTTCTATAAATTTGGTCAAAGTTAGATAAATTTGACTTAGGACAAAGCTAAAACGACTTTTGATTTGAAACAGAGGGAGTGTATGTAATGGGGATTGAACGAATATGAAACACTGGCTTAAGTTGTGTTTTGAGGCATGACACTGTGAGTGGAAATTTTCTGTTCTACGAATATTTTGGCTTTTTCGTGGAAGAACTTCTTGGCGGAGCACCCTCCTTTTGGTTTAGATCTGACTACATTGTATTATAAACTGCACAATTGACTTATGTACAGTTTGTGAATGTTTCTTCTTCTTTACATAATGCAGCAGAGGGAGCACATGAAAGGCATTCCAAGAAGCGAGCTTGCTATTATCTGTTTGATGAATTCCAACCCTCCTATTCCTGATATAACAGAATCTTATCTGGACAGTTTATGTGAGTACCATATAAATTTCCTAATGTGATGGTTGTCGCCTTTGATATTTTCATTTTCCATTTGAACCTCTTCTTCTACCTGCTTAATCGTACAGCAAATTTGTTTAACGCACGCTATACGTAGTTTGCAACTGTTTTTATTTTAAATTGAATGGTGGATTTATACCCTATTGCTATTATTCTTAAGTTCTTCATGATTAGTGTTGTAATATATCTTCATGGTCCTAGTAAAAATTTATTGCAAACAATGAGTGCGAAAATAAGAAAGACCATCTCTGTTACAAGTTTGCTAATTTTTAAACTATTGGATCTTTCTACTTGTTCATCCTGAAAGCTGATCAGTGGAGATTTTAAGGTAATATTATAATATTTTGATGATCAGCACTATTTGCTGTTTCTCATCCAGTCTGATGGCTTTGAACTGTATAGCCATCTACTGTCTGTTCTATATCCTGCTGGTGTTTAGCAGCATATTTATTTCTGTGAGCTGGTGTTCAGATGAATCGTATATTTAAATCCGTACCTGATTTGGAACTTTTATAGCTTCAAATAAGATCCACCAAAATTTCATAGTTGATGACGAACTATTGAAACTAAATGCAAAACTGAATTTTCAGACTGCATCTTTATTTTTTGGCAAGTAATTTTTAAAATTATTAAAGTGATTCTGTGATGCAGCAGTGAAATCATGATGAGGCAAACTGTGCCATATACACTTAGAGGATGGAAAATGAAAGAAATAAACCAATATGTACTAAAGTTTTGCCAAATGTAACTGGAATCTCGTGTCCAACTTTGTTTAGGTTACAGACATTTTCAAGTAGAATGTAGTTCCTTCTTTGAGCAGCAGAAGTATTACTTCGCAACCAGTTGCAATGCATGCTTTTGCGTCCATGTATCAAAATTACACTCTAACATGGTCACATCTATGTAGGGCACATTTGGCAGTCTGTCTTTCTAATCGCCTCAAATGCTGCAGGTATTTTACCTGCCTTCTGGACCCTCAGGCAAAAGGTATGCTTTTCATCTGCTGTCATGGTGGCCTGAATTGATCTGTTTGACTTTTAGTGGTGGCCTGAAATGATCTGTTTGACTTTTAGTTACCACCAGATTTTTTTTCTTAGTCTACCTACACTACATGGTGGTTTAAGTATGTCCATAACAATAAACTTAAAAACTGAATGTTTAGGACCCCAAGTTTTTAGTTGTCGGGCCACTGTAATTCAAAAAGCTTTTTTTTTTTTCTTTCCTGACATGGTTTTAGTGTGGGTGTAGGGCGTTGAGTGGATGTGGTCCCTCTTGCTGGTGCTATGTGGAAGGCATGCTAGCAAGGCCAAACTACTTTTGTATTTCATTCACTTATACATGTTTGAGTAGATAAATATACTTTAGCTTTCAAACTGTTGTGCCTATTGGAATCACAAGTATACATTTCTAAATCCATTTTATCCTTGGGGTCTAAAATTACTTACCTAAAGCAAGTAGTATTTCTAGTTGGTAGTCAAATTCGTAGGAGCTGTCAGTGTCAGATGTGAAGCAAAGCTGTCTTGTAAGCTGGCTTTCATTTCGTTCTTCAAAAATCTGCTATGGGCATATAACAGAATATTACTTCACACAAAAAATAGTTGTTATAGAATGTATGAGGTTTCTTTGATCAGATGCTAACCTTTTTTTTTCTTGCCACCAAGGCATTTGCAGAATGGATTCTTTACACATCTAGTGGAATTTCCAGTGCATTATACCATTCATGTGATGTGGGCACCTGGTGCATTCTATCATTTCGTGTATTACAGGTAAGCTACTTAGCACATATTTTTTCAATGCTAGTGTAAAGATTGTTGGGCATGGTCTGGTATTCATCACTACTGGTCATGTCTATCCAAAACGAGGTAGCCCAAATACATTTGTCTCATGTCTATCCAAAACGAGGTAGCCCAAATACATTTGTCTTACATGTTCTGTTGGTTTTATCAAAATCCTGTCTACTTGACCTTTTAATTATACATAGTTCTTCTGATACACTCTTGTCCATTATATTATATCTGAATCCAGTTTTTAGACTTCTGGCTTTCCTTCATGGCTGTTGTGGGTACATTCATATGTATGGCTACAATTGATGAAGCTTCAAAGCGAGCAATGCATACAACTGTTTTTATCCTCACAGCTCTTTTAGCTGCAACTGGTGCAACAAGGTAACCAAATCACTGGTTACATTTTTCTAAAATACTAAGTGAACATAGGGTGTATGATTGAGTTATCATCTCAGATCTGCAAATATTGGAATCGTTATTGTGATTGGTTCTCTTGGCCTGCTTATGGGATGGCTTTTGGAATTCTCTACAGCAAGAAGATTTATATGCTGGCCCTGGCAAATTAATCTTAATATGCCTCAAAGGTAACGTGCTTGTATTGAACACATGGTGTTACAAAATATCACCTGATCTATGTACAGGATCTTAGTTTAAACTTCAAAGGAAGCTTCCTCACATGCTAGTATTTGGAACTTATTCTAGCGCCTCTGCACCTTGTACTTAAACTTATGCAAATGCCAAACATTTCCTTTGGTCAGTTGACTCAGTTGTCATCTTGTGTGTAGTTGGCCAAACTTTGGGACTTTGGTCCGGAATACTCTGGAGGTGTTGAACAAACGCTTCCGTTGGATATTTCTACTTTTGGGTTTCATCACATTATCATTTGCGGCTACGAGCTGGAAGCTGGAATCGAATAGCAACTACTGGATTTGGCACAGGTGTGGAGTCATCACCTTCCCTCATTAAACATAACTTCAATTTGGAAAGCTTGCGGCGGTTTTGCCTGTTTTAGAGGATTTGCTGAGCACGCTTTTAATTAAGAAAGCGGATTAGGTTACAGAGGCAGCTGAGCTGCCAACCAGAGATTGCGCAGGCCTTAAAGTCTTGCTTTCGGCAAGTCTGCCTTAATCCATATATTTTGTGCCAGTGACTGGTTGTAGAGCAACATAGTGAAAGACTCTGCTGTCACATTTTTTCCAATTGGACCAGGCAACCAACACAACCGTGGTGCTGAAACCTTTTCTGTGCGCCTTTTGCACTTGTTTCCTTGCCTGAAGCCACCAATTAGCAAGCAGCTGGACTATGACGGGCACAAATGCTACAGTCAAACGTGGCATAGAGAACCCTAAACTACGTCTCCCGAACATGTACACAACTGAGCATAAGGTGGTTGATGGTTTCTGGCTCCGTGCACAGAGGACAGAGCATAACTGCTCGCCGAAGCTGTCGATTAAGTTAATTGATCTATTGTCATTCAACATTGTCGGCTCTTGCTTCTTGGGTATCATTAGGGAGTTATTCAGGTGATGAAAACTTCTACTGCCCAGCTGAGCCAGCACGTTAAGAACCCTGATCACATCATGTTTGATGATTGGCCATGTGGTTTTGTAGAAGCAACGTGTAAATCCATCTAGCTCCGGGCATTTATCCACGGCAATTTCTCTTATGATGTTCTGGATTTCATCCTTGGTGAAAGGATAGACTAGCATGGTTAGGTCGACCTGAGGG
This sequence comes from Panicum miliaceum, assembly GCA_032594955.1. NCBI lineage: Eukaryota > Viridiplantae > Streptophyta > Magnoliopsida > Poales > Poaceae > Panicum > Panicum miliaceum. Next base: position 15,961,581 of record CM064059.1, read on the forward strand.
AGGTCAAGCAGCTCCTGTCGAAGGGAGTGCACTCAAGCGAGGGTGTGGCCCAGGTAGAAGCAGTAATGGATCATGGCTCTAAATACTCCCTTTACAATTCAATTTAGTCCTTAATTATTTTTAGCTCAAAATTATATAAATATGAACACGGTTCTTTATGAGCCCGACCTTTAATTATTTAAGCTAAATTTTTAGACCCTTTATCACCCCTAGGTCCAGGATGGCATTCGAGGAACTCAAATGCAGCTCTACCGTGATCACTATATTTGATTTTCGCTGTGTGTTTCTCTGCTATATTTTTTACCTTATTATTTATTACTTACTAAATAACATATCTTTTCCTATCTTGCAGCATGTGGCACATAACTATCTGTACTTCTTCATTTTTCTTCCTGTGCTCAATGCGTGTGAACGCAAGGAACCGCAGTCCAGAGTCAAACTATGAGTTAACGAGGCAAGACTCCTTGCCCAGGTCAGAACCAAGGGAGACCTAGCTAATAAAGATCGACGGTGATCACAATCCACGTCCTTCTGGTAGCGATTTGGATGTTTATGTACGATGGTCTCATACAAGAATTGGCTGAGCTAGATTTTGGCTAGATTCGTTTTTGGCAAAGTTGGGTTATGGGCTATGGCAGATTCGTTCAACGGTATGCAAGGCTGTCTGTGTAGGTACATATGGCTTCTGTTGCGGTCAGCTGCATCGCATGAGAATTGTAAATAGCGTGGTGCAGGCAAAACATCTTTTCGTGGGACGTTCGTTAAGAACATTGGTAACTATGTAAATGCGTTGTAAGCATACGTAATTCCAAAACGGAACAAATCTGTTTGAGGATTTTGCTTTCGCGCATTACAAGTTTGGCGCTTGTCGAAGTATGAGACTCGTGTACTCTGTCTAAAAAGCAAGTCATTAACGTATGCGTGCGTGCTTTTTTTTTGTGAAAGTATGCGTGCGTGCTTGGGGTCTTCTTGCCGAGGCGGGGGAACTGGAAGGGATGATATATGCGTGCGCGAAGGATTCAAACCATCAAGGAACCCGATGAACAAGAGGATCCAAACACGATGTAATTGCTATGGCCACCATAGCCTACATTGTGCTTCGATGGTACATTTTATTTGATTGTTTTTTTTCTATTTTAAATTCCGAATAATTCTGTCTTAGGAAAAAAATTGCACTCCAGAATTGAGATAAGGTAAGCATTGTTAGGGAGTTGTTCCCCATCACTGTGCGTCAGTTATCGTTGAGCTCTGAAAAAAAACGATAACTTAGTTACCTGAACTTGGGCTTCCAAAGATGCAAAACTAAGTTGCCAAACAACGTCCCCATGATAAGCTGCATATATGTCCATGGTAAGCCTGAGTTCACGTCGAAGGATCTCGTTCTGGTGGGCAACAACTATCCTCTCATGGCGTCTGGCGTGCTCCACGATATGCGACCGAGAATGCATTTTTTAGTCTAGTGTCCGTGTATGGGTGTGGTGGTGTGATACAACTTGAAGGGTTGAGGTATAAAAAAGGAGAGAATGCACATTTTGTACGGCTCTTGAGCCTTCAGGCCAGGTGGTTCCCCTATATATGGGCTAACGTATCTGGCCGCGCAACTTGAACATTATTTAGATTCAAGTGCTAATAGGTAAAAGTTATAAAATTTAGTATTTAATTTTAGCTCCTACAGACATATCTTTAGCTTCCTCGTCGTCATCGACGCTGTCGCTGCCATGTTCGTCTTCCTTCAACGAGCTTCAAATTTTTGCTCCCCTTCTTTTATTACGTAACACTAACAAGTTCTCTACGTGTCTACAATCAGATATAGCATCTCATGCGCATGAGCTCTTCTTTACGATCCGGCAGTCAGGTAGGATTCGTAGGAGGCTTGATCTAGGGACGGGTGCATTACCCGCTCCTAAACGCTTCTCCTTCTCGCAGCTAAAAATAATCATTTTAAGGATAGGTAACGCATCCGCTCGTACAAATATATTTGTAGGGACGGGTCATGGCCTCACCCACTCCTACAAGTTTTTTTTGACAAAATATGCATACTTGCGTAAACCGGAGTTCGAACCGCTTACTTCAAGCCTTGCATGTACCCTCCTCTCCACCGCATTATAAAGTCACTTGTGACTGTACGAGGTATGCTATTCTTTTGTATTAACTCTGAAATCGATTTGTAGAAGCTGGTGATGCCATCACCTGCCTCTAGAAATCCATTTCCAAGAAAATATTTTTCTATCTTATTCCAAAAATATATTTAAATCATTAAATATAGCAAAATCAAAAAATATAAAACTTCTACACTATAGTTATTGTGAACTATAGATATAGAAAAAATAAGCCAAGTATATTTCAGTGTATATAAATGTTAAGATTGTGGAAACCTCAAAGTATGACTTGAGTTGTATGAGATACTATATAGTCATAGCCATATGTAAGGCTAACGATTAAATGATCTTGTGATCCTAATTGATCTTAGATGAATAATGTATAAAACATAAAATTTTAGATATTACCACTACAACTTTGATATGGAACTACTCTGCATCTGAGGTTGTTTGAAAAAAAATAAAAACTTCTGGATTTTGAAATCTGAGAATTTATAATAATTTTTTGGACTACTAAATGACCTTAAATGAAAAGTTATCAACTATTTTTAGGTCTCGTCAACCTCTATAATTTTGATATAAAGTTTGACTTGATCCAAGATCATATGAAAGTGTTATGAATATTTTTGCGTGGTACCATTTTACGGGCAAATCATGCCATCGCCTGCCCCTAAAAATTTAAAAAATATATTTTTAGGGGTCGGTGACGCGATCACCCACCCCTAGAAATAGTCACCATTTTCAGAGACGGGTGGTGACATCACTCGCTCCTAGAAATTCTATTTTCAGAAACGGATGATGTCATTTGTAAGAACGGATTACCTTTTGGGCTACTCAATGAGGTGTTTCTACGAATTTGTAGTAGTGCCATAGCGCTCGTGACCACATGAGGGCGAACCGAGGGCGACGACGCGGATGGAGCGGACCTGCAGGCTTAGCTGGTCTGCCTGCAGGTTTCGCTGATGCTCCGGCTATGCTGCAAAGAAGGGTGTGCCTGGGTCGGCGTGGACTATGGCAACGCGGTGTGCTCGCCGGTAAAATCTATTCATCGCGCGCGTTGCTGCACCGATGTTGTCGCAAAAGCACCCCTCCGCCCCTGTTCATCTTCTCCCCGGAGCCAGGGGAGGGGGAGCAGCTGCTGGCGAGCTAGGAAGGGGGAGGGGTGGGAGGTGGGCGGAGCGGCCGCCGGCGAGGGCGCCGGCAGCCGGGGTGGTGGTCGAGGCGGAGAAGCTTTTAGGGTTTCGGGGTTACCGGTGGTGGAGCCGGCTCCATGGCCACCGGCCCTAGAGGAAGGAGGTCGGGGGCGGCGGCGGCCCGGCGGTGGTGGCGGGTTGGCCGGCGGAGGGCGAGGCGGCGCGGGAGGGCCGCCGGCCGGGTGGGACCACATATCCGGTGGGCGGTGGCTGGGGGCAGGGGCGAGGAGAAGGTGGCTGTGATGGACAGGCGGCGAGTTTGGTTAGCGTCGGCGGCAGTGGAGGGCGGTGGAGGCACCGAGGGCGACGCCGGAGCTAGGGAGGCGGGGAAGGAGGAGGAGCCGGTGGAGGCGGTCTTCTCTGACGGGGCGGCGGAAATCGCTGAAAGCGATGAATAGACGTCCCCGCCCGCCCGATGGCAAGCGACGGAGCAGCGTGGCTGGCGAAGGCACGCGTGAGGACGGATCGACGCGAGGGTGTTGGGCGTCGCGCGTCGGGAAGGAAACGGCGGCTTGACGCCTTGAGGTTGGAGCGTTGGAGGGGAGGAACGGCAAAAGACGGAAATGTTTTGAACGCGCTGGTGCTGGAGGGTCGCGTGGTCTCTCGTGTCTCGAGTGCGCGTAGAATTGAATCCCGCCGCAGCAGGTGGAGACACGCTGCAGAGAACATCGGTTCGACATTTTCCTGCCGTTTTGCGCCAGGTCTGGGCCCAGCGGGTATCAGTGGCTGTTTGAGCGATTGCGAATTTGCGAGTAGATTTGCTTGGCAGAGCATTTTGGTTAGATTTTAATTTTCACCTAGCTAAAATTATGGCAAATTAATATTACAGCTTGCCAAAATCAGGATATACCCAAAGTCATGGCAGCAAAGTTTAGATATTCACTTGGTTTTGTACCAAAATTGTTAACCAATACTTTTATCTTTCTTAAGGTTTAAGAAGTTTCTAGCAAGTTACCATGTATTAGCTATCAACACTGATTTGCTAATTTTTTTTGCATATAAACCAACTGATAGCTTAATTTTAGCTGAGTAAAAATTGGAAGCCAACCAAGCAGGTTCATGATCTCCGATTGAACTCGTGTTCTTGGGTGGTCCACCGTTGCCAGTGAATTTTCTCTTTGTTAGTTGTTAGTCTAAGTTCCATTTCGAAAGTTTTGTATCACATATCAAATGTTGAACAGGGAAGCACAATAATTGATAGAAAAACGGAAAATGTATGAGGACTATAGAGGATGTGACAGTTAACATGTTTTGATATATTTCTAGACCATGAGGCATTTTTACAGCAACCATAAACAACAAATATATGCTATACACGGTGTAAGCAAATGTTAATATTTGTACATATAATTATCTTTAAGAATTCTAATGTCCAGTACCCATTTTCTATGACGTACATCTAAATGCATAGTAAATACTATGTAATTAGAAAAGCTAAAACAATCTATAATTTCGAATATAGAGAATAGTTATATAATTTTTTTTCATGAGTGTCGTGTTAATTATTTTTGTTTGTATGCTTATAAACAATTAAATAAAATATGACAGCTCATATGTTGTTGCCATTTGCTCTATACACACCACCTCACTAACAACGTATGTGTTTGAGGTACTATGTAACCCTACTCACCCTCCTCTCCCCTCTCCCCTCTTCCTTTTCTCCTTCCCCAAACAAATCTAGGGTTTTGTACAAATACGGTGGAATTCCCTCATCATTGAAAATACGAAGACCAAGACAGCCAAAGCCATTCTTCTCAGAAATAATTTCTCTTCTCTTAACTTCTTTTTTTTGAAAGAACTTCTCTCAACTTCGACATGGAAACATAGAAGCAGCATACTAGTAGTTCTTTTTCTCCCAAGTCAAGGGGCTTGAAGGAATAATGGGCGGAAGTCCTGCCCCACCCCCGCCACCTCCCTCGAATTCCGATTCCTCCCCGCCCGTGTTCAAACTAAACGCCCCGGGCCCGAGCTCTGGCCACGAGGCGGCACAGGGCGCGTCCGCCTCGCCACCGGCGGCGCCGCCGCCGCCAGTCCGCGCCCCGTCCGAGGCGTTGCTCGCCGTGCTCGGCGTCGTCGGCGAGCTCCGCGCTCGCGGACTCCTCTCCAGGCTGGACATCCCGGAGGCCCAGCTCACGGGCGCGCGCGCGTCCGCCCTGTTCGACGCCGTGCTCGCGGCCTTCATCGCCGAGGCGTGGCACCCCGAGGCGGACTCGTTCCTCTCGATCCCGCCGCCGCCGCTCGGGGGTGGCTTCAAGGTGGAGCTCCTCCGCCTGTTCCTCGCCGTGCGCGCTCGCGGCGGGTTCGCCGCCGTCGCGTCCTGGGCGGCCGTTGCCGAGGATGTCGGGCATGGCCCAGCCGACGACATGGCCGTCAAGCTGCTCTGCCGTAAGTACCTCGAGCTCCTGGATCGGACCTTCGATAAACCACTAGAGGACCACAAGGTGGGCGAGGGCAGCGGCAATGCCGGCCGGCGCTTGGGCTCCGCGAAGGACAGGTTCCTGTCGCCGACCAAGGAGCCCACGAGCGCCGGATCGCCGCACCTGAAGAGGAAGAGGTAACCACTCGTCGGGTTCCTCAACTGGGTGTGTCTTACGGCGAAGAGCCCCGCTGACCCGGGGATTGATCGCCGCGGCCACTCCTCCACCGCGGTTTGGCTCCGAAGCAGACGCTCGCAGATAATGTTAAGATGCTGAGGGGGATGTTCAGCTGGGTACACCTTGTGGCCAAGAGCCCCGCCGCACCGGGGGTCATCGGTGGGAACTGCGACGGCCACTGCTCCACGGCGGCTCTGCTACGGCGCCAGATGTTTGCAAACATTGACTGCAGCAATGAGTCTGCCTCGCCGCAGGTAATTCGTTGCGTTACCATTCACCATTTTGATCTCTGAATGCATTGTTGCCTTTACATATACTTGACCCTGCGCTCGTGCTCATTACAGTTGCATCTGAGATTTCAGACCAGTCAATTTATTTTGGTCTGTTCAATTATACTCCTTAGCGTTTTCTCATTAGATTTTCCATTCATTCAGCTATAGCATTTGGTCACTAGATTTTTTTTTCCTTTCAACTGTAACATTGTTTTATTATCCTGTGAGGGTTAGTACCAATGGCGATGGCAAGGTTGTGCCTCAGGTGGTTGCGCACCGCAGCCAGCCATGACAAGTTGTGGTGCACATCAGGGCCAACACTCTTATATCTAGGAATTATATTTATTAAGGAAGTAGCATTTTATCTCTTATATCAGATTTACTAATCATAAATTGCGCAAGATTAGAATGCTACAATATCAGGTCTCTATTTGACTGTTCCAGGGTGTTATTGAGCTACTTGTGTAAAGAGGCCCGGTTCTTTGAATTGACTCCAACTACACTAAGGGCCAGTTTGGCAGCGCTCCAAACCAACTCCGCGCTCGGCAACTCTCCTAGGTGTTCCCACTCTCGGTCGCTCCAGCCCCCCCCCCCCCCCCCCCCACCCTCCTCCACTTGCTCCAGCTCCAACCAACGACAGTGGAGCGGCATTGGCATCCGTGCAGCACCGCAAATCGACCTCTAGTGCCGCCAATTGATCTCTTGCAGCTTTTAATCAAGCTCCGGCGGCCGCGAATTGAGCAGGATGAGCTCTGGGCGAACCTGCAGCGCGGGGACGAGCTCCGACGACCGCAAATCGAGCGGGACGAGCAGAGGGCGAACCTATGGGCCGGGACGAGCTTCAGCGGCCGTAAATCAAGCAGAACGAGCGGAGGGCGAACCTGCAGGTGGGGACGAGCTCTGGCGGCCGCAAATCGATCTCCGGTTGATCTCCAATGTCCAAGCTCCGTCGGGGGAGTGAGTGATCTCGTCCTGTTTTCGGGTTCCCTTTCAGGGGATGAGGATATTTCGATGATTTCTCCCTCCGTAGCTGGAAAACGCGTGGGTGAGTAGAGTTTGTGCTTTGCTCTGGGGGGCGAGCGGCCAGGGTACCGGCAGGGACGAGCGGCAGAAGTGCGAGTCGTCGAAGACCAAGAAGTGACTTATTAATACCAAGCACTCCTCTTACGGCAGATCCAATCTCCTGGTCCCTGCAGAAAGGAAAAAAGAATTTCACGTTCTTCCTCTCAGGAGGGGAGGATTAAGGAAGTTCTATTGATTATTGCTTTCTTCGGACCATCGGGAAAAGCATGAAAAAAGGTCGAATGGTACGATCTCTTGAGCATCTTATGAGAGATCTCATTTTTCTACTGGCCACAATGCCATCCTCAACACACAACACATCGTCTAGCTTAGGTGGATATGTTGTGGCCAATATGATGTTTCCTCATTTGGCATCCTCTGTCTATTAATGTCCCTTTTGTCCGAAGTCTATCCTTTTCTGAACTTAAAGGGGAGGTGCCTGACTAACCCGTATAGTAAACGAGGCATTCGAAAAGAAAGAAGGCATTACAACATTTGAGGCTTATAATGATGTGGTGCCTATATTACTGGTTTTAGATGTAAACAAGACTTTCATCATTGGGTATGGCGTGTGTGGCTTTTTAACCATGATGAACCTTTTTATAGTTTTGATGTGCAAACCTCGTATACTTTTGTGCATGATGAGTTGCACAATCGTGATGTTGATGTCACCTTAATGGGTTGTAACGCCTTCCTTGCAATGTATCCTCCAATCTTAGCTGTGACCATCAAATCCATGACCATACCTTCAACAAATGTGCGTTTGTGCCTCCTCACCCACTCCACTCCTATAAAATCCCTGGGAAGATCTCACCCAGTTATAATGGTCTATTGAGATGATAGCTCACATTTCATATGTTTGCTAGCTCATTTTTACCAGGATTGATGATGTATTCCACGTTGTAGCATTAAAGTGTTAGAATGACAATCAGCGGATGATGCCACTACCGTTATTCCAGCAATACCAAAGACAGGGCTAACACTTGAGTAAAAAAACATGAAGGACTTCTCTCGGCAACTAATGTGAAGTCTAGCAATGCTCAACCTCTAGGACCTCCATCTTGGCAAGGAGTCCACGAGTGCGGAGCTCACTAATGATTGCTGAGCGTAAAGATCAACACGTCAGACAGGGCAATGTTTGGCGGCACCATGACCAATGTTGAGGCGGATGTGCCCTGGGGCGCTCGTGCCTAGCTCTTCTCTAGATTCAAAATAGTGATCTCAATGTGAGAACAAAAAGTTTGTAACTTAAGGGTTTGACTATGAGTACTTTAATAAAAATACTCAAACTTGCGGCGGAGGTGCCCCCAAGGCTCTGTCTTAAGAAGTGGTACCGGGCTCCGAATGCAGATCGCCAAGAGGGTCTCAATGACCCTTCCCCCCTCGAGTTTTCGCTACTCTAACCAATATAGCTTGTGAGAATCTGGTAAAAAGTTTAATGAATGTTTTTGTATATGAAACAAGCTAGAATTGCTTGGTTGTTGCTGCTTGAGCTTGTCGACTTTGCTTGCAACTGGCACATGATTTTAGCCCTTATCATATTTAACACTTAATTTCATGTTTCCTACTTGAGTCCTCATGGTTGCGCTCAATGCAATCTGTTTCTCTTCAATTTCTCTCGATAGAACTAGAACATGTCGATTGAGTAGATGAGTTTAGATTAGCTCTTGGGATTTTTGGTTATTTCGGCGGTGAGTTGATTGACCAAGGCCTTCCCTTACGACGATGTAATCTTCCATTGGCAAGAGTACCTTCATTTGTCTCCTTCAACTTTCACAAAAAACCTAGTCTTTTGATACTAGAAAAGGTAAGGTGGTTGTGTGATGCAATCAAGGTAATGCGTATAGTTTGGGGGTCTAAATAGATCCAATCAGGCAACTCATAGGTTGAGCCATAGTCATAAGGAACATGGTCGATGCTGCATTCCTTGTCCTAGGAACATCATCCCCATTCCGAGAACATGGGAACAATCTCGTCACACCTTTTAAAAATCATTCACAAGTAGTATACCATTTTTCTTGACCCTATCGATGGGGTACATTGTGACTATGGGTTGAGACTTATTGACAGGACTATAACATCCTGACTCATCATCCCAAAAGTTCTCGGTTCACAATCCACGTCTCAATCAACATCTCAAAGAGGACTCGCTGGTTTAATGTAAGCTGCCTTCCGACACTTGAACCAGCATAAATCTTGTGTATCCATTTTGAATTGGGACACTACAACGATGTAACACAAACCCATGATCTTAGTTGTTGTCCTCTGGTTGTCTATGCATTTCATCCATGTTGATGCAATGGTATTAATGTTACTAATCCACGGCCTTTACACTTTCTTAACTTTGCTAACCTTCCTAAAACTACAGAATTCACAGTAACAAAATGTATCAAATGTCAAAAATGGATGCAAAGATGTTTCTCTTTAGGAAATTTGGAATTCGGGATAGTGTTTCGAGTGACTAACTTGGTGAAGGGCAATTGCTTCGTGCCGAGGCACCAACGCTAGGGCGAAGAAACTTTTTTTGGATTGAACTAAGAATCTTGGTCATGTGTGGTGTTCATATTAGCAAGTATCAATTTTCTAGAATCTTATTGTGAAGATGGTGATTTGAACTAGAAGTGAATTTCATTCAAAGATGATGGTTCAAGTTACTAGCTCAAATAAGTTGTGCTCAAGTTATAAAACCAAGTTGGACGCACTCCTCAGATTGAGAATGATCAAGACACGACATGGTACACTTTTGAGAAACTCAAGTGGTTGAAATGTAATCTATCTTTGATCTTGAGTATAGGTGTGTCGTACTATCAAGAGGGATGCATCACATTGTGTTTTGGTTAAGACTCTGTGGTCAAGTAACCTAAGTGAGTTGAGAGATACACAAAGGTCCTCACGTGCACATTTGATTTCTCTGCCAGAAGGAATCCGGAAGTTCCGGAGTTCCAAATCCGAAAGTTCCGAATTTGGCACACGTGGCACTAACGGCCAGTTGGTTTGAAAATTCGGAAGGTCCGAATATAGGGATCCGGAAGTTTCGTGTTCTATCTATTACATAACAGCTAGTTTCTTTGGACCTAGCTATTTATACCCTTGAGCCCCGTCCTTGGTGGGCTGTTGTTCCAGTCATTGTTTAGCTGCTTGCTGGTCGTCCTAAGAAAGCTTGGTAGCCTTGTTGAGCTCTCCCCAACCTCTCTTTGTGAGATTGTGTGATTTTTGTAATATCTTTGAGTTGGGTTTGAGAGAGTGAAAGCCTGAGAACAACATAGAGCACAACAAACCTTGAGCACTTGAGTTTGGCCGAAATCGTGTGTTTCGCATTTGTTACTCTTGGAGCTTTGGCTCCTAAACGTCTAGGTGTTGCCTGACGAGCACCCAATTGTGCGGGCTGTCGCGGGAAGTTTGTAAGGGTCGGTTTCCACCTCCGCAAGGGAAGAAAATCAAGATAGTGGAAGGCCAAGGTATGCTTGTGTAGCATCTTGGCGGGGAGGCTTTGCGAAGCTTCTCAACAGACAGTAGGATTCACTGAGCTTGTGTAGCGCATGCAGTGAATCTGAACTTTGGTAAAAATCCTTGTGTCAATTGTGTTTGATATTATCTTGTGGAGTTGAGGAGCTCTCCATTGGACACTTGTGTTCTTGGAGAGATTGTTGTTTTTGTAAGTGTAGGGATTGTGTGGACCTGCTCCAGAAACTCCACTGAGCCTACTCTACATCTGGGTTTGAACTTCTATCCATTTACTCGCACTAGATTTATTGTGTTCACTTTGCTCTATGTAAACCCGGAAGTTCCGAGTTCATCTACTACCCTGCTCAAATTCGGAAGTTCCAGATTTTCAAACCCAGAAGTTCCGGGTTTGGCAGGCAGTGAATTCTATTCGTTGCTTTTGGAGTAAAAATTTGTAGGTACGCCTATTCACCCCCCTCCCCTCTAGGCAACATCACGGTCTTTTCAGGCATGCCACTTCCTGAGATGGTTATACACCTGTGTGCCTGTCACCTCCACATTTGCAAACTCTGACAAGTCCCAGGCCACCTGATTGAGGTGCACCCGTTTGAAGCCCTTGTTTGAAGCCCTTGTCAGTTTTCAGGCCTTCACCAACAAGGTCCGAGAAGTGTCGGAGGATGAACCCAGACATATGGTTTGTCCAGGTCAGCCTCGCAGGGCCCCCCATTCCCTTAAGCAGCATTGGCATCAACAACATGCACTTCCTCAATTGGCTCAGCTTGTGGTGCATCTACCACATCACTCAAATCAACAACATCAGCCATTCCTATCATTATGAACAAGTAATGTACATGTACAAAAGTGTATGAAAGCAATCCAAGCAAACACATAGATAAAAAAAATGCAACGCTACATAAGAAAGAAATACAATAGTCATAACTGTTAAGTACATAGGGCTCAGTGAGTAGCATCTGTTCATTACATCGTAGACATCTCAGGAAGCAAACAGCACCACAAATTGTTAATAACTACTAAACCCAACTAGAACAAGGGAGAATTACATCAATTCCTCATGCCTACCCTAGTGGTCCGCATTTGCTCAGCACAAGTCTCCCTTTTTGCAGCCCATGAATGATTGTCCATCTAGACATCATTTGGAACGGTTTCATCAGTAGGATTAGGCTGCCACTCAGCTTCACGAGGCACATGTGCATCTAGGCCATGTCTCAAGATCCAGTTGTGCAGGATACAACAAGCCAGCACTAACTTCACTTGAGTTGGGTAAGGATGGAAAGGCTTGTTGTATAGAATCTTGAATCTATTCTTCAGGGCTCCAAAAGCTCTCTCCATAGTTACCCTAAGGGAAGAGTGCCTAAGGTTGAACAACTCTCTTGGGTTCTGAGGCATCCTAGTGTCATACTCCCTTAAAAGGTACCTAGTCCCTCTATATGGTGGGAGAAATCCAAGCCTGCAAGCATAGCCTACATCTACCAGGTAATATTTACCTAGGAAAATAGAGAAAGCTGTGGGTTAGATTACAAGTTTATGGTGCTAATGCATTTTTCTATTTCTGTTCTGGCAATGTCTATTACCTGCTCGAACTTTGAGTCCATCTGTCCTTTGCAATGCATCAGCCATAATCCTAACCAGCTGCTAGCAATCGTGTTGCTGGTAAAGGACAAAAAGGGCTTAATTCTATTATCACCGTAGGAGCCTGGTCCATTTGGAACCATCACAATTGCTATGTGTTTGATGGAATCTCTCCTAGCCTGCCCTGTGTTATTGCAACCATCAAAGAAGAGATGCATCAATGGTCTATTGCTAGGGCTCGAGGAGTTGCTCACCTCCTGCCCTAGCAGCTCCAGCCACTTAGTTGGTCCTGGTCGTGTGTTGCCTGGTCTGGTCTCCTTTCGTCACAGTTTGTAAGTGTTCTTAGGTTGTAAAGGGTGGGTTGCAGGTCCTTAATTCTATAATACCCAAGGGTTCTTCCCCCCCCCCCCCCCCTTTTTCTTCTTAATATATTGATGCGCATCTCTCCTGCACGTTCGAGAAAAAAAATGCATCAGCCAGAATAAGGGCATCATGAGCTGATCCCTCCCAACCAGCCAAGACATATGTGAATCTTAGGTCAAAGTCTACTGCAGCTAGAACATTCTGGGTTGTGGTGTGCTTTCTCCCAAGAAAGGCTGGCCTATCCTTAGCTGACACTCTTGCTAGCACAAGTATGCCATCAATTGCACCAACACAGTCCTACAGTAGTGTACACATTTGCATATTAATATTCATGTAAGCAGGCATTGGTCAAATAGGGATTCCACCGGCGGCTATGCTGAATTTTAGATGGCACTGTAGTGGTGGGGGGCTGAATAAGCTCATTTCTCAATTCTCCTACAGCATAAAGAACCTCCTGGAAGTGCCTACTAATAGTTTCTGTGGACCTCCTAAATGTAAGGTTTATGCAAGTGAACCTTTGATTGTGACCGACTACATGAAGGAACATGGCTACTTGTTCCTTAATTGCGCAGTGCAGGGTGTCAGTCAACAAGCCCCTATTACGGAACATATCACAAAGCTGGTAAAAAGGAGCCCTTTTCATCCTAAGGAGGTGTACATATTGCGTGTCATTGAAGTTGTATATGTAGCCGAGGTTATTATGCCTCTGTTAATCTTTGGCAGACATGGGGCCATATGTGATAGAAGGTCTAGAACTGTACAGACGCCTAAACCTAGCAAAGAACCATTCCGACAACACAACAACCAAAGCTGAAGCCCTACGGATGACCTGTCAACGCCTCTCAGAAGGATCCATTTCTAGAAACACAAAGTTAGGCAAAGCAGTCAAACAAAACGGGTGCTGTCACTGCAAACTGAGACATCAAGTTGTAAGTACCAATAGACACGGTAGCGATACCGTTTGGTACGCCCCCGGTGCCTCAACACATCATTGACCCATTGTAACTACCAAAAATACAGATCCAAGACACATTTCTAGCGAGGGGAGAGGCAACAGGCGAGTGAACTGGGGGGGGGGGGGGGGAGGCCGAGCGGTAACCCTAGCGGTGAATACGACTTATATTCGTTGGCTTCAGCGGGCCGGCGGGGGTGGCTCCGCGGAGAAACGTGGGGAGGGGAGGGTACGGCCCGCTTAGCCAAGCTTGGCTCCGCTAGTACGCAGATTCCGCTCGTTCAGCCAGGGCCAGGCGAATAGGCCGAAATGGCTTCTTGGGTCCTGGCTAAGGGGCCTGGCCAGGCAACCAAACACAGCCCATGTGCCATACGGGAGCCTGGCCGGGGATTAGCCACCCAATCAAACATACCCATAACCTCCTCATAAGGCCAATTCCAAGTACCGGGTATCCAAGGCTATTATATCATAAAATCTTTAAACAAATAAATAGCATCTCTAACTTGGACCTGAGTATTTTATTTTCGGACAGGTTCATTTTCATATGTACTAGGCATACGACATATATCAACGACAACCTCCCAACATACCATATTTAACCTTTCTACCACCTCCTGGTATTGTTTCCAATGTGACTCCGAATTTAGCTTCATCATTACATAGTGCGGCCTAGCTTTTCCACAATCAAAACGGTCCCTTAGTTGAACTTCGTCCCCATGGCAAACAAATTTGGATGTGAAACGACCAACAAGATCCTTGAAGCAAGGAGGACCATCAAATAATTCTAAATCTTCACTCATATTTTCAAACTCCTCATTTTCTTTCACTCTCCCCCATGAAACATACGGATTAAACGGTCCATCTACAAAATACAATCACTATAAGCTTTCTAACCTTGTGTCTTCATTTTCCACTTTTTTAAAATATAGCCCAGTTTTATATGATATATAAGGTGTTCCAAAAAAAAATTAATTACAAGCCAATTTAATCCAAGTGTGGTCAACAAATGTATACGAGTGTGCAACACAACATACCATGACAATCTAACTTGTCAGAAAACACACACCATATCATGTATACCTAAACATCCATCAGTAACTACAGGACTTAATTCATGCAACTACTTCTACACGTTAAAACCGTGGGCAGTACGAATACTACGTCCAAAGCAAACATCTAATACTATAAACCATACATCTACTATGAAATTTTTTCATCTCAACATTCTAACCCTAGCTCACCTAGCAATCCAAATAACTAAGAAATCCGTGGATGAATGCGAGTTTTTTTAGAGGGGATTGCCTTTCTTGAAGGTAGGGGATCGATCCCTTACTTTTTCCAACCCAAATCGACCGATTTGGGGTAGATCTGGGCCGGCGGGCGGCGCGGGAGGCGGCGACGTCGGGTTGGAGGGAGAAAGAAAGAAGAGAGGGAGGAGGAGGAGGGGGAAGGCTGGGGCTGGCTGTTAAGTCGCGCTCATCGCGCCATCCCGCCTAGTGCGACGCGCAAGCCCGAGTCCAGCGAGCGTCACGCTGGCCGCAGCCAGTGTGGCAGTTCTATCGCGCCACCGCATGTGGCGCGCGACAGCGTTGACATGCCGGCCGCACGTGTCACGCCGCACCGCGACAGGTTATTTTTAAATATTATTAAAAAGTTAATAATAAAAAAAATTCGTCCGTACGCAGCACCGGCGCACCGCGCCAAGATGCTCCTCGAGCTCGGCTGGAATCCCCAAACCCACTGCACCCCCTACTTCACCGGCGGCGGCTGCTCTCGTAGCTGCTGCGTTCCCTCCGCCGCGGCCGCCCAAAGGCCCAACGCGGTTCCCCTACGCTCGCGGGGTACGAGCGAGGTGAGGTGTCCCGTGTCCGCTGTCCCGGCCGAACGTGGGTAGGTGGGGCTAAAAGCGTAATTTCGCCCGCTTTTCGCGCGGGAAACCCGGAAGGGAGCGCCGCGCCGCACTGCCCCGCCCCGCCCTGCTTTCTCCCCCGCAGTGCTGCGACTGCGCATGGCTGGGTTCCCGGCGGAGCGGAGCTGGGGGTTAGGGTTTCGCCGCTCCGTGTCCGACTCCCATTTTCCTCGTCCCCGCCGTCGCCGTGCGGCGTCCGGCCCGGCGCTTTGAGGCCCCACCGGTCGGTCGATCCGGGCCTGGGGCTCTCCGCCCGCGGTCGGGGCCGGTGCGGAGGTTCCGTTCCGGCACTTGTTTTTTTCTAATGCGGTTGTTTGGCGCGTCCGCGCAGCTAGGCGGTAGGCTATGGTGCTGTTGGGGCGGCGATGTCATCAGATCGCAGATTTGGTGAGTGAGATCCTGCTGGGCAGCGCTTGCGTGTGCTGTGATGCCGGGGGTAATGCTGCAGCTCTTGCTTCGGGAATCCAGAGCTCTGGCGCGTGTCCAAGTTTGGTTTGTTCAGGCATTTTGTTTATGTTGGGTGGGAGGGGGAAGCCATTTGGTTATGGGCAGAGTCGAGCTGTAAATCATGCTCATTGCTTACTGCAAGAAATGGCATAAAGCCTCTGGTATCACACATTTGATATGTTCGTCGAAAGTGATTTGAATTTGAGCTATGGTCAGCTAATTTACTGATCAGGCAGCTCTGTGGGTTTCTAGTGCTAGGGATGTTGTTCTTGGTTGAGTACAGCGTTGTGGGGAATTTCATCTGTGTTCGAGTTTGTACTAGTCTGGAACGGCAGAAATGGGAAGTGTGATGGTGAGTTGGTGACAACTTAATTACTGAAGCATAGTTTTAGGGAGTACCTCGGACACTATTGAGTGTAACTGTGGGAGTATTCCTTAGGTTAGGGCGTTAGGCTTTGGTCCAATGTATTTGTATTTCGTGGATATTGCACTGATGGAATGTTGATCGAAATTCTTGAATGCCTGTGAATGATCCTCAATTTTGTTTATAGAAGTGTTGCTTTGTCAAAAGCACATAAAAATTATAGGCCATTTGTCACTTGGCTTTGGGATTAGGTAAAGGAATCACAGAATCATTGTTAGTTGTTATGTTGTGGTCCATGAAAGGTTGGGAAAATTTAAATAGACCAGACATAAGTTTAGCAAGGTCCATGTCCTCCGGTAATGGTCTTAGTCATCTTAGGGGTGCCACTCTGTTGCGGCTTAGCAGAGCCAAGCTGTAAATAATGCCAATTGTTATTACGCTTCAAAGAAATGGCTAGGCAGCCACTGTTATCAAGCTTTTGATATGTTTGTCAGCAGTGAACGGATTTTCAGTGATGGCCCCAATGTTTCTATTGATTAACAGCTCCAAGGCCTGCTCATGCTGAGCAGGTCATTCTCGGTTTAGCACTTTGGTGCAGGGAATGTAGTCTCTGAGTTCAGATTTGAGCTAGATCAGAATGGGAAAAAATACGTAAATGTGGCAGACTGGAATTACCAGACTACTTTGGGATCAAAGCCGGACAAATAGTAAATGGTGAAAACTTATTCACTTAAGATATTGATTGTATCATTTTAACTGTTGGAAGCACTAGGACACTATTGAGCATAACTGTGGGAAGGACACCATCGAGCGTAACTGTGGGGAATATTCCTTGTATGTGTTCAGTGTGTTTGTGGGATATTGCACTACCTGTACTTGTGGATATTGCACCAGTCAACTACTCAAGTTATAAATGAAGTACTGAATTTTGCATTGTACAAGCATGCCATTAGGAATAAATGGATCAGAATTCTAGATTGTGTGTTGATCCTCAAATTTGTTTATACGTTGCTCTGTCCAAATGCACACTAAAATTGTTGTTCATTTGCCATCCGTCTTTGGGATTAGGTAAATGAATCAGTATTAGTTGTCATGTTGGGGTCCATGAAAGATTGGACAAAATTAAATAGATTGGAGCTATGCATATTCTCCTATGGTGGTCATTGTCATCTTAGTTAGAGACTTGAATTGTGCAGCACGTGGATGGGACACTTATGCAGTATTGTTTTTTTCCTGGGGGAAGGGAAGGCTTATGCTTTACCGGCATGTCAGCATTGCATTGGTTTCAATTCGTTTCATTTTTTGCTAACTAAATTGAGTTATTGTGTACGTTATGGTGTCCAAGCAGCATAAGTAAAAGAAATTCCTTAGTTTGATCACAGCATGCCTATGCAATCAGTGCATTTATGGTCCATACAAGTGTTTCCTTGAACCAATTATTCTCTGGCCTGCATAACAGCATAAGTTTGTGCACTCTTTGCGGACCATTTCATTTATCTGTGTTCAAATGCATATCTATACCTGGTGTTATTTTTATTGTTTTAGAATATTAGTGTATGATAGCATGGTCATTGAACCTTGTAATACCATACAGATATCCAGAAGTTTCCAGCAATTCATAACCATTGGTGTTAGCACAGTGTATTTTCAAAGAATGTGAGCAAGACAGCTGTGAGCCTGTGATATGTTGTGGCTTATGTCATGGTATCAACTCATTACTCTTTTTATTTATTTCAGCTATTTTGCTTGAGTTGCTATAGTCCTTTATGCTAACAGCTAAAAATATCCTCCAAATTTCAAATTATTTCAGTCCCAGTTACCTATGATATGATATAATCAACTCACACATACCAGCTCAACAACTTTCACCTGCTTTGCACTGACTTATGCGTGTCCTTACTGGAGTTTTTCCATCATCATATTTCTTGCTGGTGTCTTTATGAATGATGGATTGCATCTATCTCCATCTATTTGTATATTTTCTTAAACAATTGGATTTGACTGTTAATCTCTGTGATGTCCATTTCTTTGCATAGGTCCACATTAAATGCAGACGTGTAAACCAACTCCACTAATAATGTCGGTGTCGTCATCGTTGTTTCATATCAATGGGACTCTATAAGCTACTACTGGATCCTGAACCCTGCTTGTTTCCTATATAAGAGTTGGTTGCAGATCCTTGAGATGGAGAGACTTGACCTCCCTCTGGGACTGGGAGGTCATGCAAGAGCCCAAATAATAATACTATAGTTTGATACCTATGCAATTATGGTCGTATGGTTGATTGCATTTAGCTATCCTGACTATTTTTGTCCTGAATATCTTCATTGGTCACTAGTGAGTTCATTCTTTTGTTCTCCTCTTTATGTAACATCTCTCATTATAGGATTGCTTCCAGAAACAAGATACAGCATTTGCATATGGCCGATTTGGAGTTCAATTCGTTGCATTTTATCAAAACCTAAACATTATCATTTGAACATTTGCAGGGCCTAATTATGGCTGCAATGTATATAGCAAATATGTCACAGTGCAAAGATTTCACTACTTCTCTTGGAACAGTCAAGGTATTTTATACAAGCACCATCATGAAGTTTAATTTTAGCAAATCATATTCATGAATTCTTAGGATGCAATATCGTTTTGGACCCATTCTAGAGTATTTGGAGTGTCACAACTCCCTTTTTTTTGGGGTTATTTGAGCTTGCTATGTTTAATTATTACAACTTGGGTAAGGGAGTTTCATCTCTGGTATGGTGTTGGACGTTTCCACAAAATATGCTATGAAGCTGAGCTCAGGATATTGACTATGGGCTAGGAAGGGTTCTGAAATTTAGTCTTCTTCTTTTTAGATTGCAATGGTATTGCTAATCTCACTGTCCCTTTATTTCTAACTGGATAATCAAAACATAGTTCTCCCTTAGGATTGCTGAAAGCAGGTCTCTCAACAAAAAAAGCTACTTTCAGTTTGTCCAGCTGTTTGTTAGTTTCTCTAAACAAGTAAACATTTTGACTATTCCTGTTAGTGGTCTTCAACAATAACAACCATCATTCATATCTGGTAGGTATTTACTTTTAACATCTAAAGTTGAATAAGGTTCCAGCTTATGCTGTTGAAGAATTGTGCCTCAAACCTGACTAGTCCAATCATGGTAGCAACTTATGGAGCTATTCCCGTGATGTTGGTTGGGTCAACTTTACTCCAAAGAAAGTACTTGATTGACCATTTGACTTAGTCTTGGTTCTTGTCCCCTCAAATACTGTGAACAGACATCCAAATCGTCTTGATACTATTAAACTTTCAGGCACTGTGCAGACTTATATGCTTCTTAAAGTTATGTACAAAATTCAAAATATTTATCCTTCACTTTTCTCATAGCCTCATGAAATAATTAAGTGCTCATCTTAATATTTGGATCTATTCTATAAAAACAAAAACCATTTCATTTTGTGATCTATCTGTTTCACTCAACATTTTGAAAGAGAAGGTGGTAAATCTTTTCCAATACTTGTTAAGCACTGCTATCTAGTTGTTTCAGACTTCATATGAACCTGTACATTTTACCGTGCATGACTGATGTTTATGTTGTTGGAAATTAATAAATGGCATTAAACAATTAACCTAAGGAGGTACAAGTTTAGGGTACTTCTTTGCCAACCATGAACAGTAGTGTCCCTACTACCTGCAAATTTCGAAGGTTTCATGTACACCTTGTAATCTTAGTAATTGATGTAATTGTATAGGATGGCGATGCCTCGTTCCAAGTATATCTTTCCTGCATAAAAGACATTTTGCTCATCTAGTTCATGATGAATATTTCAATGCACAGAAAATGTTGACAGTAATCGTCATTTTTGAGATTTATGAGATCAAAATGTTGCCCTTTTAATTTCATTTGCATTTCTCACTTTCACCAAAGTAATAGTAAAATATTGATCCAATCAGAACACCAAAAAAAGCTAGTGCAGATATGTCTAATCATTTGAGTGAACGAATGGTAAATAACCTAACTAAATCTAGAAATCAAATGTCATTTGATATTCTTATTCTCAGCTCTTTCTTTTTAAAAAACTGCTTGCTTCTGTTAGTTCTCCCTTGTGTGCCATTGCATGATTTTGACCTCCAAGCTCCAGTACCTATTAAGAATGCAGGCAGCCCAAACTGATATGGGATTAGCATGTTCCATCATATATGATTTTACATTTCCCTTAAAGTCAGATCTCCAAGGAGAATCTTGTAATAATATCACAATGACTAATGCGATAACTTTTCATGATTTAGTATTGTGATTGATTTCGTGGGTTGTTATTGTAGTTATGCTATTGATGCATTATCATGTATTCCTGAGGTATCATCATATGTTTATTATATCTTGTTCAGCATGTAATGAAGTGCTGTTTTTGCATGCTGCCCATTGAACATACACTCTATTGGCTATAGCCTATATTTAGTGTTAGAAATAAAAATGAAAGATAGACAGAAAAGATGCATTGATGTAACTAAGTGATGCATGGTGCGTATACGTGTTGGTCATACTGCAAAATGAATAGATGATGCAGGAGTTAAACATGAAGAATGGTAAAGCATGTAATGAGCTAACCTGGTTGACTTGGTCTTTTGTACAATACAACATGTGTTCACACATGGGTTTCCGGGTTGAGGTTGCTGTGGTGTAGTTACAGAGATGGGGCAAGGCTGTAGAGCCCCCTAATTTGGGCTGAAGTTGATGCCATTATATAGACACTGTAGATTGTTCAGCAGTAGCCAGAAGCTCTCTTGTACAAGTACACTGGCTGGCACTTGCACATGTTTTAACTCCTTTTGGTGTTTTGGTCTATCTGCACCCTGATACAATATATTTTCCTTCTAGCCTGTCCTGTCTCAGTCAAACCTAATATGGAACCTTTTTTGACTGTTACCTCCTTTCTGCCAGGAGGAAAGGTCTGCAGATCTCTGCACTAGTTTGTTTATCCTTGCATCTGAATCAATGGTAATGTGGTCCTCACTAGTTTATCCAAATCGATCATGGGTGTATTTATATAATCTTGAAGTTACTGCCTATAGATAGTTTTTGTTTATCCTTGCATCTGAATCAATGGCTACTTCTGTTCCTGACTCCTTTATCCAAAATGCTCATAGATGATACCAAACCATTGGTTTTTCTTCAAGAGACAAATGTTTGTTTCCCTTTGTTGAGCGTACAACCTCAGTTATGGGCATTGTAGTATGATAAATGGTTTCAATTTGGTAGTAGGGTCTGTTGCCATCACTGTGCAGAGATGTCACATTGCTGCGTTTGGTTGTTGCAGGGGATGGCATTGCCATCGGTGGATGGAATCAGGTTTGCCGATGACAGGAAAAGGCAAAGCGGGCAGCAGACTGTAGGAGACCTTGCAGCAAATGTGTGGATCTTCCTCTACGACGCCACTGCCGCTAGCCTCCCAAACCTAGGCATTACTAGGACCCATCCCTTTCCGGTATACTCCCCAACCCATCCCCACCGCGACGACCCCTCCAAGTAAGCTCCGGGGTTGTAACCTGCACGTGCCCATCGACTGCTCCTGCAAATCGTTCACCTGCTAATTGCGGATGGACTCATCGGTTCCTCTTCTTGGAAGAGCACTGGTGATACCTAGCTAAGTAGCTATTCTCTGCCCTTCTTTTTACTTGGTGCTTTCTCCTCTGTTATTGAGATGATTGTGTAATGGTCTGGTTGCAAGTTTGTGCTATGGAAAAAGTGAACTGTACCCAAATTGCCAACTGCTGTTCCTGATCTGATCCCCATGTGGTGCCTCGTGCCACCTGTTAATTTTTTGGTGATGTGTACTGGTGTGCTTGACATCTGGGGCAGTAGCTTCTTTCGGTGATCTGGGGCCAATTTATAAGCTGCAATTACCTGATAAAGCGACTTTACCCTCTTATGGCTTTCTGCATGATTTGCACAACTATGTAGGTAGGGTTAAAATACTCTGTTCCAGCCTATGATTCTCTTGCTCTTAGGTTGCTGCTGCATGGAGCAGTTACAGCCTTCGGAGCTAAGCATCAGTGGATCACGACTTGAGTCTTTGCCATGGATGGCAGCTTCCTGTGCCCCTCTTCCCCGTGTCCTGCACTCTAAAGGTCTGTTGACAATATCTGATTAGCTGCTAGCCTGTGTAGCTGTGTTGATTTTGTGGTTGGTGCGAGGGAGCAGAGAATAATCTGTGCCCTGCCTGGTCGCCCTGGTGGTTTCTGCATGGCTGCTCCATGCTGTTGCCTAAAGTTGTAAAGTGCTAGTAGTGCCTGTGTGCGTGTTGACAACTTGACATGTCTGGCTGCAGACATGACTGTGGTCTGTGGATCGAGATTGTGTATGGGTTCGTAGTGGTGAACGACATTTTTGCTCCAAACATGGAAAGTCATTTCTACGTCCATACTGAAGTAACAAAATTATTTCAACATGACATGTTAGAGTAGTATAGCAGAGTATAACGTATTTGATGCATAGACAAAAAAAAAATACACTTGCTTATTGCAACTTGGGGAGAACATATAATTATGAGAGTTCCAAGAACCAGTTCCACGAAATGTCCAAATGGGGCAAGATATCCCTTTGAATTGCCTTTACTGGATTCCTCTATGTATGAGTATGACATCAAAGATCAAACTGGATGTCCTGTTTGGGAAAGGGGGTATAACTTTATAAGCGTGAGCACAAAGGTGTTTAAGAAGTTCCATAACTTCTGGTCAGATTGTATGGAAAATGATTATCAATGATTTCGCTGAATTCTCAAAGGTTATTCAAAGAATAATGGATACAAGAAATTCGAAAAGAATGTTCAAGAGGCCTCGAGCATATGTAGGCCGAAATGCCAGTGCAGTGATCGGAAGTCCACGGCCCAACCGTGACTGTACCTCTTCTGAGCTCGGCCTTCCCGGCCCATCTCGTCACGCTTCCCCGCTGGGCGGGCTTGGCTGGCGGCTCGCCTACCTTGGATACGCCTTCAGTAGAAAACTACGTGTCCCAGCTGAGGAAGCATAATTGTTAATTCTACCAATACCCAAGGCGCTGGACGCCACGTCACGCCTCACCGAAGCAAAGCATAGTCGCCTTCTTCCACTGGGTCCCAGGCTCCGCGCCTCGAAGCTGCAAAAGGCGGGCCGCGGGCGAAAGGAGGGAGGCATTTGATTTCGCCTGCCCACGCCACGCCGCCGGGAAGGGAGGACGGACCCACCCATCACCCCATGGCGGCGGCGACCCTCCCATCCACCTCCGCCTCCGCCTCCGCCGCGGCGGTGGTCCGCAGCCTAGCCCGCGCCGTCTCCCCGCGCCACCCGCTCCTCCTCCACGCATCCCGCCGCGGCCGCGGCCGCCCGCTCCCCCACCTCGCCGCCGCTGCGTCCCCGGGCTCCCGCCTCTGCCGCGCGCTCTCCGTCTCGGGCTCCGCGGCCGCTGGAGGGAGCAACGGCACTGCTTTCGGCCAAGGTTTTGGGATTCAAAAGCCAAAAAAAATTTGGAGCCCACCGAATTGGATGAATTTCGGAAATTTCAGAAATTTCGGACCGAATTTCAGTTGAGTTGACCAGTCAAACAATTTAAATTTTGACCGAAATCTGACCGAATTTTGACAAATTTGAACCGAATTTTTGAAATAACAGATATTTTTAGGGAGAGTGTTTTAAAATAGATGATACATCAAGAGAGAAGAACGATAATACCACCTGCACCATGGTCCAATTAACACATTTTAGAGTCTAATTGAGGCAACATCACAAATAGTCTTTATGGTACATAGTCCATATCTCTAAGAGTCACTGGACCACAAATAGTCTAAGATCCAAAATAATTACACCAAGCATTCAGGACACGCTCCAAGTCCCCAGGAGTCTAGTTTCTCACTCCATCACAGAGACCACAAAATCCAAAATAATTACAGTCCAACCAGCCATACATACACCAACAGAATTCAGTCACCCAAAAGAAACTATGTCGAAACTATGTCAGTTAGCAGATGTCAATTGCCACTGGCATTGTTTATGTTTCATGGCATCTCACCACCACCATGCATACAAAAAAACTAGCTCCATAATCACCGGACTGTACCTGCACAACATGCATGAAAAAACAAAGACCATTTTTAGTAGATTTCACACATTATAGTGGCTCTTTGCAATTATATTGTCATCTTAGATAGTAACATTATAGTGGCATATATATGAGAAATCAACAACTTATTATCATAACAAATTCAAGTCTAACTCTCAGATTTAAATTATTGTCACATTCACATAACAGTTTCAGCCTAACTTTTGCAATATGAACAGAAGTATACCTTGACAGGAGAGGCATGCTACTCTCTCTGGTAGAGTGTCTGGAGCCTCATTCTCTTATGATGAAGTCTACCAGATGTGCGACCATTAGGATTAAGATCCCCCTCCCTTGAAGTTCCTATGTTTCCTTCCACTCTTGGTGAGGTTTCCACACCATTGTCACCAATGCCATCATCATCACAACTGAGTTCAGCATGGCCATCATCACTGTCGGATAAGACATCCTCAAATTCATCCTCTTCATGTCCATCTTCGCTGTCCAGAAACTCGATATCTTCCTCTTCATCCTCCACTCTCACCCTCTTACGATTCTTGTTTTTACCATTCCTTCCACATGCAGACTTATCCAACCGGCTTGCATAAATATCATCCAAACTGGGGCCAACATCACTCATAGACTTATCCAACCAATCCCATATCGGATTTGTCTCATCAAATATTGCAGCATCCAACATCATAGCACACGGATCAACTTCCTTCTGCTGCTGCTGTCCACTCTGCTCTTGGATACGTTCCTTTAGGTTATAATGGACATAAATAAGCTTATGAAGCTTGTCATAGCCCAGCTTGTTCCTAATCTTCGTATGAACCAATGCAAAAGTACTCCACTTCCTCTCACAACCACTAGATGAGACACATTGTGAAACAATGCGCAAAGCGTATTTTTGTAAAGTAGGCACTTCACCTCCAAATTGAAACCACCAATTCGCTGCCAAGTGAGAATGGAACAAATAAGTATGCCAATTTCATACAAGTGCAATTGAACCAATGAATTTTATCAAATTTGAAAATTACCAGTATATCACTAAATTAGTAACGAGTTGACCAAGCCATAAATTCAAGATCACAGAGAACCAAGATAAGGTTAGATAAGACTTACTTGGGGGGCATGGATGATGCTCGAGCACGTGCAGTGGGCCGACTGAACCTCCCAAAGCACTCCTGAAAGAATCCTATCTCCTGGATTGCCTGAACAACATCTTCAGATGTCTCTGCCATCTTCTCAATTGCATCTGTTAAGGCTTGAGCATATTCTGGATTGCTGCTAAAGTTGTGCCTATAGTGGGTCGCGGGATCCAGAACAGCGGCTGCAAGAGAAAGGTGGAAAAAAATTAGAATCATTGCAAGCATATACACATGCAGATTGCAAACTTTAGTTGTTTTCTCTATACCTGCAACCATCAGTGTATTAGTTTCTATATTGCGTACCCTTTGGGACACTTTACTCATGAATCGACGAAATTGTGATCCCTCACCAAGCTGAGCTTCCATTGCATGTATGGCTGCCATCATTCTTGGCTTGAAACCAGAAAGTGTGCAGTTTCTCTACGTATCTGCATACCGCAGCACCAAATAAAGCGGCTTCAATACATCTACTACCCACTTTAGTGATGCCCACCAACTATTATTTTGCAAGCATGCTTCAGTGTAGTCATAGTTCCCATCACCATTCCAATCACTCTCCTTCCAATTTCTTGAAACCATCCAACTACGAAGCTTATCTTTCTTGTCAAGGTAACTCTGAAGAAACATGAATACAGTTCCAAAACGGGTAGCATTGGGTCTTATCAACTCCCCACCAATCATTCTCCTCATCTCATCATGCAATCTGTTATGGTTATAGAAGAACCTACAGATCTTCTTGGCACTTGCAGCAATATTAGCTACCCTTCTGAACTTACCAATGTTCTTCTGCATGAGGTTTATAGTGTGAGCAGCACATGGCTGCCAGAAAATGTGATTGTATTCCTCAACGAGCTTCTCGCATGCTTTCTTGTAGTTTGATCCATTGTCTGTGACAATTTGGACTACCAGCTGGGGGCCAATCTCATCAACAACAACCTTCCTAATCTGTTGATATATAAATTCTGCATAATGCAAAAATATAACATTTTTCAGTATCTTTCAATAATAAATGTAACTTCTAAACACAAAGAACATTGTTGTATATGCATAGACATGCAAAGAACCAATTAACTAGATCACATCAGTATATTTAGCTTAACAGCAGTAATTTAAAGAAAAAGGAGAATCAGGAATATTTACCAGCACTCTGCTTGTGCCCAGATGCATCAATTGATTTGTGGAAGAACATGCGCACATTACAATACACCATGAAGTTAATGATAGACATGCCGGTAGGTCCTGTCCATGAGTCACACATGATAGTTACACCATATTGAATCCAACCTTGTTTGAAGATTTCAAGAGACTGTTCAGCTTCCTCAAAGTTTGCTCACAAGAATTCCCCATCAATTTCACGAGATGTAGGAATATATCCCATAGAGCCCAACTGTTGAGTAAGCTTAATTGCATTCCGAAAGTAAGGGCAATCAGCTTTCAACCCAGCAATATTATTTGCATGGAACCACTTGGCCCAAGCTTGTCCAAGCTTTTCTCTAGATCCCTCTAAAATAGTAGTGTCAATCTTTGGCTGCACAGATGCTTTGCTGCGTGCTAAATCCTTATCAAAATAGGCAGTTGACACTCCTTTTGCCAACAGAACACGAACAGATTTGCCACTCACACTCCTTCTTTCTATTGCATGAGAAATATTTGTGTTTCTCAATGAATTCCTGATCTCCATACGGGCTTGATCTTCTTCATCACTTGCAAGATCAATCACTTCATCACCACCATGCACGCCTTGCATAAGATCTCGCTCCAACCTGAGTTTGCGTTGTTCTTTTTCTCTTTTCTTCTCCATTGACAACTTCCGTAACTCCCTCATTGTATCCCGCACAACTCTGGGCACACTGTTACATGCTCGTACTTCACCAAGATGGTCCCTTAGCCTGGTTGCACCACCACCTTTGTTTGTCATCCCACAATACCCACATTTGAAGCCTTGGCCATTAAGTCTTGTGCCATGATTCCATACGTTCTCATTGTTTCCATCATTAAGCTCTACATTTTTACAAAATGCAAGCACAATGTCAGCAGCAAAAAAATGAAAATTACATATTCAATTGACTAAAATAACAGTAAACAACGGCATAAAAATCACAGTATATAGTTGGACTACCTTTTCTAACATAGCAGCTAGATTTTCATGTCCTAACGGCTGACACACTAGAACACCTAACGGCTTTGGTATTGGATAGCTTGTAACACTTGTGCCAAGCAACCAGAATATTTTATATAATGAGATGAATCATTTGAGCTTGAAAATTATATGAACAGAAACAAGACAGACCTGTTCCAAACAAAAACAAACTACTCCCGTACAGAAAACAACTCTAGATAATGGATTCAAAATGACCTCTCAACAAATCAAGACTATTTTCTGGTGGTCTGAATTACAGATCGATCTAACTAGTCTGAATTTTGTAAGCCTCTACAATTTCTGGTAGTCTGACCTCTACATAACATTTTATTTATTTGTAAAGTGCTTGCAACCAATCAATGAATGAAAAGGATTAAACAACACAAGTATTCATGAAACCTATTGATGTCGATTTCTACAAATAGTCTGCATGCTCATAATTTTACCATAGATAAACACATGTGCTGCTTGCACCAATCAACGAAGCAGAAGGATCAAGCAAGTATGACTATTTTTTTACCCTCACGTGCTGCTTCCGGCCGTGGTGCTGCATCTCTTGCCGGCGCATGTCACCAACTCTGATGTGTCCGCCGACCTGACCGCTGCCGCTGCCGCCGCCAACCTGACCGCCACCGCCGCCGCTGCCGCCGGCCAACCCGCTGCGTACACGGCCGCTGGCCAACTGACTTCGTGAGGCATCCATGAGCAGAGCCTAGCCAAGCACAAGTGCACAACGACCTCATTATAAATAGAGGAGCACCAGCTACGAGCTGCAGATTGGAGTGGAGAGATGGACGGGAATGAGATGAACCAGGAAGGAGAGGAGCGGATCTGGGAGGAGGCTGACGGGAAGACCTTGGCTTCCGTGCGAGTGCGACCGCGGCCTGTTGGCGGCGGCCAATAGGGAGGAGGCGTGGGAGAAAATGAAATTGCTAGGGTTTTTCAGAGTGGAGTTCAGAATTTTATAGTGAGAAGAGGTATATGTGGGCTGTTATGGATCTTGGGCCGGGCTGCAAATTTAAATTGGGCCAAAATTTTTTGGCCGGTTCAATTTTATCTCGGGCCTTACCGAAATGGACGAATTTCGGTGAAATGCGGCCCATTCGGTCCGAATCCCCAAACAGTGCTTCCGGCGAATGTGGGGGGTTATTCATTTGTTCTCACTGCGAATGTCTGGTATGTGCCTGATGCGTTCGTGCTCAATACAGTTAGGTCCACGAATGGGTTGCTTTGCGATCGCTATTCAGTGGAGATGATGGCAAAACGCAATTGGAGCACAACGTTGTTGCTTGTATTTTTCTGGGCATCCTCATCAATGATCAGTTGGTCACTATGAATGCAAACCTGTTTCAGTACCTAGAGCGCATGTCTTCAGAAGCTGTTAAAAACATAATACCGTTGCATCTAGAGATGTTATAGCTGTATGCTACGTAGAAAAATGCAGAATGTGTATCTGCTGGACTCAAATTTTGGCGTACATTAGTTATAAATGTCAGGTGTATAAGTGACAGAGCCAATTCATTTTATTAGCTACTGTGGAGCATTGATTACTGCCATGAAGTACGGAGTTAGGTGGCATGACATGATTGCTGCTATTAACATCCTATTGAATGATTTTTTTTACTGGATATTTGATTACATTTTCCTCCTTGAAAATAGCCCCCTAGTAGCTGTTTCTACAAGCAGTATTCATAATTTCGTTTTCATCGGTTGGCCTTTCCTTGAACTCCTTTTAACTCATTTTGGTGTCTAAATTTTTCTTGTAATTTTTTTATATTTCAGATGTGTGCTTCGTAGCTGTGTTCCAGAGAAACTGTTGGTGTATGCATCCAAGCACTCTCATGAGTTTGAAGAGAGCCATGGATTCGGGTGGATGAGACTGATCCAAAGCATGACTGGAGAACTCTGATAACCAACAAGAATTTAGAGTTGCAGCGGCTTGTGGGAATTCTGTTAGGAGTTAATCTAGGATCACTAGCAGTAGCATTAACTCGGAATTGTCTTCTTGATCTAGTTCTAGATGCATTCACTAGTGTGCGTGTGTGTGTGCTAAATGAGATCGACAGAGAGAGAACAGAGAGTATACCTTGATCGGCCGAGGACGCCATTGCGCGTTCGTCGGTGTAGTCTACGCTAGGCAGCGACGCGCTATGCCGAGGTCGGTGCAGGTCCGCACAAGGGCAGCGTAGGTCGAGGCCGTGCAGTGCCGGTGGCGTTTTCCCGCCGCCGGAGTGCCCCCTCTCGATCGGTCTAGGGTTTAAGTGTAGGTGGGGATTGGTGTCACGGTGAACCTCGTCATGCGTGCCTCCGGCCCCCACCTCTCTATTTATTGTGGCGCTGGCGACGGGGGCCCACCAACAGTAGTTGGGTTGGGCGCCCCCGATCAGGACGCGGATCAAGGGCCCAAGGCCTTTGGGCCTTAGGGGTCAAAGATCAATCCAACAATCTTCCCCTTGATCTCATATTACCTTTTCTTTTACTTTTCTATTTTCCTTATCTCATCACAGATTTATGTATAGAGCATATCTCATCATCACGCGCAATTGCCGATAGAATCAATAGCCACAATACACGCCTCTGTTCAGAAATAGATTCTATAATCCTTTTAGGCCTCTATTATCCAGAGATCATAGGCTGTACCTCATTCCCATGTCGGCTACGTGTTCCATGAACACGCTGGGTGGTTGGCCTTTCGTTAGCGGATCCGCAAGCATATCTTTTGTACTTGTATGCTCAAGACTTATGGTGTGATCCTGGATTCTGTCTTTTATTAAATAAAATCTTATCTGTATCGACTTGGTAGCCGTGCTCTTCTTGTTGTTATGAGCATAAAACACTGCTGGCTGGTTATCGCAGTACATCTTTAGTGGTCTTTCTATACTGTCCACTACTCTTAAGCCAGGTATAAATTTCTTTAACCATTCTACCTGCCCGGAGGCCTCATAGCATGCTATGAACTCAACATACATCGTCGATGTTGCTGTGACTGGTTGTTTTGAGCTTTTCCACGATATAGCTCCCCCTGCGAGAATAAAGATGTAACCTGTCGTGGATTTTCTGTCATTTTCATCTCCCGCAAAGTCTGAATCTGCGTATCCTTTAATCTCTAATGAGTCGGTTCTTCTGTATGTTAGCATGAGGCCTTTTGTGCCTTTCACATATCGCAAGGCTTTCTTTACAAGTTTCCAATGTTCTAGACCTGGATCTTTCTGAAATCTCCCAAGCACATTAGTGACAAAGGCTAAGTCAGGGCGTGTGCACACTTGAGCATACTGTAAGCTTCCGACTGCCGAAGCATACGGAACAGTTTTCATCTGTTCTTTTTCATATTTGTTTCTGGGACTCTGGAAGTCTCCATATCTGTCACCCTTGACTATCGGAGCAGGAGTAGGCTTACTCGCATGCATACTATACTTTTCTAGAATCTTTTGTAGGTATGTCTCTTGTGACAAACCTAGTACCCCATTTCCTCTATCTCGGTGAATCTCAATACCTAGCACAAATGAGGGTTCACCAAGATCTTTCATGTCAAAATTCGATGACAAGAATTCTTTTGTTTCTAATAGCAGACTGACATCGCTACTCGCTAGCAGAATGTCATCCACATACAGTTTCAGGAAAAAATATATTTCCCTCTTTTGAACTTTGCATAAATGCAATTATCTTCAACATTCTCTGTAAACCCAAACCTCTTTATCGTCTCATTAAACTTCAAATACCATTGTCTTGAAGCTTGCTTTAATCTATAAATGGATTTCTTTAAGTGACGTCCCATATTTTCTTTTTCTTTCATGACAAAACCTTTGGGTTGTGCCATGTAAACTCTTTCTTCGAGATCCCCATTTAGGAATGCCGTCTCTACATCCATTTGGTGCAATTCCAGATCGAAATTTACGACCAAAGCCATAATGATTCTAAAAGAATCTTTACATGAGACTGGAGAAAAAGTCTCATTGTAATCTATTCCTTCCTTCTGTGTAAATCCTTTTGCCACAAGACGAGCCTTGTATCTCTCTATATTCCTTTTGGAGTCACGTTTTGTCTTGTAGACCCATTTGCAGCCTACTGTTTTGGGTCCTTTAGGAATTTCTTTTAGGTCCCAAACACGGTTGGTACTCATCGATTTCATTTCATCTTCCATGACTTCAAACCACTTGGATGAATGTCTGCTTCTCATGGCTTCTTCGAATGAGATGGGATCATCTTCCATTCGAAACTCTTCTGTTTTATACACTTCATAATCATCGGGAATAGCCGATCTTCTTTCTCTTTGAGATCTCCTAGGAGCCTCTTCTATTTGAACATTCTCTGCTGGAGCCTGTGGTGGCCCCCCCTGATCTGCGGTAATGTTGTTATCTATAGGATCCTGAAGGACAGGTTCCACATCTTCACTCTGTGTTGCCACAGAAGGGATCACCTCAGGAACTGGCATCGCAGTAACTCGTACTGCTGGTGCAGTCTCATTAGGCAGTGAGAAAAACGGTTCCTGAATCATCGGAGTAGGTGCGCACACCCGCTTCTCCTCAAGATCAATCTTTCGAACTGTTGTACTTCCCCGAATCATCTCTTCTTCAAGGAAGGTAGCATGTCTCATTTCTATGAACTTTGTAAATTTGTCTGAACAGTAGAAATGATATCCCTTTGATTTATCTAGATAGCCAATAAAATGGCAGCTCACTGTCTTGGGATCTAATTTCCCAATGGTCGGGTTAAATATCTTTACCTCAGCAGGACTCCCCCACACCCATAGGTGATTCAGTGAGGGTATCCTTCCTGTCCACAGTTCATACGGTATTTTAGGCACCGCTTTACTGGGTACTCTGTTGAGAATATAGACAGCGGTTTTCAACGCCTCCATCCATAAACTCACTGGTAGCGTAGAATAGCTGATCATGCTTCGTACCATATCCATCAGGGTACGGTTCCGTCTTTCAGCTACTCCGTTCTGCTGAGGATCGCCCGACAGAGATTACTGGGCAACTATTCCTTGTTCTGTGAGGAACCTCGCAAAAGGTCCTGGAACCTGTCCGTATGGGGTATGCCGACCGTAGTATTCCCCTCCACGGTCGGAACAGACAACTTTTATCTTTAAATTATGCTGATTCTCAACTTCAGCCTTGAATTCTTTAAATTTATCCAACGCTTCTGATTTCTCTTTTATTGGATAAATATATCCATAGCGGGAATAATCATCTGTGAATGTTATGAACGAGTCATAACCATCTATGCTTTTAACTGAGAATGGACCGCAGATATCTGTGTGAATTAATTCTAAAACACCTGCGCAATGCTCAACATTTTTCTTTGTTATCTTTACATATTTTTCTTTTATGCAATCAATGCATTTGTCTGAGTCTGAGAACTCGAGAGGAGGTAGAATCTCATTCTTAACCAGCCTTTCTATTCTCCCCTTCAAAATATGGCCTAAACGACAGTGCCATAATTTTGATGACGTGTCTTGAGTCCTCTTTCATTTTCTGTTATTGACTGTGGTTGGAGATACAGTCGCATTCACATCACATACGGAATTCACATTTTGACGTAGCGATAACAAATAAATATCATTTCTTCTAAAAGCAATAGTAGCAACTGTATCATTAAACTCTATTACACACATGCCGTTTCCAAAACGACATCCAAATCCATCATCATCTAGACGAGACACACTTATTAAGTTTCTCTGTATCACGGGGACATAAAACACATCTCTAAGTAATAAACTAAAGCCAGTGTCGAGCTCTAAGAGGAGGTCTCCCACCGCCTCAACATCTGCCTCGACTCCGTTCGCGACTTTAATTCTTCTTTCGTTTCTTCCCGTAGTTCTCGTTGAACGGAATCCCTGTACGGAGTTTGCAACATGAATTTTTGCTCCTGAGTCAATCCACCAAGTAGATTTCGAATAATCTATATACAGGGATTCATTTACAAATGAGATAATATTCTCACCTCATTTCTCCATGATCATCTTTAAGTAGTCGGGACAATCTGACTTGTAATGTCTCTTCTGTTTGCAGTAGAGGCACTGATCCTTCTCTACTATAGCTTGCCCAAACTTGGGCCTGTGCTGGCTGTGCTGCTGGGGCTTCTGGGGTCCTTTTCCCTTGGAGGAGGAGGGAATATCTTTATAATTTCTTTTCTTATTCACATAGTTGATAGAACCACCATGTACTGTCTTTATTCTTTTTTCCTCTTGGACATACATCGCTATGGTCTTCTCTATATCCCATTTCTCGGGATTCATGTTGTAATTGACAACAAAGTTGTCAAACTCCTTCGGCAATGAAACAAAGACCAAATGAACTATGTGTTCTTGTTTGAACTCCATGTCCATCGGTTTAACCTTGTTGTTTATGTGAACCAAGCGATGAATGTGTTCTCTTATCCCACCTCCCAAGTACCTTTCTGTAACCAGTTGTTTGATCAACTGGGTAGCATAAGTCTTTGAGGAGCCACTGTACTGACTCCTTATCTTCTCAAGGTACTCAACAATAGTGGGAAAATCTGTAATTGCCCCCAGAATGGCAGACTCTATCGTGTTCTTCACCACTGCCAAGCATTTCTTGTTGGCAGGGTGCCATTTGGCATTATCAGCATCATACCTCTGTTTGCTCGCCTTATAGGAGAGCTCTGTTTGCTTCCAAGCAGCATCTGTGATATAATCCCCTCTAACCGGCCTCTCAGGCTCCACTGGAACCGGTGCAGAAAGAACCCAGTCTAGCTCAGCCATGGTAAAGAAGAGATCCAACTTCCTGTACCACTCATTGTAGTTGTCTCCTCTCAAGATTGGAATGTCCTTGATTGAAACCATCATAGGAAAACAAGCTGAAATGGGTTAGCTCAAGTGAGAATATTATAACAATAATGATAACTGCATGAAATTATAATATCGTTATTATCAACTTTGGTTAGAAAATAACAATATTACAATTTAATCTGGAATTAATCTGTGAAATCATAATATTGTTATTATCAACTTTGGTCAGAAAATAACAATATTACAATTTAATCTGAAAATTAATCTGTGACACGAAATTTAAATTATCCCTTTGGTTCAAATTTAAATTCAAGTCGAAATAATTATCTGTGTAGTGGAAACATGAATAAAATAAATTCTATTTTGAAGCAAGGTCTGTATAAATCTCTATTTATATTCTCTAAACATTTATACCTTTGGTTCAAAATGAAAGGAGATCAAATTCTGTGCAAAATCATTCAAATTTGCTTCAAAATAGAATAAAAAAAATCAAATTGCATTGTTCATCTGCGAAACGGGCCAAAACCCAGCACTGTGCAGCCCACAACAGCCTCCGCGGCTCGGCCCATTCGCGAAATCGGCCCGGCGTCCGCTCGGCTCGGCTCAGCAGGCCGCAACCTGGGCCTGGGCCGCCAATTTGGCCCGTCCGCGCCGGTCGTGCGCCCTGCCTCGATCTCGTCCGCTCGTCGCGATCCGACGGCCGAGGGCGCGTTTCGGCTCGTATAAAAGCCGCGCTGAAACCCTAGTTCCATCTCTCTCCCTCGCCCTCTCCCTCGCCTCCTCCTCTCGGCTCTAGCCGTCGCCGCCGTCGCCGGCTCCAGCTCCGGCGCGGCGCACGGCCTGGCCGCCGGCCGTCTGCCGCCGAGCCTGAGCTTGCTCATCTCTTCCTCTCCCTCTCCTTCTCTCTGTCGCGTTTCCCTCGCCCTCTCCCTCTCGCTACTCTCTCTGTTCCGGTCAGAGGCCGCGCCGCCGCGTTCGTCCTCGACGCCGGTGGCCGTGCCATGGCCGGATCTGCTTTCAGTACCCCTTACCCCTCGTTTTCTCTCGATTTCGGCTCGGTGTGCGTCCACACAAAGCGGATCTGTGCCCTATGTGCCTCCTCGCCGGAGTCACGTGCGTTCGCGCGCGGCTCCGTTGAGGGGATCTCTGGGGTACGGGAAAGAAGAGGAAGCGACGGAGGGAAGAGAAAGAGAAGAGAAGAAGAAGAAGAAAGCGAGAAGGGCCAGGTAAGTGGGGTTTCGGGTAGATCTAGGATTAGGGTTAGGGTTTCGAGCTTCTGTTCTTCGATTTTTTTTGAATTTCTCTTCAGTTTCTTCTATTGGCTCGATCTGAAACCCTTTTCTCTCTCTGCTTCCGAGTTAATCTACTAGACTAGGATGGCTCTGGTACCATTGTTAGGAGTTAATCTAGGATCACTAGCAGTAACATTAATTCGGGATTGTCTTCTTGATGTAGTTTTAGATGCATTCACTGGTGTGCGTGTGTGTGCGCGCGCTAAATGAGATCGACAGAGAGAGAACAGAGAGTATACCTTGATCGGCCGAGGACGCCATTGCGCGTTCGTCGGTGTAGTCTGCGCTAGGCAGCGACGCGCTGTGCCGAGGTCGGTGCAGGTCCGCGCTAGGGCAGCGTAGGTCGAGGCCGTGCAGTGCCGGTGGCGCTTCCCGCCGCCGGAGCACCCCCTCTCGATCGGTCTAGGGTTTAAGTGTAGGTGGGGATTGGGGTCACGGTGAACCTCGTCATGTGTGCCTCCGGCCCCCACCTCTCTATTTATTGTGGCGCTGGCGATGGGGGCCCACCAACAGTAGTTGGGTTGGGCGCCCCCGATCAGGGCGCAGATCAAGGGCCCAAGGCCTTTGGGCCTTAGGGGTCAGAGATCAATCCAACAAATTCAAACAAATACACTGAAGAATTCGAGTGTTACTATAATTGAAGGCCGTGGAAAGGTTGGGTAATGTTTTTGATTAGGTTAAGTTTGTGTGCATAACTTCTGTTGAAAGGATTCATTCAGGTTTGGCGACAATTGATGCATAATCTGTTTAAATTATGCACATTGTTGACCCACATACTGTCAGTGTGGATGGCAAGCTTTACACTGCCAAAAACATACTTGTAGCTGTTGGCGGCCGACCATCCAAGCCAAACATCCCAGGAATAGAGCATGTCATTGATTCTGATGCAGCATTGGATTTGCCTTCCAGACCTGAGAAGATTGCAATAGTGGGAGGTGGATATATTGCTTTAGAGTTTGCTGGTATTTTCAATGGCTTGAAGATTGATGTTCATGTTTTTATACGGCAAAAGAAAGTACTGAGAGGCTTTGATGAGGAGGTGAGGAAGTATCCATAAGATGAAAAACTTGGATATCAAAATTGAAGTGCTATCTAAATGGGATATCTGAATGAATTAAAGTTCTATGCATTGAGTTATATCCTAACTGCTTGTGGATATTTAGGTCAGGGATTTTGTTGCTGAACAGATGTCTTCGAGGGGTGTCAAATTTCATATAGAACAAAGTCCTCAAGCAGTTACCAAATCATATGACGGTTTGCTGTCTCTAAAGACAAACAAAGAAACTATCAGTGGATTCTCACATGTTATGTTTGCAACAGGCCGAAAGCCAAACACAAAGGTTTGTATCATTTTGCCTCGTTATTTCCACTTCCCTTTATTGTTTCTTAGCATACTTTTCAATGCATGTGTCTTGATACCAACCATATGTTTGTAGAATTTGGGACTGGAAGATGTTGGGGTCAAAATGGACGAGCATGGTGCTGTTGTGGTATGTATGTAATGTAATAAGAGCAAGTTTATGAATTCTCCATGGACTTAAACTTTACTGATCACCATAAAGTGACATTTGGAATTCGTGGAATAAATTTTTAATTATAGGTTGATGAGTATTCTCGCGCCTCAGTTGATTCAATCTGGGCTGTGGGGGATGTCACTAACAGGCTAAACCTGACGCCAGTTGCATTAATGGAAGCTGGGGCAATAGCAAGGACCATTTTTGGAAATGAACCTACCAAACCAGACTACAGGTACATTTGTATACAAGATACTTCATGTTAGTTCTTCGTGAAACCCCACATGCCAAAACACGATGATAAATTTTGCATTAATTATCTACTTTGTGCATTATCAATTTTGACAGTGCTGTGCCATCTAGTGTGTTTTCTCAACCACCAATTGGACAAGTTGGCCTTACTGAAGAGAAGGTTATAGAATTCACACCTGTATATTTTGAATCCATAATACTTTTTTGACAGTTTTTGATTGATTTTTTAGTAAAACCATGCTTGCAGGCTATTGAAATGTATGGAGATGTTGATGTCTACACATCAAATTTCAAACCTCTCAGGGCCACTCTTTCTGGTCTACCTGATCGTGTGTATATTAAGGTTATCGTGTGTGCTAAAACAAGCAAAGTCCTTGGAGTACACATGTGTGGTGAAGATGCACCTGAGATCATCCAGGTTTGTGTGTGATTCTCTATGTATTGATCACATCTTCATATTCATCCGTTAGTTAATTCATTATGGATGTGCATTATTTACACAGGGTATTGCAATTGCTGTTAAGGCTGGGTTGACAAAGCAAAATTTTGATGCCACTGTTGGTGTTCATCCAACAACCGCTGAAGAAATTGTCACAATGAGGAACCCGACTAGGAAAGTCCGGAGAGATACTGCAGCTGAGGTATGTTGATTCTGCCTTACATATATCCTTACATTGTTGGAAATGTGCCTTAAAGCACAAGTTCTCTAGAATTGCTTGTTGCTTCTAGTATTTTCTATGTCTGCTGCTTACCTTTTCATCTAACAACTCAGGCGAAGACTACACATGAGGCTGTGAGTCGGAAGTAGATTGCACTCATTTTGCATAATGAGGTAAGCATTTGGAACACAGAAATACTAATTCAAAATATAGCATATGTCACGGACGCATGGTTGTCTTTCAGTCTTTCTTTTAAAGGGGAGGGTAATAAATTGCTGCTTATTAAAACCCTACCCCATCAACATACTTCCAAAATATGTTAGAACTTTGCTCTTCTAGTTTTTCTGATAAGAGTTATCTGTCCCATTGAAATTTTGTAAAGTAATGTAATTTGTTTATAACTTCTTTAGTATGCTTTTCTCAACTTGCAACTGAATCAATGTGGATGTTTCCCTTCTACATCATTTGTCTTACTCTGGTGCAGTTCGCATTGCAGGGATTTTCAGAAGCTGCACATCTAAAACTAGTCAATATCTAACTGCGGGAACAACCGGCCAATGAGGCAATGACTGTATATTAAGGTTAATATTTGAAGAATCCACGATTGCAGCTAATGAAGAGCAAAGGTGTATTGTGACAATGGTCAATTATCTCATCGCATTACTTTCTCAACACGTTTTGTGATACATACCGGAGAAGTAGAGATCTTAATATAGTGGCGTAGAGTATTTGTAGATGGTTTTCACTATTTGGGAACAGCATACTTCTTTTTTTCTTCTTCCAGACATGTTGAAGCAACCATTATCTGGGTTTTCCTGATTATGTTGTCATCGTATCTTTTTTTGTGTACATGTTCTCCGGAGAATAACATAAGGGTATAACAAATGTCAATATGTCATACTTGAGATTGTAATTGCAAGCAACTTTTACTTTGTCCTTTTTGTCACCTTGGTCAGCTTGGCACTTGAAGACTAGTGAAAAGGACGCATCGATCGAACCCAATGGCACCATGTATCGTGCCATTGCTTCGCTTGCTGCTGTGGATCATTACCTTCTCTTTTCCAAGGTTAGTGGACCTTATTTTTGGCCTAAAATCAGTGTCCAAGCCTGTCCAATAACCATCGGGCCTGCAAAATCGGGTCAGGCTTAGGCCCAAGCCTGGCCACAAAAAATGGTTTTAATAGTTTCAGGCCACCACAACATCATCACCAAGACTGGCCATAAATTACAGTAGCCCTGGGCTTAACACCTCGGGGTCGAATCGGGTCTTTGGGTCAGGTCAGGCCATGCCTATTTTTCTTAGGTCTAACCCTAAGGAGGCAAAGAGTCTAGCCGTAATCTTGATATCCAAGTTCGCATGCCCTTTGTAGCTTACAACAGATTAGGTTATCAAGGCAGTTTGACCCATATAGATTTGATCATTGGGTCGGGTTAGGTTCGAGTCAGGTAAAAAAAACCGATATTTTTTCTTCGGCCTGAGCGGATTTTTTTGGCCCGAGCTAGATTTTGGTCAAGTTGGGTCAGACTCGAATCGAATAAGGTCAAACCCGATTTTTGATGTACAATTTTCGGGTCGGGTTTGGGTCAAAAAAATCGACCCATGTCCGGCTTGATTTTTGTTTCGGGTTGCAAATTTTTGTCCTGAGCCCGGCCCACATATTGGTCGGGTTCGGTCGGATTGGGTTTTTTTCGAGTGAGTCGGGTTGGGTTTATCGGGTCGAGCGGCCCATGATTAGGTATAATTCCATATATAACAGTGAGTTAGGTTTTCAAGGTGGTTTAGATCCTCACTTGTGAAATCTAGATTATGGAATGCTAAGGGCTGAGGACAGATCAAAAGTTCATGGATGTTTAGTAACTTGGCAATAGCATGGTAAGGTAAATATTTGTACCGCTATCTAGCAAAAAATGGTCGAGGGTGTAGAGTGGATTGTGATATTGGGACAATTAGGCACGGTAGATTGTGAAGCAGACAAAGAAGTTGCTTGGTTGTTTCCACTTCAGCTATAAAAGCTGATTTTCATAATCTCTAGCTGAAATAAATAGGTCCTTAGCTGAAATAATCATAGGAGATGTCAGGAGTCAGGACAGGGTTATGGTGGCGTACATCACCTGGAGGAAAAAGAGCACAACCTTGGAATGTATATGCTTGGCATTTCCCTCATGTTTCAGAAACTTTTTATGTGGGCGGGCTCGGCAAAGAGGCTTGCTGAGATGATGATAGCCACCAACGGACAGGAAGAGGCTAGCGCAGGTATATATGTCTTTGTTTTGTTGGCAAAGTATGCCACAACAAACATTAGACAGGCCATAGGTTTTTAGGCCATTGTTTGTTTTGTTTCCACATATGTTGGAGGATAAAGGAAAAGGAGGAAGAAGGAACTGACGTGAAGGGCTGCCTAGTAGCAAAGGGAAACATGGTGTCTAGAGATCGGCTAACCTCCATCTACGCGAGGGAGAGGGGACGGGGAACTATCACACATAATGTGGCACATCAGATAGAAGGGTTGGGGGTTGCTGTAGCGCCCTTAGGTTTGTCCTTACAACAAAGTTACAATACGATTTACCTTCCTCTTCTTTTGGGAGATAGAATCTACATATGCATGTGAGATGTAATTCACAAAAAACCATAAGGATCTGAACTAGCCTTCAACATAAACATCTTTCTAAA
The DNA here is from genome assembly GCA_032594955.1 of Panicum miliaceum. Classification (NCBI taxonomy): domain Eukaryota; kingdom Viridiplantae; phylum Streptophyta; class Magnoliopsida; order Poales; family Poaceae; genus Panicum; species Panicum miliaceum. The sequence continues at coordinate 16,002,369 of CM064059.1, forward strand.
TGAACTAGGCGCTTGAAGAAGCTATACTGCGACTTTCGCGCTGAATCATGTCTTTTTGATGTAGATATGATGATGCTGCCTCCTTAGATGTGTGGGATGCAAATACTAGAGAGGATGCAGTGGTGGCAGTGGCTTTCATGTCAATCGTCCAATGCTTTTAGGGTTAGTTTTGTTAGGGTTTCAAGTGTTGGCCTCTTGGGATTGACAAGCAACACGGAAATCTTTGAATCCCATAAGGGCAACTCCAGTGTCGTTGAAAATCGAATGGTGACCGACGTAAACCTAACAGAGCATATAGTAAGATTCAACTCATGGTGTCAGAAACCAAAATCGAATCGAGTTTTCGATTCGGACCGTGAGCCACGAAAGCAGGTCCCATGAAGTTAAAAGACAGAGGGGACGGAGGGTGAGGGAAGAAAGCGCTGTGTTTCCTTGTATTGTTGTGGGTCCCTTGAAAGCGATTTTGCACTGCAGCCTCCGAATCGTAGCCAGGTCATCAAACTCTGCTAGTTCAATTCGAGGCAGCACTGGAGCTGCCCTAAGGAGCAGCCCCTTTCTATTTGGCTTTGACCGATTCGGGTCCATAATGAGAACGTCTGCTGTGCTCCTACCCCTCCCCGTGCTCACGTGCTCTCACTTCCAAAAACCATAAAAATATGCACGAAAAAGATCAACTAAAAATATCAATGGATAGATGATGTAAAGATGGATGCTCATGCAAAATTTAGAGACGAAAAAAAAAGGTTTGTGCATGGAGAAACAAAAAAGGACCAATCAGCATGTGAATAGGTGCGGGTTATGGATTTACATAAACAGTGCACCCAACCCAATAAACATGCTGATTTTCTCTTTTTCTTTCTCCTTACACATACTATTGTTCGTTCTCAAATTTTGCAGGAGCATGGGTCTTTGCATCGTCTATCCATTTATATATTTGGATAATTTTTTCATGCACATTTTGATATGCCTTTTAAAAGTGGGGGTATGGAGCATGGGAAATGTTCTTGGTCCATAATCTTTGTGTTGGCTAGCACCTTTGATCGTGGTTCATGAGCGGGACGTTTCCTCCTAAAGTTCAGTATTTTGACCTGATATCATCATCCCATCCCAGCATCGACCTCATCTAGGAATGCCACGTGCTTTGTGGTAACAAGCAGTGATATGACCTTTGTTGAACAAAAAAAAAATATAGCGGCCACATCCATAGGGGTATTAAAAGAGTTCTAGAAAAATCCACTTTCCTTGTCTTACCAAAAAAGAAAAAGAAAAGGAAAAGGAAATCCACTTTCCAACATATCATTTTAGTTTGCTTTTCATCCATCAGCGCTGCAACGTACCATTCACTGATCTTAGAAAAGCACTCACGAGACGAGCGAAAGGTTGAAAAATGAATGCTTCCGATAGCGGTTGCAAAGCGAAGATCCGAAAGCGGTTGCTTTTTTGAGCGAATCATCAAAGTGGTTGTTTTCAGCTGGCTCAGGAAGGTCCAAATTTGCTCGAGCTGGTGTTTTTGTATCTAATAACTTGCACAGTTGCACTACACCCGGAACTGATCTTCACTGCTAGGATCAAACAGGAACAGTAATGTCCCAATGTGAATACACAGGACAAAATCAAAGAGATATAGGCCATTCATTCAATTCCTGCATATTCCTAATGCCAAGCGAATTGCGTCATCACAACGAAACGAGAGGCCAAGCGACCATTGACGCTGGACCATTGGTGATCAGATGAGTAGCCAGCCAGGAGCTAGCTTAGCAAATCCGATGTCAGATCATCTGATGTGCACAAAACAGCAGCACTTCGCCATCAGCGAAAAAGATCGGTATTTCCCGTGTCCAAAAGACCAAGGGACCATGCCCATCTCCACAGTTGGGCGCATATATCCTTCCCAAAGCAGCTAGCGGCTACCAGTATTGTGGGTGCGAGAAGAAAAGGCTTGTCCCATGGATGGGGCACATATCTTTATTTCCGATATAATCTTTCTACGTGGTCGACGAATGCACCTTGGAAACCATATATTTCTTTTGGGTTCTCTCTAAAGTCGGTCTGATCCCTTAAATAAAGGACTGGCTGGATAAGCTGTGACGTTCTGTTTTGCTTCATTCAGATTTGCACCGGCAACAAGGGTGACGTCCTACTATTCGTAGACCTGCTGGGACGAACAGCAAATTAAAGGCTGCACAGTTCAGTGACGAGGTTCATCCAGCGTCGGCCGAAAGCTGTACCTACGATCTACAGTTACAGTGGCGGCCACTGTCGGCACGGATGACACCTGACCTTCCGGAACATCTGCCTCTGTTGTTTCTATAATTGTGAGGAAATCCGTATGGTCTCGATAACTCATAGCTAGGAAATCAGCCGCGTGTGCCGACATAGCAAGATCTATCAATAACAAGATTACACACGATGCTAGAGACATGATGTTTGTTGGTAAGATTGAGCTAATTGAGGCCATATATTCTCGGATTGCCCGCTGCGACCCTTTCATTATGTCATTATGGTTACAACAGAGACTCCCATATTCATAATAAAACCGGTTTACAAGAGTTTCACATCAAATTACCCGATACTACCATTATAAACTCCATGTCTAAACTCAACTAACTATTACACAATATTTGTGTCCAAC